>OZ025294.1:23581398-24831398 GCA_964019185.1 Maratus speculifer | reverse complement strand
TACTGAAAATCAACAGGCTTTTTTCCGTTTCTTTCTAAATACACACTAGATTTTAAGTCTCTCTCTTCTCTTTCGGGAGATAAAAAGTTTACAGACAGACAAATTCACACACGCGCTGACAGATGGATTGTATATATATATACGTTTTTAGGAATGTTCGGGGCCTGAAACGCGAAAATCTGTCAATTTTTTCGATTTTCAAAAGAGTTGCAAGATTTGCCCTATAGTACAATTGATGGGTAAGTAAAATATATATTTTGATTCGCCACGAGTGAATTTCTAAACAGCAGCATCTTTATTAACGATGGTAATTTGCATAAAGATTACCGTCGTTATACAAGTAATGATAATAACGTATATATCCTCATAAGATATATTTAATGATAAATTAATGTCTTCCGACCATTCTATACGCCAAATAAATCTTAAAATGCAAATGCTGATTAGACTCTTTTTTACACGTTCCAACAAATTGGTAAACATCATTTGAATATTTGATTTATTTAAGAAAACTGTTTCATAAAAACAAATTTTTCGCTAGTTTGTTTACTCTGCCTCCTGTTTAAAAAAAAAAAAAAAAAAAAAAAAATGTAAATTAGAAAAAATATACACTATATGGCCAAAGGTTACCGGCCACTTGCTATTGTCGATATTTTGTTGAATATCTAGAAAAATACATGAAGAATTATCCAAAAACTCTAAGTGTGTAAACATAATAATATAGATCGTACATTTCCGCCATTTAATTGAAGAAGAATTAATATCTGATAGAAAACCCTGTTAAAAGTAATGTAGAAAAGGGTTTAAAGTGTAGATTATGATTAAGTGGACAATTGTACTAAACTGTGTTCATTTTTATGCGGTTATCATGTATACTCGTAAAAATATTAAGGTGTTTATAAAAAAAGTTCCAAAATTTTCCGAGTTTTTTCCATATAATTTTCAGAGGCAGATGATACAGATTCTTTTCTGAAAGTATTGACAAACAACATTGTACGTAATACTCCATAGTCAGAATAAAAGAATTATAAAAAGCGTATGAAAATTGAGCAGTTTTACTAAATAATTTTTCATTGCGCAAGTGTTATCAAAATTTTATTTGCATATTGTGTTAGCTAAATGTATAGAAAAACTTTTGTAAATGTCTCAAAAACATAGCCTGAAAATTTTGAAAGTGATCATAGATAGAATAAGCTCGAAATCCGTTTTCCCAAAATAAAGCAAAAATATGAGGAGCTGTATCCATTTATCCATTGATTAGTGTCAATATAGAACTCACAGTATGGCACGTATTTAGATATAACCCCTCATTTTTTGCTTCATTTTGAGAACAACGGATTTTGAGCCTTTTCTACATACGTTCATTTTCAGAATTTTCAATCTTTCGAGTCGTATCTAATAAGATTAAGGTGCAATGAATGACTTTATTGTGTAGAGATATGTATTTGATCATGATTACATATAGAAAAATTAATTTATCAGCTAGAGAAACCTGAAATACGTAGATCTCATTGTTTCTTTGCCGAATGTATGCTGATTTAATTCGAGAAATGATGTTATTTCGGTAGAGACATACTGGAAATCTAATCTTCTACAATAAATAACACAAATGTTTTTTATTGTTTTTACTTCATTGATCAAACCAAACCGCTGCGATATGAAAGCGAAGCAGGTGGTGTATAGAAGAAAACAACATTTACATTAAAGAGGATGCAAATTAATTTTCTGGACTGAATACCTAAAGTAGAAACTACAAATATAGAATAACGTTTCTGCGATATGTAACCACCCATTAACAGTATTATTTATTAATATATTTATACAATTTTATGTTGATTCCTAGTATATTAGTTATATGCTCTATCATGTACTTCAGCACTATCATGCTAAAATTTAATTTGTTCCATTCGTAGACATTATCGATGGAAGAATCACGTGAGAATCAACTCCCTATCAAAAATTTTATTGTTATTTCTGTGACCAATAGACCATATATTTATTAGAAAATATTTCGTTTAGTATTTAAAACTGTAACGTATTTCAGATACTTTCAAAATGTTGCTGTCGATGTATTCGCAAAATAATTTGTAATTTAAATGTACTGTACAATGAATATACCGGTATAAAAACGCGATTTATTTGTGATATTACTCGGATTGATTTTTTTCTGTGCTAGATCCGATGAGGATTTATTTTTAGTAGATGCACGAGATAGCATTGGTGTGGTACGATGAAAACTAAAAAGTATGTTGAAAAATTTGCATGCATTACACGCTGGTAATTTTCTCATATCACGAGAATAAAATATCAAATGTTTATTACTGTATAGTGATATAGAAATTAATGGTTAGTCAGACAAGTTCGTCAATTTTTAGAGCTGTAGATTTTGAACCTGTAGCTTTTGTTTTGTTTGCATGGCGTTATTATCTACATAGAAGAGTAATAACCCTCAAATAGTATTGATCAAGAAAACATGCCATTGCATTTTATGAAGACATATATGCCAAAATATTCTTTGTTGAATATATAGTGGACATGGTACTGTATCAAGACCTATATTGTTTGAAAAAAAATCTAAAACTAAGCCATGAAAATCAGTAGAACCTTAACATGGCGACATTACCCGTGGACAAATTTGCTTGTATTCAAAGATGTAAGACGTAAGCTGTACATCTACTAAAATCTTAGACTAACAATCTAATTATTTTTTTACGGAAAAAAAAACTTTTTTTTTAATTTTTGAAAGATGAATTTTTTAAAAAAAATTTTTAAAACTCAGTTTTCAATTTTTACCCACATATATATATATATATATATATATATATATATATATATATATATATATATATATATATATATATATATATATATATATATATATATATATATATATATATATATATATATATATATATTCTATTTTTTGATTTAAGATTAGCATACTATTTTTGAAATTATAAAATTTAATTCAGCAGACAAATGAGACGTTAGAAAGATTAATTTAACTAGACACTTTTTTTTCCTTAAAGAGAAACATTTTCAATTTTATGAAATCCTGCGATTAGACAAAAAAACTAACGATCTGAGAAATGATTTTTTAAAAGAATAAATTTTCATTTTTGATGCGTTAGCAGATTATTTTACGTTCATTATTTTATCAATGCGAAATGTCACTATATGTTTCCATTTAATAAACAGAAAAAAATGCAGATTAAAAATGTTTATTTTCTAAAAGTTAGAATAAATGTCTCTTTTTGAAAATTAAGTTGTAAAAATATTCACAATTTTATATGTTAGATCATGCACATTTATCGTTTTTACAAAATTCTTGATAATGATTTTTTTTCTATGATAAAATTACTTTTTCATTGAAAAATTTTCATTTGGAAGAATTTTAGTTATTAATATTTTTATTTATTACATTTTTTTAAATTCGAAAATTTACTTTATATTTTTGTACTGATATAATTGTGAAAGTAATAAAAATATAAAATAATAAAAATCTAGATTTAAACAACTTTAATTATGATTAATTGTACTTTTTAAAAGTTTTTGGTGGAAGAAATTTCGTTTTTGAAGTTAGAAACAAACTGCACTTTTTAGTTTAAATTTTCATAATATAAAGATTAAGATATTGAAATGGATTGGAAAGAATTTTTGTTATAGTTGCTTGAATTCACAACTTTACAAAATATATAAATATAAAGTAAAATAAAATAAAATAAATAAAAATCATTTTTAAAATTATTTATCATACCATTTTTCTTAATATGCATTTTCAATGTATACGTTATTGCTAAGACTAGACGTAAGCACATTTAAATAGGCGGTTGTGGTGATTGATTATTTTTTTAAAACAAATTAATTTTGAAAGTATCTTTAACACTGCAAATTCTAAAACAGAAAATTATCCATATTTTAGAATAGATTTTGTCACTAAATTAACAACACATTAATGTGTTGTGAATCAGAAAACTTCATATACAAAATTTACGATTTTTTTGTTATTGTGTTTCTAGTAAGTTGCATAAATGTTGCTATCCAGAAATACGTTCTTATTGTGTTGAAAAAGTGCTGCTATCTAAAAATATGTTCTAAAAATAGTGTTGTTTATTGTGTTGAAAAAAAGTGTTCTAAATAGAGTTGATGAAAACATTTTCTTAGTATTGTGTTGTGCTGCACAATACTTTGTCAACAAGTTAACAAGACATTGTAAACACCATATAATTTAGAGCAATTTAAAACAACACACGTAAAACATTTTCAAAGCATTTTCTGCATGGTGTCATTACAACTATATAATTTTAAAACGGAAATGACATACAGTTTGTTATATATATATATATATAACAAACAATAATATATATATAACATAATTATATATATAAATTAATGGAAATTATTGAGCAAGTTGACTAATTTAGCCATTTAATATCATAATTGCATTTCTGAAAAAATATATATATAATTATTAACAACACTTTCGGCACAATATTTTTCCTGGCACAACACATTTGTAATACATTCACAAGACAAACAAAAATAATATTAGTTAGAAGCGTTCAATTAGTGTTGCAAAAATGTTACACAAATTTGCAGTGTACTTACAATCGAAAACCAATATTTTGCGTCGACACATTTGTTACCAACTATTTTAATATTCCTAATATCTTGCAATATTACCTTGCAATATTACTATAACTAATTTAAATTTTGTGCTACTATAAACAGGTTCTATACAATTATTAAAAAAATGTACGATTAAAATATTAAGGTATATTTTGAAAATATATTAATATTGTTCAGGGTTTAATGATATTTATTTAGAATGTATTCAGAATAATAGAGTATTACACTTTTAAATACACAGTTTTTAAATATTTTCAGTGTACTGAATTTACTGCCCATAAATGAAATATTTCATGACAGGGGTAATATAAGAATTGGATTAGTTTGAATATATGATAATTCATCATGTATTTAACCAACGATTTGCTCTTGTTTTTAGACAACATTTAAAATGTAAAAAAATAACATTACATTACATAAGTCCGCTGTAAAATGACACAGATTTATCATTATGTGATTAAGAACAGATAATTTCGTGCACTTTTAGTTTCTAGGCATTGAAAATTTTCAATTTTTACACCTTCGTATAACGAAAAACATTAGTTTTAAATACAATTTTTTTGAAAACTGCACCTGTGTTTATTTTATCAAATATAAATTTTTGTAGTTTTTAAAGCCTTATCTGCAATGGTGGCCCGACTGAATAGTTTGATTTCTGTAAGATGATAAGAAATGAATAATGATAAGAAAACAATTGGAAAATAAGAGATTATTGTATCTTTTAGTTGCTTCTTTTTCTCATAACATCGGAAAAAATGTAATTAAAATAGGTGTAATAGGTATAATTTTTATTTAAAAAAATACGCATAATGAAGTTTATTATAATAAAACATCTGTAACTTAATGTTAAATGAAAATGTTACCTATAAAATTTTTCCATATTAGTGTGAAACGAATTCAAATATTCATTCTTAAGATAATACTGCATTTTAAAAATGATTTTCATTCTGATTTCATTGCGTGATTACTTTATTTATTTCTAAAAGTCAAAATCCACTTGCTTTAAGCAGTGGGCGTGCAAATAAATATCAATTTAGTTTAAATACTGTATTAAATTTCTGCCCATCCAGTGTTAATCAGAATTTATTGCTTGATGGATTTTCTTAATTAAAAGGAAACAAAGCAGAAAACTGTTTACCCAGACTTTAAGGACTATCTTACATGTAGTAATTCTATAAATGTGTTTACTTAAACAATTTTCATATGATAAATAATATAATAACATACTTATGATAAATGTAATACAGGAAATCGTAAAAACATCTGTACAACTTCAAACTTTTACTTAAAGGAGGTGATAATAATACTTAAGACCTACAGTGAAATTAGTTACAACAATAGATAGAGTAACTCAAAGGAAATTCGTTATTGTGTTTGCTCTCATAAATGATACTTCCCAACAAATAAACGATTATTAAAAATTTCAGTTACTCAAAAATTGCGAATCTCTTAATAAAAGCTTAATATGTCGCGTTTATATATATATATATATATATATATATATATATATATATATATATATATATATGTATATAATATATATAATATGTATATATATATATATATATGTATATATATATATATATATATATATATATATATATATATATATATATATATATATATATATATATATATATATATATATATATATATATATATACATAATTTTTTTTGTTTAATCGAACACAGCTAACTCAAAGATATTATCGAAACATTGATGTCGATAAAGATCGAAAACGGTTGATGCAGATCAAAATTGAGAAGTTGACGTATATTTCACGTATAATTGAGGAGTTTACGTGCATATGTCGCCATGATATTCTTCCTGTTGAAGTTTACAAAGCTGTAGAAAAAAAAGAATTTTTGAGTTATTCTATCTATTGTAGTAACTAGTTTTTGCTGTACGCTTATATATGTATACAGGGTGTCCCCTCTCAACGCTGGCCAATGGCTAATTTCTAAACCGTTAGACATAAACATATAGTTCCAATTGCAAAAATGCTTTAAAAAAGGCAAATAATTGTTTTTTAAGTGATTTTGGTCAAAAAAATATTTTACTAAAAAATTACGAAAATTAAATTTTTATACGGTCCCCCGGTCCTATAAGTGATATTTAGTAAAATTTTCTCAACACTCTAGCAAGTGATACAGTAACGGTCCCATTCATGTAACATTAAAATTGACCGAGTTATGAAACTTTAAATTTCATGACTTAAACCACTTTTCTATAGCTGAAAACGGATGAGTTCGACTGAGCTTTAAGGGAACGTACACTAAGTGCTTAAAGTATTATAAAGGGGGTCGATTTCCAACGCTGTGTTCAAAGGCTACTTCCTAAACTATTTGTCACAGACATATAGTTCCAATTACAAAATGTTTTAAATGAGCCATTTAATTGAAGGCGCTGTCACCGTATAAGTTTTACGGTAGTGTTAATTATAAATAATGAACTACTAGATTCGTTATTCAAATAACTGAAGACATGAATTTCAAAATTCTCTTTATCGAAAAAATCAAATTTTGGGAAATAGCAAAAAACCTTTAAATACATCTATTGGTTTTCATTATAAATTTTGAGATTGCATTGTTACAATAGTGCAGGTTTGTCTAGACTGATAGAGAAATCAAAAAGCGATAAGGCGAGTTTTGAAATTCATATCCTCAATTGTATTTTTACATATGTTTTATTTTGTAAGCAAATGAAGCTGATTCTTTTCGTGATTTTATTTTAAAAATGTATGTTATTTTGATAAGCTTTTATTTTATTTATAGTTTTCGTATGTAAATTTTCCCAGTTCAAAACTTATATTCAAATTTTAACTCACTTTCAAATATCTGATTGAGGTTCAATTCCCATACTTATTTAAACCTGATACAATATAATATTAATACGATTTTAGGTGCGTTCCATTTATTTATTTTATAGGATTATATCAAATTCTATTAGGTTTAGTAATCTAATAGAGCTTTAAATATGTATAATTTTGTAACGATTTGTGACTGTTGCTTTTCATAGTTTAATTTACAAAATTTCTGTTATTTTTTTACTAATATTTTTAGCACAAATTGCATATTTTACTTTAACATGTAAACGTCAACATAAATTCAAAAACAACATTGTAAAAAATTTTTTACTCTGAATTTTTAAAGTTAAATTTTCTATCTCATGTTTATTTTTATTTCCAGTAAATTTGTGACTGACCCCTATTTTGCAGCAAAAAATATGCTTCAACTTTGAACAGCTATAACTCGGTCAATTTTGATCGCAGAGGAATGGGACTTTTTTTGTCTTACTTGTTAGAGTAGTGGTAAAAATTTTCTAATCATCACTTTTTGGACCGAGGGACCGTATAAAAATTTAATTGTAATTTTTTAGTAAAACTTTTTTTTTTTACCTAAATTGCTTAAAACATAATTCTTTAAATTTTTTAAAGCACTTTTGCATTTGGAACTATATGTCTATGACCAACGGTTTAGAAATTAGCCATTGGCCACCGTTGAGAGGGGACACCCTGAATATATACACACATATAAGTACAGATTTTTTGGGGCATCCTGTATTATTTAAGAGTTTCAAAATTTGACAGACATATGTTTTACTAATGGCTAAAAATCTATTATTGTGCTGATTTAGTAATAGATTAATTAAAATTCATGCTCTGCATAATAATTTCAGAAATGATTTCTAGTTCATACCACAGTATTAAAAAGACATTTTAAAAGGGATGCATTGATTAAAGATACGAGTAAAATGTACAATAATAAGGTACATAATAATAAATGTGCAAAAATATAAGTACAAAATAATTTGCTTAATGTAATTTATTGTAGCTTTGTAAAATGAACTTGGACATCTTAAAATTTAACATTGTACTGTACATTCTATATAAATCTGTGGATATATTAACACTTTTCTGTGCTAGTATTGTAATTAATTTGCAAAATCAACTTTTACAAGTAGTATATTTTAATACAATTATTTTTTTTTTTTTATTGTCTCTGAACATTTCTATATTTTAAATATAAACAGAAATGTCATATAAACAAGGACGCCTAAAGATAAAAAAATTGTAATAACGTATTTTTATTTTTTGCCATAATATAATTAAATTTACATAAAAAAAATGTTTACAGAATGAAAAGCATTGCTGTATAAATAATAAATTTACCACATTAATAAAATAAGTAAGCCCACCAGTGGATAAGAGTTTCTTCCCTTGAAGCTGATACATGTGAGGTGCTAGGTTCAAATCCAATCGCGCTCGTTGGCCTAATCATTCGGGATTTTCCGTGATTTTCTTTGAACCTTGGATTTCCATGCGCAAATACGAATTAGGTTGCCCACGGAAAGACCACCCACGGAGGGCATCACACCTTTAGGGCTTATGTCTCTACTGCATATAACTGCTCGTCCTAAAACACAACCAACTAATAAAATAAGTAAAGATGCTAATTATGAAAATTATTTGTAGCAATTTTTGGAAATATAATAACAAATTATAATACAAATATATCTCATTTTATTAAATAATAATAAATAATAAAATCTCAAATCATCAAACTTTGTAAATTAAATATTTTTAAATTTATTCTAATAAGTAAAACTTTAATTTTTTCTTTTCTGTAACAGTTTAAATAGCATTGAAAAAAAAAATTCCTTGATAATGATTATTTTAAAATTCGGCTCCTATATAAAAATATTACAATTCGAAAGTTCGAATAAATTCTAATTTTTGCCTCTACCGCATGAGAAATTTTAACAAACTCCATCATTTATTTAATAAAATTTTCTTTTGACTTGTTCTGGTTTTAAATTGTAATTGTTTTAGTTCCTTGCTTTCAGTAGCTTCGTGGCATAAGGAACGTAATAGGGTTACGTGGAATCACCGCTCCTTTCCTCTCGACTTCGCGGCTATCGCCCCCTCCCCTCCACCCAATGAAAAAACATAAAGACGCTATTGGAGTCACGTAAAAAGACCCGGGTGAGGATGTTAAGTCTATGGGGGAGGGGTATTTTCAATTATCTCGCTGAAATTTAAATGTTTTTACATGATTTTTTTCTGGCATAGGAACATTCGGGCTAGTTTTTAATTTTTCGATTTTGGTTATTTCTATTATTTATCATAATGCATTCATATATATATATAGATGTATGTATTATGATAGTTTCAATTTCAGAACCGGTTCGCAAAGTTAAAGTAATAAAAAAAATCTGAAAACAAAATCGAAAAATTAAAAGCTAGTGCGGTTGTTGATCGTCCACAACTATCCTACAATCTTCAAGAAAAATTATTAAAATTTGAAGGGATGTTTGAAAATAACGCCTCCATAGACTTAACATTAACATCCGAGTCTTTTAGAGTGACCAGTGTGTTAAGATGTCTGATCTTAAGAGTGACTCTTAAGATCGAAGCTGCTGCAGTCATTCGTCTGGTCCCAAGAGTAGTAGGCAATACTTTCTTTAGTATATTTCATAGATTTGTAATTGATGGGATGGGATTCTAAAGTTTGTTCAAATCGATCTAATTGGGGTTGCATTAGGCTTTGTGTAAATAAAGTTTAAACTTTGAAACTAGTGTAAACAGAAAGTACTGAAATAGTTTTTCAAAAACATTTAAATGTGCCAAGTTTTTCGAAAAATATTGGTCTTTTTTCATCAGGCTGAAAAAAAGAGTGGCTTTTTCTATATGAAAGTAGCAGGAAAACTGAAATGAAAGACGAGGCAGGAAAAACAATCTGAACAAACAACCTACAGGAAATCAGAAATCGGCAGCCAATAGTAAAGTAAAAAACAACAGCCAATCACAGAAGAGTATAATCAAAGCAAAAGAACATAGAGTTGAAGTTTAAGTAAAAATAAAATAAAGGATATTTAAAAATAAATTATAATAAAAGAAAAAAATACACACACATAAAAAGTATGGGAGAGCATGAAAAAAAATAAGTTTAAACTAGTAAATTTCGGCGAAAAATATTAATGATTTGAATAAATTTGTTAACAATTTTTATAGTAACCTGATGTAAACATTCAAACAAGTTGTAAAAAAAAAATAGATATCTTTTCTTTGTGATGAAAAATCTAATAAAAAACAGAAGTACTTTTGATATTTATTTAATTACAATAATAATAGGCCCACAAAAATTACATATAAAATGGGACTATTTTTTGTACTTATTACACAGGAAAAAGTGATTAATTTTTAAGAAGTTACTGATTTTTTAATTTCTAAGTAATTGTTAAAATTTATCATAGATATCATAGAAAATTTATCATAGCGATATCGGAGATTAACAAAAATAGTGGTTAAATGTGAATATTACTAGCAACAGTGGGGTCCATGCAATAAATGTAAACTGAGAACTGCATTCATCAAATTTATAACTAAATGTGGCTATCTAGGATTTAAAAACCGATCATGAACAGCTAGTTTGAATTACAAAAAATCATTTAAAACTAAAAAGGATAATTACAATCTCGGAATAGAGTTTAAACTCTTAAAACTTGGGAAAATATAAAAGTATCTCTTACAAAATGAAGTTCTTATTTCTTGCAATTATCTTTGGCTCATAATTTATAATTTTGCGATGGAGATAAATATTTGGCACCTGCAAATATTGCATCTCTTTAAATATTTTCTATTGAAGAAAGCATCACGTTCTTTAACATTTTTTTAGTAGAAATGTCTCTACAATACCACGATGTTTTATTTATTTACTTTTACTTTAATCTATGTTTACAAGACGATAGTATTGAATTCGTACAACTATAAATATGTAACTTATAAATTCGAATGGAATATTAAATTATAAAGACATGTCATGTTTACGGATAATTTAATGAAAATATTTTAAATACATATAGCATCAGTGCTTAAATAGCTTTAAATTATTACATTCATTTAAAAACTTTTTTTTCCCCGTTTGCTCAATCATAATACATAATTACAGTTATTATAAAATTAAAGATATCATATTTTATTTACGTTATAAACACAGTTTTAATAAATTACATGTTAAATGAAATAGGAGAAATTACAAACTGCATCAAGAAAGGAATTTTATTAATTAACTAATAACATACATTTCAACCCATATCTTTTAAATTGACGTAATAAAATTTTGTAAAACTGTAACATATAATTTTAAACTTTTCGCATTTTTTCATCTCCTAAAAAATTGCAGATTTTAAACATAGGGTTTTTTCAAACTTAATCACTGTGCTTAGATAAAGACATTAATTATGGGTTTTCTGAAAAGAATAAACTTGAATTAAAGTTTTCATATTGCAAAAGTACTTAAAAATTCTTCCTTCTTAAATCAGCAATTTTAATTCTCAAAACTAAATGAAAATGCAATATATATATATTTTTTTATTCTTTCCTAGATTATACGTTAGATTAAAACAAATTCTGACTGATCAACAAGTAACTGCTCAAAATGATTTAATTAAAACGGATTGTTTGAAGTGTATTTTTATGTACAAAAAAATTTGTCATGCGTTAATACGCATTATTATAAAATTATTTCGAAATAACTCGCTGTGTTCATGGTACATGCCATTGTCTTGACAGAGTTCATGGGCCAGCATTATCCGCCATCTTATTTCAAAATGGCGGCCACTTAAATTTGACAAAAATCTTTTATATGTATAATGATGTATAAACAAAACAGTACTTCCGGCAATGCCAGGAGGAAGAGGTAGTTTTCATATACTTATTTATTTATTTTAAATTAAGTTATATAAATCAAATATACGAAGCTCAAAATAGTGGAACACGATTATATAAGATTGAATACTAGTTTTTGTCAAAACTGAATATTAATAGGAATTTTTAGAAATTAGTCATCTTTTATTCAACTGGTTTTATTTTAAGAAATTTATAGGGTCGCCAAATTCCACGATATCCATTTTAAAGCAGCTTGATGGATAAAAAAAACCAATGAGCTTCATCGAAATCTTAATTCATGTGAACATGCACACTCACATCGAAATCGATTAATATATGGGTGATTCTCAAAATAGGGGACAATTTCAAAAGTGAAATCTTAAAAAAATTACTGTTAGCAAAATTTCTGAAAAAAATATGTGTTGTTAATATAGTATTAGGTATACTTTACATGTAGTCAGCAGAGCTAAATATTTAAAAATTAACTTAAAAAAATAATTAGTATTTTTTGAGCCATGCTAATGACAAAACAAATTGCAAGGAATAAATATATTGAGAAATTTTTATTTTCTTCCTGTTTAAATATTTTTTTTTCTATATTTATTAGCCTTCCTTTTCAACAAATGGTTTCCATTTTTACATATATACATATAAGGAGAATAAAAAACATTACCAAAGAGCAAACATTGTTTACATGAGCAACATTCTGGCACTAACAATATAAGAAGCTGCTTTAGGGATTTTCTGACAGATTTAATGCATATTTTAGGGATAATAAATGTAATACCTAAATTCATATGTAAAATTAAACTTTATGAAAGATACAATATAAGCAATGGTTACATTTATGCACATAGGAGTCTTTAGCATGGACAGAAAAAAACATGCTAATGACAAATTTTAATTTAAATAAGATTATGAGCCATAATATAATCACAATGTAATAGTCCTTTCTGGGGCTTTTTAAAACACAAAAGTCCTATGCAAATAAGTAAAATAAAAATTTTAATTATAAAATAAACATGAAAATTATTATCCATTCTAATGACATACAATTGATGTAAGACCCTAATATTAAACTTCTATTCTTAAAATACAATACATGCTTCTATTTTCAGGCTGGGATAAAATGGCTGCTTGTTGCCATGGAGAAACTTTATAATTACAAACTATTGTCATATGTGAAAATGAAATTTTGATTAATAAACAGCTGTTATGGTATGACCTTGTTTTGAAAATAGAATATGGAGGACAAACTTTAATTCTTTTTTTATATACTATAATTTTATTTTTAAAAAGAAATTTATTGGATAAATACTCTCCTTGATTAATTGAAAGAAAGAATAACATTTGTTTTATTTTATAAACATGATATTAACTCTTGAAAAAGCTAGTATATACAAGGCACAGCTGCTGTGGACATCCATGCTAATGACATTTTGAACATTTATTCTGTTATTTTAAAGTGTTTTTAACTAAAAAGTGAGTAATTCCTGACTGCAAATATCGCGCATAACCGTTAAAATACTTTTATTATATTTCAAGCAAAAATCTATTAAATCTATTCAACTAAATGCAAGATCATTATCTCATACATACTCATACATTCGTGTTAAATTTATAACCAGAAACTTTTGTTACATATAATTCTGTTTCTCAAAAAAAAAAAAAAAAAAAAAAAAAAAAAAACAGTATAACAATACAGTGCTTCACTCACTTTAGTTAACATAAACCACCACTGTAATTAATTTCAAACAAAGCACTGATAGCCGAGTAATGATATTGTTTTCTTGAAATAAATTTATTTTTAGGGTACAGTACTTAAAAAGTGAAACTGGAACCATTATTACATCACTTCAGTGTCTGGCGGTTTATTTGTCATGGCCATTTTACTTGCAAAGTATGGAACGTAGAAAGTTCAAATTGGGAGAAGTAATAAAGATTATTGACCCACATATTTACAAATTAATAAACATTCACAAATGTATTTACAAATAATGTAGCGGGGCGAATTAAATTACTTGAGAAAGAAATCATTTAATTGCATATCGTTTGGGTTTGGGATATAGTGTGCAAGCTTTCGTAGTGTTGAACTCAAAACTATGTTTCTTTTAATTTTAGATAAATCATTTTCAGAGCTATCTTTGAAAATATAGGATAAAAAATCGCCTAAAGAACGCAAATTTAGTGCATGAGTCTCATAAAAAACACGAATTTCGTGCATGATACACGAAAAAACGCAAATTACATCCATGAATCGCTCAGAAAAACTCGAATTACGTCTATGAATCGCGTAAAAATGCGAATAACGTCCATAAATCGTTCAAAAAACTGCGAATTACATTCATAAATTGCATAAAAAACATGAATTACGTCCATAAATCGTGTAAAAAATGTAAACTACGTTCATAAATCGCATAATAAACACGAATTACATCCATAAATCGCTCAAAAAAAGAATTTCGTCGGCAGAAAGCTCAAAAAACGCTAATTACGTCCATGAATCGCATTAAAATAACGAATTACGTCCACAAATCGCGTAATAAACGCGAATTACGCTCATAATTCGCATAAAAACGCTTATTTCCATTATTAATCGCTCAGAAAACGCAAATTCCGTTCATAAATCGCTTAAAAAACGGGAATTACATCCATGAATCGCGAATTACGTCCGTAAATCGCTCAAAAAAGCGAATGACGTCCATGAATCGGGTTAAAAAACGCGAATTACGTCCGTAATACGTGTAAAAAAAAAGAGTTTTACATTCATAATTTGCATAAAAACGCGAATTACGTTCATAAATCGCTCAGAAATGCGAATTTCAGCAGCAGAAAGCTCAGAATATGCAAATTATCTCCATGAATCGAATTAAAATACCAAATTACGTCCATAAATCGCGTAACAAACGCGAATTACATTCATAAATCGCATAAAAAACGCGATTTACATCCATGAATCGTGTAAAAAAGCGAATTACGTTCGTATATCGCATAAAACACTCGAATTACGTCCATAAATAGGTAAAAAAACACGAATTTTTTTGACAGAAAACTCAAAAAACGCAAATTACGTTCATGAATTGCATAAAAATAGTGAATTACATCCATAAATCGCGTAACAACTGCAAATTACGTTCATGAATCGCATAAAAAACGTGAATTACGTCCATAAATCGCTCAAAAAATGCAAATTACAGTCATAAATCGAATAAATAACGCAAATTATACCCAACATTAAGCTTTTTGCTGAATGTTTTTGACCCAATATTACGTGCGCAAAAAGTTTTTGGTTTTATACAAGTCTGATAATAACTTTTGACATCATAATTCAATCTCATTTCATTGCAACATCAGAGCATATCTATTATCTATATAGCATATCTATATTTTATTTACCATATGTGGCGTCACATTCGTCTCTTTTGAGCACTTACTCAAAATTCATATTCCTTGTGTTATTAGAAATGAATACTTGAAAACGGATGCTTTGTTTCAAAAATGACGTTACATTGATATTTTTAAAATTCTTAATGGAAAGTATTCCTGTGACGTCACAATTTGGAAAATACTCAATTTTATAGCCTCGAACCGAAAGAAAGAAAAAGGGTCATTTCTTTACGGATTAATATCTGTAAAAAATGCTAAACTATTTACATTCTTTTAAATGTAAAGGCAATTTTATATAATCGTCTTGCGGTTTTTAACTTCGAACCAAAAAGCAGAATAGGATCCATTTATTTATTTCATTTTGTTTCAACACATAAAAATCTTCAATTGAAAATTAATTACTAAAAAAAAAACTATTATTCCGTTTTTTTTTTTTTTTGTTTTTTTTTGCAACAAAGAAAGAATGATTAAATTTGAACAAATATTATGGGGAGAGTGCCAATTAATTCTGTATGAAAATAATGACATTTGGAATTATTAAGAAAAATATTTGAATAAAATAAATAAAAATTTGCCTTCATTTCAGGCCAGTAATCTATCTATATGCAAAGATTCAAAGACATTATTCCATCGGTTTTGAAGCTAATTTCATTCCAATTTTCCGGAAACACTTTCACATTTATAATATATACAGGGTGTTTCGCTACCAGACCGACAAACTCTGAGGGGTGATAGTAGACATAGAGACAAACATTATTAAATAGGAAACCATGGGGCGCAAACGTCTTCTGTAGGAGCAAGGGGCCATTAAAAATTGAAGTCCAAAACTTCAAACGGTGATAAAAAACGTAGAAAAGGGTCGATTTGTTTGCAGTTTTCACTAAAATCATTCTTTATATCACGAATTTTTAAAAAAAATTTTAAAGGTTACGTACAAAAATTGTCGATAGAGGGCGCTTTAGACTTTAGAGTAACGAACAACTACTTTTTACCGTTATTTTGTGCATGGAGTTCAAGTTATACTAAAGTTTAGTCTTTAACTTAAATTTTAAGCCCAAAAACGGAAACATTGGGATCGGGTAACTAGTGAAAATTGAACTGTGAACAGAGAGGAGAATTTTAAACACTCATAAACATTGGACAAACTAATCGATTTTGTTGCGGTTTGCGTGTAAATCATTCCCTTGGTAATTATTTTATTCAAAATGACGTACAGCTTTGGTATCATTATTTTTGATAGAGGGCGCTTTCGACACATCTCCGAAATTTCAATGGCATTACTCCTAGGTGTTTTACTACCAGAACAACATACTTCCAGGATGTGTTAGGGATGCAAAGACTACTCGGAATCACATAGGAATGTAACTTTAGAAATGCATTTTTTGGAGTTACGGTTAAAGGAAGCAGAGAAAAAAGAAACAGAAACAGCAGAGAAAGAGCAGCATGTTAATGTGAAAGAAAACAGTTTATTTAAATGTTTTACTAGAAAAGGTGTTCGAAATTACGACCAGAAGTAGTCCGGCATGCTTGATAGCGGCTTCGCATGGAATTCCTCAGATTTTGAAAGTTTCCTGGCATCTCAGAAAGCTTTCTGGCGGCTACAGAAATATCAGCTGCGAGGTCTTCAAATGATGATACGGAAGTCTCATACACCCAACTTTTTACTTGACCCCAGCAGAAGAAGTCCATACATGATCGGTCTAGCGATCTGGCAGTCCAGTGAACCAGGCCACCATGACCTATCCACCGCTATCCATATGTTACTTTGAAGTGTCAGCAAACGTCATTGGTAAAATGTCGATGAGTCCCATCGTGCTGTTCATCATTCAAATACTTCCTTCTGCTACCTTTGGAACCGGTTCGCGAATGATAGCTTCAAAATTATCACTGTTCACGCGCCGTTTAGCGCCATCTACCGCCACTGTCAAACTTGCCGGAGTATTTCTGGTCGTAATTTTGAACACTTTTTCTAGTTAAACCTTTAAATTTACTTTTTTCTTTCACATTGATGTGTTACTCTTTCTTTGCTGTTTCTGTCGCTTTTTTCTCTGTTTCCTTTAACCGTAAATCTTAAAAAATGCATTTCCAAAGTTACCGATATGATTCCGAGTAGTCTTTGCATCCCTAACACATCCTGGAAGCATGTTGTTCTGGTAGTAAAACACCTAGTAGTAAAGCCATTGAAATGTCGGAGATGTGTCGGAAGCGCCCTTTATCAAAAATTGAGGACATCAAAGCTGTACGTCATTTTGAATAAAATAATTACCAAGGGAATGACTTACATGCAAACCACAACAAAATCGATTAGTTTGTCCAATGTTTATGAGCGTTTAAAATTCTCCCCTCTGTTCGCAGTTCAATTTTCACTAGTTATCCGATCCCAATGTTTCCGATTTTGGGCTTAAAATTTAAGTTAAAGACAAAACTTTTATATAACTTGAACTCCATGCACAAAATAACGGTAAAAAGTAGTTGTTCGTTACTCTAAAGTCTAAAGCGCCCTCTATCGACAATTTTTGTACGTAACCTTTAAAATTTTTTTCTTAAAAAATCGTGATATAAAAAATGATTTTAGTGAAAACTGCAAACAAATCGACCCTTTTCTCCGTTTTTTATCATCGTTTGAAGTTTTGGACCTCAAACTTTAATGGCCTTTAAGACGTTTGCGCCCCATGATTTCCTATTTAATAATGTTTGTCTCTATGTCTACTATCACCCTCAGAGTTTGTCGGTCGGGTAGCGAAACACCCTGTATATAAGATTGCACTTATAAAAAATAAATAGGTTGTAACTTATGTAAAAAACAAAAGTAAAACGGGAATCATAAAGGTTTATTTACTTATTAAGTTTGAAAACCCCTTAACAATCCAAATATTATTATACTTTAGACTATACATTCATAAGGACAAACACTACATAATGTTATTTATTAAAGGTCATAATTGCACTTAATTTCTAAGCTTTGTTTACTGCCATAAATACATCATTTTCTTGGTTAAAGAATAAAATATAAAAGTATTATTGCTATTCGTTGAAAGAAATGAATAATTTAAATTGCAAAAATACATAGTATGCATGATAATGAATTAGAATGAAACAAACTAGGCTAAAATAGTACAGAAGTGATGCCTTTATTTAGATAAATGTACGTTTCATCGCACAAATAGTGACGTTTTCAAAATCATTCTGACAGAAATATTTTCGAAAAAAATTTAAAAACAAAAATTTGGTAAACTTATATTTGTACTGGTTTTTGTTATAAATGAATTCTCGTGAAATGATTTACCAAACACGTGCTTTTATTTATTTAATATATTTCTGTAGAAAATGATTAAAAAATGTTGCTCTTTGTGAGATGAAACGTATGTTAATCTAAAATAAAGATACTTTTAACACTTTTACAGCATTTCTTGAGCTTAGTTGAACAGGGAATTGTTTTATTAATTATAAATTGAGTTAACTTTTTTTAATTAAAAGGTATAGTTTTACTTATACATTTCTGCAATGAATTGTTGTAAAATCTTATGCCTGTTTTTAATGACTAATTTTTTAATTTAACTTATTGCAAAATTTAACAGCTTTGTCTGATTTTTAAGAAGATTTTTTTTCTATCTATTGCAATATTTTAATATGAAGTGGATAAAGCGAAGACTTTTGATATTTGTTAAATTTTGGTTAAATTTAAAGTATTTTTACATTGTTCTAAGTAAATTGTACTTCATTTTTTAAACAAAAATTCCAGGATATTTCAATTTGATTGAATATTTTCTATATTAAATATGCTGCATGATTTAAATATGCCTTCATACTTTATGTGTTTGTCTTTAAATGTTTTTTAGCACTGAAAAGTGCTTACACATCCAATTTGTGGCACAGATGTCATATACACACCACATTTGCACGTGTTTTTTATCTCGCCAATTTGGCATTGTACATCTGTACCATTATGGAGAAGATCAGTTTAATAAATTTATAAAAATTGTTAGGGAAATAAAATGGAAAAATTAAAGATTTCAGTGAAATGTGTTGCTTAAGTAAGGCAAAAGCATTCAATATGGCTTAAGTATTAATATTTACGATTCATTGTGAAAATTACACTTTTGTTTTATTACTTATTAAGTTTATTATTTGTAACTGTTTATTTATTGCGTCCTTTTTTGAACTTACGTATTAATGCCACCGCAGCAGAAGTTGCGCTAATGCGCCAATAAAGAGCAACCTTGTTGTTCGCACACGCACGCAGTTATCTTTTAGATTCTTTGTTGCCTTGTTGTTTGCTGACTTTTAAGGCCATTTGCTAGTGCTACGAAATTCCGTATTTGAGATTTGCCCCCTTCCCCCCCCCCCAAAAAAAAAACTTTTTTGAGTCTATGTTAAATTCTATATCAACTCATTTTCCACCGAATTCCAGTAGACTGCTTTATTTTTAAATACAGTTTTTTAAAGCGTTTTAATTTTAAATAAAGTGTTTTATTTTATAATTTTGTTGGAAACATTTTAAGTGTATATTGGCGATACTTAAACACCGCCATATCTGTAGCTGCGGTGACGTTAATAAGTAAGTACCCCCTTTTTATTGAATTCATGTTTATTTATTGTTACTTTTCATTTTAATTCTTTAAATTATTTTTTATTACTATATCAATAATTTTATCAAATTATATTTTATTTATTATTTCCTTTCTTAAAATACTAGAATCTCTTTCATTTTTTTCACGTCATTTTATTTTTATATTGCAGTAAAAATTCACAATGTGCTATTGCATGCAATTTGTAACATACATTCAAACTCAAAATTTTCGCCAAATTGGAGGGGGGGAAACACCTGCAAATGTGGTGCGTATATGATATCTGTGTCCAATTTTTTTGTCCGTCTGGCCACCTGTCCACGTTCAAACTCCCTTAACTATACTCAAATTTTCATGCAAATAATGAAGCTTATTTAGGGTTACCAAAGCATGTTTGGTATTGCATATGAAGTATGTACAGGTAATGGTTCATTTTAGGGGACACGTAAAAATTTCGATTACTCCATGGTATATGCAGAAAATCGTTTGGAGATAATTTTAATGACTTTATGCTTTTTCAAATGTATTTAAACTGATATAAATCACCGAATATCACTAAGTTAACGTTAAAATAGTGTAATCGTATCATTTTTAATTAATTTACAGGTACACACAAAATAATTCGATTGCAGTACTCTAATTGCGTAGATTCTGGAGAGTTCATTTTAAAATTCAATATGCGCTTTTAAATTTAATTAGTTTTGTACACATTACTCTTTATATATGAATTCTATACCTCATATAGAGTACTGTACAAGAGTATACGTAGACCCCAATCCTTATTAGAGGAAATTGCTGAAGGGAAATTTTTAACTGTAATATATGTATCTCTTAAATGAACTAAATTCTGGTATATGTATGGATAATAGATGCAAATCTCACTATTATATTCCGAGCTGCTAAAGCTTTTTGATAATTTTGCAATTGTAGATGGGTACAGCTAAAATTTGGTTTTGAAATACGTTATACATTACCATGTGGTAAAATGAGACGTAATAGTTTTTTTTTTCAACGGCACAATCTTCTTACATTATTCTGAGTGTGTATAAATGTGCTTCATAATCTATGCTTTAAGCATGTTTTTTCTTTCTTGTTGTAATACTGGTCGTCATAATATTTAATTTATTCTCTTATCTGTGAGACTTTTTTCTCAAACAACTGAATAAATAAAATATACTTCTTAAAACAAGAGATCAATTTCTTTCTTTCGTGAGAAAGTACAATAACAACCTAGAACCTTTGTAACATATCTTTTTAGTTTTTCTGAGAAAAGAACATTATTAACGAATTCCATTCATATAATTTAAAGTACACCATTACAATTAACTTAAAACTAAGTTTTGTTCGTTGAATAAATGTAACATTATCCTACAACACTTATATTTTAACAAATTTAGAATTATCCAAAAAACATTTATTTAAATAAAGATCTAAAATTTTTTTGTTATTACAACTTTTATGAAATTTTCTTAATAAATTGATCTATTATTTATTTCCTTAATGTGTATTTCTGAAATTTATTACAAGAAAAACCTTCGTCTGTTTTTTAAAGAAAGATTTTTTTACATGTATTGCAACATTCTAAAAAGAGGGGAATAGCCAAGATGAATGATACATAAAATAACAGGATTCTTTTGTCCCTGTAAATGAAATATACCTGCTACACGCTTTATTTTCTGTAGCAAACATACCAATGCAACATTCAATATATGTAATATACATGACAATCCCAGAATATATTTGCGAATTAGATACCTGGCAGACATCAGACATACTGCAAACCAATTCAGATAAACATACAGAATATGCTAGAACTGACATATCGACACCTTCATCTATTTCACCTTTTTTATTTTTATTTACTTATTTATTTATTTATTTATTTATTCAGTTTTGTTGTTGTTATATTGCGATTTCACAATAGAATAATAGAACTTTTTTAACCTTTTTAGTATTTTCATGGCTTTTGAAAAATGTTCAGATTCACTTTGTAATGCAGGTCTTAAAACGGGGAGATATTTTGATTTTGCATTTTTTTTTAAAATTCTACACATATTAAAATTTTCCTCCAAAACACAAGTTCTACAATAAATAGATACATGAAGGGGATCCATGAAATCATGATGCATGATGACTTTCAATTACAATGTCGATATAACCTTCAAGGTATTTATTTACTTAAGAGCAGAACACATTTAAATTAATGCGATATCACATTAACAGATTCCACAAGTTTAAAAACTAACATTTTGCAATTGATCTCTGTCACGCAACATATGATATTAAAGAAAACGAAATTTGACTTCTATTTATTGAAGACAAAATGGTATTAAGGCACGTGGAATAAATAAAAAAGAAGATATTCGAAGCTTGATTCTTCGATAAAGTTTATGTTTCGCTTACAAACTTGGCTTGTGTTAAATAATTGTTCTCGTTAAGCCTTAAAAAATCATCAATATAAAAATCAATAAAATTTATTTATAACAATAAATAACAGAATATTATGTGTAAGTGTATTAATTTATGTGCAAGTACTCTGGCTTTTCCACGTAGAACTATAGCGACGGGGAGAAAATATTTCTATATGGTTCGAAGTTTTACAGGTCTAAGACCGATTTTGGATGTTTAAATTTGACTTGTTATTTAATATTTTTAATCTGTTTTTTAGGCGACTTTTTTTACATTAATGAAGAGAATCTGGAATCAATCTTTTAGGCCAATATAGTAAAATCACTTCTTTTATGTAAATATAGTAAAATGAATTTCTTAATATATTAATTTCAGTTTTAATAATGTAAAATGTATTAAAATTGTTGAACTTTTCTCTAATATCTTAGGCGATTTTTAATGATTTTTCACATTTAGCAAAGATTTTTGCCTATGTATGAAGATTTTATTTTTATGCTATTTTACATAATTATAGTAAATATCGTCAACTGCGATTTTTGAATATTTATTGATTTTTAATGTTATTTTCTATCTGACTTTTGAATTTTGAGCCCTTTGGAACCTTTTTGAGATTCAAAAAAAGGATTTTGGTTTCAAATTTTTATTCAATTATAATAAATTTGGGCCAGAATATTACTATACTTTCAGTTAATTTTGTTGCGATTTTCTTTGTTATTTTTAGAGCTTTTTTTTCGTTCTGAGTCTTTTTTTTTTTTTTTTTTTGTCATTGATGTAACAATTATGAATAAAACATTTTACTTCATTTCAATAGAATTTGACTGCAGAGAATTATTTTAATAATTAGTATTTAATAATTAATTATTTATTAATTTTAATACGATTTTTAATGCGAATTTTCGAAATACGCGGCATATTTTTAACATTCGAAAATTGAAATAAACTTTTAACATGCAGTAAAGTTTATTGTAATGGAATTTTTCGGTTTACACTACAATTTTTCTATATTTGTAAGAGAAATTTTGTTATAAACTTTAGACTTAAAATAAGTTTTGCTTTAAAATTTCAACCTATAGTTATAGTAAATATTTTACTCCGCTATTTTTCAGTTCTAATGATCGTTTACGCCGATTTTCAGATATTTCTTTTGACATTTCGAAAATAATTTCGGACCGAAATTTTTAGCATAACTAAATTTTTTTCCGGTTCGATTTGTTTTTAATTTTTAGCATGTTTTGTCTTTTAATGCGATTGTTTGAATATTTATTTGGGAAAATATGTTTCAAACTTTTATGTTCCTAATAGGAGAGTGGGATCTTGTGAAGATAATTGCTAACATGACCACATTGCTAAATTTAGTACTGTAAGGTTCTTTAATTTTTTTTTCAAGGAGGAAAAAATCAAAGCAAAGTGCCCATCTAAAACATTTTCGGATTTATATATTTCATTTCAGAAGATCAGAAAATCATAAGTCGGGTTAAATGGGTTTGAAAACGATTGTTGATGAGCGGGTCTGAGATATTTTCATTGTTTTTGAATGAAATCTATTCCAAACTGGTGTCAGTTTAATGTGTTTACATTTCAATTTCCAGTTTCTTTTATTATTACACTCATTAACGTTATTGTTAAGGATGGGAGTTTTGATTTTTAGCTTTATTTTTCTCTTTAACAAAATCTTGAACGAAATGTATTTCTAAAAAAGTATTGAAAACTCAATTTCTTATTGTATGGTAAAGAGGAATTTTTATACAAAACGCCTCTTTTTAACAGGGATATAATATATGAATACATACACAACGTGATTTGTCCAGTTATGACATAATGTATTTGCTTATCTAAAAACTATGCCAAAGAATCTAAATCAGAAATAAAAAATTTCTAATAGACATTTCTATACATAGAAATTATAAAAACACCGGATTCCTATATCACGTGATATGAATAATAATAATAATAATAATAATAATAATAATAATAATAATAATAATAATAATAATAATAATAATAATAATAATAATAATAATAATAATAATAATAATAATAATAATAATAATAATAATAATAATAATAATAATGTTCATTGATAAAAGGTCTTCTACTATCTATTGTATTCTTTTCTCAATTTGATTATTTTTTGATACGTTAATTAATGTAAGTATTTGAAGCAAATTTTTCCAATATAATATATATATTTTTAAAAGGACAGATATTTGAAAACATAACGCCTGAAGGACATAAATGTATTGAAAACAGTGACCTAATATTCATTTTTTGGTGAGAAATTGAATCCTCATGAAATCTGTGAAAATGCCTCCTAACACTTAAATATAAAAGCTTTTGAGATAAAATGTCTCTTAAAATGGGGAAATTTCCAAACTACTTAAAGAAATATCCACTCTATTTAAAAAATATATTGACTTTAGATCAATTGGTGACACCATAATTTTGTAAGAAAAATGATTTGACTTTTTAGTAAAATTTTGCGCTACGGATTATTTTTTTAAAACTTAATATTTTTATAACACAAATCTTTTGAGATATACTTTATTTAAGGAAGTGATTATTTTCGCGGACATTTATTTAAGTTAATTTTTCATTAATTTTAATTTGCATCTTCTATTTCATATTTAAATCTTTTTTTTTTCATTCCAAGTTTACAGCATTGTGAAAAAATATTTAGAATTTATTTATCATAATGTTTGTCTGTTAATTTTTCATTAATTTCGCTCTGTTGCTTCCATTGTACATTTAATTTTGCTTATTTTTTCTTGCAGAGTTTACTGCATTGTAAAAAGATATTTATAGTTTATTCAATTTAACCTTTATTTGTTTATTCAATTTAATATAGCAAGAACATTTACCAAATCCTGGAAAGAATGTTTCTGTAATACATTTTAATAGTTTCAATCATAAGCATTGTAGATTGTTGGTCCAATGGCACAACTAAACAGCAAGCATACAGTTTTACACAAACGTATGCACTAGTATATCTTTGTTATTAACACGCTTACAGTTACACATAAGTAAAAATTTGGAAATTGCACGTAAAGCGTAGCAAAAGAGGTGTGTTCGTACGATAACAAAGTTTTAAATATACTCAAATCATGCTGTTATAGTAGACAGCACTTCAGATATTGTATAGTGCTCGAAATCTTGTTTGTGTTCCTGTAAATATACAGGAAGAAACTGTTATTATAATGTATATCATATTCATAAAATGTGAAATAGTTTAATAGAATTAACACACACCCCAAACACAATTTGTCCGTATAGCATTTATAGTTAAATATTTTTGTGTGGTTGTGGTGGCGAAATATGAAATAAAAGGCCCCATTTTATGTGCTAGGCCGAGATCGCAGTACTATATTGTGATGAACACCAGGTCGATATTTACATTTTTTTCTGGAGTCGAACAATGAAGACATTTTCATCAACGGAAAATCAGTTCTCAGAGATATTCTTGACTATTTCTTTATTTTTCAAAACACAAGAAACTGAACACCTATAAACATTGAGTATACAGCACGCTAATATACAATGCCTTCGAACATTATATAGAAAACATTAGTCATCGCTGACAACAGAGAGCGTCCGTCTTTACTTCACCATGACAAAACGTAAAACTGACAAAAATTTCACATTTCACAAACGCCAAAAAAAGTCTTTTGGCATAGAATAGATTCCCAATCCGAGTAAAAAAATGTACAGGTAAAAAGGACCGTTAGATGATAAGCAAAGGGGAAATTTTAAAAATGAGTGTTGTCAAGAATACAGCAATTA
Organism: Maratus speculifer; assembly: GCA_964019185.1. Classification (NCBI taxonomy): domain Eukaryota; kingdom Metazoa; phylum Arthropoda; class Arachnida; order Araneae; family Salticidae; genus Maratus; species Maratus speculifer. The sequence goes on along the minus strand of OZ025294.1, from coordinate 24,804,958 downwards.
TCGCTCGTGGCGAGAAAGCGCGCAACACACAGCAACCCTAATCAAAATTACTCAATCGGTAACAAATTAAGTTCTTTATACAAGACAAAATGAAATGATTGGGAAATAACAATAGCAGTTATTTAAAACAGAAAGGTTTGGTTTCGTTTGGTTTATTTTTGTCGTCCGATTATCTACACCAACGGGATATAGGACCAGGGAGGAGTGCCCTTCGAGGGGGTCTTTCTAAGGGAACCTAACCCGTATTTACGCAAGGTTCGAAGAAAACCACGAAAACTCCGAACGGTTAGGCCGACAGCCGCGATTGGGTTCGAACCCAGCACCTGCCGTCTACCAGTTGAGAGGTCTGAACCTCTCGGCCACTGGTGGGGCTTAAAACAGAAAGAATATTTAATTCGTTTGATATTTAATCGACTGAAGAACAAGAAAGGAAAATCTAGAAATGGAAAGATAATTTAAAACTAATTTATTATTTGTTTTCAATTTATTATTATTATTTTATATGCTATTGGAGACAAACACAAAATAACAATAACTATTAAAAAAGCTTTTCTTTTAAAATTAAATTTTAAAAGAGGGGGGGATCTCACATTTGAAAAAAATAATAGAAATATATACAATAGAATATCTGTTACATCACATATTATCACTCGAAGGATCACCAAAAATTATTTTTTTGAAGAAGAAAAAAAAATGTTTTTTTTTTTTTTTTTTTTTTTTTTTTTTTTTTTTTTTTACGAAAAAGTAAAATGTTGAGAATCTATTTACAAAGCATTAGCAAAATATACACTTATAAAATGAGAATAACTATATGTTTATAAAAAAATACACGTTATATATGATATATATAAAACACAATACGATATACAAAATGTTACCACAAAATGTTTTTAAACTTTAACTTATACCTAGGTCTTTATATACATGCATATATGCTAGTCATTGCTTTTAATATCCAGCAATTTTATGTGTATACACAACCTATTTTTATATTCTTCGTTTCATCATTCAAGTGTAAGCGCTTACATAAAGCAGTTCTGCTTTAAAAGCAAATTTTAGATGACATATTTTTTATTTGTAGAAATTGTCTTTTACGTTGCTGTTGCTTGAAAATACTTGCAACTTGTTAAATAAATTATCATAACAGTTTACACACGCTGTTTAAAACACACATTTAAATAAATGCTGAAAAGATTTTTTTTAAATTCTAAATACTGACTTGATACATTGCTTATAGTTGAATTAAATTTACACAAATATAATATCTATATTAAAATGCAAGAATCAAAATATGCATAATATGTAAATTAAAAAAAAAAATCAACACTGACCAGCATTAAAAAATTTGGAAATGTAAAATGCCATTCCAATAGAGTGTAGAGCAGACTTACTTCAGTACTTTCTGAAATAAAATTGTCAAAATATTAAAGTACACAAATATCAAAATAGTAGTATGAAAACAAAATATAAAAACAAATTGTACACTGCATAGAGAATCTTATACACAATGAACTGAACCAGCAGTAGACCAGTAAAAGATCCAATACATAGTACACAACTAAACATAATTCTGTTTCCTGGCCAGTTAACACAAAACATGTGGCATTACATTTATTTTCTTGGTCTAAGATTATATCTTGAAATAATGTTTTGAGGAGCATTACTGATATTGTACTGCTGAAAATTATTATTGTTGTCATTAATATTAGAATTTGCATTTTTATTAAAGTTAGAATTAAGGTATGCATTTCTAGGTGTAGCAAGTAAAAGTCTATCTATATGCACTCTAAAAGAAGCAGCATGTAAACACTGACATTTCCTTATAGTGAATGAAAAAAGTGAATGTTTCATAATAATTTGATAAGGACCAGTATATTTCGGTTTATATTTATCTCGAGATTTTAGATAAACAATATCATGAACCGTTAATGTACGTAGTTTTGCATATTGTGAAAACTTTAAGTTCCTTTGATGTTGAGCAGACACAATGTTTTCATAAGCTTTTTGGTACATTGCATCCAGTTCTCTTAATAATTTATAAGTGTCAACATTATCAAGGAATGGTTGATTTGCATGTGTGTCATATGTATCAAATATTAATGAAAATTCACGCACAAAATGTAGTAGGTTTGGTGAGAATTTTGTAGATGAGTGTGTAGAGCCATTGTACAGTAGGGTGGATCGAAAATTTTTTTTTCACAGTGTCAAAATCTACCTATGCGGAAAAGATGTTCTCTTGGATAGACATTAAGGGAAAAATAATTAAAAAAATTAATTTTAAATTTTACTACTGCCACAATAAGGTTGAATTTCGAAAAAAAGTGAAAAAAAGACCTAATTTTGTCTAGATTATTTTTGATTCAAAATAATAGTTTAAAAAATTATCCAAAACCTACCTATGCGTAAAAGATGTTATATTATATGCTGCGTATGAGAAAAATAATTAAAAAAAATTATTTCAAAATTTAAATCAGCCGTAATGTGGCTCAAATTTATCTATTTAAACGTTTTTACGGTAAAAAATTAACTTTTTTTTTGTAAAATAAAATATGAATTTTAGACATTTGTAACATTTATTGCAATGAGGGGATATTTAATTGATTACAAGATAAAAACTTTAGTTTCTTATTTAACAGCTTCATTAGTATTGAATTAAGAAAAATCGTCAACATTACAATTGGCGATAATGACATTCGGTATTGAAAATCGACATGAGATTTTGTAATTCAATTCAATTTTTATAAAACTGTCTCTTATGTATGGTCCATACACAGCAGAAATACTTCTGTGGCTCTTTTGATTATTAGTTTTGTAGGATGAGCGTTGCGTGAATAGATACTATTGATAGTAGATGTTATTGCCACTGGAATGATTGCTGGATTTACATATTGCTTCTGAAATCATGTCATTATTAAATCCGTCAGTTAGTGGAGGTTCGACACATTTTCCTATTTAATTAAATCTATGTAATCCGTCGCAAAAGGTCAAAAAGCTGGTAAATGGAAAATATAGATATTTTTTAAAGGAATGATTAGGATTACAGCAGACCGTTTGATTTCACTCGCGCGCTTTTAGAATTCATACACTCACATAAATGAAAATACAAAAAGCTTCTAACATGCTGCGAATAATCTTTCTATTTCACCAGTGAAACATTTGTGCCCAGCCGCGGTTCCATCCACGCTGAAAAAAGATGACATAGTGGAACCTCATTGGTGTGTAACTAGCACAAAAACCATTGTAGTGGACGCTTGAAGATCAGTTCCATATTTCGACTAACACATCCTTTAACATCTATATTAACAGATATTCCGTCACAACCGATTGGCAACCAACTTTGTTACATGTATATTATTGTTAACACATGACAAAAAAAATGTACGTCGTGTTTTCAAATTGTTTGGTACTCTCCCAGAATTTATATATATGTGGCTGATGTATTCGGAACCCAGTTCTTTTTTCAAGCTCAAGTCTGCTTCTATTATGTTTTTTTCTGTTATTTTCTAGTCACGTAGTCTGTTTTTACACCCATCAAAGTTTAAAGAAAATGGCCGTGATCATAATCTTTTACAAATGAATAAAGAGAAATACTAAAACGATGGAGTGGTCTTTAGTTTGTTTTGTCATGCCGATTTTTTTCTGTCAGTAGCATTCGAGTCACAGTTTTGTGAGATAATGCCCACATCTTGAAGTGCACCAGACACGATGACAGCACTTGCTTGGTTGGAAGTGCCCAAACTGTCCAATATTCTGATGACGTGACACCTAGCTAGGCATAATTTTGGCTTTTCAATGATAGCTGATGATGCAGAAAAATGCGTTAGCTATCAATACGTCGGTTTAGTTTACACTCAATATTCATATTCATATTCAAATCTATCGAACTGAAAAAATAGGCAGTATTTTCGGAAATGGTCCAAAAGACTGTAGTAGCTTTCAGTATCTTATTTTGTTTTACAAGAATTAAGAAGAGCGCAATATTTGTTGTTAAACAGTTTAATTTTTCTTAAAATGCTGCTGTGGTAAGTTATTGAGATTGAATCTCATTTACAGGTCACTAGTAACTTATTAGCAACTCCTTCTCACTGACAGGAAATAAAAAGATGTTGACCGATTCCTTTCTTCGGTTATTTTTTAAATACCAATATGTAAATTTTATAACTTTTTGTAATAGGGAGCATATTTACTTGCATATCAAAGCTAGACCCAAATTGGGTGTAATTCATATTTCTCACTCTTTATATTTTTCTTTTAACAACGCCATGGTACAGTAATATTCAAGGTACACTAAGCTACACAATACACAAGCAGACAAATTCTAACTGAAAAAACTGGAACTGCCAGTTTTTCGAAACTTTAAATCAATTGCAGGAGTATTAAATTTCAAAATTAGTTTTAATTCTTTATTTTTTTTTACTTAATATCCATGCAATATAATATTTCTTACGCAAAGGTAGGTTTTGATTAATATTAAAATGATTATTTTGCGTCAAAAATAAATCTAACCAAAATTAGATCTTTTTCCATTTTTTCAATATTTTATCGAATTTTCAACTTTTTTGTGACAGTATTAAATTTCGAATTTATTACTTATTATTGTTTTTTACTTAATCTCCATACGATATAACATGTATTTCGCATTGTTGGATTTAAAAAATTATTAAAATAATTAGTTTTTGACCAAAATAACTTAACCAAAATTCGGTCTTTTTTCAAATTTTTTCGAAAATTCAACCCCTTTGTGGCAGTATTAAATTTTAAAATTAATTTTTTTTATTATTTTCCCCTTAATCTCCATACAATAGAACATCTTTTCCGCATAGGTAGATTTTGATGAATGGTAATTTTTTTTTCGCCATAGACAATCGATCCACCCTATTGTACAGGGTGTATCTAAACTACTGGGCAAAACTTTCAGGGGTGATTGTACAGATCAAGACAAATATTATTAAATGGGAAACTGAGGGTCCCAAACGTGTTCCGAAGGAGATAGGCGCCATAAAAGTTTAGGGTGCAAAATTCGAAATGATTATAAAAAAACAGAAAAATTGGTCGATTCGTTTGCGGTTTTCACGAAATATATTCTTTATGTCAGTATTGTCTTGAAAATAAATTATAAAGATAAATTTTAAAAAAATGCCGATAGAGGGCGCATTAGACTTTGGAGTAACGAACAACTAATTTTTACCGTTATTTTTTGCATCTCATTAATTTTTTTAGAAGTTTAAATATAAACTAAAATTTTGAGCTCAAAATCTGTGGTAAAATAGCGCAAACTCAACTGTGTTCAATGGGAGTGGGTAGGTTCAAATTTCAAATGATTATAAAAAACAGAAAAATTGGTCAATTGATTTGCGGTTTTCACTAAAATTATTCTTTGTGTCAGTATTGTCTCGAAAATAAATTATACAGAAAAATTTAAAAAAAAATTTCGATAGAGGGCGCTTTAGACTTTAGAGTAATGTACAACTATTTTATACCGTTATTTTTTCCATCTCATTAAATTTTTTTAGAAGCTTAGACATAAACTTAAATTTTGAGCTGAAAATCTGAATCGTTGAGAGTGGTTAAGTAGCGCAAACTGAACTGTGTTCAATGGGGGTGGGGAGGTTCAAATTTCAAATGATTATAAAAAATTTGGCCGATTCGTTTGCAGTTTTCTCTAAAACCATTCTTTATCTCAGTATTTCCTTGAAAATAAATGTTAAAGATACATTTCAAAAAATTCCGTTAGAGGGTGCCTTAAACTTTAGAGTAACCAACAACTATTTTAAACCGTTATTATTTTTTTTAATCTAAATAAATGTTTTAAAAGCTTAGACTTAAATTTTGAGCTCAAAATCTGAATCGCTGTGAGTAATTAAGTAGCGAAAAATTGAACTGTGTTCGTAGGATGTGCAGGGTAACATTTCAACTCCTGAACACAGTTCAGTTTTCGCGTCTTAATCCCTCCCAACCATTCAGAATTTGAGCTCAAAATTTCAGTCTCAGCTTTTGAAAACATTTAATTAGATACAAAAAATAGCAGTTAAAAATTGTTGTTGTTTACTGTAAAGTTTAAGCGCCCTCTAACGGAATTTTTGGAAATTTATCTTAAAAATTTATTTTTAAGGAAATACTGGCATAAAAAATGGTTTTAGAGAAAACCGCAAACGAATCGATCATTTTTTACGTTTTGTATAACCATTTGGAATTTGAACCTTCCCACCCCCATTGAACACAGTTCAGTTAGCACTACTTTAACCACTCTCAACAATTCAGATTTTCAGCTCAAAATTTAAATTTATGTCTAAGCTTAAAAAAAAAAAAAAATAATGAGATGCAAAATATAACGGTAAAAAATAGTTGTACGTTTCTCCAAAGTCTAAAGCGCCCTCTATCGACATTTTTTTAATTTATGTTTATAATTTATTTTCAAGACAATACTGACATAAAGAATAGTTTTAGTGAAAACCGCAAATCAATTGACCAAATATTCTGTTTTTTATAATCATTTGAAAATTGAACCTACCCACTCCCATTGAATACAGTTCTGTTTGCGCTACTTAACCACAGATTTGGAGCTCAAAATTTAAGTTTATGTTAAACTTCTAAAAAAAATTAATGCGATGCAAAAAATAACGGTAAAAAATAGTTATTCGTTACTCCAAAGTCTAAAGCGCCCTCGATCGGCATTTTTTGAAATTTATCTTTATAATTTATTTTCAAGACAATACTGACATACAGAATATTTTTCGTGAAAACTACAAACGAATCGACCAATTTTTCTGTTTTTTATAATCATTTCGAATTTTGGACCCTAAACTTTCATGGCACCTATCTCCTTCGGAAGACGTTTGGGACCCTTACTTTCCCATTTAATATTATTTGTCTTGATGTGTACTATCACCCCTTAAAGTTTTGCCCAGTAGTTTAGATACACCCTGTATAAGCATTTGTGAATTAACAATGCATGTTCAAAAGAGTGTCCTTTAAGTAATAAAGTATTATCTGAGGTTTTAATTGATGAATTGATTCTTTCAGCAATCGAGTTCGATTGGGGGTGCGAGACTGATGAATGAGATATTTATATACCTAATGTTTCATTAAAAATGTTGTAAACACTGGAAATAAATTGGGAACCTAGATCAGACAAAATTACGCATGGTCTGCCAAAGCAGGTAAAATATTGAAACAGTGATTCAACAACTTTATTAGCAGAAGTCTCCTTTAAAGAAAATAATTCCATATGTCTAGAAAAGTGATCTGTTACTGTTAATACTGAATAACCATTTTTAAAAGGACCTACAATGTCAATTGCTAGAGTATGACCTGCTTGTTTTGATGTGTACGTTGCTTGCAAAGGTGCAGGCTGTGTTTTGTGATGTTTACGTTGCAAACATTTAATACATGACGCAACATAATTTAATGTGTCTGTGTAAATACCCTTCCAAAAATATCTTTTACTTACAAATTCATAAGTTTTCTTTAAACCGAAATGTGAAAGATGTGAAATTACTAAAACCTTAGCTTTTAATGAGTGTGGTACCACAATATGATAAGAAAATGTTGAGTCATGTGAAATGTTTTTTTAAACATCAAAACCTTAGTATCAGGATGAATAAAATACATGTCATATTTATCTAAACTACCATTGTTTAATATTTCATTATATATAACAGATAATTCTGTATCTTTTAACTGTTCATTAACAAATGTTTGGTTTGATATTTCAAGTAAAGGATCTTTATGATTTTCTGAATTACCAACAGTCAAATAATTAACTGAATGTGACTCAGAGATACTCTTTTCATGCTCATCATTTTCAATGATAGTGAGAATATGGGTAGTATCATATATTAACTCAGGGTTTGTGTCTAATGTTTGTTGATTATTTTTGAAATTATTTTTAGAAAGATAGTCAGCAAGTACGTTTGACGAACCTGGAATGTGTTGAAAGTTGAATGAATATTCAGATAACTCGGTGAGCCATCTAGTTATAATATCCGCAGGGTTACTAACCTTCTTATAATGTTTTAATGGAGCACTGCCCGATAAAATAGTAAAATTTCTGTTGTAAAGATAATATTTAAAAGCAACAACTGCTTTGTAAATAGCCATTAATTCTAGCTTAATAGCAGGGTATTTTTTTTCAGAAGGGGATAATGCTTTAGAAAAATATGCAACTGGCAATAAGTTATTATCAAATTCTTGATGTAAGACAATCTGTATAACAACCTGTCACTGCATGAAATTCTAATGTAATGTCTCGTAAGATACGATTAATTCGATACAAACGTTTGTCTCTCTATTGACTCTACCTTTAATTTGATGCATGATTTGTTATGAATTGTCTAAATTATCACTTTGTAACATGCCATTGAAGCTGAGATATTATTTTACTGTCAGCCTGTATAAACACTCAGTCCCTGTATGGACACTAATGTAATATCTTCTAAGATACTTTTGATTTGATACAAATGCTTTCTTTGTTAGTATATCTTCAATTTAATGTATGATTTGTTATAAATAGTCTAAACTAATCTCTTATAACATGCCATTGTAGCTGAGGCATCCTGTAAAACATCCTTTCCATGTATGGGAACCCAAATGTAATTTCTTCGAAATGCTATTCATTTGATGCAAATATTTGTTTGCTTAGTGTACCTTCAATTTTATGCATGATTTGTTGTAAATTGTCTAAATTAAACTCTTGTTGCATGTCATTAAATCTGAGGGTTTTTTTATAGACATCCTCTATAACATCCTGTCCCTGAATGGACACTCTAATGGTTCATCTTCTGAGATGCCGTTTATTGATACATACGTTTGCTTTCTTAGTTAGTGTACCTTTAATTTGATGCATGATTTGTTACAAATAGTCTAAATTAATCTGTTATAACATGCCATTGAATTTGAAACATTTTTATGGACATCTCGTCCCTGAATGGACACTCTAATCCGTTATCTTTTGAGATGCCGTTGATTGATACAAAGGATTCTTTTCTTAGTGTACCTTTAATTTGATGCATGTTTTGTTACAAATAGTCTAAATTAATTTTTTATAACATGCCATTGAATCTGAAACATTTTTATGGATATCTTGTATAACACACTGTTCCTATATGAATACTCTAATATAATGTTTTTTTTTATATACTATCGATTTGATGCAAATGTTTTTTCTTAGTTAGTGTTTTTTAAATTTGATGCATGATTTGTTGTAGATATAGTCTAAATTAATCTCTTATGACATCCCATTGCTGCTGAGGCATTTTTAAGGTCACCAAGTGGGACACTTTGTTCCTGTATGGACAGACTGTGATACTTAAAGTGATATCAGCAAATTATACAGCCCGATCTGTAATTTGGAATTGACGAACCTGGCATGTGTTTGGCAAATCAGACGCCCCTTTACACTTACACTGAAATCCTTTTTTCTTCATCATTATACCTCTTTCAATGTGAAAATTTAAGGAATTATTTTTCAAAGAGCATCCACTTCTGAATTCCACATATTATTTTTAAAATGGTCGAGACATATTTAAGAAATTTAATTTAAGAATATTTTAACTATGTTTCTTCGATTACTAGGAAAGTATCCAATAGTTTGATAGATCTTGTCACGCAAACACTATTCCGAAACGATAATTTATCTTTTATCAAATTTAGAAATTGAAAAAAGCATTGCTACAAGCGGTGTGTATCACATTAGAATTGAAATCCAGTCAATAGTTTGAAATAATATAATAAAGAAATTAGTAATAAAAAGAAAATTCCACATGTATATAAGCCCCAAGTGATCGTTTCCTGCAAAAAAAGATGCGTGTTTGGAAATGAGCATTTTATGGCATCGGATCTAAGATCAGATGACTAATAATAATCCAGATCTTACAGTTATGAATACAGCGACTAAATTGGCACAATTTCAAATCGAAACACGAAATACTTTTTCCAGCATTAAACTACTTTACTTCAAAACCCAAAATGCTTGAAAAAAATAAATTTTATCTTAAAACAATTGACACGGTAAGACCTTTTCATGATTTGCATTCGTGATAAATACGTCTCTTTCCTTGCAGGAAACGATCACTTGGGGCTTATTTACAAGCGAAATTTTCTTTTTAAAACTATTTTTTATTATATTATTTCAAACTATTTTGTGGCATTGTTTTCTAGATCATTTTACCTAAATTTCATTTGAAAACATTCATTTGGTTTCGTTTTTTTATATGATTAAACTTCCAAGTATTCAGTTTATTAACTGTTCATTTTTTAGTTATTAGCTCACAGGCTATCATAGCCTGAGAGCTTATGTGCCCGTCCGTTCTGTATGTATGTGCGTATGTGCGTATGTGCGTAACGCGATAACTCATGATAAAAATATCGGATCCACTTGAAATTTTGTATATAGGTATATCCTGATAAGGCGCTTCCCTGATTAGTTTTTGGAGTTCATTCGATATGTATAAGAGGGGGAACGGGGAGCTCATGCCCCCCGTTAGTTGATATAAATGGGATTTTCATGCAGAATTAAGTTTTCAAAATTTAGATTAGGATCATTCTGATGAGGCGATTCCGTGACTGTTATTAGGTGTTCATTGAATAAGTATAAATAGGGGGAACAGGGGTTCTAATCCCCCCCCGTTAGTTGATATAAATGGGATTTTCATGCAGAATTAAGTTTTCGTTCAAAATTTAGATTAGGATCATTCTGATGAGGCAATTCCGTGGCTGTTATTAGGTGTTCATTGAATAAGTATAAATAGGGGGAACAGGGGTTCTAATGCCCCCCCCCCGTTAGTTGATATAAATGGGATTTTCATGCAGAATTAAGTTTTCGTTCAAAATTTAGATTAGGATCATTCTGATGAGGCGATTCCGTGACTGCTATTAGGTGTTCATTGAATAAGTATAAATAGGGGCAACAGGGGTTCTAATGCCTCCCCCCCCTCTTAATTTATATAAATAGGTTTTTCAAGCAGAATTTTCAGATTTCGTTCAGATCTCTGAATCGTTTTGGAAGTTTAATGGTTAAGTATAAAAGAAGGGGATAACTCCTTTTAAATTATATAAATGCTAAATGGGTTTTTATTAAGAATTATCTAATTTGCTCTGAATTTTGGATATAGATTTTTTATATGATAAAGCATGTCTTTGATAGTATAGGAGGTTCAATGATTAAGTATAAAAAAAGAGGAAAGGGGAGAGCTGTTTCCCCTTCTTAATTTTTTTTTCGAACGGAATTAACCCTTGAAAATATAAGGCTTTAATGTACAATTAGTATTTGTAGCCTGTGAGCTCAATGCCATCAGTTTAACTGGGCAGTATTCTTTATTATAAACTAATATCCCAAATTTACAGGGCTATTAAAAGAAAACAAATTAATAATGTACACAATTGTTTTTTATCGAAACTGAAAGAAAATAGTTGTAAGTTTAAATTTAATTCAGTTTTTAATGTTCAATGTGAGCTTTTCCAGAAATATGAACAATATTATGATGGCATGTTAACTTATCCTTTCCCCTTTTTTTCAGCGTGTCCTGTGTGACAATTTGAATGGCTGCAGATATGCATGACGTAAGTTTCCAACATTAGTTAAACAAAACCTGATGTTTTGTATAGCTCAACCCACAAAAATAAATAAATAGATAAATAAATAAGTAAAAACAAATATTATTATTTTACTTAAATATAAATTTTTATTTTCGTATCAAATGAGCAACTCGAAGTAAAATTTTGGTTAGCCGAAATGATGTTGTATCGTTAAATATTGAATTTTTACGTATTACAATGTCTATGGTTTCTCTTTCAATGAATAGATAATAGAGAGTGGGGAAAAATTACTTTATTTTCATTGAACTTGCTTTTTCTATAATATTTGTTATCAGGTACATACTTTGTTTTTTTTTTATACTAAAATTTATTACTAGTTTTATCAATAAAGTAATTCTTCGATCATTCGCTCTAATAAGTGATAATACACCTGGAAATTTCTCAGATTTGAAGTAAACATAAAAATATACTAATTATTTCCAAGTATTATTTATTTAAATATTTACACAGTTTGCAAAACAATTTTTTTTATCTCACATTCATCATATTAAATAAAATGAAATCTTTTATTGGAATACATTGATGCTACCTATAAAAAATAAACTATAAAACATACTTTTCTAAACAATGGATATAAAAATTTCTTTATTTCGTGAGAAAATATCATAAATATCTGGAATCTTTATTAAATGTAAAGCTGTTTTTTTTTAAACAACAGCGATAGAATTTTTTTTTCATTCAAACAATTTAATGAGAACAATGATTGAAATTAACGGTAAACAAATTGTTTATTTAGAGAAATGTATAAATCTGAATTATTCTATTATTATTATTTTAAAGGTTTTTATTAGCTGCAAATAACAGAATGTTTTATTTATTTAAATTATACTTCCACATTCATGTCATAGTTATAAATTACACAAAATATAAAAATACTTAAAATACCTATTTCATACGAATTTTTAATTTAATTTATGTGTTATAATAATAGTTATGGGTAGCATATGCAAATAAATTCATACAAAATACACGTTTCATTTCATATGATAATATTAATCTTTAATAAAAGAAATTTCCTAATAATTCTTTAATTAATAGCTTAAGATGAATAGAAGAATTTTATTTTTGTGTTTTTAATTATTTTATTAACTAAATTCCAAAAAGGAGAGGAGGTTATCGATTCGACGAGTATGCATTTTTTTATGTATGTTCACCGATTACTCTAAAACTATGCTACCAATTAATTTGGTTTTGGTGTTAAATGAAAGAGCTTGTTCTCGAATTGGTACCACTCAAGTTTCATAGAAATTGGTTCAGTACTTTTTTAGTGATTAGGCAAAAACTAATATAATTAGTGATTTTTCGCTAATTAAAAGTCTTGAATAAGTTCGCCGAATGGAGTGCAGAGGAAATGGTTGAGCGGTCTAAGGCTCCAGGTTTAAGCTCTAGTTCTGTAAAGAGAGAGTGAGTGGGTTTGAACCCAACTCCTGACATACATGTATACAATAGCCTTTTCCGTATTTTAGTTTTTACATCTATATTTTACAAATTAAATACTAACTTTGCTATTAAGAATATTTTGTATTTAACCGTTAGCACAGAGTATCAGAGATTTTTTCATCGATTCAATATTTTATCAGTGAAAGAGTACTTAAATTATAGACTTGCGAAAAGTAATATGACCTTGAATAAGCTCACCGAATTGATTGCAGTCAAAGTAGCCTAGCGGTCTAAGGCGGCTGAAAGCTTTGGTTCTTAAAAGAGAGCGTAGGTTTGAACCCCACTCTTGACGTACGTGTATAATATACCATTTTTTTCCGTATTATAATTTTTTTAACCGACTTAAAAAAAGGAGAGGAGGTTATCATAGATTCGACGCGTATGTATTTTTTATGCATGTCAAGATTACACCGAAACTATGCAACCGATTAAGCTAATATTTGTGTTAAATGAAAGAGGATACACTCACATTGGTACCACTTCCATTTCATCAAAATTAGTTACGTTCTTTTTTAGTAATTAGGCAAAAACTAATAAAATTAGTGATTTCTCGCAAATTAAAAGTACTATGGACGTTGAATAAGTTCGCATAACGGAATACAGTTAGGGTGGCCGAGCGATCTAAGGCACCTGATTCAAACTCTGGTTCTAGAATGAAAGCGTAGGTTCGAGCCCTACTCCTGACATTCGTGTGTACAGTAATCTTTTCCGTATTATAATTTTTAACCGACTTCAAAAAAGTAGGATGAGGTTATGCACTCGACGCGTATGTAATTTTTTGTTCTATGTATGTTCACTGATTACTCTGAAACTATTCAAACGAATAATTTGTTTTTTGTGTTAAATGAAAGAGGTTACTCTCGAATTGGTACCACTCCCATTTAGTCGAAATTGATTCAATGCTTTTTCAGTAATTAGGCAAAAACTAATAAAATTAGTGATTTCTTGCAAATTAAAAGTAACATACACGTTGAATAAACTCGCAGAATGGAGTGCAGTCAGGATGGCCGAGCGGTCTAATGCGTCCGATTTAAGCTCTGGTTCTCGAAAGAGAGCGTGGGTTCAAGCCCGACTGCTGACATAGGTGTATAATTTGCAATGTTTTTTTTTTTTTCGTATTATATTTTTTATTTACCAACTTCAAAAAAGAAGAAGGAGGTTATCAATTCGACACGTATTATATTTTTTTTCTATGTATTTTCACCAAATACTGCGAAACTATCCAGCCGATTAATTTGGTTTTTGTGTTAAATGAAAGAAGTTACTCTCGAATAGGTACCACTTTCATTTCTTTGAAATTTACTCGGTACATTTTCAGTGATTAGGAAAAAAACTAATAAAATTAGTGATTTCTCGCAAATTAAAAGTAAACTCGCCGAATGGAGTACAGTCCTGAAGGCCGAGTGGTCTCAGGTGCCAGTTTTAAGCTTGTGATCTCAAAAAAGGGCGTGGGTTCGAACCCCACTCCAGACATAATTTACATCCATTTGCAATAATTTTTTCTCTAGTATAATTTTTATTAACCAACTTCAAAAAAGAAAGAGGCGGTTATCAATTCGACATATATGCATTTTTTTCTATGTATGTTCACTGATTACTCCGAAACTATCCAACCGATTAATTTGGTTTTCGTGTTAAATTAAAGAGATTACTCGAATTGGTACCACTTCCTTTTGATCGAAATTGCTTCAGTACTTTTCTAGTAATTAGACAAAAACTAATAAAATTAGAAATTTTTTGCTAATTAAAAGTTACATGGGCATTGAATAAGCTCGCCGAGTGGAGTGCAGTCAGGATGGTACACGTGCAATCAGATAGCCGTGCAGTGTAAGGCTATCTGATCTTAACATAAGGTTCTCGAAAGAGAGCATGGGTTCAAACCCCCTGCTGACATGCGTGTATAATTAACAATTTTTTTCCTTATTATAATTTGTAATAAACGACTTCAAAAAATCGTTAAATTTTAATTAAAAAGAGTAAAATAAACTTTTCTATCAAAAATTGAACCGACTTCAAAAACTACTTCATATTGAAAAATATTTTTTTTAGATAATATTAATAAGAAATTACATTAAGAACGTAATATTTACCATGCGCATTATTATATTTATGTACATTAATTTGATTTTTTGGAGTCAGTGCCAGGCAAGCCAATTTCAAAGTTAAAATTTAGTATCCAATGCAAATCGTAAAAGAATAAGGTTAAATTTTTTAACTAAATATTAAATCGTAAAAAAAAAAAAAAAAAAAAAAAAAAAAAAAAAAAAAAAAAAAAAAACTCGTAGCTACTTGGATGTGTGGCTATTAAAATTTACATATAACTTGGCTTCGCTGGCACCTACTCCAAAAAATCAAATTAATGTACATAAATATAATAATGCGCATGGTAAATATTACGTTCTTAATTTAATTTCTTATTAATATTATCTAAAAAAATTTTTTTTTCTCTTTGCAGTAGTTTTTGAAGTCGGTTCAATTTTTGGCAGAAAAGTTTATTGAAATATTTTTAGCACACACTTTACATAAAGCAGGGTTAATAAATATATTTCAAAAATAATGTTCATTTATTATTCTCAGTATCAACTCCTATGTAGAGAAAAGACATTTTTGTTGATAACCGTAAAGGAAGGTATTCTCTAGATAGCCCGGAAGCGTGAGAAAAGACTTTTGAATGCAGAGTCACAATCTCGCTCAAGATATTTTTTCCCCTCATTCATGAATTTTACATATTTTACTTTAAGAACACACTTAAGGTGCATCTGCTGCGCACCGAGCCATGGTCACAGACTAGGTGACCATCCTGATGGCATAGCACCGACTTGTTACCATTTTTTAGCCCGGCGTTTCTCACACTCAAATTTTTAGCTCACGCAGGGGTCAACTTGGGGGAATTCACGTTTACCTCTGCTTGAGAAGTGAGTAAAACGGGAGATCCGAGAGACCAGCCAAGCGCTGTTAGCGTCCCATGCGCTCAGAGAAATTTTCACATTGACGGGATACACCCCGACGCGCTTTGAGGATAGAGCTTCCGTAGATCCGCACGCCTCAGATCTCCGGCCTTTCAGGCGTTGTGTCAGGCGCTCTAGGCCAGATAAGGCTCAGCCAGAAACTACCGTTACCTCAATGCCTCATGGTTAGTGAGCACGTATGCTTCTTCTCCGTGCCATGTGTACCATTATCGAAAAAAATATATCGTATACGCAGGTATTGTAAGTATATCGTAAATAGTGAGATGGTATCTCATGGTACCTTTAGTACACGAGGAAAAATCCCCCCCCCCTCCAAAAAAGTGGCCGAAGGAATTCTAGGATTTGTAACGTGAAAGATATTTTGAATCACTGCTAGGCTTTTATCACTGGGTACAGTAAATTCCACTAACGCACAGGTACACAAAATCTATATCGGATCGAGAGTTCACCAGAGTTGTGATCCGTCTACATATTAGCTGGTGGGCCTCTGGCGCAGATATCTTCGAAGGCGGATCTTAGAAGCGAAACTACCGGTTGATACCCTACAAAGGAAAACGGCGCGTTCCGTGCTGGCATCCCTCAGCAACCGACCTCTAGTCAATGGGGGTATCACTGACCCAGACAGCACAGAACTATGGGCCCATGTGGGCTCCACATGGGTCCCATATGGGCAGATGGGTTTTAGCTGGGCCCATTTGTCCATGAGAAACCCAGGTACATCCATATAAATTGATTTTGTAGCATATAGCTCGAAGTGCATTTTTTATGTATTTATATTAATATTAGAAGTATATCGGCTTACTGTTTGATTAAATTAACTATAAAAAGTAACAAAATGTAGAAATTTATATATGTGTGCAGCAATTAGAAAATCTGTGTGGATTTGTGTAGATCGATGTGGGTTATCTATATAGATCTTGATAGAAAATCAATCAAAATCTGGAGACAACTTTTTAGTGAGACCATAGCGTTTTTTAAGTTAATTTAAAGAAGATTTCATCATAATATAAATAATACTTAATTCTTTTTACCATAATTATTATTTTATTATTATTATTATTATTATATGATGATAATAAAATATCTATATAAATCAACTTTGTAGTATGAATTTCGCAGCATATTTATTATGTGTTTATTTTAATAACACATGCATATTACTATATTAATCTATTAAATAAATTCTGAAAATAGTGAAATGTAATATCTGTACAGCATTCAGAAAATCTGTGTAGATTTGTGTAGATCGATAAAGGTTATCTATATAGATCTTGATAGAAAATCTAGCAGAATCTGGGGACAAATTTTTAATGTTAACATTGCTTTTTTAAAGTTAACTTAAATAATATTTATTTAAATATTTTGAATGTAAGTGTAGGAAATTTTGCATTTTAATAAATTTATTTAATTTTATTATTATTATTTAATTTAAAAAAATATTTTTTAAATTATAATTTAATTATTAAAAAATTTAACAATTATTTATAATTTTTTAATATTTAAATTTATTTAATTATTAAAAAATAGTGCATATGAATTAAATTCGTATTATTTAATTATTAAAAATAGTGTATATGAATTAAAAATATATTTCAATTATCAAAATTTATTTAAAAAATATGTAAAAAAAAATATTAAATTTTATTTAAGCTAATTTGAATTTAATTTTGTGCTCTTACTTTTAAGTAAAATTTAATTTAATTATGTAATTGAGAATAAAAAAACAAAGCAACTGATCTTTATATGTTTATAAAAATTCTTTATTAACTAATTCAATGAAAAAAAAAACACCTTTTACAACACATAAAACAATAGTAAACACCTTACAAAATCTTGCGCACCGAACGCCTCTAAACAGATCAATGGCTTCTTGCGATCTCTATCCAGATAGATGCAGGAAGCCATGACAGATCCAAACACACGAGATTTTCCGCGGAGGATTCTCTGCGCCGATCTGGAAAGACCACCACACCAATCAACCAACTTACAGAATAATGGCGTGGCGTCCAGTTTGTTTTGGTTGTCGGCGATCGATGAATGTTCTTCAAAGCAACATTTTCGAAAAGCAAGGTAAGCTGTATAACATATGCATGTTTTTTTTTTTTTTTTTTTTTTTTTTTTTTTTTTTTTTTTGTTTATACTGTATTGTTTTTTCACGTTCTATCCCAGATTTGTATGTAGAATTTTTTTATTTTTAACTGCATCTAATCAGGTGCATAAGTTAGCCGTAAGCCTAAAATTGTTAGAGCTCGTATTTGTGTATCTCCAATGGGGGATTGCACTTTTTTGTCATTGAAAACACAAAATCTCGCATTTTCGAGGGGGGGGGGGAAGAGGGGAATACCCCTCCCTACCAGACCACCTGAATTCAATGCTGATTGTTTAGTCAGCATTTTTCTTTTTCTTCTAGAATGCTATTGCATACAAAATGTAAACTTTGACAGCATTCCTTATAAATTTTTTTGCTTTTACTGAAAACTATAAAACGTTTTTGCTTGGTTTTTATGTATGAGAACCAGTCAATTTTATGGTGTTTGAACACTAAATTGAATTGCAAATTTTCAGAAAGAAAAAATATTTGATAGAAAAATTTGTTTCAAATAACTGTTATTACTTAAAAGTAATATAAAATGTATTTAATAGCAATGAAATTTTGATTTTTTAAAAATTATTATTATTAATGAAATTTTTGTTACTTTCTCAGCTTATTTTCTGTTTGCACATGTTGAAAATCTGGTTTTTTTATTTACCAATTTTGTTTTGTTTTTAATCTCCCCCCCCTTTTTTTAATTACATATACACTTTTTATTACATATGCATATTCATTGATAAAAATAAACATTGTTGGAGAAAGGATAAACATTGTTGGATAAACATTTGTTTATAAGTAGTATAATTTTATTTGGAAATAATTTAAATTAAATAATTGCAGTTAATGTAGAAAATTGAAAAAAATCATTATACAGTATTAGTCAGTTTTGAAGAAATAAATAGTGAACAAGAGACCATTTAAAATCTACATTTGTGATTATCAAATTCAGCTATAACAAGGGGAAAAACAAAATAGATTAGTATTATTAAAATGCTATAACTGTCCTATACCCCTTTTTTTTCTCTTATTTAACTTCATACTTTGATTTCAATTCTGAAAGATATATACCCAATCAAGAAAATTTCTTTTCACAACTTGAACAAAATCTTAAAGATCGTCTATTATTGTTGCCTTCATCAACCCAAACAGCACAAATGAGTTATTTTAGGGTAAAAAAATAAATTCCAGTTTATATGTCATAAGGATTCTCGTGATTTTCAATTTCATTTCGGTGAGGAGAGAAATTTTACAACGATGAATGAGGGAAAACGACTTTTTGAAGAACGATGCTTGCATGTTCGGTTAACATTATTTTATTTATATATAATTTGTGCAGGGACCATAGCATGGGTCAAAATTTTCCGTCCACAGGTAGAATTCCGTCTTTTAAAAATTACAGAGGATGGAAACTGACCGCAAAAAAGACTTGCTTTCTGTCAAATGATTGAAAAAAAATCTATTTTCGTCAATAGATTGCGAATGCTGAAAACATGCTGATTCCATGAAAAAAATGCAATCTCTGTCAAACAATGCTATAGACAGACCTATATAAAACCCAAAACTTTCTGGCCACTTAATAATGCAGCGTTAGAATTCTTAAAAAAAAGTCGCTGGTCCTAAGGACCAGTAAGCATGAGAATTTACTGGTCCGCAGACATCATCACTGGTCCGCTATATAAAATTTTATTAAATAATTTTAACACTTAGAGTGGCCTCCTCCACCCCCCTTCCTCCCCAATTCTTGGAAAATAAACCAATCTTACTTTGCATTAATCCAAATTTTTCAGCATAATACAATGTAAAATTATAATTTGTTAAAAATTAAAAAAAGAAATTTTCTGTACTTTTTAAAGAATAAATGGTGCAAGATACAAATTTAATTATAAAATAATGCTTATTTAAGTGTAGAAGATAACAAGTACCACTATTGTTTGCATTTCTTTTAAAATGGGGCAAGACAGGTTTATTGAAAAAAAAAACATTTTTGCTGAAAAAAAGGGATATTTTTGTTGAGTAAATGGGTGCTTTGCTTAATGAAATGGTGCAGTGTGAGTCACATTCACTCAGAAAGATTTGGAGCAATAAAAATCCGATCGGGAAGCAGGAAAATCAGTTTTTGGAGCAGCAGCAACAATTTTTAAGCAGGAAAATTAGTTTTTAAAACAGAAAAATTCTCTCCCGGCATTCACTTTTTTGTTTTTCGTTCTTTTTTGTCGAAATTTCTGTCTTTTCGAGTTATTTTGACGAAATCTTTTGTTTTTTCGGGATTTATTGACGAAATATACCATTTTTCGCGATATTTTGTTTCAAAATTTCCCGTTTTATCGCGATTTTTTGACGAAATTTGCCATTTTCTCGCGATCTTTTGAAGAAATCTAACTTTTTTGGGTTTTAGGATGAAATTAGCCATTTTTGCGAGATTTTTTGACGATATTTACCGAAAATTAGTCGTTATTTAGCGCTTTTTTAACAAAATTTGTCGTTTTTTGCGATTTTTTTTTTTCAAATTTTGCCGTTTTATCGCAGTTTTCGGGCAAAATTTGTCGTATTTTCATGATTTTTTTTGAAGAAATCTGCCTTTCTTTGCAATTTTTTGAAGGAATCTGCCCTTATTTCGCTATTTTTTGAAAAAATCTGCCGTTTTTCGCGATTTTTTGGAGCGAAATTTGCCGTTTTTTCGCGGTTTTTTGAAGAAATCTGCTTTATGTTTCGGGTTTGAAATGAAATTAGCCATTTTTTTTAGAATTGTTTAACAGAATTTGCCGGAAATTAGTCATTATTTCGCGATTTTTAACGAAATTTGTTGTTTTTTCGCAATCCTTTAACGAAATTACGCGTCTCGTGGGACGCGTAAGAACTATATTTTTGCGTCCCATCGTCGATTTTTTGCATATTTTAGCGCGTCCGCGGCATCGCTAAAAAAAAAATCTTATGTGCGATCAGGGCCTGCAAAGGCACTGGTCCTGCGGACCACTAAATTTTTCCGATTAGTGGTCTGATTGAATTATCGGTGGTCTCGGACCAGCGGACCACCAAGGATTTCGAACGCCGTAATGGGTTAAAAACTTTCTGCAAGTTAATAAAGTTTAATAAAATTATGCATTATATTATTTTGGCATGGACGAAGTTTACTTTTATTAAGCAATTCGTGGGTGTAATTCACGTATTTTCCACAATTCATGGCCATAATTCTCGTTTTTATGCAATTTATAGACATAATTCGCTTTTTTATGCGATTCATGGACATTTATTTATGCTTGAGCAATCTGTCGACGAAATTTACGTTTTTTGAGTGATTTGTCAAAGAAATTTGCATTTATTGAGCAATTTAAAGACGTAATTCGCATTTCCTTTTAAATTTATGGACTTAATTTGCTGTTTTTATGAAAGACACAGACATAATTTGGTTTTTTGAGCAATATGTCGATGAAATTCACGTTTTTTGTGTGATTTATGGACGTAAATCTGTATTTTTATGAGATTCATGGGCATAATTTGCATTTTTTGAGCAATCTATCGACGAAATATGCATTTTTTGAGCGATTTATGGACGTATAATTCGCGCTTTTAAAGCGATTTATGACAGTAAATCACATTTTTGAGCGATTCATGGCCGCAATTCGTGTTTTTTTAGCGATTCATGGATGTAATTCATATTTTTGAGCAAATCATAGATGAATTTTGTGTTTCTTATGCTATTCGTGAACGAAATTTGCTTTTTTGTGAGATTCTACACAAAATTCGTATTTTTTACGCAAACCATGAACGAAATTCGCATTTTTTACACGATTCATGAATAGAATTTGTCTTTTATCAAAATAGTTGTTGTTCCTTTTTTATGTATAAATGTTCCTTTTTTACACGATTCTTTGTCAAAATGCACTTTTTTTACGCGATTCTTTGTTGAAATTCGCAATTTTTTTTCAAGGTCTGTTGACGAAATTCGCTTTGACGGTAAATAATTCGTACATAAAATTGGGGGAATATTTTTATCTTTTGGTACTTAAAAAATTTACAAAAATATTTTTTTTTCTTTCCTAAAACTTTCTGCAAAGTTCATAAAATTTTCTGTGCGTCTGTGTCTATACTATACAACTCTGGCTATAGATGCGGTATCAGTCAAAATCGAAAAAAAATTGTGACTATGTCAAATAATTGCAATGAAACCTACGATTTTTATCAAATGATTACAGAGGAAGTGCAATTTTTGTCAAAGGCTTGCAAAAAAACATGAATACTGCCAAAGGATTGCGAAAAAGATGCGTATTCAGTCTAATGATCGAAAAAAGACAATTTTCATCAAATGATTGTAGAGAAACAATTTTCATTAAAGGATTGGGAAAAAAAGATGCAAATTTTGTCAAAGGTTTGCAGAAAAGACATGAATTTTGTTAACAGATCACAGAAAAAACATTATATTTGTCAAAAGATTGTAAAACAGACTCAATTTCTATCCAAAAAAAATTAGAAACAGATTCAAATTTTGTCAAAGGATCATAAAAAAGATACAACTTTTGCCAAAGCTTTTTAAGCTTTGGCAAAAGTTGTGATTTAAGTTGTAAAGGCCTGATTTCCCGCAAATGATCTCCAAAAAACACGATTTTCATCTAATGATTGAAGATAAGCCACGATTTCTGTCAAAGATCACGAAAAAGGTGCAATATCTGTTAAAGGAGCAAATTTCTTTAAGATATCGTATAAAATATTTGGATTTCGTCGAAAAATCACAAATTTCTGTCAAAAGATCGTGAAACCGACGCGATTTCTGTTAAAGGATTGCAAAACAGACACAATTTCTATCCAAACGATCACAAAAAAGATGCAAATTTTGCAAAATGATCGCAGAAAAAAGGGGCAGATTTCATTATAAGATCATATAAAGTCAGGGTTGGGTTTTTGACCTTAAAAACTGGTTTTTGACATGACAACAGTGGTAAAAACAATGATTTTACCGGTTTATTCTGCCAAAAACATACCACTTTTTATTTTTCTCTGTTTTATAATGTAAGTGCAGCATATAATTTATTTCTAAATTGATTTTTCCTTGTTATTCTTGTTATTAATATTATTTTTAATTATATTTGTTAAATTTATTTTAAAGAAAGATTTCCTAAATGGGAAAAATTTAAAAGTATAAGAGTGAAAGGAAAGAACAATATTTATCATACTCTTCATTATTATGATTTTGCAATGAACATTAATATTAAATGGTAATAAAAGGTTATTTTAATTAATAAATAACATTCAATATAGATTTTTAATTAAAAAAAATTACATTAAAATCATTAAAGAAATGAAAAAAATCTGTTATATGGCATGACAATAGATGTCAAGGGCTGGTCATTGAATAAATTTTAATATTATTCAATATAATATTTCAAAATGCTTATCTTATGCATTTTATAAATGTAATTAAATGGTGACTTTTATTTTCAGTTCAATAAACAGAATCTTAAAATTTATGTGATAATAAAATTTTGATGCAAATCTCTAAGATTCATTTTCATCTGAAAGTTCTTAGACTTAAAATTTAACGAATAGAAAACAATGTTTAAGAAAATTCAGAATATAATAATGATTTATATATTCATATACCATGGTTTTTATTTGTTAACTTTAGTGCAAATATGTATGAATCTTATAGACTAAGGGTGCACAACCTTTTCAAGTGAAGGGCCACTTACAATTGTGTCTGGGTGGTCGAGGGTCACATCAATAACAAGGGGATAGTTCGATTTAAAGGAGGTGATCTGTAGCCTATAATCAGATAGAAAATAAGATTTCATAGGAAAGTGGCGGGGGGGGGGGGGGTTACCCCTTTAAATTTGCTTACCCAAATCAAGATATCCAATTCACATATCATCAGTTTTTACGTTTTTATATATAATAGATATAGCAAGGATTAATTTCAAGATGTAAAAATATTTTTTGTCTTTTTTCAGGAGAGTAAGTTTTGTTTTATTAAAAGTGCTAAAAAGCAAGCATAAATTGCTGGTACCGGAAAAAAATGTGAACTTTATGAACGACAGAGAGAAGAAACTAATCAATGAGAATTTTCATGCCTGATCAACTAAATTCCCGGTTTTCTGTGCCCGATCAATGAAATTTGTAATTCTTTCATGCCTGATTGATGAAATTTGCACAGTTTATGAAACCGATTGACAAAATTTGCAATTCTTAGGAAACCGATCTAGAAAATTCATGATTTTTCCTAACCTGATCAACAAAATTTACTGTTTTTACAAAGCTAATCAAAGAAATTAGTGTGATTTTTCCTCACAAGATTGATGAAATTTGTGATTTTTCCTCACATGATCAATGAAATTCGAGATTTTTTCTGTACATGATCGATGAAATTCGTGATTTTTCCGCACCTGATCCACAAAATTCACAATTTTATTAACTTTATCAAAAAAATCCACGATTACTACTAAGCTGATCTACGAAATTCTTGATTTTCTACACACAATCAGGCAAAATTCGCGATTTTTCAGCACCTGATCGACGAAACTTACCATTTTTCCGAGCCTTGTTTGCAAAATTCACGATTTTTCTGAAGCCGATCGACAAATCTGAGCCTGGTCGACGAGACTCGTGATTTTTCCGAAACTGGTTGACAAAGTTCGCGATTTTTATGAAACCAGTCGGTGAAAAGCATGATTTTTTTTTGCATGGTCGACAAAAATTGCGATTTTCCTTCGCATTATCGATGAAATAGGAGACTTTTATTCGCATGATCAGCAAAATTCGTGATTTTTCCACGTCTGATCGGCAAAATTCGCAATGTTTACGAAGCTGATAAAAAAATTCAGCATTTTTCTGCTCCTGATCAATAAAACTAGAAATTTTTATGAAGCTGATTGAGATAATTTACGATTTTTCCGCGCCTGATAAACAAAATACGTTTTTTCACGAAGCAGATCAATGATATTTGTGATTTTTACAAAGCTGATTGATGAAATTAGCGATTTTTCTTCACATGATCAATAAAATTCACATTTTTTCTCGAGTCTAATCGACAAATTTCGCAAAAGATCCACGCCTGACCAACGAAATTTGCAATTTTTATGCAGACGATCGACTATATTCGCAATTTTTCTGCTTCAGATCGGCAAAATTCCTGATTTTTTTTCCGCGCCTGAATGACAAAGTTCGAAATTTTTACGAAGCCGATGACGAAATTCGTGATCTATAGAAATTCATTCAACGAAATTTGCGCTTTTTTTTCGCTTGATCGACAAATTTTGCGACTTTCCGCTCCCGATTGAGGAAATTCGCGATTTTATTAGTCTAATAGAACGTAATTAGCAATTTTTACGCGTGTGACCAACAAAATTCGCAATATTCCCTATCTTCGACCAATGAAATTTGCGATTTTTCGGAATCCTATCTAAGAAACTCACGATTTTTCGGTGTCCGATCGACGAAAAAACACTTTTTCCACCCTTACTTGACGAAATACGTATTTTTCCGCGGCAGATCATTCGCAATTTTTATACTAACTGACGAAATCTGCATTTTTTTTTGCGCCGTAAGATGTAACTCACGATTTTTTTTTCTGTGGTAATGAAATTCATGATTGTTTCGCAGCCGAGTAGCAGAATTTTCATTTTTTCCTCTCGTCATTGATAAATTCTTGATTTTTCAATGCCTTATCAACGAAATTTGAGATTTTTTCGTCTGTGCCCAATCAACAATATTCACGTTGTTTTCATGCGATAAACCGATAAAACATGCCTTTTTGTTTTGTAACCGATGAATTTAATTTGCAATTTTTTCAAACATCATCAACAAAATTGACGATTTTTTCTTGCCCGATCA
Source organism: Maratus speculifer (assembly GCA_964019185.1). Classification (NCBI taxonomy): domain Eukaryota; kingdom Metazoa; phylum Arthropoda; class Arachnida; order Araneae; family Salticidae; genus Maratus; species Maratus speculifer. Next base: position 24,779,041 of record OZ025294.1, on the reverse strand, counting down.
ACGAAATGTGCAATTTTTCATGTAAGACCGACAAAACTCACGATTTTTCTGCGCCCGATTGGGAGAATTTATTGCTATTTCTTTCCAAGCTTAAGGACAAATTAGCTTTTTTCAATATCTGATGAGCGAAACTTGCAATTTTCCCAAGCCTTATCGACAAAATTTGCTTTTTTTCGCACTTAATGAAATTCGCGATCTTTCCGTGCAAATCAATGAAATCTGCAATTCTTAAGTAATAAAATTTTATAATTTACCACGATAAATTGATGAAATTTACGATTTTTTTCTGTGACATATACACAAAAATTGCAATTTTTTCCATTTGTAAATTTACAAAGCTCGCGGGCCACCCGTTAACCCATTGCGGGCCAGTTTTGGCCCGTGGGCCACAGGTTGTGCATCCCTGTTATAGACCATTCCAGTACTTATATTTTTAGATATAATTTTTTACCTGAATAGTCATGAAATATTTTTTTAATTGAAATTTATTACAACTACCATAAAAACAGACTATTTATGTCCTGTTTACATTTTATTTAAAATTATTTAGGTATTATTTAAAGCGAAAAAAATAACACATTGCATATTTTATTACATACCTATGACTGTATGAGTAAGAATCTTTTACCTTTAAAATTATTCTTAAATTATTTTTCCATTTACAGAAATTCTTAAATGCTTTATTTATTTTTTAATGCAGTTTTTTCCTTTTTTTCTTTTGGATGAATAAATATTATTCATCTTTCTGATAGTGAATATTTAAAGTAAAATGACTTAATGCTAAAGATAGAATGAAAAACCAATAATTGTAATGTAAAAACAAACTGCTAAAAGTAGGTTTTGGACAGTTTTTGACATAATGATAAAATCTGTCATACATCAAAAACTTGCCAACCCTGTATTAATTACTTGGTTTTCGCCGAAAAGTCTCACATTTTGTCAAGATTGCACAAAAATGGAAAATTTTGGCTAAAGATTGGGGAAAAAAAGAATTTCGTCATAGGGTCGTGGGAAAAAAATGCAAGCTACGTGTATGCGTATGTGTTCACTTACTCAGTTAAAGGGGGAATTCAAAATATTTTCAGTCTTGGCGAAATTTCAAACTTGCACGGCCATGGACCGTAGAAATAAAACAATCAATGCGGGAATGTTAGATTTGGGGTTTCACTAGTTTTTAAAATGCTTCAAAATTTTAGTTTATTGCACAAAAGAAATTCAGAACAATATGTATTTAAAATGAAATTTAAATATTCAAATTTAGTATAATTATTATATATATGCATTTTGATTTCCATACGATTTACTATCAAGTTTGACACTTATAGCCTCTTAGCCATCTTAATGTCTCAGTTTACTCTTAAAATGATGTTCAGCTACTTTTAATTAATGTAAGTACATTTTATTTTATTTGAAATTTTATGAATTAAATGCTATTAACATAAAATCTGGCTAATTCCTCTCACTCCCAAAAAACTTTATTTTATATGTATTTAAAATGAAATCTTTCTGTAGCATGTATTTTTGCATGTAGATAATTTTGCTTTACATTTAGAAAATTGGCAATCAGGAACATTAAAAAAGTTCAAATTTAATTTTTTTTAATTGAATGTTATTTATTAAATTGGAATTATAACTTCGTTAAATTCGAAGAAATAGTTGCTAAATTGAAAAATTTAATAAATTGAGATTTGTTATATCAAAGTTCAATTACATTTTGAAATCACAGTTAGATCCAGAGTTGTTTGTATAAAATAGACGCAAGCCGTGCACAAATTTTAGGAAAGAAACAATTTTTTTTTTGTAACTTTTTTTAAGTACCAGAAAATTAAAAATATTCCCTCAATTTTATATACAAATTATTTACTGTTAGCATACGATTAAAAGCAAGGCTAATTTTCAAATTTTTGGCTATCATGTAGTATTTGCCCGGAGATTGTGGCCATTTTTTTGCCAATTTAAATTTTTTGTATTTATTTATTTATTGTTGTTGTTGTCGTTTTAAGCGTCTAATCTCTGAAACATTTTTTACTGTAATTTAGGAATATATAAATTTTTAAATGGATATTTGCTTTATTTGGCTATTTTAAAATTTATGTATTTATCGTTTAATGATTAAAAATTTCTTCTCTCCGTTCCCTATTTTTTTTTCTTTTTTACAAATAATGTCTTTTGTACGGCTTTATGTTTCTTTTTTACGGCATCCCTGAAAATTTTAAATTTTGTCAAAAAGTTATGAAAAAAATTAGAAATTTCATCAAAAGATCTTGAGAAAAAAGGGAATTTTGTCAAAATACTTTAAAAAATCATGAATTTCAATTAAGTATCGCATAAAGTATAAAAAAATCAAATAAAGTATGAAAAGGGGTTTTCAACAAAGAATCGCATAAAAATGGGAATATTGGCCAAAGACTGTACAAAAAACATGAATTTTGTCCATGAGACGTGCAAAAAACTCAATTTTGTCTATGAATTGTGTATAAAAAAAAGTTAATTTCGTCAATGAATTGCATAAAAAACGCGAATTTCGTTGTCCGATCACTTTAAAAATGCAAATTTCGTCGATGAATCACATTTCATCCATGTTGGAATCAAGTAACTCGTAATTTTATTAAACATTAAATTAATTTGCAAAAAGTTTTTAATCCAATAAATGTCCTCTTTACTTCCCTTTATAATGAATATTTGATTATGTATTATTGATTATTAACTTGATGTTTGCTTTTAATATTTTAATCATTCTTAAAAATCATCTAAATTTTTATTATTTTAGTTTATTACTTATTTTAATATTTTATTATATTTTAAGCACCTATTATAGTTTTGATTGCATTATTTATTATGTTGAAATTACTGTTTTAAAAAACGTAAAAAATAGCAACGACCATAAATCTGCAAAATTCTAAAATCCGCACAACCTCTGGTTCCAAGCTGTGCGGATTTGAGAGAGTCTACTGTATTATTTATATGTTAAATTGCATTAGACTCTTCTCTCCGTATCAACACTCTCATATTTTTATCCATGACCTATAGCATCCTTTTTTAAACATTTACCTAATTTTTTTGTGCATTTCTTTAAAATATTATTCTAAGGATTAATATTATACTATGTACACTATTCTTACTTTTGATAATTTGAAAATCTAAATTGATAAATAGTAAAACATTTTAGCATGTTTTTGTGCTATTGTCCTGCTATTAGTTGGCCTCTTTTAGACTCCCTACCATAACTTTCTCAAAAATGATCCAATTCACAAGCTTTTTTTAAATAATTTCTTAGGTCCCCCAGGTATTATATGAACAACAAATATTTTTCCAGATTTCAGCTACTGCTAGGTTTGAATTTTAATTTCCTTCTTCATTCCTTTATTGCAATTTCTAAAACAATGCTCTAATTGTATTTACAATTTTCTTTGACAGTTTTAGCACCCTTCAACTACTTTTAAACTACTAAGAAATTTTCTCATACCCAGCTACATTCCAGTTAATACACCTTTGTCCCCTATACCTGGGCCTTCTTTATACTTCAGCTGTCACCTTTTTTGAATACATTTTGAGTACTGCCAGCATTTTCGAAAAGTTATGTTTACTCACTGAAGCTGTAAATTAAAAATTACATAAGTTTAGATAAGGAATTTCATTCGTTTATTAAACATCATGTTAATATTTATAGTAATTCATTAAATTTACAGTGGGGGGGGGGAATGCACTTTCCACCACTGGAGGACACATTCTTTCTCACATTTCTAAGGACCCAATTTTAACAGATTTGGTTCATTCAACTTAGATTACAATTCAGCTGCTTTTTGTATTATAAAATTTTATCTTAGATTTCAATACCAACATTTTTTTAACTTTAATGAAGCATTAGTTTTTCCCATTCTATGGACTACTACAATGTTTGGTTCACTCAACGTTGTTTGCGATAATCTTTGGTAAATACAGAGCATTTTCGGTACATATGCTGCATTAGATACCGGGATTCATGTCATAGGTTAATTCAGACAAAAGGTTTATTGCGAATGCATTAGACTCCAGATAAGGTCCTCAAAACTAGGTTTAATTTTTTTTTAATCATACGATGTTTTAAGTTTTATTTAAGGAACTGACATCAGACAATATCAAACGGATCAGCTCGTTCATTTTTAACTCATAAAATATGCAAATCTTCATAGCAATTGATCTATAAATGAAAAAAAAAATCATTCATTGTCTCATTAATTTTTAAAATAAACTGTGAAATTAAAGTGAAAATAATAAACAAAAAAGTTTAAATCTAGTTCAAAACTATTACTTTTAACTATCTAGGTACATTATGTTTTTCTGTAATAAAATCCCATGGTAGTCAAATAAGAACACTCTTAAGTCGCAAGTTAAAATTATATATATGTGGGGACATTCTTTTTCATATATTTATATATATTTTTTTCTTTGCAGATAGATATCAGATCTTTTACCCGGGGTACCTTTTTATTTTTTCAATTTTGATTACACTTTTTAAAAAGCTTTTATTTTTTTTTTTTTTTGTATTCACTTTAATAATACAAATTAAAGCTTATTTTTTTTTTTTTTTTTTGGAAAAACCTTGTACAAATATTGAAATGTAAATGAGAAATTTGGAAAAAATGCTGTCATATGTTTAATATTAGCTTGAGTGTGGTTGTGTTACTTGCTCCAACACAATTTCACATTTGAAAAAAAAGCTGGGATAACAAAAAAAAAAAAAAAAAAAAAAAAAAGATGATTCTGTTCCTGGTGAATTTATTGGTTTTTAATTTATCAGTTTTTCAAATGAAGCTTTTTCCTTGCAAAACTAAATTAAATGAATAGTGTTACTGTTATAATTAACCGTTTCTGTTGTGTGAAATGTAATTTAAAAAAAATTATATTTCTTCATTTTTAGATAAAATTATGTATGCACAAATAATTTTATATCTTAAAAATTTAATCCTTACATTTTAAAAATAGGTGGTGACATTAACCAGATGCATGGAGCAATTCAATTGTACCTGACATGGAATCTTGATTCAAATTTATATGAAGCTGAAAAATCCTGCATTGATGATCCTGGATGTAAAGTTATGTATTTGAAGAGGGAAAAGAATGTTTATTCTTCATGAACTTTCTTCTGCAATGATACATGTTGTTTTTAAATATTCAAATAACTATATCCATTGACTTTCTCCTAGAAGTAAAGAAGAGCAGAGTGCTTGCTCATAGGATTTTAGATTCTTATACGAATTTTTCTCCTTTTATAGAGGCTCAAAGCATGCATTTTTCTAAATGAAACTACAGAGAGAGTGCAACATCCATCTAAAACTGTATGAAAAATAGAACTATGTTACAAGATAACTATTCTGATATAGTCTATAGGAATACATATATATGAATATATAAATTGTATTTTCGATAAATGGAGTAACATACCATAAACCAAGTGAATTGTGTTGCTATTTTATTTAGTCTTGTTTCATTTTCATTTCAAATTTACATGACTGCCATTGGTAATTATTTTCTCTCGACACTATTTCAACACATTAATCTTCAAAGTAAATTATTATTTAGAAATATTGAATAATAATAATAATAAATCATCAGTGAGAATTCTGTCATTGGTAAATTAAGGTTAGCAAAGTAACTATAGTATGGAAAAGCAATATTAGCTGCATGCCAAAGATATTACTGTGTTCTTATTTTGTAAAGTGCTTATTTATGGAATATCAGTCAGAGGGCTGAATTGTTTATATTGTTGTAAGTACATGTAAATTAATCTTCTGGGAATAATATGCATTAAATGTTTTCCATTATGCTTAAGGGTGTTCTTAACTGATCCGCTCAACAAGCGAAAAACGCTTTGACACATTTAAAAATTCATTTTTTAACAGAAAGTTATAAAATTTTAATGCCTGACTATGGAAGCGATTTCGAATTGTACTTATTTTTCCATTTTATGATAGTTAAATTACTTATCGAGTTATAAGCTATTTCGATGACGCAATCACCCGTTTTTCTCCTCCTTTTTGATCGTTTTTTCTGCTTTCGTCCGGAAATATGCTCAAAAGTGTCAACTTTTGAAGGCTTGTTATGAAAAATCTATTGTGTTTTTTAAAAAACAAAAGAATGAGTGCAATTAGACAGTTTCTGAATAACAACACCTGCGATTTTCATGCATTTCCGAACAAAAATAAATTAATGCATGTGTCACAAAATTGCCCTTTTTGATTTAAGAACACTTAAATTTTTTTAATTAAATAAAAAGTAATTTGGAATATGTGTTTTAAACAAATTAAATTTGATAGTATTTTTTTATTTTTAAGTTGATGATTGAAAAATTATGTACTGTATAGAAACAATCATATTTGTGAAAAAATATAAATGAATTTATTGCAAACATATATTGTTTAAAATTGTGAGACATAGTCAGCAATGGTGTAGTTGTTAAATAATACAAAAAAAAAAAAAAAAAAAAAAAAAAAAACAGGGCAAATATTTTAAGCAGAGGGTATATGCTCAAGGAAGAGGGTATACCCTAGAGTGTATTTACTATGGCTTTCTTGAGAAAGAGAGGGTATACGGTGTTCCTTAAAAAAAAATCCAGAGGGTATATGACATACACCCTCCACTACATCCCTGGTTGTCAGTCTCTTGCATTACAGTATTTGTGAAGCTTTCAAGATCACTGGGATGTTGAACGTCTCTTTTTTGGTTTTCACAAAACAGGTAAGAGAAATAAAGATAATGGGTCATTGATGACCTACCTTGGTTGATTTATTAATTTATTTTAGTAAAAAGTAACATTTTAAATTTGTCTGAAGTGTGTATGGCATGTACACTGTATGATCCAGTAGACAAAATTCTCAGGCTGTACAGTGCATACATGATTTGCATTTATTAAATTTATTGAGCTACATAATGTAAACAAAGAAAATTTGATTATTTTTCAGCTAATTCCATAATACTTTGATAATACCTTCATTTTCAAAAACAGTTTTGAAAATGAAAATACCTGAAAATCTGTAACCAAAAAAAAAAAAAAAAAAAAAAAAAAAAAAAAAAAAAAAAAAAAAAAAAAATTACAAAATTGTCTTATTAGAAAACAAGTTCAGCTATCCTATATGTAGAAAAAAAATCTCTAAAAATATTTAAATTTAAGTGAAATTCAAAAATAGCTTGTCCATAAATTTAACATTATGAAACAGATGTTTTCAAATGAGTGACGATTCCCCTTCATTTACTTGAAAACATGGGCTTTGTAATGTTATGGATAGGTTATTTTTTAATTTCTCGTTTAAATTTAAATATTTTCAAAATGATTTTTTCTGCATAGGAAACTGACATCGATGTCATAACACTAGTTTTACTTCTTGCAATTTGGTACCAAATTTTTGTTTAGTAAAGGTATTTACACTTTCGGAACCGGTTTCGAAGATGAAAGTACCTTTAAAAAATTACAAACGAAATTGAAACAATACAAAATGGTCCCTTTCGAGATTGAGTTAACTATACAATGCAGAAAGAAAACATTAAAAAATATTCAAATTTAAATGAGAAATTCAAAAACTTAGGTTTAACATTACGGAACAGATGTTTTCAAGTAAGTAAAGTGTCTTCTTAAATCAGTGACCTATAAATTTATAAATATCACATTATAAATCATTAATGATCTATATAAACAGCTTAAATGGGCCTATATGGGGAAAAAAGTGGACATTCTATGCGGGCCCATATAGATATCATTATAGATCTACACTTTCATCCAAATGGACCCATATAGATACCTTTATAGATCGACATTTGCACCCATGTAGATACATAAAAATAACCCATATGGGCCCATATGGAAAAAAAAGTGGACATTCTATGCGGGCCCATATAGATGTCATTATAGATCTACATGTGCATCCACATAGATCTATATAGATATATCTTTATAGATAATCATAGATATCCATATAGACATATAAAGGTAACCCTTATGGGCCCATATGGAAAAAAAGTGGACATTCTATGCGGGCCCATATAGATATCATTATAGATCTACATAGGCATCCACATAGATCCTTATAGATATCTTTATATATCGACATAGGCATACATATAGATATATATAAATAGCCCATATGGGCCCATATAGAAAAAAAAGTGGACATTCTATGCGGGCCCATATGGATAGCCCTTATAGATCTATATCCCTGACCCACTTTTGCCCTTATGGGCCCATATGGATGTGCTGCCTGGGGATCACCAGACACCTCGGCTCGCAGCTGCCTTGGCTGCAGTGGACACAGGGGATGGGCCACATGACGAAGGGAGCACGCAAGCACCGCCCAAGTCTTCTGAAGAGTAACTAGCAGATGCTCCATTCTGATCATGCGAATCCCTGCGTCTTGCTCTACAGGGTCGGAACTCTCTTCTCAGGCTCCCTCTTAATCAAACAGTAAAGGTCCTATAATCTTTAATAGACTTTGTCCAGAATCATTGTGCAGTCCTAAGGAACTGTCTCCAGGATTAGTCTATGGACGGCGAATCCCGGCTTACCAACTAAAAATGAACTGCAGTTTGTTTCTAACAGTAAAGTGTTTTTGAGGTTGTTTTAATGTTAACTGTAGACTTTTTGTAGTGCAATCTTAACTATAAAATTACTTCAGTTCTTTTGTAGTTAATTGGAGGTGATTTTGCATTAATTTATTTTAAAATTTTTGTGAGAAATTAAGTTTAAAAACACTGTAGTTTTTATAAAGTCATTTTAAAATCAAAAATTAAAAAATATATAAGATTTTATTACCGTAGAATCACTGCAGTTAATTTGAATTTATTATCCAACAATAAATGTAGAATTATACTTTCTAATGTATCTCCAGTATAACTGTGTCCAATAAATTCACAGACTTTAATCGGAGAAAAATAATTTCAATTATACTTCAAAATCGAATTAGGGATTTCCCATCCCTTATCCACTCACTTCCTTAGCGAAAAAAATATTAATTCCTACTTTATTTTGTCACTTAGAATTTAATTTTAATGTGTTAAAATAGTTAAAATAGTTTTAATGTGTTAAAATGCATTTTTTTCTTAATATAGGCATGGACGTATCTTTGCTTCCTTTCCCCTAACTTAAAATTCTTAGTTCCTTTATTTTTTAAGCTAAGAGAAAAAATTTAATTTCACTAAGTTACATTTCAAATTCTAGTGAGTGGTAGTTGACTACCTATGACCGCTACCTACAACGGAAGTTTCTTAGTTCCTTTATTGTAAGTTACTCTGAACGAATATATAATGCTATGTTTATCAAAATCAGAGAAAAAAAATTTATTAAGTTTCAAAAGTTATGAGGTACAATGGGCCTTTCAATCACCAGCCCTTTAATGTGAAATTTCTTATTTTTTACTGTACTAGGGGGGCTCCGCCCCCCTGCTCGCTTCGCTCGCTAACCCCCGTGTAATCGCTTTGCGATCCCGTCTGAAATGGCGAGGTGATTCCAAGTTGTAGGCTACCCCTGCTTGCTGCGCTCGCCAATACCTCATGGAATCGCTTCGCGATACCTTATTTTCCATACACTCAATTTTGGAATCTTTCCTGATTGGTCTATTCGACTCATGGAAGGTGTGGTCCACCCGGACGCGTTATTTCCGGAAACCTTACACATCAGCATCCAGGAGTCATTCCTGCAGATTTGTTTAAGGCTAGTTTTTTTTTACTATAGAAGGAGATTAAACGAGTGCATATAAATATAGTATTTCAATAATATTCGATTAAACGGGAGGAATATACATATAGTATTTCAATAATATTCAATTAAGCCGTTAAGCATATAAATGGAATATTTCAATAATATTCTATTAAACGAGTGAGCATATAAATGTAGTATTTCAATAATATTCGATTAAACGGTTAGCATATACATGTATTATTTCAGTAATATTCGATTAAGCGGGAGGAATTTAAATGTAGTATTTCAATATCATTCAATTAAACGGGTAAGCATACAAATATAGTATTTCAGTAATATTCGATTAAAAGGGTAAACATACAAATGTAGTGTTTCAGTAATATTCAATTTAGCGGGTAAGCATATAAATGTATTGTGTCATTAATATTAGATTAAACGAGTGCATATAAATATAGTGTTTCAATAATATTTGATTAAACAGGTAAGCATATAAGTGTAACATTTCAGTAATATTCGATTAAACGGGTGCATATAAATATAGTATTTCAATAATATTCGATTAAGCGGGTAAGCATATAAATGTAGTATTTCAATAATATTCTATTAAACGGGTGCTTTTAAATGTAGTATTTCAACAATATTCAAATAAAAGGGTAAGCATATAACTGTGGTATTTCGATAATAATCGATTAAACGGTTGGCATATAAATGTAACGTTTCACTAATATTCGATTAAACGGGAAAGCATATATATGTAATATTTCGATAATATTCAATTAAGTGGGTAAGCATTAAACTGTAGTATTTCTATAATATTCGATTAAACGGTTATCATATAAATGTAGTATTTCAATATTATTCGATTAAGCGGGAGGAATATAAATATAGTATTTCAATAATATTCAATTAAGCCGGTAAGCATATAAATGTAATATTTCAATAATATTCTATTAAACGAGTGAGCATATAAATGTAGTATTTCAATAATATTCGATTAAACGGTTAGCATATATTTCTAATATTTCAGTAATATCCGATTAAGCGTGAAGTATATAAATGTAGTATTTCAATATTATTCGATTAAACGAATAAGCATGCAAATATAGTGTTTCAATATTATTCGATTAAAAGTGTAAGCATATAAATGTAGTGTTTCAGTAATGTTTGATTTAGCGGGTAAGCATATAAATGTAATATTTCATTAATATTAGATTAAACGAGTACATATAAATATAGTGTTTCAATAATATTTGATTCAACGGGTAAGCATATAAGTGTAACGTTTCAGTAATCTTCGATGAAACGGGTACATATAAATATAGTATTTCAATAATATGCGATTAAGCGGGAACATATGAATGTGGTATTTCAATAATATTCGATTAAGCGGGAAGCAGATAAAAATAGTATTTCAATAATATTCGATTAAACGGAAAAGCATTTAAATGTAGTATTCCAATAATATTCGATTAAGCAGGTACGCATATAAATGTAATACTTCAATAATATTCGATTAAGGGGGTAAGCATATAAATGTAGTATTTCAATAATATTCTATTAAACGGGAAGCTTTTAAATGTAGTATTTCAATAATATTCGAATAAACGGTTAAGCATATAACTGTAGTATTTCATTTATATTCGATTAAACGGTTGGCATATAAATGTAACGTTTCATTAATATTCGATTAAGCGGGTAAGTATATAAATGTAGTATTTTAATAATATTCGATTAAATGGGTAAGCAAGTAACACTCTGCTTTGCAATCCCAGTTGGAATCGCTTTGCGATACATAGACGGAGCCCTTTTCTGATTGGTCTATTCGACTCATGGAAGAAGTGGTCCACCCGGAATCGTTATTTCCGGAAACCTTACACATCAGGATCATTTCAGGAGTCATTCCTTTTAAGGCTAGTTTTTTTTTACTATAGAAGGATAAGAAGAATTTCTCCGACAAATGATTGTGTAAACCCTGTAACGTAACTTCAAAAATTCACGAAGATCTTTTAGAATATAAAATTTTCATGAATTCATAATTTCGATCGTAAAGATATAAACTGTGTAAAATTTGGATTTTAACTTTTTATGTTTTCATGTTATTTTGCAATTGATAAAGGAATGATAACCTGCGAAAAAGTAAATATTTTTCTTAATATATATATATATATATAAATATATAACTACGTCTAAAATTGTTTATTTTTTTATATTCTATCAATTTAAGTTTCACAAAAACTAATCATAATATTTCATACACATTATATTTTACTTTCATGTTGTACATCGTTAATCAAATTGAACAAGTGTGTAAATGATTTTCTTTTCGAAGAAATTATCAGAATTCAAAGTACTTACTAACTTACAATTTTGATAAAATTAATTTAAGTATTCATTTATTTCTTTTAGTAAAAATGTCACAAAACTTAATAAAACATACTGATGTTTCATTTGCTCTTAAAATTTTCGTCAAAGGAAAATGTATCATACTATAAAAATTAGATGTTTTAGTTTTAAATTTTATAAAAAATACTTTTTGAAATAATAATTACCTCTACCATTTCTTTAGTTTGTGAGTAAACGTAATAAACACCAGAAATTCTTATTATATATGATGTAGTGCACCAGAAAAGATTTGTTTCACAATTTTAATGATGCATGATTTTAATTAACATAAAATCAAACTTTCTAGACTGATTAAATGTTACCTATTCTTAAAAAATATTATTTTGAAAAAATGAATTATTTTTTAACTATATATATTGGGAAATGAATAATTTTTAAAGATATATTGTTACTTTTTTTAAACACATTATTTTTCTAAAAATGTGAAATTCTATTTCTTGAATAATCAAATGCAATCATATAAATTATTGCAATGGCGTTATAAACTAAATCATTTTTCCATACAGAAATTAGACGTACATTTATCCCAACAACATTATTTTGCCTTATTTATAAAAATATTAGTATTTCTATTATTCTAAACTCTCTTACCTACGTTGCAAGTTTCTGTCACTTTTTTGTAATATCTAATCTTAAATGTAAGTTATTTTTTTTCAGAATACATCTATTTTACACGAAAGAAAACATTTAATGGACAAAAACGAACATTAAAACCTACATAAACTTTCTTTTTTTTATCAGCTCAATTCAAAAATGTGCATATTCGTACATCTTGTCTCAAGAAAAAGTATAGAACAACAAAATACATAAATCAAAATAAAATACTAAATGGTCTTATCAGTTCGTACAGCTGGGAATTTATCGTGCGCCGAGAAGTTTCAAAACTCAGTGTCGGAAACCACAGCATCCCTCAACTGTACATAAAATTATGCTTATTAAATTTAGCATATTAAATAGAATTCGCACTGCATTTCACTCCACGTCGCTTTTCGGCTGTTTTATACTATATGTTGACGAGACTACTATTATAGTAACTACAACTTGCTTTTCATAGATGTAATTCAAATATTCTTCTTTTATTAAGTTTCATTATTAATAGAAGAAAAAAAATTAACATTTCGCGTGAATGATTAATTGCTCTTTTTTTATTAAAAAATCGGAAATTGCATTAAATTTCAGTTTTAAAAGTTTTCCTCCTTTCCATAAATTGAATTACATAATTTAAGAGTAATTTCAATTCTAAGTAATAATCAAACTAGAATTAATTAAACTACTAATTATTAATAACTATTGATTACACATTGATTGATTTTAGAATATTATGACTTTTTATCATTGATGTGATTTGGAATTAAAATGGATTACCCAGCGGTGACAAAAGTTAAAGGTTATATTAATTTCAAAATAATTCGTTAATAAACCTGGACATAATCTACCTTTTTAAGTCATAGATGCTGGGAGAATCACTGCAAACTGTATTCTTTTTTCTTTTTATAACTTCAAAAATAATAAACATATAGTTTGAAAATTATTTTGGGACTCATTCTGCTAGTTGAAATTGAGCATGGATTAAAAAAATTACAATGGTAATGAAAATAGAGGGTGCGGAAAATTTTTTAGGATGGCTTGTTTATGTAAGGTGGTCTGGTGTAATAACGCCAGGCGGGGTAATAACGCCAAGTGCTAATATTATGCATAATTATGAAATAATCTGGTAAATGACACCCATGTGCTCTGCGCAGAAGGGTTTTGAGTCATATAAATCGCAAAACAGCTTCATGTTAATTTGTTTCATTTTTAGGTCTTATTGTTTTTACAAGCAACTAAAATTAACGCCTGATCTAAAATTTGCGAGATACATTTTGTGATGTGAAGACTATTTTTTTTATCCGGAAATACTTTGTTAATTACATAAATTTGTAGTACATTTCATGGAATTTCAAAATGTTGTTGAAGATTTTGGATATCTTCTCCAGATAATTTGTAATTTAAAATGTACAGCGCAATAACTATAAAGGGGTAATAACGCCAAACCTTGGCATTAATACCCCGGTTGATTCCCTGCAGTGGCCGAGCTACATCATCAATACCGATTCAAATAAACACAGTTAAAACTGTGCAATGTTTCTAATAGTTCTATTTAGGTGGTCCTTTTTAAGCAAAAAGAAGCTCACGGTCTGATATTCTTTTGCCTCATCCTCCCCCCCCCCCACACCACACCTTTGTTTTTCTTACACTTTCACAAAAATTGAACATTTTCAATAGCTTAGAATGCAATTTGTCAATTTCTAAGTTTGTAGAGTTTGTATTTTTAGAATTGGGCAATATACATGCAATTATTCCATCTTATTTCATAGTTCTGTTCGCATGGCGTTATTACCCATATAGGTGGGTAATAACGCTAAATAGCATTAGTCAAGAAATCACGCCATTACATTTTATGAATACATATCTATTAAATTATTTTTCTTGTATAGATAGTCAATGAGTTGCTCTATCAAGTCATCTATTTGTTTGAAAAATACAATCTAAAACTGAGCCGTGAAAATTGGTGGAACCTTAACGTGGCGTTATTACCCAAGGGTACCTTACATAAAATTTAACCCTGTGTTTGGATCTTTTGAATTTAAATGTTTTTTGTTACGGTTTGAAGTTACTTTTATCTATTCATGGCAAAAATTAAAATATCTAAATACTTATCGTTGAATAAATTGCAGAACAAGGCAAGATGTTGTAATTCAATAAGCTCATTTCAGTAAAGTTGCAATGAAGATCGCAAAAAAAGAAATAATAATAATAATAATAATATAATAAAATTCTTCAAACAATTTCGTCAACTATTAAAATTATTGCGTACAAAAGGACCTTTTTGACAAAATAAACAAAACGGGAAAATCATATCCAGGTCATTCCAAAAAGATCATCAAAATCATCTACAAGAGAATCAGACACATCCCAGAAAGGTGAATGCGCAGAATAGGATGAGATCTAAAAAACAATGAAAAATCGTTTCAATACATCATTAAAAAAGACATGAGACTAAAACCGATTAAGTTTAAATCAAATCACTTGTTGACTGAAAAGTTGAAAGAGAAACGATTAAAGAAATTCG
This sequence comes from Maratus speculifer, assembly GCA_964019185.1. Lineage (NCBI taxonomy): Eukaryota > Metazoa > Arthropoda > Arachnida > Araneae > Salticidae > Maratus > Maratus speculifer. The sequence goes on along the minus strand of OZ025294.1, from coordinate 24,763,859 downwards.
GAGCTTTTTTTGAAGACCTCGCTGTTCTCACGCATCGCATGGTTCTTTGCTTAGATTAAATTCCGTTCTCGATAGAGCAAGAATTCAATATGTAAATTGGCCGAATTTTAATCACAGAATAATCTCACTTCAAATCCACATGGAAGAATTGTTCAGAAATCCGCTCATTTAAAATCCTTGATAGTATGAGGAGGGATTACAAAAAACTGCAAAACTTTCTTGGTTGTTGTGAAACCTTATGTCAAAAGAAGCATATTTTGAGAATGTATTTATTGAAATTGATGAAATGAAACTTGATTGAAATTAGGTGTTTCAGCAAGATTCTGCACCAGCCTGTTGCATGTCCATGATACTTGCCTTAGGGAAGAGAACTTTGACTTCATTTCTATCAATGAATGGTTTACTAACATGTCTGACAGAAATTCAATTATTCAATTCTTTTTCGATGAGTAAAATGCCTTGGCTACTTCTCATTAATTTTAAATGGTCTGAAAGCAATTTTCTTAAGGAATAAGACAATCTTTCCTATGAAATACTTAGAGCTGCAATCAATGATCTTAACACATCTTAATATTTTTGTTAATATTATTTTTACGTGTAAGATTTCTAGGAATTCATGGATTTTATGCCCCCACCCCCAAACTTTTTCTGCAATATGCATTTATCATTAACAAACTAAAAATGCAACGGAAAAATAACAGGTTTAACTGTCAATCATTTTTCGATATAATGACCAAATTTATCTATACATTCTAAAAGGCGTAAGAGTGTCAGAAAAGATGTCTTGCTTGATTTGGCATAAGTAACGATGTCATTCTCCTGCATGCCGTTACCAGTTCTATATCGCACACAAAACTTAAGAATTCTAAACACTGATGTAGAATGTCGGGTACGTAGCCCCCTTTACTTCTCCCAACCAGCAACAATTCGTCATCTAGTGATTATTTCCTGTTTTGAAAATTAAAGGAAACACTTATTTACAGCAGAGATTTTTGTAAGCAGTGTTGTGAAAACAGCTATCGAAAATTGCCTAAATGAGCAGTGAAGTGATTTCAATCAAGTCAGATAAAAAAATACTCCTGCGTTTAGACAAATGCCAAAATAGATTTGGTGATAACATGGAAACGTGAAAAACATGCATGCAAGGTTTTTGATGTCTTTTGAGCAACACCAGCAATTTGGCGAATAAAAGATAAAAAACAATAGCCAAATAAAAAAAAATAGCAAAACAAATTTTGTGCAAAACGTTAAAAATCTGTACCTTTAACCTCTCATTGTATACTTTTTTTCAGCGTGTTCTAAAATACCTTAAAGTTTTGTCATTGCTTAGCAACTAGAAATTCTACTATACGCTACCAAAAACTATTAAAAATAAGTACATTCTGAAATGTCTCTTAAATTTCTAAATGTTTTAAGCATTCTTTTAACGATAAGTTGCTATGAGATCTTGATTGTACAGAAAAAAACTGATGTTTGACCAATGATTCTTTACAGTACGATAAACGTTGAATTCAACATCGCGTTTCAGCAAATGTGTTTGGCGATTGACGCGAGTAATTTTGGTTGTAATTTTACTGCCGCTTAGATAGTGATAAATTTACTACAGAAAAGTGCTTATCATATAATTATTTCTGTGTATTTGGCTGTTGCTTAACGAAATTCCACTTGAGTCAGTATCTCTATAAATAATAATGTAAATGAGACGGTGCGGTTGATGATGAAAAGCAACATCAGCCATGCAGTAACGCGGAAAAGAATCTCAACTGTAACCACACTCAAAAAAGCAGAAATTAAGCACTTCCAATTTGGCGAGTTTGATTGTTCATTTAGTTGCCACATGAAGCATTTTATCGTAATTTGGTGCCATGGCGGGTGGCAATGAGATTCCTGCATGCACACTTTTTATCTTTTTGCCTTTTAAACATATGATTAATAAATATTTTTTATTATCTTTGCAGCCTTTTTTATTCATCTATCCTCATACTAACATCATCAAAATAAATAGAAGTAGTCACTATAAAAACTATATAGAGCTAAATGTTCTATGTTTCCAATTCCGTGTGATGAAACCGTCGGTGTTAAAAACGTTACAAATTGCCTTTCGTCAAATGTTCAAAATAAAGAAAGTTGGGTTGATGAAAATGTCTCTTTAATAGCACAATTTATTTAAAATTTATTCTCGAACATATGATATTGGATTAAATTTCGTACCACTATTAGATTGGAATTCTGATTTCCTACACAAAAATGGTTAATTGGTAATGCTATTATACTTTTCCCATTGTTGTCGATTTGATTAATTATCCTTCTATAGTAAAAAAAAACTAGCCTTAAAAGGAATGACTCCTGGAATGATGCTGATGTGGAAGATTTCCGGAACTAACGAATCCGGGTTATCCACTCCTTCCATGAGCCAAATAGACCAATCATGAAAGGGCTCCGTCTATGCATCGCCGTATGGGTTACCATAAAGAGAGGAAAGGTTACCATCGCCAACAATCGCCAAGTTTGTCGCCAACTTGGCGATATATCGCCAAATTTGGCGACGAAAATTAGTTGTCAAAAGTGACGCTAACTTGGCGATAACTGTAATATTTCGCCAAATTTTTAATTTCTTTACAACACCAGTCGTTTGATACATCATTTGAGAGGTTTGCAACTGCTTATTCATATAATGGATGTCTTGTGTGTTATCCCCCACTCTGCTCCCCAGGGGGGGCACATTTTTTATTTCTTTCCAATACCAGTCGTGTTACACAAGATTTGAAAGGTCTGCAACTGCTTATTCATATTATGGATGTCTTGTGTGTCACCCCCACACTCTGCTCTCCCCAGGGGGGTCACATTTTTAATTTCTTTACAACACCAGTTGTGTGACACATCATTTGAAAGGTCTGCAACTGTTTATTCGTTTTATGGATGTCTTTTGTGTCACCCCCACTCTGCCCCCAAGGGGGGCACATTTTTAATTTCTTTACAACACCAGTCGTGTGACACATCAATTAACAGGTCTGCAACTGCTTATTCATACCATGGGGTATTGGCGAGCGCAGCAAGCAGGGGTAGCCAATAATTAGTAATCGCGAAGCGATTACGCGGGGGGTTGGCGAGCATAGCGAGCAGGGGGGCGGCGCCCCCCTAGTATTATAAATTAAATATATGGAAAATGATTAATATAGCTATATAAAAATAAAAATTGTAGCTCTTGGATAATTTACTGATGTCAAAAATAGTTACTGTAACATTTTTTAAATACTTGTTAAAAAAATCTGCTTCTTCTATATCAAGTTTAAAGAATTTCATTTCATTTTTTGATAGAAGATATTATTATCAAATGAAAGCTGAATCTATCTGCATACATACTGACACAAACATTATGCTAAAAAATAATGTAAAGTTAAAATAGAGCATTTAAAGTGAAATATATGTGCTAATAATATAAATAGCATTAATCACCTTATAATTCCATTGTATATAAAATTTTAAATGTTTCACGTTTAGTAATTTCCATTTCCATACTGATAAGAGGGAATTATTTTCAGTTTTTCTGTCAAACTTTGATTGAGTGCGCGTGTAATTTTACACTTTTTTTAAGTATAAAGAAATGATTTAAACTTTATAAATAACTTCCTTGCTTTTTTAAAAAAATCTCTGTGTTTTTCAGATGTCATCATTAAAGAAACAAGATTTAGTTTCTAAGAATGGTAATAAACTTGAACTTAAAAATGTACTTTGCAGTGTTATCAAACGTAAATTATCCCAAGCTGTGAACATATAAAAACAGTGTATAATAAACTGGAATTTCTTCTTATATATAAAGGAATATGCATGACATTTACTTAAAAATGTAAGAGAAGAAATAAAACTGAAGTTGGGCAAATATGTCATAACTAAAAACAAATAATAAAAAACAAATATCTGATATTTAGATTTTATGACCGAACGAATAAAGAGGATCTCTCTTGAATCTTTATTTTACTTAAAATATACAGTTTACTAAATTTTTGGAACGCAAAAACAATATTTTAGATACAATGTAAGATATTCAATATTACAAGGCTTTGTTCCTAGCACTTATAAATATTACACAAAGTTACATGACATAATTATGTTGAATTTTTCGAACATTTTAATAAATGATTTTCTTAATACACAAAATAAAACTGGGAAACTACCATAAATGTATCCCTTTTTATCTTCAGTATAGCCCATTTAACAAATATCAACCGTGGTTTAATACAGCGCAAAAAAGTTTCAATAAAAAATTTAGAGTATGTAGTTCATCCATAGAACTCCATACTCTAATTTTTTTTTCTTGATCTTGAACTAAAGAACTATGGAAATTTAGTGATCCCAAAAGTTTACAGACAATCAAGTTTAAAAATTTAAGAGCTTAATAAAGGTGAAATAAAATATGGAAATCTAGAATGATGAAATAAATTAAATATTAAAAAGAAGTCACAGATTAACATAAAATAAAAACAAAATGATGTACCAATTATTTATAGACCAATTGGCATTAAGCTAATTTATGTACTGGTATTGAAAATGTACTTATTCCATGGCCATGCTCTTATAACGCTATCGTTTCTAGAGATAAAGTCGAATCAATCTTTATGTTTCTTACACTGGTAAAAAAATTTGCTGTAGTTTGAATCAAATTTTGGTGCTCAGTAATTGCAACCATACGATGGTGAAATCTTGTACCAATATTTGGAGCTTCCTATTTCCACCTCGTTCCAATTATTGGAACAATGTTTGAAAACGAGCTCCAAATATTGGTTCAAGAATCCACCATCTTACAGTGGCGGCTATTGAGCACCAAAATTTGGTTCAAAATAGGACAAGATTTTCAACAGTGTTTCAAAGACGCCTCGCAATACTGAGTTTTCAAAATAATTAAATAAATAAATAAACAAATTTTGCAAATCTATCGTTTAAAGGCTTATGGATGAAATGTTTTTGCCATTACAAGAGTTTTTAAACCAAGGTTGGTATTTACCAAATTTTGCTAAAAGATGACAATATTGAATCGAAATGCCATTCTGGACGAAAAATTTCAAGGCAGATAAACTTTTAGAATAACCCTGTCTGTACCTGTAGTCTCCAAAAAACTAAGCGGTGAACTCTCTGAAACCATGCTACATCGATGGCTGCAGGTTTAACCGAGAATTCGGGAAAGATAATAAATGTGGTTTCACGGCATAATGAAGAAGGTAATCGCTGAAAAAGGTAACGCATATAGCCTGCAGTATTTTGAATGTCGTACTCAACTACAAGTGTGGTTTTCATGTGCTTAAATGTTGTATTAAAATTATCAGTGAAATTACACTACCATGTGGGGTATTACCACTCAATCCATGGTATTCTAATGTAAAAAAAATAAAGAAAGTTGCTAAAAGTTTTATGGAAATTAGCTGATTGCAAACTTTTCTTAATCTTTTGAAGTTGTACTACGTTTACAAAATACTGATTTTATTTCATTATTTTAATGTGACTAGGTATTTATGTTTTCCCTTAATTGAACTTCATTATTTTACTTTCACTTCCTTGAAAATCATTGTTGACAAAGAAAAAAAACACTTTGCAAAATATTCTCTTCCGCTAACATTTACATCAGATTCATACTTAAATTATTTGTATTTCAAAAGAAATTTTAATGTTGTTTGTCGTATAAACCTGTCTTTGACACGGAAATTTTAAATAATAATTGTATATTAATATTTCCCCAGATTTGCTTAATTGAATATTTACATAAATGCAAAGAATAAATGAGGCATATATGGTAATTGTATTCCGCGTCAGTTAACATAATAATTAAAATATAAATCATGCGTTAATTGAAAATATTTCTATGGAATGAAAACATTTCAGAATAAATGTCGTTTGATGTTGAAAGTAAAAAATCAATTCTTACTGAAGTAATATTATTTTCTTTTAATTTACATTATAACAATTAAAAGATAAATCATGCGTTAGTTAAAATATTTCTATGGAATCAAAACATTTTATAATGAATGCCCTTTGATATCGAAAGTAAAAAATCAATAATTACAGACGTAATGTTATTTTCTATTTATTGTTTTTATAATAAAATACTGAAATAAAAAAATAAAATATTATTTTATAACAAAATAAAATTTCTGCGGCGGCAAAATAACTTTGTGAATATTTATATCTGTGGCTTCCGGTAATAACGAGATAAGGCATATTTTTGAAAAAATTGAAATAGTTTGAGAAAATGTAGCTTTAAAAGTGTACTTTCATCTGCCATAGTACTGAAAAATGAAAATCGAATACTTCCCGTCATAGGGCGACTAAAAATTTTCATTTAAAAATTGAAAAAACAGTAATAATCTGGTAAGTGCATAAAGTAACGGTAATAACCAGTTAAGATTTCTATTTACGTCTTTAAATCGTCAATAGTTATAAAAATAACATAAATAAAATATAATAACATAAAAAAGTAAAAAAATTTAAATGTATTTAATTGTTGTGAAATTAATGTTTAAAACGTAAATAAATATTCAATTTTATTTACATTTATTAAAAATAAATGTAAAACGGTAATAACCAGGTAAAAGTTACATTTTTAATTGGTTTTCAATAAATAAAAAAAAACATTTTTATGTAACTATTTTGGCAAAAAAAGATGTTCTTATATCCTAATTGAACGTAGTGAAAATTAATAAGTTCTAATCTATGTTATAAAAATATTGATAAAAAGACAATTTTTAAAACTTTAAACGTTAGTTACTCAAAATATAAAAAATGTGTCTTACCTGGTTATTTCCGGACGTCACAGGTATAATAATTCCAAACATGTCTTTTCAATCATTGTTTGATATCAAAATGCGTAATAAGGGCACACCATTAATAGAAGTACAAATGTCTCGAATATTGTTTTAAATCTATAATTTTAATTACATGATTTTAAAAAGTTTAGAACAATTAAAGGTAGATTTTTGAAGAATTTAGGTACATTAGAATTTCTGAGAAATATGTAGAAGCTTTTTATATTTAAATTTGCGTGAAAGATTCCAATTAGACGATTAGTAAAGTTAAACGCATGTAATGCATGTAATGAATGTAATCTACAAAGAAAAAAAATCCTTTACAAATGATTACAACTAATTAAATTTTACATAAGGTTACTCATAGTTAATAACTTTATACTGTGTCTTAACTGTTTGAGAAAAATAATTTGCTATCTGGAACTCTCATAGTCAAATTTTTGTATTGTTAAGAAACTTACAGATTAAAGAGGAAAAATCAGATGAAGATTCTTGATTCAAATAAGAATATTTTTAATTTTATAAATTTTGCAGTTTGAATGTGCGAAAAAAACTCGAAAAGTTAAACAAATAAGTGACGTTTCATTAAAATTTTAAAGGGCCAAGATACAATAAAATTTGTCAAAAAGCCGAATTTATTTTTTAATAATAAATAAAAAAAGTTGTGTTATAATAAATATTTTGACACCTAATTTTTACCTACACGACAATTACAGGATTTGTACGAGTCCCGTTATTTTCAAACGAAGTATTTTTATAAAAAGAACTAAATAGAAATCAAAAGGCTGACATTTTAACTTATTTAAAGAAAGATATGCTTTATGAAATTACTGGTACCGAAGAATTTTCTGATATGGAAATTACAAAACGATTTGAACTCTGAATTATATAGCAAGATATTATAAATTTTATTGGAAAAAAAAGTGCAATTAACCACGCAAATTGTAACTTTAAACGGGATTTTCTTTAGAAACATATTTTCGTCTCAGTTTTGGTTTTTGATCTGGCAATTAGATTCGAAACGGATGTTTGCTATTTTTCGCGCATTATTTGTTCATTTTTAAACTATCATTTTACATTTTTTCCCAAAGAACTTAATTTCTAGTTTAATAAAATACATTGCTTTACAAAAAAAAAAAAAAAAAAAAAAAAGAAAAAAAGGGGGAGGGGGGTTAATTTCAGAAATTATATTAAACAGCTCGATTTATTAATCATATTTCCTATTATGTATGTTATGTAAATTTTTAAGTAGTAATTTAAAATAATGATATTCTAAATATAGCTGAATTTTGAATTAGTATTGCTATTTACCACGAAAATCATCTTAGTAACATGCTATAATTACTGTTTCAAACAGTCACGCGACTGTAAAATTAGTTAAGAACATCCGACGAAACTATGGAATTCTACTATTATGGATTATGTTTGCTGCAATAATGAGAATAAAAATTTTAATATTTAAGAAAGTGCATAATTTTCTTCCAATTGCCAATCAACGGTATGTAAATAGAAGCAAATAAGTTCGAATGCAATTACTTATTTTATATCGATTGCGTGGCAGAGACGGAAATATAGAAAATAGTTCTTACAACATGTAATAATTTGTTTTAAATATCCTTCGATTTATTTTTTGTATGATAAATGAAAAATATATTTCAAGGCTATCGATAAACTTTTCATAGCTGAAATATTTTAAATAATTTAATTCTTATAAAAGTTTGCATGTGGAAAAATTATATAAAAATATTTGCTTGTTTCATAATAATTTTCATTGTTAATGAATTCTTCATTTTCTGAAAAGATATTTCTTTCGCAGATGGAAAATTTATATTTAATCCTTTTCAAAAATATGTATTCATTTATGTCCACATTTCTCTTTTTGCTATTTATAAAATTTATATTTATATATATCTCATGATACGACGACGGCGATGTTCTATAACAATGTACAAGCTCCAGTGGCACACAATGTATGATGCAGAACATTCTACTACTACTAAGAATCAACAGTGGAACGAGCTGAGCAGTCACTCCGGTAGTTTGAGAAGCAGTGGATGGATTTAATTGGGTTAAGAAAGTTAAATCCCATAAGAAAGTTAAATCAAATAGTCTTTAAACTAAATTTTATTAGAAGTCGTAAAATAAGTCTTTACCGCAGTCACCTTTGCATGCATCGAACACTACAAACTTCGTTATCTCATCTACATCATCAGATTTTCGAATCTATCGGAGAAAATGAAACGGACATCTTAATAGTTTGAAATTTAGTCGCATTCTGAGCTCCGAAAAACCCAGAATGAGAGTCCAACACCTACACAAAAAACTAGCCCCTCCTCATTGCGCGTCAATCATTTTAAAAATCCAACTAAGATTAACTTCGAGGCGACAAGTCAAAAATTATCACCTCTGATTGGTAAACGAGGCGGGGGCATTTCCGTAGGAACTATATCATATCTCGCAAATAGACTAACCTGCTAACATCTCCGCTCATTAACACAGATCGGGTGATCAATAAAAAATAAAATTAAAAATCTCGATAATATTCTAAAAAGGAAAACCATTACGAAATCGTTTCCCGCACTTTTTCAGAAACAAGCAATAGATTATTAATAAGTTAAATAAAAAAAAGAAAAATGACTTAAGCTGTTAAAATATTAATACATTACGAAACTAAGATTAAAAATATGTTCCACAATTTTAGAATTAAAAGCTCAGAGAGAACAAAATGGCGCATTTTTTTTTTTTTTTTTTATTACGAATCCCCCTCCCAAATAAGACGGGTGAAAATGTAGGTGTGAGACCTGCAAGTTCACTGAAAGGGAGATAATGCAGACTTAGATCACGAAGTTGTTGATATAAATAATAATAATTAGATACTAAATTAAAGAAAAATTAAATTAATTTTTTTTATAAATATGGAATTCAAATTTATGACACTAAGGTGATGCGTGGAATAACTTTAATTTTACATACATTAAAATAGGCATCAATAAAAAATACAAGATATGATCTTGTTTAAAGCACACATCAGAAAGTAACTTGAAAATATAAGCAATTAATCATAATATATTAACATGAAAAATAACAAAATAATAACGTTGAACTCCTTTTTAACAATGCCAAACCTAGAAATGAAGATATTTAATAGAACTTTCTTGAAATCAATGTTGCGAGTTTGCTTTTTTAAAAAAAATAAAAAAAAAAATTCTCTAAGAATCATAATTGGAGTGGTATAGTCCATTACCTCTTTTCAATGAGGTCTAATTATATTGTTACTAATTGTCCAAATTCATCAACTAATATGATGACAGTAGTTCAGTTTTTATGGAATGAGTCCTTGAACATTCATATCAGTTCCATTTTTGGGAATCTTTGTGAAAATACTTTATGCTCGTAATTCAATATAAGAACACATTTTATAATATAGTAATATAGTAATAATAAATTTTAACAATGTAAATAATAAACAATATAAATAAGAAACATAATAAGGAGAAATATCAATAATAATAAATATCATAATAAGTATAAGTAAATCTCATAATGGGTATAAGTAAATCTCTTAATAAGTAATAATAAATATCACAAAAGACATTCTTTAAGTTCTAATTGGTATACTTAATCTCGTTTATCTCATCTCAGGTATTTGGGATGAAATATAGTGAGAAGTGGAATAGAATAAAGAATATAATCAATTATGTAATCATTTACTTAATTTTGTAATTCGAGTACAGAATTAAGTAGGAATATTGAAAAAAAATAATATAATATAATATAATATGATAAAATAAAATAAAATAAGATAAAAATTTTGTTCATGTTTGAGAATGCATGTAACTTTCCAACTACTAAGATTCTTAAAAAGAAATATTAATAAATAATAAAAATTAAAGACAAGATTTATTCATGTCAAATAATTACGCAATAAATATTTTCTTCGTGTGATAAAACATTGCAAGATACAAGAAGGAAAGAGAAAAAGAAACAAAATTAAATTATAATTGACATGTACTTGGATTGGAGTGCAGAAGCGAAGAGGAGAGAGAGAAAAAAAATGAAATAAAGTGATAAAAATTTGGCAAATAATTAATTTAAAGATTTATAGATTAATTTTAGTGTTACAAATAGGTTCAGTCGAAAAAAAATGTTTTGACCTAAAATTTAATTGTTATTATATCATTCTAAGTTATAACTAGAGTAATTCAATACAGAATAAGTAATTTTCACTTTGTCCGTCTACGAAGGCATAAGCAAACAAATATAAAAATTTCCAGACAAGTGATACTCTCGCTGCAGTCAAGAGATATCATTGCCACTCTGAAAGAAATCCAGAAAGAATTTTTTTCTCAAAAAGGTAATCTGAGAACAACATCTTCCTGTGCATAAATGAGAAACCTTTCAGCTATGAAAAAGATCGTCTTATGAAGTTTTGTTTGTGAATATGTTTGGCATTTACATCTACAATCCCTAGTTTGTGAAATATGCCTCCAGTATTTTTTATATACTTAACGTCTTAAGAATGTCTTAACTTAAAAATGTCTGCTGATTATGTAAGTTAAAGAACATCAGTAAAGACCTCGAATAATAAATGAACACCTGCAGTATGATTGCGAAACTACTGTAGACTCCATCGCTAGCACAAGAAAATTGATATTTAGATCTGTGGAGTCGCATCTACGAAGTGGTTTATTTATTTATTTTTTTAAATAAAATCTAGGTACTTGAACAAGATCTATATCGAGGTGATTGTAAGTTAATTATTTTTATTTTATTTTGTTATTGTTTATAAATTCTAATACGATTTCTTTATTTAAAGTGTTTATTTTATCATGACATTTGAAACCCGGCAGGATGAAAAATGAACAGGCGTACGACTTTTGAGAAAAGGAAATTATCGTGGCTTAACAACTACAAACTGACCCTTTGTCTGAGAATTGCTTCACAGAGATGATTGTGCATGCGCCGTTTCGCCAAGCTTGAAACTAATTACTGGAACTTCTGCCTTTGTTTATTTTAACCTTAAACAAATGTGAGTCATAAAAGTTATGCCACTGGTGTTGAAAAAACCCAGAATGAGTGTCCAACACCTACACGAAAAACTAGCCCCTCCTCACTCCGCGTCAATCATTTTAAAAATCCAACTAAGATTAACTTCGAGGCGACAAATCATAAATTATCATCTCTGATTGGTAAACGAGGCGGGGCATTCCCGTAGGAACTATATCATATCTCGCAAATAGACTAACCTGTTAACATCTCCGCGCATTAACACAGATCAGGTGATCAATAAAAAATAAAATTAAAAATCTCGATAATATTCTAAAAAGAAAAAACATTACGAAATCGTTTCCCGCACTTTTTGAGAAACAAGCAATAGATTATTAATAAGTTAAATAAAAAAAGCAAAAGTACTTTAGCTGTTACAATATAAATACATTATGAAACTAAGATTAAAAATATGTTCCACAATTTTAGAATTAAAAGCTCAGGGAGAACAAAATGGCGCAATTTTTTTTTATTACATATATAAATCTATCTATATCTATATCTATATCTATATCTATATCTTATCTATATCTATATCTCTATCTATCTATATATATATATATATTTGTGATGCATTAGAATGACTGCATTTTCATATTTTCCAGTCTTTAAGATCCGATTTGCGCTAAAATTAAACCCCTTTGACAGACCTTGCCTCAGTATCCGAGGCGATAATACTCAATTAAGAATTATATAGTTTAGATGCAGATGTAAAAATGTAATTTTATTCGATTTAAGCAAATGACTTTACGTTGTAACATTTTTTAGCGCGCATAAAAGAAAGAAAACGTGTTCTTTATAAGTACAAAGTAAGCATCATTTATAGTTTGTTTACAAAAACACTCAAAATGTTTTTATTACTTTAGATTGCATTGATGTCTAGGGAAATATCGTTTTCGTTTTAAGTTTATGCTTTTTTGCTATTTTAAAGTTAATGAATTTAAAAAGGGTAACTCAGGTACACTAAAACGTGACTTCTAAGTTATGATAAAAAGTTTATTAAATCCCTTAGATTTATAAATCACAAACTTTAAAAAAAAATCACCTTTTATATAAACATTTTAATGAACAATTAACATTACTTGAGATATATTTTACAAAAAAATAAAAACAAATAACATTGGCATGCTTCGATTCTAATCTGATCAGAACCATAATCATAGTAAGAATATAAATATAAATCGTCTCACGGTCAATACACATGATACGTGACAGTGAGATGTTAACAAAAACCACAGATTCTATGGCAAAAAACACATAAATAAATAAATAAATAAATAAATAAAATATAGACTATGATAGAAATTGAATCATGGTTATTTTTTCTGAATTTTTTAATATAATTAATAACCATCCTGGACTGCCATACAAACCTCACAACAAGCTGTTATACTGTTTATGAGAATGTCAATAAATGTTCCTGGCAACAAAGACCATTCTACCAGGGCGGTTTTTAATTACTGGCGGAAACAGGGAAAGGAGTTACCCTGTGCAATGACTCTTCCCAGCAAACACATAGCTATCGGTAAGCAATCGGACGATAGCCGCTTGCCACTGCCATCGGTATTGGACCGATGCCAGTTGCCGCTATCGGTTCCGTATCTTTTTTGATACGCCGCGCGAATGCCGCCCGATCCATGAGGCACGCAGCCGGTCCTGTATCGGCAAAAAACTATGCCGATAGCTAACCACACGAATACCGACTGAAGTCCGGCACAAGCAAAAAAAAAACTCTGGTGGCGCCATCTTTTAAACACTCTAGCAAGTACTTTGAGGGCCAATGGACATACTTCAGCGGGAATAGGAGGGATTTGATCGCGCAAACCCTAGCTCAGAAGGTGAACGCTTTAACCACTAGACAAGTCAGAGCTGGTCAGGGGAGGATTATGTGTGGTAATAAGGGTGTGGTTTTTCAGTAAGTGCTACGTGAATGGCAAGTGTTGTTAACGTAAATGACAGATTGGAAAATTGTAATATTAAAGTGTTTTTATTTTATTTTTTGTAATCATTTACTTGTAATTGTCTTATGCGCCAGATTTTAAAAATCAACTTAATATTTAAATTAATGAATTAGCAAATAATTAAAGCAAACAAATTGTTTTTCTTATAGATTTTAGAATCATTAAATAGTATATTTAAAAAATTAAAAATAATATTTTTGTTCAGAAGTATTGTTAAATAAATAAAAATTTTTATTAGAAATTATAACATAATTACATGCTTTGCGTTAATTTCTAAAGTGCATATTTTTAACTTAGAAAAATCTTATTTTAAATAATAATAAATTGGTAATAATTAACTTTTAAATAGAATAAAAAATTATGTTATGCCATTTGATGATTCAAAGCAGTATTTATGTTTTAAACCTATGTTCCAATGTTATTTAGTTGATAATGAATATTTATTAACCCATTAACGCCCGAATTATTTTCTTCGCTAAAATTTAAATTTTTTTTTTGCCACCACTTTTAAAATCAAATTAACTTTTATCTAAATTTATCGAGGATTCTGTCTAGTGAAAGAAGGTATATATTTATCTTCCTCTTTACTGGTGGGAAACCCGCTTTCTTGCTTTTTTTTGTAACCGTCCTCAAAAGAGGACGCTGGGCGTTAATGGGTTAAGTAAAAAATAAAATAAAAGTAACATATATATTATATATATATATATTATCTTTTTATACACATTTTTTTTTTAAATAGGAGATATTTCATATTCCTTTTTACAAATTTAAAAATGCTTTAGTACTGGATATAATAAATGAATTTTAGAGGTTTTTCTGATGCAATTTTCTTTTTGGGAATTATAAAGTAATTAAATGTAATAATAAAGTAAATAATAAAGTAAAAAAAAAATAGGAAATATATATTTGTAACATAAAATAACTAATTTAATAAAAAATAAGTTGGTAATTAATCACTTTTAATTAGAATGAGAATTCATGTTAAGTGATTTCATAATTTAATGCAGAATATTTTTTTTAGCAATATTAATTCCGAATAATTGTTGCAATAATAATTTTTAAATGTTAAAATAAAATAGAAATACTATTTTTTTTTTCGTTTGTAAGATAATATTTTGGAAAAAAAATCTAATTTTTTATGTAAAAAAATGGGTAGATTTCTTTTATGTTTTACATTGAAAAATAATGTTAAGCACTTTTTAGTAATTAATTTTTTTAAAAAAAATAAGAAACTGAGTTATTGCTTTTAAAATGAATAGATAAATAGAAAATAAATTCAATTACCTTACAAAGTATTTTCCTGTTTTTCTATAATTAAATTCCTAATAGTGATTAACAATTTAAAGGAGAGAATTTAAAAATTATTTTGTGATTAAAATAATTGTAAGTCATTTTAAAAATTAATTCAAAAACAATATTTTTAAATAAATAAATATAGGTTATTTTTGACATATTTTCTGTTTTTCACTGACAGAATTTTTAATGAAATACATAAAATATACATTTCTTATCAAAAACTCAAACTCGAATAAAATTGAGAAAAAGAAAAAAAAAATCGGTTAAGACTAAATATTCTGAATTCGGACCGATGTTGGCAAATCTGATCGGTCCACTATCAGAACTCAGATATCGGTCCTGCGTCACTTGCCGGTACAAGTCACTTGCCGATATATAACCAAGTGTGAACCGATTACCGTAACCGGCTCTCAAAATAGCAGTTTCTTAAGTTTTAGCTGCCAATCTGCTACCGACACTTATCCGACATTGCCGGCTCCGGTCCGATCGTATGCCGAAAGTTATGTGCTTGCTGGGTTCCTAGAATATAAGCAATACTTTTTCTCCCCTTGAAATAATTTCTATACCAAATTAGTGACAACATAGTGAATAGTTCACCAAATATAAGTAAAATATTATATATGTTATATGTGAATATGAGTGAATAGTTATCAGTTGTTATATATTTATGTTTGTGACCTTAATTTTGGACATGGATATATATAATAAATTGCAGACCGATCTTGGTACAATTAGGTTCAATATCAACGGTTTAAAGAAAAAATATATCAATTTCGTAAAATGGTGACTTGTGGAAAAGAAAAAGGAAGAAAAAGAAATATTAACGAGACTATTTTGGTTATTTGACCATGCATTTCCCGATAAAAATGATTTTATTTTAATTTACTACCTGTTTAAATTGCACTTCTTCCTAAATATAAATTATTAGTCAGCTAAAATAACATCAAACGTTAGTGTTATTAGTATAGATATTTTTGATTAATATCGAGAGCACGAAATCGAAGTGAGGTATTGTGTCAAAATTATATGAATATCTATACCCCCTGTGGGGATTTTAAAACATGGAATTCTATGGATTAGTTATTAAATTTTCACTATTACGGATATCGGGAAAATGGAACTCAAAGCGCTACATGTAATACTTATCAAGGTATACCTTAATCTGAAAATTCATGCATTAGTTCTTGAGATAGTGCTATTGCGGGAATCGGGAAAAATCATCATAGTACTGCAACCTGTTGGGCGATTGAAATCAAAACTTAAACAGAACCAGTTTACATCAAAAATTAACCGAATCTGTAGTTTGATGAAATTTCGTGTTTCAGTTCTTGAGATCGTGCTATTGAAAAATGCAGTGAAAAATGCAGCATAGTTGCGCCACCTGTTGATCGATTTACACCAAAATGAAGAAGCATAAATTTATGTCAAGGACAAAAAAATCTGAAGTTTGATATAATTATGCGCACCATCTCTTTAGATAGAACTGTTGCGTAAATAATAAAAGATTAAGAATCACAGTGCCAACTGTCGGCCGAACTATATCAAATAGTAATCAGCATAAATTTATATGAGGGATTACCGGAATATAAATCCTTATTAAATTCCGTTCATTAGTTCTTGAGATAGAGCTCCCACAAATTTATGCCACTTACAGACAAAAAAAAGTCACAGAGTTACAGATCCACACTCTTTCAGACAAGCATTTTGTAAAACAGGTTTTTTTTGGTATCTCTGACCTCAAATGTGTCAATCCGTCAAAAACGGGAATTTACTTTTTTATATCATTCCAGAAAGAAGTTATTGGGTTCGTGAAAATTTTCGAATTCCGGCTTTCGACGGATTTGCACTGTTTAGGCGTCAGAGATTACAATAGTTATTTTTTTTTTTTTTTAATGGCTGTCTATAATTCTGTATTTGTGAGTCGGCTGAATCTGACATAAATTTTCTGGGTACTCTGTTTTAAGAGCAAAAACACGGAATTTAATAAATATTCATATTCAAGTAGGCATTGATTTAAATTGGCGCTGATTAGTGTTTAGCGTAAATAGCGCAACAGGTGGAGCTGTTATGTTGCATTTTTTGCGAATTCCACAACAGCTATATCTCATGAATTGTCAACGTCAGAAATATTTACGAACCAGCTAAGAGGCATTACTAAGAAATATAATACAAATGAATGCATATACAATATTATTTAATTAATATATTGTAAATAGTATTGTTAAAGCTATTGATAGTATTTGTTACATTTGTAAGGGTTTTTAGAGGTTACTTTATTATGTTATATTTTATTTATGAGTGCAATATCAACATGGTTCCATTTCTGTTTAGCGCGTTAGAAGTTTGGTCAATAGTTCGGTCGAGTTTTAAGAATGCTTCATTATTAAAAGTAGTTGGTGGGATTTAAAAAAAATATACCATCAATTTATTATTTTTGTCAAAAAATAAATTCATTTTATGTAAAAAATGATTTTTTTTACAACATTCCATTGGTTCCATTTCTGTTTACCGCGTTAGAAGTTTGGTCAATACTCTCTTAAAACGAAAGAGTGGATTTGGCTGCTCAAGAAAGAGTTCTAATTTACTGGATCGTGAATGAGCTGATTTTTAAGTGGTTCACTCTTCTTGACTTGCTTTCTTCTATTTCTAATGCACTCACTGAGATCGGAAACTAAGCAAGTCATCTCGAGAAGAAAACTGATCATTCCCGCGTTATTTTCATCCACCGCTGGCGCTGCTGTCGACCTGACCTTGCAAAATACAAGATGGAGGACTTCGGAATGCACTGCACGCTGATTTTCGATGCATCTTAAAAGTTCGTGGTTTCCTCAAGATTATTTACTAAAGAAGCCGATATTTTACGAAGTAAGTACTATGAAAGTATTTTATTTACATTATGCTATCCTTTTAATAGATTTCTCTTCTCTTTTTTTAATAAACAATTAATGTTAATATTCATACGTACCTTACATAACAACCTTGAAATAAAATGGTGTATCCAGGGCCATCGCTAAACCTTTTTATCGGTGGGGAGAAGACCTTAAATTGCCAAGTCAAATTTTCATATTTGCCAACTCGTTTCATAATTTTGCCAAGTTACCACACTTAGAAAATATAATACAGTTCTTATTTGTAAAAAGTTTAATAATATTCCCAATTAGAGTTGTAACTTTTGCAATTTCTATCAAAAATAGGAAATATATTGCAGTTTTTATTAAAATTTTAAATAAATTTGCCAAGTGTAACAACATTTGCGAATGTTTGGGGGGGAGGCTCCCCCCCTGTCCCCCCCCCCCTTTGCGGGGCCCCTGGGTGTATCAAGCGAAGTAAAAATTGTCTTATAATGTAAATACTTAGTTCATTTAACAGTCTTGTAGTATAAAAGTTTTGAAGAATTAAGTTATGCAATTATTACATCTGTATTTATAGAAATTTATCAAAATACTGAATTTACATTATTCAGTGTCTTAGTGAAAACACTCAGGTTTATAGATGTTCAGGCTGGTTAGAAATGCTTATTTTTTAGTGTACTCCTATTTCTCAATTTTGCTAATACATATTGTTAAGGGATGGAAAACCCTATATAAACACGAAAAACAAAGTTGCAATTTAGTGACATTCAATTTATAGAACATTAATTTAATATCGTATTAAATTGATTGAAATATATTTTGATTTAGATTATGATAGGAATATTGCATTATGAATCTATTGAGTAGTAGTATTTTATAACAAGAATAATATCCCCTTTTATGGAAATAGGGTAGCTATCAAATTATAGAAAGGGAGTGAGGAACTCATGCAAATAAATTAAGTTGAAAGTATTAAAATCTGGTTTCATCTGCAAACTGCCATAATATTGAAAAACATTTTCTCCATTTTACATAAAAATTAGCTTAACAATAGATGTGTTTCAGAAAAAAGGAATTTGAAAGAAAGAATATTAATGAGGACATTTTGAAACTTCTTTTTTTAGTCTAATTGCAGAGTTGGAGAAAAAACCTGTTTTTTTTTCATAAAAAACTAAAAAAGTTTTTTTTTTTTTTTGGTTTAAACCGGATTTTTTAAAAATCCTTTCTTATTACATATACATGCATATATATTGATAAAAATAGACATTGGATTATAAACTGTAACTTCATTTTAAAATGATTTAAATTAAATATTTACAATGAATTTATGTAAAAAATAAGAGAAATTAAAATTTAATTTAAACAGTATTAGCAAACTGTCTTATGTTCTAAAAATAAAGTGCTGTATACAGTGAAGCTTTGATACTCTGAAAATCTTTATAACTAATCTTTTAATTACTAATAATAAACATTTGAAAGTAGACTGATAAATAAAATATTCTTCTCCATAGCTATCCAAATAATAAATTTCAAATACTTCTTGACATTTTGTTTCTTGAATGACAATTTTAAGTCAACATTTTTGGTCATAGATTCAGCAGATAACTAACAGGGGGGGAGGGGGAGGAATCACTATTATTAAAATGTTATAAGTAGCATCCAATCTTTGAAAACTGTCTTATTCGACTTCATATTTTGATTTTAATGCTTAAGATAACCTCCCCAATTAAGATTGGGGATTTCTTTTACAGCTTGAAATCTTATAGATTGTATTATGTTATTGTGTTAAATAATCTGCAGTTTTCAAAAAATTAAGATATTTTCTATTAAATATTGAATATTTTTAATCTATTTTATATTAGATCAATTCACATGTTCGAAGCTTTTTCTAAAGAGAAATAAATATATTCACCAATGCGGACTGATTTTAATCCTATAATCCTTTTAATCCTATTATAAAATGTCTAAACCTGCTTCATCCAATGCTTATTGCTGATATAAAGTGTTAAAAATAGAAGTTATTTATATTCAATAATCTGACATACATAAATTATTAAGAAAAAGAGAAAATGTCATTAGATTTCTTCTGAAAAAGAAAAAAAAAAAAATTAGAAAAGAACCAGTTGGTTTAAACTAAACCTTTGTTTAAACCAAAAGGAGTAAACAGTTGTTTAAACCATAGTTAAAACCAATTGGTTTAAACCGTGCCAACCCTGGTCTAATTGTTGTTAGGTTCTATCTTGTATTATATAAATATGCAAATATATAGAAAAACCACTAATTATCCACAAAACCCTGTATTGGTTGGGTATTTGCCAGCGCTGATACATTTTGAAAGTAGCAAAAAAGGTGAATTTTCAACAATATTTTATAATGTCGCTTTAAGAACTTTCATTTTAAATTTGTTTTTAAAATGGTGATTTATTTTAAGATTGTATCAGAAGTAACACCATGATTTAAACAAACGGATAAGTGTAATCGCACAGTATTTATTTTTTCTATTTCCATTTTATTCATGATTGGCTGAATTTTCAGTAGTGTAATATTTATAAAGCTAAAATTTTTAGTGTATGGTTCATTTTTTGTTTAGACTATGGATGGGAAATTTTATAAAACATTTAATCTGAAAGCTGCAACATATTTTAATATGTTCATAAACATTCCTTAACATTATATTTATTGCTATTTAACTTAATTTCAATATTTTCTTTTAACACAGTAAGATGGTGATTTCATGGAGGAGTAAAATTCTACTGTGAGGAGTCAAATTCAACAATCTTATTTAATCTCAAGGATCCTCAACAAAGTGTCTATTTTGCCTAAGATTTTAAAAGTTGGACAAACCAGTGGACAGATTACAATATGCTCTTTATGTATTTAATGTTTAATGCAAATGGACTATTATATTTATAAAGGTCCTGTTAAAGATGTTATTGAAACTTGTTTATCTGATGTTGGAAAGAATTGTTATCAATTAATGTTAGGTTTATTTTGTTCTTGCTAAATAAAATGTTTTTGTTGTTAAATAAAATTAGTTTTATTTTCTTTCTTGAAACATTCTAAATTGCACATTTGGCTCTAACTTTTGACATAAAATGCTGCAGTCTTATGCTGTTATATTGATTTAAAAGTTAGTTGATTTAAGAAACATTGAATAAAATAAAAAATTAAAGGATTAAGAAGAAATAAGTTATTCTTGAATATAAATTCAAGTTTTAACAAATGTTTTAAATGATATAAAGAATAATTTCACATGGTCAATAAATCCATTTCTCAGTTATTTCTGCATTTAACTTTTGTACTACAATATTTAGTGGAAAATTCTTCATACAATAAAATAATTGTCCATAATTAAAATTTTAGCTATACAAGTTTTTTAATGGCATTCCTCCACATTTCCCAATTGCAATGTGCTTATATAAATGCTATGGGTAACAATTATTTTATCTAAGATTTCAAACTAAACAATTAAAATATTTTTTTTTTAATTTAGTCAGTTTAAGAAATATAAGATTTTGATTGAGATTTAAATCTAGGAATAATTACAACAAGGTATCATGGGTTAAATAGAATCACAATAAATGAATTATGTACAAAGTATTTACAATAGAAGGCTGTAAAAACATAACATTTTTTTCCGGAAAAAAAGCAGGCTTCTAATAAGCAGGCTTGTGTCGCATGTAAGGGTGGTGCGACTAGTTTAAATTTTTAATCTAGCAGGCATATAAAAAATTTACACGTTACCCTTTGCGAGCGCACCTCATCTCCAAGGCTATTTTGGACGCTTAGGGCTCGGTTCAAACTCATCGCCGCTGTCCAAAACATCACACGAGTCCGGCCAAAACGAGCAACCAGGCTGCGGACTACACACACTGAACACAGGAACTGGGAATACCACCACCGCATCCCACCTCCACCTTTGTTATATGTCATTAAAGCAATTCAGGCATTTTGAAATAGTGTAACATCACTGTGCTCGTACTTGCTAAAGCATTCGTGCAGGAAAAATAACACAACAGTGGGCTTTAAGTGTACGAGAAGCCTGGAAATGAGGTACATATAACAAAAAAAAATATATACAGGGTCCAATTTTTAGTGATTTTTAGTAAACGTGATCAGCAGGCTGAAAAATTGGTTCTTGATTTAATGCAGGCATTTTGTGCATTTTTATACTAAAAAACGAACCAATTGAATAAATTTTAACAAATTTATAAATGATTTTAGCAAATCATGATTCTTTTTAAAGAAATAACTGCGTCATTTTTTAAAAATTAATTTCAGTCATCAATCGATAAGCGACTGAAAAGCTCAGAGATATAGGTATCTGTATGGTCGTTTATCGCTCCGAATTCCACAAATACATGGTCTTCTTTCAGTATCATGCAGTAAAGATTGCTAGCGTAGCAGACTAGTTCGGAAACTGCTTTGGGATATTGCATTAATATCAGTTGAAACTGGAATGACAAAATTTTTATATTTAGTACTGTAAACAGTTTGTTTTTTCTTTAAAAAGCATACGACGAGTCACCTCTTCGATTCCTTGTAGGTGCCTGTCTAGCTTTCTGATAATTTAAACTCTTAAATTTAGTAGCTCAACATAGATTCCATTTCTTTAAAAATTTTTGTCATCTTGTCAATTGTATACAGGGTGTTATCATTACACTCGAGATAACATTACGCAGGCGATCAGCAGTTTTTCTGCAAGCCAATCTAACATGCGATAAACACAAGATCCAATCCGCCTGACTAAGCGGAACTTGATTCCAATAACACTCGAAACACGCACAATCAACTGATACAAGTGCGAGATCAATTGCACAGGTACAAAGCTCGCCGAGTACTTATCCCCAAAGTATTTACAATAGAAGGCTGTAAAAACATAACATTTTTTTCCGGAAAAAAAGCAGGCTTCTAATAAGCAGGCTTGTGTCGCATGTAAGGGTGGTGCGACTAGTTTAAATTTTTAATCTAGCAGGCATATAAAAAATTTACACGTTACCCTTTGCGAGCGCACCTCATCTCCAAGGCTATTTTGGACGCTTAGGGCTCGGTTCAAACTCATCGCCGCTGTCCAAAACATCACACGAGTCCGGCCAAAACGAGCAACCAGGCTGCGGAATACACACACTGGATACAGGAACTGGGAATACCACCACCGCATCCCACCTCCACCTTTGTTATATGTCATTAAAGCAATGCAGGCATTTTGAAATAGTGTAACATCACTGTGCTCGTACTTGCTAAAGCATTCGTGCAGGAAAAATAACACAACAGTGGGCTTTAAGTGTACGAGAAGCCTGGAAATGAGGTACATATAACAAAAAAAATATATACAGGGTCCAATTTTAGTGATTTTTAGTAAACGTGATCAGCAGGCTGAAAAATTGGTTCTTGATTTAATGCAGGCATTTTGTGCATTTTTATACTAAAAAACGAACCAATTGAATAAATTTTAACAAATTTATAAATGATTTTAGCGAATCATGATTGTTTTTAAAGAAATAACTGCGTCATTTTTTAAAAATTAATTTCAGTCATCAATCGATAAGCGACTGAAAAGTTCAGATATATAGGTATCTGTATGGTCGTTTATCGCTCCGAATTCCACAAATACATGGTCTTCTTTCAGTATCGTGCAGTAAAGATCACTGTTATAGCAAGCTTTGTCAAAAACTGCTTGGTTGTACCAGGCTTTACAGTACATTATGTCACAAGGATGCTTGAATATCACAAATCCCGTAATGTA
The DNA here is from genome assembly GCA_964019185.1 of Maratus speculifer. Taxonomy (NCBI): domain Eukaryota; kingdom Metazoa; phylum Arthropoda; class Arachnida; order Araneae; family Salticidae; genus Maratus; species Maratus speculifer. Next base: position 24,740,164 of record OZ025294.1, on the reverse strand, counting down.
ACAAGCCCCGTTTTCTGTATAATCATAATTGTAAAGCAAATAATCAATCTTGGCAGGGTCAAAACTGGGCTCTGTAGGGTTAACATTCGAGTTAAATACCCACCTGGAACTCATCATCATGCTGCTTCCAAATCACAAAACTCCTCTGAATTTAGATGCTTTGGATGCAGCATTATATACAGGGTGTTATCATTACACTCGAGATAACATTACGCAGGCGATCAGCAGTTTTTCTGCAAGCCAATCTAACATGCGATAAACACAAGATCCAATCCGCCTGACTAAGCGGAACTTGATTCCAATAACACTCGAAACACGCACAATCAACTCATACAAGTGCGAGATCAATTGCACAGGTACAAAGACTGAGGCGATGAGTTTGAACCGAGCCCTAAGCGTCCAAAATAGCCTTGGAGATGAGGTGCGCTCGCAAAGGGTAACGTGTAAATTTTTTATATGCCTGCTAGATTAAAAATTTAAACTAGTCGCACCACCCTTACATGCGACACAAGCCTGCTTATTAGAAGCCTGCTTTTTTTCCGGAAAAAAATGTTATGTTTTTATAGCCTTCTATTGTAAATACTTTGTACATAATTCATTTATTGTGATTCTATTTAAAATAAATACGTGCACTAGCACTTTAAAACTTAAAATTTGTTTGTTTGTTTATTTCATTAACAAAAAATTTTAATTTTCAGGCTTTATTTTCAGATTTTGGACGCCATTTTGTTTCTTTAGGACGTCCGCCATTTTGTTTCTTGGACCCCCAGGTCGACCCAATAAATGGCTTTAATTATGCATTTTAAATAATGGACGTCCGCCATTTTGTTTCTTTGGACGTCCGCCATTTTGGTTCTTTGACCCCCTGGTCGACCCAAGTGAAATGGCCGCCATCTTGGACGTCCGCCATCTTGGATTTAATATCCGAGACCCGGTCGCACCTCATCATGGCCGCCATCTTGGACGTCCGCCATCTTGGACGTTTAGAAAATCTGATAGGGGCTTGGACCTCTCTTCCAACTAAGCATAGTATTACCTTAGTTGGAAGACGTCCGACGTCCAGATGACCTTTGAAACGTCCAGATTTTATCAGAGTTGACCTTTGAAACGTCCAGAATGACGTCACGCCTGCGTAGACCGCGTCCAATTTTTCAGCCTGCTGATCACGTGACCCGACTCAGAGCCTGCTTACCACGTGACTATCTATTTTTAGAACGTGAGCTAGGTATCTGTTGAATTGCAAAAAGGGAGGGAGGGCTGTGGGTCAGTCTTTGTACCTGTGCAATTGATCTCGCACTTGTATGAGTTGATTGTGCGTGTTTCGAGTGTTATTGGAATCAAGTTCCGCTTAGTCAGGCGGATTGGATCTTGTGTTTATCGCATGTTAGATTGGCTTGCAGAAAAACTGCTGATCGCCTGCGTAATCCGGAAAAAAAGCAGGCTTCTAATAAGCAGGCTTGTGTCGCATGTAAGGGTGGTGCGACTAGTTTAAATTTTTAATCTAGCAGGCATATAAAAAATTTACACGTTACCCTTTGCGAGCGCACCTCATCTCCAAGGCTATTTTGGACGCTTAGGGCTCGGTTCAAACTCATCGCCGCTGTCCAAAACATCACACGAGTCCGGCCAAAACGAGCAACCAGGCTGCGGAATACACACACTGGATACAGGAACTGGGTGTTGCTGTTGTCGTTCTGGTACAGTACTGGTACAGCTTCCTTCCACCACTCCCTCCTCCTCCCTCTCGTTGTGAGTGGTGTCGGGCACTTGTTGACTATTCATTCCTTCATGTTTCAGCAACTCCTTCAGAACCACATCATTAGGCTGCGGCCTTTGCCTTTGGGTGAATGTGGGTTCCTTGCCGAAGAAGTCGTAAACTGAGAACCGAGCCCGTAATGCATCCAATGTTATGCCGTTGAAACATTCAGCCATAGTGAAATTTGAAGTTACAATTATGCGCTTTGGCCTAATTAGTATGGTACCGCCCTTAATTTCGGCGGTAAATGGGTACATGTCTGCCCATATTTTTAGAAAAGACCCAAGCCAAACGCAGTGGGACTGGTCTACGTCGGAAATTAACACGTAGTCCTGATTTAAATATCCGTCCCACCATTTATTTAATGATTTTACGAATAAAGGGCTGAATTTTCTTACAGCATAATCCTTACCGATCCGGGGAGGGCCGCAAATCCACACTCCGCACGAATTATCCAATGGCTCTCTGTCAAACAATTGAGAAGATAGGATATTCGTTTTATAGCGGAGATAGATCCCCGGATACTCGGCCTTAATTCCGGCGATGTCACCGCACTCAGCTTTAAGCAAAACATCTCTAAACACATTAGATTTTCTCTGATCCGCTGGTAAAGAGCCAAATTCGGTGAAATCGCCATCCTTTTTGCAATAATCTGCACACTCTGCCAGTGACCCCTTAGCGCGTTCAAAATGAGCCCCTGGTAACCAACGCTTAACACTGCAGAGGTTCCGCCTATTCTTAAACAAAACGAAGCCTTGGAGATGCTTGCGACCCGTATCCGGGCAAGTCTCTCGACCATAAACAAGATATTCCTGGAGTAATCCATCAAATGCAGGCAAAGTCGAGAGATCGAACGATGTAAAACACCACCGCTTACACTTGGACATCTCTAGCAGGCAGAATGATTTGAAATCAACGGTGCGCCCGCATATATACTAAAATATTATCTCAAGTGGCATCGTACGTTAAGTCTAAATTTCGAACACTATAAGCAGTTCCTAAATTTAACATTACACTCGAGATAACATTACGCAGGCGATCAGCAGTTTTTCTGCAAGCCAATCTAACATGCGATAAACACAAGATCCAATCCGCCTGACTAAGCGGAACTTGATTCCAATAACACTCGAAACACGCACAATCAACTCATACAAGTGCGAGATCAATTGCACAGGTCAATTCCCAGTTCCTGTATCCAGTGTGTGTATTCCGCAGCCTGGTTGCTCGTTTTGGCCGGACTCGTGTGATGTTTTGGACAGCGGCGGTGAGTTTGAACCGAGCCCTAAGCGTCCAAAATAGCCTTGGAGATGAGGTGCGCTCGCAAAGGGTAACGTGTAAATTTTTTATATGCCTGCTAGATTAAAAATTTAAACTAGTCGCACCACCCTTACATGCGACACAAGCCTGCTTATTAGAAGCCTGCTTTTTTTCCGGAAAAAAATGTTATGTTTTTATAGCCTTCTATTGTAAATACTTTGTACATAATTCATTTATTGTGATTCTATTTAAAATAAATACGTGCACTAGCACTTTAAAACTTAAAATTTGTTTGTTTGTTTATTTCATTAACAAAAAATTTTAATTTTCAGGCTTTATTTTCAGATTTTGGACGCCATTTTGTTTCTTTAGGACGTCCGCCATTTTGTTTCTTGGACCCCCAGGTCGACCCAATAAATGGCTTTAATTATGCATTTTAAATAATGGACGTCCGCCATTTTGTTTCTTTGGACGTCCGCCATTTTGGTTCTTTGACCCCCTGGTCGACCCAAGTGAAATGGCCGCCATCTTGGACGTCCGCCATCTTGGATTTAATATCCGAGACCCGGTCGCACCTCATCATGGCCGCCATCTTGGACGTCCGCCATCTTGGACGTTTAGAAAATCTGATAGGGGCTTGGACCTCTCTTCCAACTAAGCATAGTATTACCTTAGTTGGAAGACGTCCGACGTCCAGATGACCTTTGAAACGTCCAGATTTTATCAGAGTTGACCTTTGAAACGTCCAGAATGACGTCACGCCTGCGTAGACCGCGTCCAATTTTTCAGCCTGCTGATCACGTGACCCGACTCAGAGCCTGCTTACCACGTGACTATCTATTTTTAGAACGTGAGCTAGGTATCTGTTGAATTGCAAAAAGGGAGGGAGGGCTGTGGGTCAGTCTTTGTACCTGTGCAATTGATCTCGCACTTGTATCAGTTGATTGTGCGTGTTTCGAGTGTTATTGGAATCAAGTTCCGCTTAGTCAGGCGGATTGGATCTTGTGTTTATCGCATGTTAGATTGGCTTGCAGAAAAACTGCTGATCGCCTGCGTAATGTTATCTCGAGTGTAATGATAACACCCTGTATACAATTGACAACCCTTTGCGAGCGCACCTCATCTCCAAGGCTATTTTGGACGCTTAGGGCTCGGTTCAAACTCATCGCCGCTGTCCAAAACATCACACGAGTCCGGCCAAAACGAGCAACCAGGCTGCGGACTACACACACTGAACACAGGAACTGGGAATACCACCACCGCATCCCACCTCCACCTTTGTTATATGTCATTAAAGCAATGCAGGCATTTTGAAATAGTGTAACATCACTGTGGTCGTACTTGCTAAAGCATTCGTGCAGGAAAAATAACACAACAGTGGGCTTTAAGTGTACGAAAAGCCTGGAAATGAGGTACATATAACAAAAAAAAAATATACAGGGTCCAATTTTTAGTGATTTTTAGTAAACGTGATCAGCAGGCTGAAAAATTGGTTCTTGATTTAATGCAGGCATTTTGTGCATTTTTATACTAAAAAACGAACCAATTGAATAAATTTTAACAAATTTATAAATGATTTTAGCAAATCATGATTTTTTTAAAGAAATAACTTTGTCATTTTTTAAAAATGAATTTCAGTCATCGATCGATAAGCGACTGAAAAATTCCGATAAATAGGTATCTGTATGTTCGTTTATCGCTCAGAATTCCACAAATACATGATCTTCTTTCAGTATCATGCAGTAAAGATTGCTAGCGTAGCAGACTAGTTCGGAAACTGCTTTGGGATATTGCATTAATATCAGTTGAAACTGGAATGACAAAATTTTTATATTTAGTACTGTAAACAGTTTGTTTTTTCTTTAAAAAGCATACGACGAGTCACCTCTTCAATTCCTTGTAGGTGCCTGTCTAGCTTTCTGATAATTTAAACTCTTAAATTTAGTAGCTCAACATAGATTCCATTTCTTTAAAAATTTTTGTCATCTTGTCAATTGTATACAGGGTGTTATCATTACACTCGAGATAACATTACGCAGGCGATCAGCAGTTTTTCTGCAAGCCAATCTAACATGCGATAAACACAAGATCCAATCCGCCTGACTAAGCGGAACTTGATTCCAATAACACTCGAAACACGCACAATCAACTGATACAAGTGCGAGATCAATTGCACAGGTATCAGTCTTTGTACCTGTGCAATTGATCTCGCACTTGTATCAGTTGATTGTGCGTGTTTCGAGTGTTATTGGAATCAAGTTCCGCTTAGTCAGGCGGATTGGATCTTGTGTTTATCGCATGTTAGATTGGCTTGCAGAAAAACTGCTGATCGCCTGCGTAATGTTATCTCGAGTGTAATGATAACACCCTGTATACAATTGACAAGATGACAAAAATTTTTAAAGAAATGGAATCTATGTTGAGCTACTAAATTTAAGAGTTTAAATTATCAGAAAGCTAGACAGGCACCTACAAGGAATCGAAGAGGTGACTCGTCGTATGCTTTTTAAAGAAAAAACAAACTGTTTACAGTACTAAATATAAAAATTTTGTCATTCCAGTTTCAACTGATATTAATGCAATATCCCAAAGCAGTTTCCGAACTAGTCTGCTACGCTAGCAATCTTTACTGCATGATACTGAAAGAAGACCATGTATTTGTGGAATTCGGAGCGATAAACGACCATACAGATACCTATATCTCTGAGCTTTTCAGTCGCTTATCGATTGATGACTGAAATTAATTTTTAAAAAATGACGCAGTTATTTCTTTAAAAAGAATCATGATTTGCTAAAATCATTTATAAATTTGTTAAAATTTATTCAATTGGTTCGTTTTTTAGTATAAAAATGCACAAAATGCCTGCATTAAATCAAGAACCAATTTTTCAGCCTGCTGATCACGTTTACTAAAAATCACTAAAAATTGGACCCTGTATATATTTTTTTTTGTTATATGTACCTCATTTCCAGGCTTCTCGTACACTTAAAGCCCACTGTTGTGTTATTTTTCCTGCACGAATGCTTTAGCAAGTACGAGCACAGTGATGTTACACTATTTCAAAATGCCTGCATTGCTTTAATGACATATAACAAAGGTGGAGGTGGGATGCGGTGGTGGTATTCCCAGTTCCTGTATCCAGTGTGTGTATTCCGCAGCCTGGTTGCTCGTTTTGGCCGGACTCGTGTGATGTTTTGGACAGCGGCGATGAGTTTGAACCGAGCCCTAAGCGTCCAAAATAGCCTTGGAGATGAGGTGCGCTCGCAAAGGGTAACGTGTAAATTTTTTATATGCCTGCTAGATTAAAAATTTAAACTAGTCGCACCACCCTTACATGCGACACAAGCCGATCCAATTTAATACTTTGGGGGATACTTTTTTAAATTTAGGTTTTATGTTTTTTACTACTTTCTTTTTCAAAACTGGTTCTGAAACTCGTATTAATATTTAAAAAAAAAAAAAAAAAAACTAACCAAAATTGCAAAAGTAAAAACTAACCCACTTACAGATCATCCTCAAATATTCTATGCCCCCCCCCCAAAAAAAAGGTAAACATTTTAAAATCCAAACAAGATATTTGAAAATAACTTCTGCATAGGATTATCTAAACTCTTAAGGGGAACAATCAGCTTCTGACATTGTGGTGCTGAAGTTGAGTCGTTGGGCTGGTATCAAGTTTATTTTTTTAATATTTTTTTAGTAAGATGCCTAAGATTGGTTTATTTGATTGAAATCATAAATTTTTAATAAAAAAATAATTGTTATTTACAATTAAATCAGAAGTTAAAGAAAAAATAAAAATTGTATATAAGCATATCTGAACCTATAAGTATCATTGGAAAATATGTAAACTTGAAATTGCCCAAGAAAAGAAAGAAAAAATCGCATTAGCACCACAGCATCAGAAGCTGATATTCTGTTTAATGTTGTTTGGGTACTGTTGTACAGTTATGCAAATTTAGGCAGTTTGCATGAATAAGTGTTTTCAAATTTACAATTTTGAGATTACCAGTACTTTTAATTAAATGAATATATGAAATTTTAAATTTAACAAAAGAAAATACTGATGTTAAAAATTTCTGATTTAACAGAATAATAAAAAATTCATATAAGCCCTATTTAATTTTGTATAACGATTCAATTGCCTTTTCCCCTAAATTGACATAGGAAACAGTTTCATTGAATTAGAAACAAAAAAAAAGGTTTTATGATTCATTAGAGAACTTTCAGTCATGTAAAATAGAATGTTTTAAGTCTTGTTAATTAAAGACTTGGAAGAAATATTGGAGAATCCATGTTACAGTTTTCCAATCTCTCTCTCTCTATATATATATCTATATCTATATATATATATATATATATACACCCTTGTAATGTCAATAAACAAAAATTTAAATCCGAAATGAGAATTTAATTGCAGCACTTGAAAATGTGGCAATAATTCCATGTTATATTGAATTTCATTTATAAAATTTAATCGAGGATTACTGAATTTAGTTTTAAATGATGTGATTTTATTTAGACGATTTAGAAATCACTTGAAGATTTTTGTAATTTTAAGCAATTTTTTCTTTTCTTAAGAGTGAATTTATTTAATTCTACAAATTCAAGGAGTTTTGGATTAACTCTTAAATGAGTTGATTTCATTCATGTATGGTTACAAATCGCCTAAGTGCTACTGGATTAAATCAAAAATGACAACATTTCACTCCAACTTGAATTGATAACAAATCGCTCAAGTGCTACTGGATTTGCCTTAAATTATTTCACTTCGCTCAAATACGAGTTGGCCGCAGCTAACTCAAGTGCTACTCGATTTAATCCTAAAGACTTCATTTCACTCAAGTATGATTTGGTTACAAATCGCTCAAGTGCTACGAGATTCAGTCTTAAATGACTTCATTTCACTCAAGTATGACTTGATTACAAATCACTCAAGTACTGCTGGATTTAACCTTTATTGATTTGATTTCACTCAAGTATGAGTAAAATAGAGATCACTCAATCATGAGTTGATTAAAAACAACTCATTCACTTGAGTTGTTTCAGCTCTTCTTGAGAAGGTTCCTTTCAACATGGGAAAAGAGTGGATTTCAGCTCAACTTGAATTATTTCAGCTTTTTCGTTTTAAGAGAGTAGTTCGGTCGAGTTTTAAGAATGCTTCATTATTAAAAGTAGTTGGTGGGATTTAAAAAAAATATACCATCAATTTATTATTTTTGTCAAAAAATAAATTCATTTTAAGTAAAAAATGATTTTTTTTACAACATTCCATTTAAAATGTAAATCGATTAATGCGTATTTTTTTATTTTTTTATTTATTTTTTTTTTTTGAACGATCAAATTTATGAATTTTTTTCAAATCAACACTAACACATGATCATGCTGTAATTTTCGATTTATATTTTGAAACGAACTGTTTATCACAATAATGGCTGCAATATTTCTTAAAATTTAAGATTATTTCTCTTAATATTGTTTTATTTTAAATATAACAGCTGATATTTGTACAGTTTAAATAAATATCTCATTAAAGGAAATAGTTCCAACATTTGTCTTGCCGTTAAAGGGAATGTAGGTGTTTGTGGTTAAAGTTAAATATTTGGAAAACTTCCATCTGTGTTTATTTATTGCTTTAAAGTATTGAAGCTTCAAAACAGTCAGAAGGTCAAAATAGGAGTTCACATTTCAGAATTGTTGTGCTTCAAAAATATTTTAAATATATTTATATAGGCAAAAATTCCATATTTATAATATATTAATACTAAATAGACAGCTATATTAAAATAAGTATAATATTTGTATAAAAATTTTCAATTTAATGTTTTGTTGGATAATTTACTAGTACTAAGAGGGTATACAAGTATTTACGATTTTTTTTTCTGTCATTTGCAATTAATTGGTAAAGTTTAGACTTAAGATTAGTTTACTATCTTAAATCGTAAAATTTTATTTTTTTCTGCGGAAAATGTTACCTGCACAGGCAAAATTCTGTTTAAAATAGAATGTTTATCTTGTGACTTTTGATTCAGTGTAAACAGGTTTTTTTAAACATCGTATATAACGGAATTCTTTTTATAATGATTAAAGCATGCAATATAAAGTTATTTTGCTATTTTCGAACTGATTTTATTTCTCTTAACTAATGCTTTAATATAAAACAAAAAGGGTCAAGCCTCCCATAGAGTGAGTTAATCCTCTCATATGTTGGAACACTTGACCCATTACTTTTTCATGATAAAAATCAATCATTTTTCAAGTTTATTATACGTATAATATGTTTATGTAGTAATTTTATTTTGATAACTGATTGCATAAGGAATAAGATGTTCTATAAAACTTTGTTCTAAATGAAAATATTACTCAGAAGTATGCGCGAAAAATTTACACAGCTATATATCTAATAACTGAATATTAGGCAGGATTATGTGTAACAATACTACGCAAAAATATGTGATAGAAGAGAATGCTGCTTTAAAAAATGTATACTCAAGCAAACATAATAAATAGCAATACTTTAAAAGGTGCCTTGTGTAATAATATAGGCGTGGTTAAAATAGTACTTTGGAAATTCTGAGATCAAGAATTTAACCTGGGAAGACGCGCGTCGGGCCTTTTAGACCCGCAGTGCGTATGGATTTTGCAATTGCAACCACTAATTTTTTAAAGTAACCTTCAACATATTTTATCGCAGAATTTGGAAGGATTGTCTCCATCTAAATAAAATGACGGTTATAATTTGATTTTATTTGTGACAAAGTTAAAACCATTTATACCCTGGGTAAGCGGTTTCCCGGGTTAAATCTTGTTTCTGTAATTATTGCTTGTACTATATTGCATATTGAATTAAATATATAATTTTGACTTGAGTTGTAGATGTATCTTTCATACTGATAACTGATTGCATAAGGAATAAGATGTTCTATAAAACATAATTCTAAAGGAAAATATTACTCAGAAGTATGCGTGAAAACTTTACACAGCTATATATCTAATAACTGAATATTAGGCAGGATTATGTGTAACAATACTACCCAAAAATATGTGATAGAAGAGAATACTGCTCAGAAAAATGTATACTCATGCAAACTTAATAAATAGCAATACTTTAAAAGGTGCCTTGTGTAATAGTATCAGCGTGGTTAAAATAGTGCTTTGGAAAGTCTGAGATCAAGAATTTAAAACTTGTTTCTGTAATTATTGCTTGTACTATAATGCATATTGACTTAAATATATAATTTTGACTTTAGTTGTAGATGTATCTTTGAAAATTTTAAGTTAATTGTTTTAAAAATCAGACAATTTGGAGAAATACTACCAGCGACACAATTTTCTTATTTTTTTATATTTTAATTCCCAGTGTATTTATTTAGCTTATATATATTCTATTCATAAACTATGACTTCACTATTTTAGTTCTTCTAAACAAATTTACAACACAATGCCATTCAGTAAATATAATATTAGATGATCTTGTTTTTGTAAATTAAGGTTACACTATTTTTTTGGTGTAAAAACTAATATGCTGGAAAGAAAACAAACACATCAAGCACATGTCCTTTTCTATACATAGCATTCGTAGCATCCATTATCATTAACTCTGTAGGTGGGTAGTTGTTTTATAAAAATAGGTTAAAACATTGCGCATTTAAACCTTTTTCGACAAACGTCATTTAATATTTATTTTAATCTTTTACCACTGGAACTTAAAAACAGAATTTTTTATCTAATTTAATCAAGGAAATGTTCTGATTAAGTAAATCTACTTCAAACGTTAAGTTACCAGGGAAATGGGACATAGGTCCTGGGCTCCTCTGCAAAATATCTTGGTTCAGCGAGATGTTTAACTTATTAAAATTTCCCGAAATACACAAGTGGCTATTTCCATGCGAACTTGTTTTTCTGTTACGTGCTACGATTTTTGGCTATCACTATTTATATCGGAAAAATGCGACTTATTTTGTCGAAGATATCTCATCAATTGAATAAAACGAAGCAAACTTTTCGAAAATAACGGTGGCCAACAAGCATAGCCATTTTTAGCTGTGTAACAGACAAACAAATTCGCATGGAAATAGCCATATTTAAAGACATTTAAACCTAATAGGCAATTCTAATTATTCATCATCATGTTCACTTCCAATTAACTACATTCTAAGAAATAATTGTGGAAATATCAGTTTGAACGATGATATAAAAACAATTTGCCTTTCTGTTTTAAAAGGTATGTAAATTGCAAAGTACACGCCCTGGTGTGTAGATTGCAAAATGAACATTTTCATGAGTAACACATTAAGCGGCTTAACAGTTAAACATGATATCGGATAATTCAAAAATACACAGTTTAACATGTAATTTACACATAAGTACACATACAGTGGCAGTCAAAAGATTAATCTAATTATTATTTTTTTTTTTATTTGCTTGCCAGCATGTTTCAGCGAAGAACAGGCGCAATTGCTTCAAAAGTTAGAAATATGCGAATTATCTCGGACCATGTGATAACTTTAATGGAGGATATTCCATCTATGTTATGATCACATGATGAAAGCAAAAACTTCTAGCTTAAAGAAGAGAAAGCTTTGTTAGACGCAATGTAAATCCCCACCAGCTAATGAAAGAGTTCGTAGGGAAGCAGTAGCAGCCTCCCTGCTTATCACTTATAAGTTCTTTCGGTAAATTACCGGTACCACGTGACCTTTTATAGCCTCGAACGCAGATTTGGAATATCCTCCATTGGATACCGAAGACACTTGATTTAAAATGATAGAATACGAAATTAATTTCTGAAAAAGTTTCCGGTCATTCATTAGTTTTTTTTTTTTTTTTTTCCATAGGTTGAAGAATTTAATTTGTTCGAAAGTTTATTTTTTAATATTTTACTCAACTCAAAATTAAATACGCATCTCTCACTTTAAACAGTTTATTCTGATGAGTAAACTCAATTCAGGTTCTTTCGAACATTAATAATTTCACAAAACACAACTCCAATAAAAACCGTAACATTTTTTCACATAACTCATAAAAAACATTCTAATCAAACTCAAAACAAAAAGAATATTGTTTCACACAGCTTAGGTAAAAGCAGAAGAATTAAACAGATAAATTCATTTATCACAAAAAATCGTTTGCACAGAAAACTTTTTACATTTTGAAATAATTAGGTACATCTTGGTTGCTAGGTGACAAAGTCAGTAGAAAATTAAATAGCATTTTATCAAACATACCGCCCCTCTTGAAACCTCCGAGGGGGGTTTCAAACTAAAACACTGCAATTACAACCATTGTAAAAAATATAAATAACAATACAATTAAACACAATATAAATGAGTCACAGTTAAGTTAAATTTAAGCAAATATTTAAAAAATTTTACATAATACATAATAAATAAATAAAGAAATTTTACAATAATGAGCATTTTCTTTTAAAAACTGAATTACTTTTCAAGAGGTAATGCAGCAATTTTGGATACTGCTCTTTTATATATTCCATTTGGGGTTTTTATATTCACAACGCTTATTCTATTATCATTACCAAAAAATACTTCTACAATTCTCCCTAATAACCATTTAGACACTGGAAGATCATCTTCCTTTATTACAACCATATCTCCTATTTTGAGGTTGTTTTTTGATATCATCCACTTATGCCTTTGCTGCAATGTACTTAAATAACTATTTTTCCACTTTTTCCAGATGGTCTGAACCATTTTAGTGGTCTTTTGCCATAAGTTTAGTCTATTATCTTCAATATTACTCAGGTCAGATTTAGCAATGGCATTAAGTGGGCGACCAATAAGAAAATGTCCCGGGGTCAAGACCTCCAAGTCATCAATATCTGTACTCAAGGGAGTAAGCGGGCGCGAATTTAAGATACCTTCAATTTGGACAATTATAGTTAACATTTCTTCATAAGTTAATTTAGAGTTGCCCACAACACGTTTAAAGTGATACTTGAAGGACTTGACTCCCGATTCCCATAAACCTCCAAAATTTGGAGCTTTAGGGGGAATAAATTCCCAAGCAATACCTTCAGATATCAAGTAATTAGTAAGGTTCTGGTCTGGTTTGTTTACCAATTCATGCAACCTTTTAAGCTCTACATTAGTCTTCACAAAATTGCCTGCATTATCACTGAAAATTTTTCGAGGTTTGCCTCGTCGGGCAAAAAACCTCTTTAATGTTGCAATAAAAGCCTCAGACGTTAAATCAGTAACTAATTCCAAATGCACTGCCTTTGTTACCATACAAATAAAAATACAAACATAAACTTTATGATAAATACCTTTACGTTGACCTCTATATCTAATCAAAAATGGACCACAGAAATCAGTTCCTGTGCAATTAAAAACAAAGTCTACATTTATTCTTTCTTTTGGGAGCTCGCCCATAATTTGCTCTAATAATTTAGGTTTGGCCCTAAAGCATGTAATACATTTATGTACAATTTTTCTACAAATAGCCCTACCGTTTAAAGGCCAAAATTCTCTTCGAACACAATAAAGTAAATTTTGTGGTCCTATATGTAGATATTTTTTGTGATAAAACTCGATAATTAATTCTGTTAATTTGTGTTTAGAGGGCAGTACAATTGGGTGTTTTTGGGCATAATTTACCGTGCTATTTTGGAGACGACCTCCAACTCTGATTAAATTATTTTTATCCAAGAAAGGATTTAATGAAAGTAATCTACTATTTTTTGGTAACTCCTTACCCTTAGATAACAATGTGAATTCAGAACTGAACTCTTTTTCTTGAACAGATTTTATGATAAACTGCTCAGCTTTCTTCAATTCATCAGATGTTAACTTACCTAAATACCTTTCTTTTGGCTTTTTGACATTCTGAATGAACCTGAAAACATAGCTAAGAATTCTTATTAATTTAGCATAATTATTACTCAATTGCAAAAAATAATCAATAAAAGATGAACAGTCTGATATTAAAAGTGAAGTCTCTGAAAAAGTCTTTTTAAGTTCACTTCTGTATAGATCATTATCATTTTGCTCAAGTTCGACAGTATTTAAAGAAGGTTCAATTTGTTGGGTTAGGAATAGTGGACCCTTCCACCATAAGTTACTCTGGAGAAGTTTGTCTGGATCTACACCTCGTGACACAAGATCAGCAGGATTATCAGAAGAAGCCACATGTCCCCAATGACTGATATCAGAAAGATTCTGAATCGTAGCCACACGTGATGACACAAAGGTTTTTAAGTCACACGGCTGTTTTCGAATCCAACATAATACAATAGTACTATCTGAATAATAGTAAACAGATTCTTTAGGAACTTTTAAGGTTTTGGCAACCTTATTCATCAGTTTGGCTAATAAAACTGCACCACAGAGCTCCAAGCGAGGAATAGTGATTGTTTTGATTGGTGCAACTCGACTTTTACTGCAAAGCAACTGAGAAATTTGCTCTCCTGAAGAATTTGAAGACACAGCATACAATGCCACACCGTAGGCTTTCTCCGAAGCATCTGAAAAGCCACAAATTTTAATTTGCACTGGATTATTTGTAAAAATGTATCTAACAGCACTTATATTATTGATGGCTCTTAATGATTCTAAAAACTGCAACCAATCATCAAGCTCAGCTGTAGGGAGATTTTCATCCCAATCAATTTGCAGTCTCCACAGTCTTTGTAGGAAAATTTTTGCTTTCGTCACAACTGGTCCAAGTAGACCCAAGGGGTCGAAAATGCGAGCAATATTTGACAGCACACTTCTTTTAGTTACCTTGGTTTGCTCACTGAATGATACACTAAAAGTAAAAGTATCATCATTGGAATTCCAGCAAAGTCCTAGTGCCTTAGTTTCACTCATATTTTCAAAAGTGTAATTCTCATTTTTAAAGGCTGGCTCCATTAATTCTGGATGATTACTAAACCATTTATGTAAGTTCATGCCACACGTATTTAATAGTTGAATAAGCTCAATTTGCAGTCTCTTAGCCGATTTTAGGTCAGCTGCTCCAGTCAGGACATCGTCCATGTAAAAGTCTGATTGTACCACACCAGAGGCATACGGAAATTGAGATTCACCATCTATACCAAGCTGTTTAAGGCAGCGCATGGCTAAATAAGGGGCACTAGTTGTGCCATATGTGACTGTACATAGTCTGTAATATTTCATCTCACCATTTACAGAATCTTTCCAAACTATGCGCTGTAAATCACGTTGACTTTTATCGATAAGTATCATGCGATACATCATTTTTACATCTGCTGTAAATGCATAGCGGTGTGTACGAAATCTAATTATTATGCTAAACAAATCATCTTGAATGACACCTCCATTCAGCTGTATGGAATTTAGGGATTCTCCGGATGAAGTTGCATGTGAACCATTAAAGACAACTCTCAATTTTGTAGAACTTTTATCTGAGCGATAAACAGCATGATGAGGTAGATAATTCGCATGTATTGGCTCATCTGTTTTCTCTACTTCCTCCATATGTCCTAACTCTCTATACTCTGCCATAAATGCGCAATATAACTCTAAAAGATTTGGATTTTTGACTAGCCTATTCCAAAGTGAATTTAATCTATTTTCCGCAAATTGTTTTGATTCTCCCAAAGAACTAGGATCTTTTTTCAACGGCATTTGTACTATGAATTTGCCCGTTATATCTCTCTGATGTGTGTTTATAAAGTGGGTGTCGCATGCTAATTCTTCTGTATTTCTCAATGGTGTACTTTCTTCTACTCTTTCAATTTCCCAAAATTTTTTCATTTCGAAATTTAAATCTGTTTCAGTAATTAACCCACAATGTATTTGTTCCTGCTCGTTACAATCGTAAACACTCCCACTTACTATGCAACCGAACACCGTATTTTGCAGCATTAATTTAGAATTTGGTAACTTCATACGACCCACCTTTATCAATTCTAGAAATACTTCAGCTCCTAGCAAAAGATCTATTTTCCCTGGTCTATTAAATTCAGGATCAGCAAGAATAATAGACTCTGGAATTCCTAGCTCTGAAATATTAATATATTTCGAGGGCATAATTTGCGAAATCTTTGGTATGATAAGGAAATCTAACTCTCGGCTATAATCTCCCGAATTATTACTGATCAAGGCAGTAGTTTTATTTTTTACCGCTACAGAGGATCCACTTAAACACGATACCGAAATATTACTTTTTTCTTTTCGAATTCCTAATCTTTCAACTAACTGCAATGTTAAAAAATTGCTCATTGAACCATTGTCCAATAAAGCACGCACCGGAACTTTATTTCCGAATTTATCTCTCATATAAACAATAGCAGTGGAAAGAAGAACTGTTTTAACATTATTCGATCTCACATTTGAAGTACCAGTGAAATTTTGAATTTGGTTATTTAACTCAAATGGTATGGCGTCAGCATTTAACGTTGAGTTACTTTCATTCGTCGACAATGCATTTGGCACTTCCTTATCACTATAATTTTTTGTGTTTCCCACCGCATTGGAATTTCTCTCACGCCTATCAAAACAAAGAAGTACATTGTGGCGTTTATAGCATTTTGAACACGAGAATTTTGAGTTACATTTTTTGATGCAGTGGAATTCTGAAAGACAGTTAAAGCACATATTGTTTTTTTTCACAAAATCTACTCTTTCCTGTACATTAAATTTTTGAAATTTAGGACATTTAAAAACACTGTGATTTTCCTTGTTACATACAACACATTTGCGCATATTTTTCTCATTTAAACTCGCAACCATGGATGTTACCTTTGAAAAGCTATGCTTTGTTTGGCATTCGTTTTGAAAATTTCGCTTTGTATTTACTTGTTTGGACGCACTTAGTGTACGCGCGTGGTCTCTCAAGAATTCTAGCAATTCAGTTAAACTCGGTAAATTATCCCGCTTAAGATGTCTTTCCCACCACATTTTTGTATTTATATCTAATTTTTGAGCCAAAATATAAGCAAACATAGTAGTAGAAAACCCCTCAACTTTTTGTTCTAAAATCTCTAACGACCTAATACATTCATTTGTTATATCTATTAGATTTAATAATGCTGCTGGGGACTCATTCTGAATAACAGGAATATTTAAAAAACGTTTTAAATGCGCGTAAACTTGTTCTCTCGAATTTGAAAACCGTTCTTCCAAAAGCGACCATGCAACTTCATAATTAGAATCCACGATTGAAATAGACTGGATTATACGAAAGGCATCTCCTCTCAATGAAGACTTCAAATATTGTAATTTCATTGCCCCTGACAAATTAGAATTTTCATGAAGAGTAGCCTTAAATATATCCTTAAAGGATAGCCACTCATGCAAATTACCCGTAAATACAGGAAGAGTTAACTTTGGCAATTTAATGTTATTATCAGCCTTTGTGGCGTTTTCTAAATTAACAGTTTGCACTTTCATTTTTGACAACTTTTTTGTAAGTTCGAATTCCATTATTTCTAAAATTTCATTAATTTCTTCGTTTTCCTTAATAAAATCCTCAATTTCATCTTCTTTACTTATCTTATAAATAGACTCAAATAACTCAGAAAAGTTTTTCTCTAATTTATTCCGTTTCTCCTTTATAAGAATTAATTCATTTAATTCTAGCTCGGAATTCGATAATTTTTCTTTTAATTTTGTCAAGTTTGTTTTGAAAATTTTCTTTTTTGCTTTTAATTCTTTCATACTCATTTTTAATGAATAAAAATTAAATGGGTGCACTTACCCCTCTTGGCTCTTTAAAAGATGAGTTCTAACATCGAAGAAATAGCAAAACAGCACAAAATATTCACCAGTTATCCTTCAATCATTGACGTAGAACAACTCGCTGATTTTTCTCCGGCTCGACGGACCATATGAAGAATTCAATTTGTTCGAAAGTTTATTTTTTAATATTTTACTCAACTCAAAATTAAATACGCATCTCTCACTTTAAACAGTTTATTCTGATGAGTAAACTCAATTCAGGTTCTTTCGAACATTAATAATTTCACAAAACACAACTCCAATAAAAACCGTAACATTTTTTCACATAACTCATAAAAAACATTCTAATCAAACTCAAAACAAAAAGAATATTGTTTCACACAGCTTAGGTAAAAGCAGAAGAATTAAACAGATAAATTCATTTATCACAAAAAATCGTTTGCACAGAAAACTTTTTACATTTTGAAATAATTAGGTACATCTTGGTTGCTAGGTGACAAAGTCAGTAGAAAATTAAATAGCATTTTATCAAACATAGGTAAGGTAGTTTTTCCACTGTGATTGTAAAGTAATAGATGTGAATAAAATAGATGTAATTCAGAAATAAAAAAGTCATGAATTATTATTCGTAAACGAGTTACTTGATTGATATTAAAGGACTGGTATCCTTAGGTGCGATTGTGGCAAAGCTAACAACTGGAAAATGTACTGAGAATGATATTTTAAAAAAATCTGAATACGATCTTGTACTTCTTGGCGAAGAACTTGATACAGTGTGCAAGTATCCGGAAAACAATTACTCGTGTGACCAGGATTCTCAGGAGATAAGCCGTTTATGACCCGCATAAAAATGTCATTGCAATATACAGCCTTTTTAGAAGTAAAAATAATTTAAAAGTAATTTGGTCGACCATGTCAAGACGCATACGTGACGAAGGACATTATAAAAGAGTCGGTGTTAGTAAAACCTTTTCTAAATAAAAAAAAAAAACAAAAAAAAAACACTGTATTTTCAAGGAACAGAATGTTTGGTTAAATGAAAATTGGAAAAAAAATACTATTTTCTGTTGAGTCTACACTGTAAAAAAAAAGGGTCAATTTACTAAAAAAACTTTATTGATCCTTGTAATTACTAAAAAATTTTTAGTAATCTTAGTCGGTTACTAGAAAATCTGTAAGAATTACTAGAAAAAAGTTAGCAATGGATAAGAGTTAATAGTTTTACATTTTTAATAGCTATTACCAAAACTCACTTGGTGTGGCCTTGATAGCATAGTGGTTATAGTAACGGACTCTAGGCTAAAAGGTCCCGGGTTCGATACCGGACGCCGCCAAATACGTCCCGAATGTATGTAGTGTATGTACACGTTAATAAAGGGATTATGAAAATCCTGACAGAGCAGTTAGCAATGTTTCGTGCTGCCATCTATTGCAGTTTTGCCGAAAATCTATCGCTTCAGAAGTTTGGATGCAGCTCTAAGGAAGCTCCTGTAATTCGGTAGCACGTAAAGGTTATTAAAAATAATTTTGGAGCTATTACTAAAATTTTTTTGGATGGCTCATACTAAAAATTTTTAAGTTAGTTATACAAAAAATTCTTTTGTTCAGTTTACAAAAGAAATGCTTGTTTCGCTTGCAAAAAAAAAGTTTGTAATGGTTACTAAAAAATTCTGTGGAATACAAATTTACTAAAGAATTTTTAGTAACCTCTTGAATTTTTTTACAGTGTATGTTGGACCTTTTATGAGTTATTTTAGACACTATATCCGATAATCTTAAGGTAAAAGGTATGATTCGAGATATGCTATTCTTAGAACGAAGCATGGGAAAGGACACACTATTCTTTTGGAATCATTTTCTGGAAAAATTCACGGTTAGTTAGTTGAAATTCACGGAAAAATTAATAGTGCGAAGTATAGGGATATCTTTCAGGATTATTTGCATTCTTATAAGATGAAAAATTATTTGACGCCGCATGATAATGACCTAATGTATACATGCAAGTTTGTCAATCAGTGGCTTTTCCAGAAAAAAAATCTCGTTTTTGAAATCTCAAGCCCAATCACGCGATCTAAATTCAATTGGAAATCTTTGCAACAAACTTAAAAAAACGGAATAAAATTATTACTATTCCAAATTTGAAGAATTTCCAAAAAAATGCGAAAAGTGTTGAAAACATTTACCATAGACGATCTTCAATCTTTTATCCACGTCGCTGCTCTGCAATACTTTATGCTCAGAGTATGACGACGAAATTCTAATTGAAAATGTTATTCGTCATTATTTCTATTTACTACAACACTATTTTTTCTTAATGTACCAAGACGGCCTGAAACTTTTGAGAACATCCGTTTTCCTTTGCAATAAATTTTGGAAATTAATTTAATAGATAATTATTTTTATGCCATCCATATCCTTAGCCTTAAATGTTATACCAATAAAATGTATAATTAGCTCTTTGAGAGTCTCCCTTCATATGAATATAACACAAATAAATAACAGCATGAACATATTTTCTTTGTTCAGTATACAAATTTTCGGCATTCATACCTTTATATCAGAAAGGATATAAAAACTAAAACAAACACAATGCTTTGCCTTCAAATTACTAAAATCTTTTTAACATGTATTTGAAATAATCATTCCGCATAAAAGTAAAAAAATCAGAAAAGATCATTTTGTGTAATTATCATCATAAGGAAATCATTCTTCATAGGTAAAATTTGTACTACGACAAGAAATAATCATAATGATCTCTTATGGTATAATTATATCACAAAAGGTAAAAATGTAGTCTCACATTAAAATAAACATTGAACTGGGCAGCTTCGAAAAAAAAAAAAACTCTTTGCTATACACTTACGACTTTGGAATACAATATATGATGCTCTTATCGAAATATCTATTTTGAATTTTTGCCGAATAAAGTAACAAACATTCGCTTCTATATTTAATATTTTTAGCTTATCTCAAGCAAACCATTTCCGACTGAAAGAACAAGTTTATACGTTTAAATAATATCTTTTTAAACAAATATTTTATTGCACAAATTTTCTAATAAACATTCTTTCAATCTGTTAATCGCAAGCTCATTTCTACAATCAATTTCAGTTCATCTATATCCTAAATGACAATTCATTAGACAGTTCTTTTTAATGATAACAATAATTAAAAAATTTCTAAATAATAACACATTTCATTTTAAACATACTTTTTGCAAAAAAAAAAAAAAAAAAAAAAAAAAAAAAAAAAGGTTTAGTAAAAGTCCGATTTTTTTAAAAACGCCGGCCTTTTTTCAGCTGTTTAAATCAGCAAAAGCCGGCCGGTTTATAGCGGCCCAGATAAAATACGAGAGACCTGAATTGAAATAACACAAAACGATTTTAAATCGTTTAAAATAAAACGCAAATATATATAAGAATAATCAAGACGGAAATGGCACTTCAAACCTATCACATGAGGTAAGTTTTTATAGTAACAAAGTTTTAAAAATATTCAGATCATGGAGTAAGAGTTGTAGCACTCTCATACAAAAATGCATGAACAGAAAATTTATATCGATTTTATATATTAAACGCAGTAATACATAAATAATATTATTATCTCTTAAATGGGACATAATTTCTACGTCTACCTAGAGTTAATACCTATCATGAGATATGACTGAATTATTTACGGATAGAATCCGATAGACTGTAAAAAAACTTTAAGTAAGTTGTGACTGGATTTTCATAAAAAAAACTGAAGTGGCTTTCAAAGATTTTATATATTTAATTTCAAATGATACAGTTTGGTAGATTTTGCACTATTAAACGCGGACAGACGGACAAAGAGATGGATGGACTAGACGACGGCTATATTTGCTACATAGTTGTATAATTATCATATTTTCCGGTGAAGCATAATATAATAGAATTCTTTTGAGCGTCTCCGTAAATAAACGTTACTCACTTTATTTTCAGTGCCGAACATGGCATAGCAAATCTCAATAACAAGTGACAATTCTAGATCAATCGAACTATATTAGTGCAAGTTCGAATTTGGAAAGACGGACGGACAAATATCTTTCCTGAACACATTTCAACTATCTTGCAATGCATAAAAAATCCGTGACAGGTTTAAATTTCACTTTCGGCAAATTATACCACCAAATGGAATCATATTTGAACATTCTTATACAATTCAGTATTTTACCTACCATTATTTATTTACACGGTACTATTTAATCATCATTAAATTATTAGGTGTAATTTATTTAAGAATTACACACGTTTAAATATACTGAAATAACTCTTCCAGAGATTATCATCCATAGAAAGTTTTGTATCAATTCTTTGCGTGGCCTCGTAAATTGTTTTATTTATATTGCACAAAAGATATTTCAGTGTACAAAATGTAGTTCAAGGTAAAAAAGGATAATTAAAAAAACATTTCAAACTATTTCTTACTGAATATCCTTTACAAATTATTTTGTGTAACCCTGTAAATGAGTTCTAACATTTATACATACAACGTAATGTGCAAAAATTTAGTTAAAAACTCATATCAGAACTAAACTTGAACTTCCAGCAATCATCGCTTATATACAGTACTTCGAATACAATATCTCATCTGAAATTGTTTGTGCGTTCCTGTAAATACTATGTGCTTTCTCTTATGCAGGAAGTAATTTGTAGTAACCTTAAGTAACTTATATCAATTTAATAAAATTTTAAAGAATTCAAAATATTTAAAATACAACTCAAACATTTTCTCTAACTATACCACTATGTAATGGAATACTTTTGTGTGGCCTTGTAAATTAAGCACAAATATTCTTTGAACCGCATATTGTGCAGAATATAATGTTCTTCATAGATCCATATCAATTTCATTATGTACGGAAAATATAACATTATTAAAATGTACTTGAAGGTATTTTTCCCATTGGCGTAATGTAACGGAACAATTTTGACTGGCTCTGTAATTAAACTGTCTATCCTGTGTTAATAAAATTAGAAATCACTCCACAAAATTATGCAATAATTATAGATTTAAAATTTCAAACCATTTGGTTAAATACTATTTTCACAGTTATGTGCGGTAGACGAACAGACGGTACACTAGACCAGTCAACAACTATAAGTGCTACGCATTTAAATAAAAACGGACGCACCGAAAAATCTGTAGAAATTTTCAGAAATTTGATGCGTTAAATTGATCCTATTTTTATGCAACGATATTCTAAAAATTTTATGAACTGCATATTATGATATTTTTATAGTCAATAAAAAATTTCTTAAGAGAGGCTCTGTTCCCCTGACCCCCCCCTTCCCGTAGACTTATAAAATTTACATTCGTAATTTTCTGTTGATCGTGCAAATACTTAGAATTCATCTTACATTTCACTTTTTAATAAGATTTTTGAGAATAAGCAGCAGTTTGAACTAAACTTTTATATTATTTTGTTTATGAGTTCAATTATTGCTCTTTTTCTTCTATAATCAACTTCTTTTGTATGTCCCTGTAAATGAATGTTGAGTTCTTTGCGCGCCATGGTCTATAGTAAGAACCTTGTAATAAACCTTGGTGTTGTACAAAAATTCGAATTTTTAAAAAAATATCTTTAAAATACAGAGCAAGTGATTTTCTTACATGGATCGTAATGTAAGGAATTCTTCTGAGTGGCCCTGTAAATAAACAGGAAATGCTTTACACTTCATTTTCAATACAGAATATTCCACAGTAAACCACAATAATATGTATCAATTTTATAGCAATAGGACTATATATTTACGCGAGTTAGAAAAAATAGACATACAGACGGACTGACAAATCGAATTCATAAGCACTTTTCAACAACACTGGAATGTGTTAAAAACGTAATGTTATTAACTTATCTTTTTTTTTTTTAACAGAAAGCTATATTTCACACCAGACCATTAAAAATTAACAACCCTTTTAATTCTCCGTTGCAGATTTTTTGTTCAATTTTTTGCAATTGGAATAATTTAAATAATTTATTTTTTAATCGGCTATGAAATGCATCGCTGAGCAATTGACGAAATTTAAAAATAAATGAAACATATATCAAGTCAAAAACATAAATTGATAAAGCAAAATGTCTTCTATTATTTAAAAACATGTCTAAAGATCCACGAAAAATTATAAACCCAACTACAAAAGTCTTACAAATATGTTTACCAAATTAATCGCGTAAGTGACGGTTGAAAACGTTCTGAACTTTTTAAAGTACTTTAAATGTATTTTTAAATTATTATATGTTTTATTATGCAATTTTTAAGTAATCTATGTAAGTAATGTAGTAATCTATTTATAATCTATCTCTTATTTTAAGTAATCAGTTAAATGTATGTTTACGTTTCAAATTGGTAAACAAGGTCAATTCTGCACTGTTTTTGTTCTCAACTGCAATACGATTAATTTTAAATCTTAATTAAAACTTGAAACATCCATAGTTTGATATTTAAATACTTTAATCAAATGAGCCATTTTCGTTCTACGAATTGATATTTGAAAAAGGCCTGATTTAAATTAAAATAGCACCAGTTTTTGTTTCTAAGCAACAATTAAAAAATACAAATAATGAAATATGTACATTAAAAGTAAAAAAAAAATTTAAACAAGGTATTTTATATTATTGGAACACAGGACTAAACAAACATCAGAATTTACAGAAATATTTAAACATATCTGACAAATGCATAGAGAAAATTTCAAAATAATAAGAAAATTTAAGATCCGTATTCGAAAATATTAGTGTCTGTAATTTATCATTTAAATCTATTAATCAATAGAGCCATTTTTTCTCAACAAATGAAAAATTGAAAATCACCATAGGAAATCATTATGTTTCAAAATAAAATATTCTGTATTTTTCGAACGAATGAACGAAACATAAAAGAAACTATACAGCTAAATCCGGATACCTCATAAACGAACATACTTAATTTCAAGATAATCGGATGCTTTTTATGGCAGTCATCGCAGAACAGACAGATAGACTGATGAAAACCAAGTAAATTCGTGTAACTAAGTCTTCGTGTTATAAAAGTAAGATTTCACTGAGTTTCGGCAGCAAAGCCGTTTATTATGACGATCACAGAATATGGAGCAATATAGACTCTTTATTTTTGTAAACTCAGGACAAGACTGCATAGTTTTGGCTAAATAGTCCAAGCAAATTAAAATGAAAACAGCTGCAATTCGGTCAGAACTACAATGAGAATTATGATAAATGTTTTTAATCGGTAATTATTACTGAATTATATCTGAAATCAGATAAAATCTTTTCTCGGGAATTTCGTTACAAACGAATTTCAAAATGATGCACTGAGTCATACATCGTTTAAACTTGTTATTCTTAAATTGATGTGAATTTTCCAAAATTTCTTTAAAGGAGTAATTTTTTTATTTTTAATCTGTTATAACCAGGGCTGGCAAAACTTGGGTTTTTCTGAAAAACCCCAACCCACCCGGTGTTTTGTGGATTTTTCTGGGTATTTCTGGGTTTTCTGGGTATTTGCGGGATTTTCTGGGTTTTTGTGTGTTTTAGATTTTGATATTAGTATTAATGCTAATATAAATAGAAAATTTAAAACTAATATCAGAATAAGTTTATTAACTAATATAAAATAATTTTCATACTATTATTAATTCATGGTAATTATTATTAATACAATTATTGACTATTAATAATACTAATAATAATAGAACTATTATAATTAACTTAATACTATTTTAGTGATAAAAGTGAGTTTTTATCTTAAATATATTTTTGTTATCACAATGAATAATTAATTTTATTTTTGTATTAACGATAATAATTAAAATTGTTATAATAATTATGAAACTATGATAATTAAACTAGCTGGCTTTGCCTGATAGCGAGGCTGGAAATTTTATATGTAAATCTCGAAGAGAACAAACTTCGAACTAGATCCCTGCTGCCTATGCCACCGCATAACAGGTTGAAAGCCTGCACTACTGGGTCTCTCCTTTTAAACAAATCTAATTTAGAAGCACATGTCAAACCGTATTTCTGCTGTCTATAACACCATGTAGAGGATGCTACGCATGCACAGAAGGATCCTTCTTTTTAAGTAAATTTGTAATTGATATGCAAATGTAGCGCCAAACATATCTCAAACTTGGTTTCAACTCCATACAGCACTGTATAGCAGGCATACTCTGGTACCAGGTACATACTACCAGGTAGTGCGCTATATTCTTAACAAAAATATATTTGAACAAAACTCTGTTAAACAACCTATCTGCAGACATATAAATCGCGGGAGTGGCATTTTAAGGCAAGAAATTAGGATTTTTGCAGAAATTATTACACAAAATAGCAATATTTGACACAACATTCTTTTTTATAATTTTTTATCATATGTTATAAGCTAAGCTATATTAAAGTTTGAAACAAATCAAGGAAGAATTTAATATTTTTACAAAAATTAATAATAAAAAATAGTTGTATTTGAAAGAAGGAGTGTTTGAATTTTAAAAAGCAGCTAACAATTATATCTTCAGCTCTTGATGAGCAGCAAAAAGTTACAACCACACTGTCATGTTCTGTTAAGATTTGGAGAAGTTTGATGGAATTAGAAGAATTGAAATAACACAAGGAAATTATGCTGAAATGCTACAAACAGATCATAGTGAACGAGCATTTTTATCTAATATACTGGATGCAAAGTTTATAGATGGGAAAGGCTTAATTTAACAGAAGAGGAAGAAACTAGTGTATGGATAATGCAGTATCATTCAGAGTGGTTACCTTCAATACATTGGCATTTAAAGTTAAAGAGATATTATTTTTCTAAATCACTTTTCTAAGAAAGTATTATGTCACAATTCTCAGCTTCAAAATGGTGGTAAATTCTTAAAGGAAAAATGCAGGAAAAGAAAAACAAGTTAGATTCTGATTGTTGTAGTTTTTTTCCAATCTTTGCATTATGTTCCATCTAGCTCTGCTTCCATCAAGAGGATTTTCTCTACATTTGGATTCTTATAGTCTGAATTAGAGAACAGACTAGACTCAGATCAGTGTGAAAAATAGTAAAAAATTATAAATATTACGATAAAAATGAAAGTGAATGTGATTTTGATTGGTAAACTAGAAAAAAAGATCAATTATAATTATTTTGTATTGCATTGCGTAACTTATTTGAAATATATTTTTATAAAAAAAATAAATTGAAAAAATAAAAATTTTGAAATAAACTATCAACAAACTATCAGTTACATGATTACCACAAATATGACCCGGGTGGGTTTTTCTTGGCTGGGCCCACTTTGCCAACCCTGGTTATAACACTAAAAAAGGTGTTGACACCAGATGACGTGCATATTTAAACTGTTTTGGCATTTTAAAAATTGAAATTAAGGAAAGGACATAAGGAAATGGGATTGTTTGTTCCTTTTCAGTATAATTGTATTTGAAAATACATTCTGAATGTTGAAGTATAATAATTTTGTGACAATTAAATAAATATCAACATAGGTATCTCAAAAATAAATTCTTTTAAAAATTTTTTAAATATAGTTTCCTTTAAGAAAAACGCGTGTCAACATGTTAAAATTTTTCTTTTAGAAAAGTTTAGAAAATATGTCTATTTTATATATGATATTATCCGTACTTCAATTCACTTTATTTGGACAGATGAAGAAACGACAAACAGCTGTTATCAAATATACACGTAAATATTCATATAAACCTTGGACAAAATTTTCCGTTCAATGGAAACATATATTATTCTACATTTTGACTAAAAATGAGCCTTCCTTTAAAAAGTTTAATCTTCTGAATATTTAGTAATTCGTAACGTCTGTCTTATCTATCCATAAAAGTATAAATATGCGATATAGTTTAAAAAGGAAATTTTATGAAAGTAATATGCATACAAAATGTTGATTAATATGTTTATGTATACCGGGTGTCCCAAAAATGACTGATGGGTTTTAAAATTCAATAACTTACAAACGGTGACAGCTATTTAAAAAATTTTTGCAAGAGGGTTATGTATAATGTCAGGAGTTTTTTTACTGTAAATTTTTATTTTAGTTCGAATTTTAAACAATAGGTGGCGCTGACGGAGACTGAAGGCCAGGTTGACGCTTTACTCAGCACTGATCACCTGGCCTTCAATCGCCGGCAGCGCCTCCTGTTGTTTGAAATTCGAAGTAAAATAAAAAATTACGGTAAAAAAACTCCTGACATTGTACATAACCCTCCGGCAAAAATTTTCTAAATAGCTGTCACCGTTTGTAAGTTATTGAATTTTAAAATCCATCAGTCATTTTTGGGACACCCGGTATATATATATATATATATGCATATGTGTGTGTGTTTGTGTTTATATCTACATTTACGAAATCCGAAGTATTACGAATTACGATGTATAAGAAACTGCAGGCAAACTTTCCAGGGCAAACCTTGCCGTCTCCATGTTTAAAACACAAGCTTGATTCATCAGCCTGTGCTTTTTACTGAACCAATTTTTCCAATATTTTTTTTAATGAAGGCCATTCATTGTTAGATGTGGCTGCACAAGCAACTTTTTAAATATTCTAACTTTTGTACTTTAATTTAATTTTTTATGAAATTTTATAGTGAAGATGCAATCGGCTTTCTCCCATTTTTTTAGATAATATAGAATGAGTGAATAATATTCAGACATGTGATATTTGGGACACACACACACACATATATACATATATATATATATACATGTATATGCTCGGGTAATTTATTTTTTATAAGCAAATAAAAACTGATATTGCGGCATCACGGGACTAATACTTGCCTTTGGATTTATTTTACCGTTTGTGCATTTTGAGTTTATTTTTTCCCCTTGAAAGTTTTACGGTTACTACAAAAGCACACATATAAACTATGTTTTAAACTTTTACACTAGCGATATTGTGTTTGCTTTGTTTGAAATCTACTTTTACTTCAGTAAAACTAATAACATATATATATATATATATATATATGATTTCACTAATATCGCGTCATTTTTAATAATTTTTCATTTTTTAATTCTAGAAATTAAAATCGTAGCCAATATGGACCACTAAACAATATCAGATAAGAATATTTTGAATAAAAAATGTATGATAATCATTTATATTTGAAGAAATAATTTGTCATTTTTAAAATGTACATTTCCGGAAACAAAACTTTCTATAATTAAAATTTTCACGCTGTTTGTTTTTATGATGTCTTATGAAATGCAATTCAGATAAACAATCCTTCTTTCTGGTCGTTATGTACTAGTATTTATATAATCTGATAAATATTATTTTCTATTTCAGAACATCAAAATATACATACAGTTCAAATTTTGAATACCCTAGAAAAAAAATGAAAATATATATTTAAAGTAAATGTTTATTTAGGTAAATATAAAAATTACAAAAGGTGCTGAAAATGTTTCAAGTCACACAGTAGACCAAAAGCTGTCGCTTCAAAAATTATTCGAAATACTTTTCTACTTGTTTTTTCAATTACCATCAAAACCTTCTTTAATTTATTTGAATCTGGAGGTTTGTTCACGCAGATTCCGAATTTTAGCAATTTCTTTTAAATAATAATATTACTGTATTATTTTTAAGTCCACTAACTGCTCCATATGAATCGATCGTCAATATATTTTTTAAAGGATGTCATAACATCGCCAGTGGGAAGAAGTTCCTTGTCTTTTTCACGAATACCAGCAATCATATCTTTTTAGACCAAAAGCTGTCGCTTCAAAAATTATTCGAAATACTTTTCTACTTGTTTTTTCAATTACCATCAAAACCTTCTTTAATTTATTTGAATCTGGAGGTTTGTTCACGCAGATTCCGAATTTTAGCAATTTCTTTTAAATAATAATATTACTGTATTATTTTTAAGTCCACTAACTGCTCCATATGAATCGATCGTCAATATATTTTTTAAAGGATGTCATAACATCGCCAGTGGGAAGAAGTTCCTTGTCTTTTTCACGAATACCAGCAATCATATCTTTTTAAAGAAGTAATGAAATCGATTAACATTTCCCTGGTATCCTTATGATATTCCTGCACAATTTCAAAGAGATACCATCCAATAATTTTATGAAGCAAATCTCACATTGTATTTTATTTTATTTTCTCGTATAAACATAGTAGGATGGGGAATTTTCAGAAAATCTTACATCCCAAGAATTATTTTATCATCTAGGATACTCTGAATATTAATTATTCATTTCTCTCAAAATTTACACTAGTTCAAAAATCATTAAAATTGCAATTAGTATAATGCAGGTTTATCACTTGTTTTCCTTAAAACTAGAAATATATACAAAATAGGAAAATGTATTTAGAAAAGATCTTTGTACCAAGTTTACACTGCAGTTATTTTGCAAAATTGCAAAACATAGTTAGCTAGTAAAGATAATAAAAATAAAGATTTTGACATATAGTTAACAATTTTCAAAGCTACCGAAAAATTCACATTCTCTGCCAGAATATTCATTTGCTAGTGGCAAGGAAAAATATGTATATCTCCCTCCCTGGAGGTAAGACTTCATAAACTTCATTAGCCTTTTTAACAGTCTATAGACTGATTTTGTGCAATTATTGTAACATCTAGATAAAAACAAAGTAATAAAAAAAGAGAAAACATTACTTTTGACTCACTCAAAATTTATACTACTTCAAAAATCATTAAAATTGCAATTAGTATAATGCAGGTTTATCACTTGTTTTCCTTAAAACTAAGAAATATATACAAAATAGGAAAGTGTATTTAGAAACGATCTTTGTACCAAGTTTACACTGCAGTTATTTTGCAAAATTGCAAAACTTAGTGAGCTAGTAAAGATAATAAAAAAGTAAAGATTTTGACATATCTCTATAGTTTACAATTTTCAAAGTTACCGAAAAATTCACATTTTCTGCCAGAATATTCACTTACTAGTGGCAAGGAAAAATATGTATATCTCCCTCCATGGAGGTAAGACTTCATAAACTTCATTAGCCTTTTTCATAGTCTATAGACTGATTTTGTGCAATTATTGTAACCATCTAGATAAAAACAGAGTAATAAAAAAAAAGAGAAAACATTACTTTTGATTTTGTCGGAGTCATAATCTGACTGTAATTTGTTAGTTTTTCGTGAGCGGGATGATCAGTGCTTCTGTGGTTTACATATTGTAAGTTATTTAAAAAAAAAAAATACTTAAATTTTATTGACAGCCCTTTCGTGTACATGTAATGCAACAGCCAATTTTTAACTCGATAACGAAAACAAGGAGTTTTGTCATTTTCCAAATGAATACACGAGTATTAGTCACTTTTTCGGGATCTTAATCCCGACTGCGATAAAAGTGAAACTTATTTCACTTTTATCGCAGTCTTGCCGGATTCTGTTCCACGCCTCGTACACGAAAACTGTCATCAGATCGTTTAATACTGTTCTGATTTGGTACTTGTATACTGGGTGCGGGATCGAAATCCGGATAAATGAAATGTTTTCATACATAATGTTTTATTCCTAAGAGGAAAAAAAAGTATTTTTTTTGCACTAAATTGTTGGTAAGATCATAGAGAATGCATATACTCTGTATATCCCTCCTCTTGGTTGAATGACTGCCTTTAGTCTGGGTTTGAAGCGTTCTCAGTCATTTTGTAATGTGGCACGATCTATATCGGTGAATGCTGTTTCAGTTGCTGTTCTCATTGAGTCGCCATTTGGATGCCTTGACTTGATCGTAACTGTCTAAATCACGCTATTGTCTAACTTTTGGAAGACTTCTCCCACTCGTTATAGTTTACTATGAGATCATACACAGGCGATCTTGGATATACGAAGAATCGAATTATATCATTGAAGAATCGAATCTGTCGCTGAGTGACCAACGTGAGCAAATTCTGTAATCGCAACTCTTCGGTAATGTTCGCACGTGTCTTCGAAACCACGACTGTTTCGTGATTATGACTCTTTAGTATATGCGTAAAGCTATTTGGACGCAACTCGCGATCTCGAAAAATGGTAGGCACGGCACGAAATTGGAGGTGTATTTTATCTGGATTTTGCCGTCGCATCCTGCATCAGAAAATTTATTTTGAATTCTTCAATACGATTCATATGCAAGTTAATGTTCAAAGAAAATTGCACGATGTGATTTTTAAAAGTCATGGCTAATGACAAAATTTTCAATACGCAGCATCACACGTAAAACTGGATCATGCGAATCGGTGCTAATAAGAAATTCGTATGTATGTCTAGTGCTACCCTTTTTACGTGCAATTGAAAACTTTTTAATTTTGTATCTTTGATGAGCATTTAAAAGTAACATTGCATCCTTTTAAAATTTCTAATATACGAAAATTTGCTTCCTATATTTGTTTCTAAAATATTTGCACATTTTTGTGTAAACTGTTTTTAGGTAATAAAGACAACATATTAGCTTAACATATAAACTTTTAAGCAAATTCAAATATTTATTTTTACATACTTTACATATTTAAACTTATATTTGAAAACTTCTTTTATAAAATAGACAATGATATAATGTCACATTCAAATAAATGTTGACTTAGGCGTGTTATAAATTAAATTATGTAGTATACAGTTTCGAATTTTTATCGACCTGATATAATATTACAGATTTCGAAATTTTTCATTAAAAATAAGTAGTTGAAAAATCGTAAGTATATATCTTCAAGTCATTATCTTAATTTCTTCGGGAAATAGAGCGTTTACTGTCACACAGACAGAAATACAGATAGACAGACGTACGGTAATTTTTCTTTTCCTAAAAATATGTTTTTCGTTTATGTAGTAATGTTATGTAAATCTGTCAAAAAATATTTTTCGATTTTCAAATCGATTGCCCCATACTACTAGACTTACCCGATAGTACGTATTATATGTAAGCAAAACTTGTGAAATGATTGTTTTTATTCATGAGAAAAGTATATTTCAAAGGTCCCCATACATGGAAGGCAAGACCAACGGTAATTTACAGTTTTTATTTTCTCATTAGTACAAACTCGACGAAACCGCAAGAAATGATGGAATTATCCAGATTTTTAATTATGGAAAATATATTTAAAGGGGTATTTTTACAAATGAATTAATGTTATAGTATTAGTTCAATTTATTTCGGCTGTTATCATTGATGACTTAATATTAAATTAAATAATCAAAACAAAGCAAAAAAATTAATAATATAGTATAACCAATTGTAATTTAAAATTTTTAATTATTGTATATATATATATATATATGGGTGATTCTCAAAAAAGGGGACAATTTATGTCTTTCGGCATACAAAAAAAAACTGACAGGTTTTCTGTCATGTTTTTATATTTAGGTATGTTTGTCTTAATATTATTCATTATTTGCACTCAAGAATTACTCACTTTTTAGTTAAAAACACCTTAAAATAACAGAATAAATGTTCAAAATGTCATTAGCATGGATATCCACAGCAGCTGTGCCTTGTATATACTAGCTTTTTCAAGAGTTAATATCATGTTTATAAAATAAAACAAATGTTATTCTTTCTTTAAAATAATCAAGGAGAGGATTGGTCCAATAAATTTCTTTTTAAAAATAAAATTATAATACATAAAAAAAGAATTAAAGTTTGTATTCCATATTCTATTTTCAAAACAAGGTCATACTGTAACAGCTGGTTATTAATCAAAACTTCATTTTCACATATGACAATAGTTTGAAAATATACAGTTTCTCCATGGCAACAAGTAGCCATTTTATTTTAGCCTGGAAATAGAAGCATGTATCTTATTTTAAGAATAGAAGCTGAATATTAGGGGCGTACATCAAATGTATGTCATTAGAATGGATAATAATTTTCATGTTTATTTTATAATTAAAATTTTTATTTTACTTATTTGCATAGGACTTTTGTATTTTAAAAAGCCCCAGAAAGGACTATTGCATTGTGATTATATTATGGCTCATAATCTTATTTAAATTAAAATTTGTCATTAGCATGGACAATTATCAGAGTCATTAGCATGGTTTTTCTGTCCATGCTAAAGACTCCTATGTGCATAAATGTAACCATTGCTTATATTGTATCTTTTATAAAGTTTAATTTTACATATAAATTTAGGTATTATATTATTATCCCTAAAATATGCATTAAATCTGTCAGAAAATCACTAAGACAGCTTCTTACATTGTTAGTGTCAGAATGTTGCTCATGTAAACAAAGTTTGCTCTTTGGTAATGTTTTTATTCTACTTATATGTATATATGTAAAAATGAAAAATATTTGCTGAAAAGGAAGGCTAATAAATATAGAAAAAAATATTTAAACAGGAAGAAAATAAAAAAAAATAATATATTTATTCCATGCAATTTGTTTTGTCATTAGCATGGCTCAAAATATTTTTTTTAAGTTAATTTTTTAATATTTAGCTCTGCTGACTACATATAAAGTATACCTAATACTATACTAACAACACCTTTTTTTTCAGAAATTTTGCTAACAGTAATTTTTTTAAGATTTCACTTTTGAAATTTCCCCTATTTTGAGAATCACCCATATATATAAGTATATACCGGATGTCCCAAAAATAACTGATGAATTTAAAAATTCAATAACTTGCAAACGGTGACAGCTATTTAAAAAATTTTTGCAGGAGGGTTATGCATAATGTCATGAATTTTTTAACCGTAATTTTTTATTTTAGTTCGCATTTCAAACAATAGGTGGTGCTGACGGAGGTTGAAGGCCAGGTAGACGCTTCACTCAACACTGATCACCTGGCCTTCAATCGCCGTCAGCGCCACCTGTTGTTTGAGATGTGAACTAAAATAAAAAATTGCGGTAAATAAAACTCCTGACAATACATACATTATACATAACCCTCCTGCAATTTTTTTTAAATAGCTGTCACCGTTTGCAAGTTATTGAATTTTATTGAATCATTTAAAAAAATGAAAAAAAATCATCAATATTTCCTAAAATACTTAATTATGGGATTTTTTTGTCCATGGTAAACCCTCCCTCACTATAGATGGATCAAGGCCCTCCAGATAAATTTTTTTATGACCAACACACGGTTACTAAAACGAACTTACTTAAATTTCTATGATATGTTTTATTTGTGAAAATTTACAGAATTTTCTTTAAAATAATACTTTTTAAGCTGAATGCGCTTCATAATTGATTTTTTCACATCTGTTCCAATTATCAGCATGAAAAAAAGACTATTACTTAAACATTTAAGATGCTTTGGTTGCCAACTATTAGGAAAACTCTGTAGTTCTTTTAAAGGTGAAAATTGAAGGGTGGGTCAAGTGTCTCTTACGTTCAACCGTCTCAAATTATTCCCTACATGTTGTGAATATTTCAATTACTTATTCAAGTTAAACCTTTTTTTTTAAATACAAATTTTTAGAATTGATATTCACCAATTACTAACTTTTTACTTTAGATAATATGTAAGATAGCAGGAGCCAAGCTATACTTCAGACTATAATGTAACGTTACATGGATGAAAAGTAACTGAAAACTGTGAGTTTTCTTTTTCGAGAACAATTCTATTGTCTTCATATTCAGTTATAATGTGCATGTAATAGAATTCAAACTGAACGTTAATATTTAATATGTAATCGATATATTAACTAACATCACGGGGCAGTTCATTGGATTAAATTCACTATTACAGTAATTCAGTAAAGTTTTAGAAACCCTCAATACAATCAATTCTATTAATTGCACATGTAATATTGCTAATTTATTTATGAGAACACTTCTTTTCGCCAAGTGATTATAATATTGAGTTATTCATCGTGATTGGCGTCAATTTGCTTTCAATAATTCGTTAACAACAGTTTAACAGTAGTTTAATTATTCCTAAATATGAAATGATTCAGAATTCACAAATATGTTTCAAGCTAAAATCTTAGTGTGGCTGATACACAGAAATTTATCTTTGAAGAAAATTATGATTTTTTTTGTTTCGATACATAGCAGTCTGATAACAAAAAATATAACATTGTAAATAAAATCAACTTCCATTTCTTGATTGGTTATTTTGAATTTTTCCTATTAATCGTACATGTAATGTTGCTAATTTATTTATGAAACACTCATTTCCGTCAATTGATTATAATATTAAGTTATTCATTATAATTGGCATCAATTTCCTTTCAAAAATTCATTAAATAACCACAGTTTAACAGCAGTTTAATTATTCCTAAATATGAAGTGATCCAGAATTAACAAATATTTTTTCAGTGAAAATCTTAGTGTGGCTGATATATAGCAATTTATTTTCGAAAAAATTATGATTTCTTTTATACATAGCAGCCTGATAACAAAAAATAGGACGTAGTAAATAAAATCAACTTTCATTTTCTGAATGATTATTTTAAAATCCTTGAATCATTTTAATTATAACAAAAAATCCGAAACATTTAGAATCAGGTATTGAAGAATTTTAGAATTTTTTAAATAACGTTATATGAATTTTTTAGAAAACATGCAATATGGATGCCACCCGGCACAGGCTGGATATATTTTAGTATTTTTATACTCTGTTTATATTATAAATGTTTGGTATTGAACGTCAAACATGACAATTGGTGTGCATTCATACTATAACTATTTTTCGAAATATTAAGTCTTGCAGCATTATCTGTTTTACTAGTATACATAAATGCAAAATGTCTTATGATTATATGTAGTATATTCCATAGTACGGAAATAATATGACTCCTACTTAAATAGTACAATCGCTGCCTAGAATCACTGCTTAACATAGGGCATAATTGAATTAATTACTTATCATACGATCTACCACAATAAAAAAAATATTAACATATCTTGAAGTTTTAATTTGACGTTTATATATATATATATATATATAAAATGGACTATTTTGGAATAAATTTATACATTAAATTTAAGAATATTCGGTTGAATATTTTTTGCGCTGTTATATCAGACAGACGGAACAGACGTCCACTAGATATGTCACTTATTTATATAATTTCGATATTTTCTTATACATTATAATCTAATGGAATATTTTGGAGGGTCTTTGAAAATAAATTATGAATGATACATGCTTTACTTTTAATATCGATCATAGCGCAGTAAATCTCAGTAAAGTATTTTAATTAGAGAGAAATTCAATTAACAAAGAGTTCAGACAGAGAAACCAACGAACAAATAAACTCATAAACAGTTTCAATTATAATAGAAAGTGTTAACAATGCAAAATAGGTTAAAATTTGATTTTCAGAATTTTATACAAATAAAGCAAAAAATACATAAATACTTATGCTGCCCTATATTATACCTATATTTATACATACTATATGACCAAAGGTGACCGGACAGTTGCAATTTTATACATTTTGTAAAGAAATCTCAAAAAATACATGATCTATCCTGAAACACCAGCTATGTAAACATAGAACAAATCAAATATTTCCGCGAAGATATTTTCTCGAAACCCCATAGGGGTCCGTCAACAAATTGGAAAAGAACGAATATCTCCTTGGAAAACCCTGTCAAACTAATGACGTAAATTCGTTCAAAATGTAGATTATGATTACGTGACTAAATATAGTAAAATCTGTTCATGTTTATGAGGCCATCATGTACACTCATATTAAAATTAAGGTTTCCTTAAAAACTGTCCCAAATTTTACCAAGGTTTTTGCTTATAATTTACAGAGTTCTTACTATAAAATTATTCGTTTCAGAAAAAATCATAGACAACATTGTTCACAAGTCCCTGTAATCAGAATTAAAAATAATAAAACATGAGCAGAGGAAGTTCATTTTTCACCTCACATGCGTGAAAACTATCAAAATTTTATTTGCATATTATTAATTGAATGGAGCAAATTTTGTGAAAAATTAAAAAACATAGCTCGAAGTTTTTGAAAATTTATCGTTGGTAAAATAAGCTCAAAATCCGTTTTTCCCAAAATGAAGCAAAAAGATAAGAGGCTGCATCCAAATATAATAATTCGAACAATATTGTGTGTTCTATATTGAAACTAATCAATTGATTATAAGTGCAAAACTTGGTAAAATTTGGGACTGTTTTTATGAAATTCTTAATTAATAAATCAGGAATATAATAATAATAATAATTTTTGGTGAACAAGATTTTTGAATCCATGTTTCCAAATGCGGCCTGGGCGAGTGCACATCTTCCATCTGCCTATCTACAGCAGTAATTTAAAGTTTTTTTATTTTTGAGGAATCTTTCTTCATTTCTTTTTTTTTCTTTGTGTTAAACTCTTAAATTAAAAGTTATTTAAAGCATTAAGAATCTGTGGGATTTTAAAACTCTCTTCTGTCTCATTCATATTAATATTTAATTATTATTAATGAATTCAATAATTACCACGTAGCACAAATGAATGTTCATCTATGTGCATTGTAAATATTTTAAGGATATGAAAGTCGGTGCATTTATTCTTGGGAGATGATTACAAGTAAAATCTTGTAAATCATACAAAATATATCGTAACCGAGAAACCTGCTGGGAGATTTACAAAATAGCCTAATTTACAACAACATCGAATGTCAGTATCGAATTGATTTTGAAGTAACACGAAAATTCGTTTACTAGATTTGGAGATATCGTTTTTCCTTAAATCATAAAAAATCCGGCATGTACTGTCACATATTGGACAGTTTATATCAAATCATAAAATGTACTAATATTTATCATGGTATACCTAAACCTGAAATTTGTAGGGCAATTTACATCAAAACATAATCAGCGCAGTTCATATCAAGGCTACTTGTATGTGAAGTTTAAAGAAAATTC
Organism: Maratus speculifer; assembly: GCA_964019185.1. Classification (NCBI taxonomy): domain Eukaryota; kingdom Metazoa; phylum Arthropoda; class Arachnida; order Araneae; family Salticidae; genus Maratus; species Maratus speculifer. Next base: position 24,701,673 of record OZ025294.1, on the reverse strand, counting down.
TTGCACCAGTATTAGAGATAAAGCTATAGCAGAAATAGTGAAAAATGCTGAATACGAAATAAAGAAAAACATCAAAAACTAGTTTTTAGCAGTATACAACAAAAACTAATCAGATTTAGATTATAATATGTTTATATAGAATCTAAAGTTTTTTAAAATTCCGTTCGTTAGTCCTTGAAATAAAGCGCCAACAGATTTTTATCACATGCAGACTGACAGACAAAGTGAAAGACAGACACTTTCTAAAAACCATGAAATTGGGTTTAGTTCTTTTTAAACATACGAATTTATCGGAAAGCGGTAGTCAAAATTTTTCATGAATACAATATTTCCTTTCTTTAAAGATAGAAGAAAGTAAAAATATTTACAAATTAAAAAAAAAAAAAAAAAAAAAATGACCAATCATTTTACACTTACTTTTCAACTAATAGTACACACTGTGGTAATCAACTTCTTTTTACGATATTTTTCACACTGTTATTGAACGCCAGCAATGAGTTTTATTGTCATGTTTTAATGCTCATTAGTATGCTTTGTAATTAAATTCTTAAGGAATTCTTAAGAAATTATTGTTTTTTGTAACGGAAGAATTTAATCTTGAAAGCAAAATCCCGTACTTTTCAAAATTATTCATTTTCACAGATCAAACTAAAATTGAAAATAATGAAAATAACTTATCTTTAAAAATGCATGATACATTATTTACGTGTATATTTTTATATCTTTTACCAAAGTTCCATTCATGGTTTTAATTATAATTTCATATGCTATTCAGTCTTTAAAATTATTCGTTCACTTTAAGCAAACGATTTAATTTATATTTAAACAGTCATTCAGATTTTTATTGATGAATATAGTTTGAATTGCCATGTGCATTCTTAAAGTTTAATTATGTGTAGAAAACAAAAGATTACACTTTTCAATAAATACTAATTACCATATTGGCTTATTTTCCTTTATATAAATATTTAACGTCTGTGAAAAGGAAACGTTTTATTCTTTTATTAGGTTCTTGTTCGAATGTATTTGATTCCATTCAGATGTTGATAAAGTGAATGTGTCAATCTTATGTAAACAAGATTTTTTTGACAGTGTAAATTTACTTTCAGAAAAAGATTTTTAAGTTTATAAAGGAAAATCAATTTAATATTTAGGTTTTAAGTTAAGCATTTCGTATCTGATGCTTCTGAATACACTGATAGAATAGCATTTTTTAACTTTTCTTCGCAAATGACTAAAAAGTAAATGTATATTTTTATTACACTCTAATTTGAGAGAAATGAATTCAGTTCAAAGATATATGTCACAACCAAAACATGAAATCAGCCAATTCTCAAAATGATCTACAACGTTTTTAATTAACTGGCCAATTTGGGAATTAATTGGCCATTTCGCGAAATGGGTGTAGGCTTTCGGTGATTTTTGAAGTATAATGTTTTGAATATGTATATATTTTTGAAACTATCGTAATTGTTCTAAATAAAATAAAACAAAGTGTTACAGTATAAAAGCAAGGCAAAATTGAACTATTCAAAAGAAAAAGTGATGAGCAGATTGTGAGGGTTTGTATAGGCTCATGTTGTCACTTTTAATTTAACTCTTTCTAACGTATTCGATCAGTCTTAATGAATTCAGTTTGTATGGCCGTCTGTTTTCCCGTCCTCTAACATGAGTGAAAACTAGGCATGACTTCAAATTGTTGTATTTTTTTAGGTTCATCTGTTAATAATGGCTCTGAAAAGGAAATAACCACTCTTTTTGGTTGATTTACAGGGATACTAAAATATTTCTTTACAATATCATCAAATGGAAAGGTTTTTCTGTGCAACTAAAAATATGAATTATATGGGAACAGTTAAATTTAATTATTACTAAGTGGGAATCAAGAACGGATCAAGCACAAAAGTTATAAAGGTATAAAGTTATTAGGTTATTTAGCTAACATTAAAAAATAGCTTTCGACATCTGGATTAGATTAAAATATATTCTGCTTCAAAAATCTCATTCTTGTGAGATTGAATTATGAGTTTAGAAAGACATACACTGCAAAAAAAGGGTCCGTCTAAAAAAAAAAAAAAAAAAATAGTGATCCATGCAATTACTAAAAAATTTTTAGTTATCTTACTCGGTTTCAAGAAAATCTGTAAGAATTACTAGAAAAAAGCTAGCAACGAATAGAGTAAATAGTTTTGTATTTTTATTAGCTATTACAAAAACTCATTTGGTGTGGCCGTGATAGCCTAGTGGTCATAGCACCGAACTTCAGGCTGAAAGGTACCGAGTTCCATGCTGGACACCACCGAATACGCACCGAATGTATGCAGTGTAAGTACTCGTTAAATAAAAGGATTATGAAAATCCTGTTGGAGCAGGTAGCAATGTTTGGTGCTGCCATCTATTGCGGCTTAGCCGAAAATCTTCCGTTTCAGAAGTCTGTCTTTTTACCCACTGGATGCAGCTCGAAGGAAGCTCCTGCCCTTCGGACACACGTACTGGTTATTAAAAATAATTTTGGAGCTATTACTAAAATTTGCTTGGTGGCTCATACTAAAAGGTTTTAAGTTAGTTATACAAAAATTTCTTTTGTTCAGTTTACAAAAGAAATGTTTGTTTCACCTGCAAAAAAAAGTTTGTGATGGTTACTAAAAAAATCTGTGGAATACAAATTTACTAAAAAATTCTTAGTAACCTCTTAATTTTTTTTAACAGTGTAGACCTTGATATGAGAATAATAATCAGAGCGAAAGCAAAGGAGAGCGTATACCACACGGTTTAGGTCTTATATTGATAGCTTCAACTGCAGCCGATACTGGCTTCGTCATCATTTTCAGACCAAAATTTTATATCTTACGTTTATTTGTATTTCCAGTAAATTTGTGACTGACCCCTGTTTTGCAGCAAAAAAGATCCTCCAACTTTACACAGCTGTACTCTGTCCGTTTTAATCGCAGAGGAATAGGGATTTTTTTTTAATTACTTGTTAGAGTCATGGTAATTTTTTTTTATTTTCAATTATAGAAGCGGGGGGAGCGTATGCAAATTTAATTTTCGTAATTTTAATATTTTTTATTTAATCGCTTAAAGACAATTCTTTATCATTTTTGAAGCATTTTCGCAACTGAAACTATATGTCTATGACTAGCGGTTTAGAAATTAGCTTTTGGCTACCGTTATGAGTGGACAAACTGTACAGCTAGGATAATATGTATTCAAATAATTAATAAAATAACAATTCTGGTTAATTTATATGTAATTTGAAATTTTCTGTAAGGATATTGGAGAATTCTGTATTTTGAATAATATTTGTGCTTGAAATTAATAAGTGTATAAATCAACAGAACTTTCTGATACTCCGTGGCAGCCCATCAAGATAATGATGTGAATGAAGAGTTATCCTTTAATGTGTTGTTAAAAACTTTTATTTTTATTTTTAAGTAAAGGATTGACAGATAAGACTACGAAGAATTTAACTTCCACTATATGATAAAAAACCTTTTTTATTCAAATATAAATTTATATTAAAATAAACATTAAATCTAAACAAATTTACACAAAATTCTGTTTTAAATGCATCGTACAACAAACTGAAGACTGAAAATAGCCAAAGAGAAACACTGACGGATGAGGTTTATACAGCTTATAGCTGTAAAGATATTTTTTTATTTCACAATACAATTTATCAAGATATTTTACTAATCTGCTTTCTTTATCTCCGAGTTTTTACTCCATAAAGGATACTCAATATCATTGTTGAGGAAGCTCAATCTCCGATATTAGGCAATTCCGGAAGGATTGTTACGGTAATTGCTCATGCCAGTTATTGCTAAATGGCAGAATAAGAACGAAATCCACTGTATCACACTTTTACTTGAATATTGTTACTCTTTAAGACTCTAAAAGAACACCTAAATTTGCATATGATTATAGTTAAATCCTGAAATTGTAGACTCATACATAAACCGAATGCGCCCGTTAATTAGAGTGCCTATTGTACAGAGTCAGTTACTCGAACAAGTTATTTTTTACGCCACGTTCACATTCAAATCATTAGAGAGCTTCTATAAGAGTTATTTGTCCCTTCCAAATTTATTCATTATAACGGCTGGTATATAAAACAGACGCTACATTTTTATACCATGTTGCATTAGCAAAACTATTTAAATTTTTTGTTACTATTTTTACAAAACTGTAAAATACTTCTAAGCAGAGGTAAAGAGATTTAAAAAAATGATGAGAAAAAGAAATCTGCATTGTTTGTTGTTCGAAACGATCAGCCGCAAAATCCTGCATTTAAAGGTAAACTCTTTACTTTATTCTATTTCTCTGTAATGCTTGCAAAATGACAATTACTTAAAGATAAAACTTTTATTCAGAAAGTTATATCCTTATTTTAAAAAGTCAAAATAAAACCACTTTACTGGATCTTGTTTTGGACTTTCTTGAATACAATTCAACAGTGAGAAGATTGTAAAAAATATGCATAAATATTACGCCCAGGGTCCTCCGTGGCCGACTTGTCAAGACACCACGCTAATAACCGTGAGCGTAGGATGTTATGGGATCGAATACCGCTGACTCCATTGCACACAGTCTTTGTATAAAGCTCTCGGCTGTATTTCTTTTGTGTTGTAGAATTTCCTTGTGCTATCTCGCCCCTGTATATTGACAATGATTTATAATCTGGCCTTCATGTCGAGCACATAAGTCAAATATATATGTTCAATAAATAAGTTATATCCAATAACATACAAAATGTTTTTTTATACGTAGCTTATTGCCTTTATAAGCATTAATGTTGCTATAATTGTCATTGGCATCTTATATTATAGGCATGGTGTGATATATGTTCAATATAAAACAGTGTTCCGTTCGTTCATCTTCAGAAAAGATTTTAAATAACAAACAAGGTTTTTTTTTCTTTTTCTTTTTTTTAGTTAAGGAATATTTGTTTGTTTAAGTTTCTACGACAAATGCTTTCGCATTTTTATTATAAATTTAAAAGTTATTAATTCCTTTTGTAAAATTCATGGTTCAAATTATACAAAACGCTTAAATACATATTTCAAAAGCATATAATTTTAGGCTTTTAGTAAAAATCATTCATCCATTAAAACAATTGAAATTCTAAGTTCATCCTTAAAATTTAATTAAGCTGATACGAAATTAACCTATTCATTGAATACTTAATACAATCTCGACAATATTATTCATAAATGCTAGTACTTAAATGAAACAATATCATTCTATTCCTTTATTGTATCTTGGCTGAAAAGAATTTTATTCAAATCATAATGGAGATAATACTCACATATCCTCCTTAAAGGAATTTTAAAGGCGTACCTTTTATTGACAGTTTTAATTTCTTGTCATTGTTAACGTACTTTTAGGTTGTTAGAGAATATAATTTATTATTTAGAGTAAATATTTTAGAGAAAATATTTTTTTTATAAATAATTACAGAAATAAAATATTAATATTTAAATAATTATTCAGAACCGCGCTATTTGGCGTTACAGTAGTTGTGATAATTTCACATGTGTATGATTGACAAATTTGAGAAATTAGTTATTGAAAGAAAACATATTTTAATAATATAAAAGGCTCTGATTTATACAAAATCCGATGTAAATATGTTATTAATATAAATTGTGTTAAAGAAAACAATTATTGTACTTTTAAGTTGCCTATGGATATTTAAGATTTGTACAATGTAAAATAAATAAGCTAGGAATCATATTTAAATTTACGATATTGTTACTTAAATAATAATTCTAGTACTATTTCATAAAACATATTCATCGTAAGAAACATTCAAAAGTTAACGTCAAAAGTTCAAAAAATGATTATCCCTTATACGAATCCAGAAATAGTAAAATTCTTCTAAAAACACATCTGTGTTGTTTTAGATGAATGCGTTTTATGAAATAGTACTAGAATTATTCTTACAGGTTGAAAATGTAAATAAATTTATCATAAAGCATCTGAAATTTGAATTTAATTTTATGCACTAAATTTAGCAATCTAAAAAAAATTAAGACACTTTTAGAGACATGTATAAATGACCACGTTTAGAACTGATATAATGTTTGGAATATTTGGTAAAAATTAGAAAACATCATTGCGATTATGCCTTAATTAAAAATAATAAAATTCCTTTATTTATTTATTTATTCAGTGTTAGTTTGTTTTATTATTTATTTATTCATTTATTTTTCAGTACAACCTCATAATATTAACAAGTGTATCTGTAAGAAATTTATATGTAAAATCAATACAACAAAACTTTCAATTCACGATGCTATCCCTTTTGATGATAAATACTCCGATAATCGCTAAATAAGATACTTAATGGAAGAAAAATTAATTACATATAAATTAAAAGAAAACAACAGTATCATATTCTTATTCCCTTATTCCTGTTGCGTAAACATTTCATTTTCCAATTGCAATATGCAAAAAATATAAGATGGAAAATAACGCTGTAAATAAAATCAAGAAATACCATTGGGTATGACAAACATTTCGGGAGAATTTTGGCAGATTTCCATATGACTTCATTATTTTTTGTTGTTAATTAATACCATAAAAATTATAACTACAATATAATTTGCCAAAATTAAAATATAAATTAAAATATACCATTAATAAATTCTGTTATTTAATATTTAACCTTAACACAACTCTTAAAAAATGATTTGCTGTATCAGCAGACCTGCAATTTAATAAAGATATTATTAATGAGATGTGATAAGTAAATTTCTCATCTTCTTCAATACAAAACATGTAAAGTTATACGACAACATTAGTACACTTTACATATTAATTTTGTGCAATTTTACAGAGCAATCTAATTTTTTCCCCTTAAGCAATATCTTTTTAGCTTAAATTAAGAAGGAATCACCCACCCGGGGTAGCCACCAAAAACTTGGCATAGGTGTTTAATTCTCGGAGGAAATTCTCCACTACCAACCGGCCAAATCTCAAACAACGGGCTAATCCTTACCGTAAAAAAGAAATACAGCATTAATGTGCCTTGTCACTAAAATACACAAAATGATGAGGGATATGCATTACCACAAGGAACAGTTATAAAAATGCAAAGTCTTGAAAGTAAACAACAAGTCATAACAAGATCCTATTATTAATTTTTAATTCTGCCCCTTAAATGTTTCTGATTAGTAATCGTTGCATTAAATCATCACAGCATACAAAGGTACTAGCAGAAATACAAGATAACACTGAAACATAAGGCTCTTTTCATATCTTGCGCCAGACAAAGTATTTAAAACGTCACTAATGACACAAAAGGAAAAACTTTTTTTTTCTAGGCATTAATTGTAAAGTCAATGCAAGGAGAAATTTAATCTATAAGATTCCCGTTTGAAAAGATGAATTTAATTACCATAAATTGGAAAGTGAAATATTTAAAAAAGCTACAAATATGAGAAATTGAATATAAAATTTTTTTTGCATTAATTTATATGTTTTAAACATATATTTTTTATTTAAATATGCAATACCAGAAACTATTACATTCATGTAAGAAGCACATTTGTACAATAGTCATAATCATTCTGTTAATCTAACGAGAATAAAATAAACATATATATGAGGACCCCCAGAAGGAAAGGCAAATTACATAATTGAAAAAAAAATTACTAAGTGGCACAGACGTCCTGAAAATATGCTTTATTCATTTCAGGTAATGAAATATAAGTGATTTTCTAATTACGTGCAGCATTCTATATATCAACCACATTTAGCGAATAATAACACTAGTTTACAAATTTCAAAATTTTTTATAACCTGAAACGAAATGTATAAAAATGTATTAGTCTACCTTCTTTAAACCTAAAAGTGTCAGCATAAATATTTTATCATATCACAATTTTCTTTCTGCAGTCAATTGTATTTTTTTACTACTCAACGTGGGTTTGAAGTGAACAAAGGAACAGTTTAATGTTCCTTCGTTCGCTTCAAACTACAAATATTTTCTTTCGGATTGAATTAAAATGTCATGTAGAAAGTGTAAACAAAGTTCTGATAGTTTTTGCAATGTTTGTGAACAATTTATATTTTTTTAAAAAAGGAGACCCATTGTAGATTCGTTAAAAAGTGCATATCTTCATTATTTTGGATTTCCTGTTAAAATCCAAGATAAAAAGTGGGTGTCTCATGTGTTTTGCGAAAGCTGTAGAATCGTTTTACTCCAGTGGTTATCAGGAAAGAACGCACACCTTCCATTTGGTTCACCAGTGCTATGGAGAGAACCTGTAATCATAAAAATGATTGTTACTTTTGTGTTACGAAGAGAGTGGTATATAATACAAAAAATAAGGCGAGTATTATATATGCCAAAATTCCGTCTGTTACTAAGCCCATTTTACACTCGAAAGATCTATCACGTCTATTTGTCCCGGTAATTCGAGTGTAAATATATTAGGCGATGACAATGAAAGTGATATAGAATTTAAATCGATTTCTAGTGATTCTAACGAGTTCTCTCTTCAAGACTCTATTTTTAATTAACCAAGCCGAATTAAATGATCTTATAAGAGATTTATAATTATCAAAATCTAAAGCAGAGCTTCTTGGTTCTCGTCTACAACAATGTAACTTATTAACACCAAACACAAAAATTACGTTGTCTAGAAACAGAAACAAAGTTCACTCAGAATTTCTCAAAAAAGAAGGTGAATATTGTTATTGTACTGATCAAAACTGTGATAAAACAGAGTGGCGCTTATTCGTAGACTCTTCGAAATATAGTCTAAAAGCTGTTTTATAACATAATAGAAATAAGAAGCCGTCTGTACCAATAAAACACGTAGTGAATTGTAATGAGAGCTATGAAACGTAGTGTACTTCAATTAGTTTAATAAAGTATAAAGAACACCAATTGAAAGTGTGCGGGGACCTCAAAGTCATCGGTTTGTTATTGCGATTGCAGGGTGGTTACACAAAATACTCTTCTTTCCTTTGTTTGTGGTACAGCCAAGCAAAACAACCTCATTCTGTAAGAAAAGAATGGCCAATTGGGAACGAGTATATTCCGGGAAAAATGAACTTCAAACACGATCTATTGGTAGACCCAAGTGACATTACTCTATCCCCTTTACTCATCAAATTGGGACTCATGAAATCTTTGTGAAGGCGCTTGACAAAAACAGTGATGCTTTCCGGTGTTTACAACAAACATCTTTCCAAACATTACAGAGGCAATTTTGAAAGAAGGGATATTTTTTGTCCTACAGATCCGTAAAATTATGAAAGATTCTCAGTTTGAAAGCCTTTTATCTGTTAAGGAAAAGTCTGCTTGGAAGTCATTCAAAATGGTTGTGGAAGAATTTTTGGGAAATAAAAAAAGTGAAATTTGCAAAGAAATTACTGCCAATTTATTGAAAATTTTTCGACAGATGGGAGTAAACAGATGGGAGTATGTCATTAAAAATTCATTTCCTGCATTCGCATCTGAGTTTTTCCCCTGAAAACTTAGGAAGTATGAGTGACGAACAAGGAGAACATTTTCACCAAGATTTAAAGTTTTTTGAAGAACGAAATGAGGGATTTTGGGATGAGAACATGCTAGGGGACTACTGTTGGTCCATTATAAGAGAAACTGATTCAAATAACTATAAAAAAAAAGGCAGAAAAAAAGCCATTTTTGATTTTTTTAATATTGATACCAAAATTATGTAATTCAGTTAAGTAAATAAATATTTCATAAACCAGACGTGACAGAATTTTTTTATTATTTTTTTCTGGATAACTCTATCTAAATAAACAAAAAATTAACAACTTTTAGCTGGAATATAAAAACCGTGTAAACTATGTAACCAATAATGATTAATTATAAATTTAAAGAAAGTTGTATTCTGCATATTTTTTCAGGTGTTAAAATAAGAATTCAAAGAATACAATGAATTAAGCTGCAATTTCCTATTTCAGTTCAGTTAGTTATTATTGATTTTCAATTTCAACGTCAATTATCTTAATTTACTTAATTTACTCCAAATCGAATTTTCATCACTTGTACCCCTTGACTTCTGAGGTCCTCATATATTTTAATATTAATTTCAACATCATAACAGTTACTGTGGATTTTTCTGCGATTTTACCCACCACTTATTCGTGAAGTGAAAGTCATGAAATTTTTTTTGTCTACCTAAATGCATATTATTTTTTCAATCCATGAGTCAAGGTATTACGAATACTTTGAAAGTTCGCTAAAAAAGGATGATTCTCCTTCGCATGATAAAAAATATTAACAATTGAGAAACTAGTCAAATAAGGATCCTGCAAGCAAATGAATAACCATGGACGAATGTGTCCTCAAAAATCATGATTTGCTTTCCTTCTTCTAGATTTTAACAAGTTGGCAATTTCATGTCAAGCATAGCAAATGAGGTGCGTTCATACTATAAGGGAGTTTTTAAAATATTCAGATCTTAGTGTAATAGTATACAGTACTTCAGATACAATAGAGTATCCGAAATATTTTGTGTGTCCTGTAGCTAATATCTACTTTATATTATACAGGAAATAACTTGTAGTAAACCTCGGCAACATTAATCGATTTCATAAAATGTGAAATAGTTTAATAATTTTAAAACACGCCCCAAACAATGGTTTCCCATATCCATCATGTAATGGAATACTTTTGTGTAGCCCTGTAAATTAATAACAAATATTCTCTGGACCACAGATTGTACAGAATGTATAGTTTAGTATATACTTCATAGTTGCATATAAATTTTATTATGGTGGAAAGAATGCAAAATCATTAAAATGCACTTGAAACTATTTTATCCCTTTGGCAGTGATGTAACGAAATGCATTGTCTTATCTTTGTCATTAAACTATGCATTCTATTTTCTTAAACTTTAAAATAAATCCACAAAATAATGCAACAGTTGTATATTTTAAATTTCAAATGATTGGGCTGAGTAGTTTTTATTCTGTTATATGCAGACAGGCGGAGTTAAGGAGGACTATAATTGCTAGGCATTTACTTAAGAGCCCTTATTTTGAAATTCAGACAAAAAAGTGATATTTTGATAGTAGTATTTTTTAATTGCCTCGATATTTTTTATGTTGAAGTAAATCATATTTAATGAATAATCTGCAATTTTGAAGCCCTGAAAAAATTTCCTCTTTTCTATAAAAAATGTCAAAGTTCAAGGTTGTGAAGGTCATTTTTCATGAAAAGTAAAATGCTGGTATATTTGGAGCACTGTATCTCTCGCAAGCAACAACATCCTAAAAATCTTTTGGCATAAACTGTTTGTATAATCCTGTCTGGTCGACAAAATTTTTACATGACCGATGGAGAAAACTCTCAAATTTTCTGCGTCTGATAAAAAAAAAATTATGATTTTTACAAAACCGATCAACGAAAATCTCAATTTTTACAAAGGAATCGACAAAATTCGTGACTTTTTCAAAGCCAATAGACGAAATTTACGATTTTTGGAGTCTGATCGACAAAATTATCGATTTTTACATAACCGATGGAGAAAATTCACAATTTTTCTGCGTCTGAAAAAAAATACGATTTTTAAGAAATCGATCAACGAAAATCGCAATTTTTACAAACCAATCGAGAAAATTCATGACTTTTTCAAAGCCGATAAACGAAACTTACTATTTTTTGAGTCTGATCGGAAAAATTTTCAATTTTTACGTAACCAATCGAGAAAATTCACAATTTTTCTGCATCTGATGTAATGAGGGTTCTACAGTTATCTATAACGTGTACATGTGCAGTTATTTATTATAATCCTGGTGAGCACATTATCAAAAAGAAGCTATTTTATGTATATTTATTTAAACCTTCTATTTTATTTTTTAAACAACCACAGCAATTGACACGAAAATTTAAGTAAATTTAACCCCTTCATCATTTGTTTCTCTCTTTTTTTTGTGCGCAATAGTAGGTACAAAAAGAGGTTAAATTGTTTTACAAGATTAACAATTTGGACATAATTAACAAGATTAGAGAAGAATCACTAGTTAGGGGTCAATAGAATCAAATTTGAATTCTCCATACTCAATGCAACCATCAGAATATATGAGAACATTTTCCATTACTCTTGAAACTGCTTCTTAAAATAGCGCATTGCGTCAGATGCTGAAAGGGATTTCGTGGATGTAGTAAAAAGAATAATTCAGAAGGATTTTAGGTTAAAAATAGACTAATTGATGAAAAACCGAAACCGGGATATGGAAACACCAATGCTGGGATATTAGCCAAAGGATCTTTGCTGAACTATCTGAATCTCGATGCAGAAATCAAGGTTAAAAATCTTAATTTTATGTTTCGTTTTAGGTCATCTCAGATGCATTGCTAAGTGGAAATAAAAACTGATATTAAAAAAAAATCTAAGTACACAACACACATGGTCAAATTATATGCGAATGTGTATCCATGGCAATCTATGGCGGCAGTAGATCATAAGTCTAAAACATGGAGTTATAATTATTGCTAATGTAACATTTCCCTTACTATAGTTCTCTGAAGAAGCTCCACAGACATTTGCTCGAGAATTTCAAGAGAATTTTGCAATATAAACATTCTAACTCAACTAATGCTGTATTCATATCGCTTATTATCTTATATGGGAGTTATGAAAACAGAAAAAGTAAAACATTTGAAAAAGGCTTTTTTTTTACTTCTTCCTATTGAAATTTAAAGCATCGATACATTCCATCAGTGCAACCTAGATCCATTTGTGATAAAAGTTATTCCAAAGATGTATCATCAGATGAATAATCTTGATATTATACCATCGAATATGTATATACATTCATTTATGTGTGTTTTTTTGTAATATTTGAAATATTTTATATCCGTTTAATAAAATTCATTGTGTAAATTGTATGTAACTGTTTGATTCAGTTTAATTACTGTGATTAACTCCGTAAAAGATTAAAAAATTTCACATTAAAAAAAAAGAAAAAATAAGATGTAAAAATATTTAAAAAGTAAATTTGGGGATTTCTATGTAACTTGATATTGGTTTTAGAAATAAAATATTTCATGATAACAACAAGGTAAAAATACTGTATATATTTCAATGTTTGAAAGAAATTCGAATGTAGTGTTACAAATTTTTATTATTGATCTAATCTATATGAAAAGAAAAAAAAAACATTTGAGGTAAGCGATCGAATGCAATCTCAATAAGAGTATTTATTTATATTTTATTGCAGTTCAAGTGTATATTACTTATTACAATGTTTTACTTATATGCATTTTAAAAAACTTTATTTTTGAATGAAAACTACCAAAAGGAGATAATAATATGGTAGTTTAATAAATAATAAACTTTACTCCAATTTTTCAGCAAAAAAATATTTTTGGTCGGGTAAAACCACTAAATATTCCACTATGTGACATATCCGAGACCTAGTAGTCTAAGAATTAGCAAAACGAAGTTTTGGAGATCTGTAACTTTTTTGAGCACAAGGTATTTGATATCCCTTTATTATTATAATATTGTTGTTTTCTGTTTGTAAGTTGAAACAATAAAATTAATAAAAAAAAATATTTATGAATGCACTATAAAAAGATTACAGGAATAGAAATTTTTAATGATTATAACATTGACATCTCAGAATTTTGATATAACGATCTTGAGTAGTTGAATGATATGTTGATTAGTTATTAATAGGGTATATTTTAGGTCTTTTTGCTACAGGAAATGTCACCATGGTACTTTTTTTTTGTTATAGGAAAAAAATTATACTATCATTAAAATTATAAAATATATTTTTTTAAAACATATTTTGGGTATCAAACCAAATTTCTTAATAAAGAGATATCTAAACTTTGAAATTTTACGATACAAATGAAGGAGAGCATATAAAAGAAAGTAACATTATTAGAAATTAATCGACGCTAATAAAAATTAATCCTGTTTGATATAAAAACATGGTTACATTTTATACAGGTTTACTGGACATATCCCACTTCAATCGGGGTAAATAAAATAACGAATTGTGTACTTAAACGTAGCCATTTGTTTGTAGATTTATCTTGCCATTTTTATAATAGCCTTTAGTACTTTAACTTTAATACTTTTAACTTTAGTACTGATTACCAAAACTGAAGTCCACAAATATTTACTTAATTTCTAGGTTTTTGGTATAAATATATCTAATAATTTAACATTTAATGCATTTTTAGATATCTTAATAGCAAAGGTTGCTCTTACAATGCTCTTTAATTGACGTATAATTTACATGATCTGCCTAATATATACATTTTTTGTTTTTTTACCCCTTTTCAAACAGGACCTGATACACTATATTAAAGAACCACAAACGTGTGTGGATCACAGATTCTCCTGGTTCAGTTGAAATGAGCATTAGCTATTGTAAGCTGAATTTCGAGAATCTCCACAGTCGCATTGTGAAATCATAGTGCAGTTGTACCACGTATCCCCATGTGTTTAGAAAGATGATAATGATGGGATGGATTAATGAATATTTTTTCATAGAATAAAACAAAAAGAAAATAACATCTTCAATGAATATAGGTTAAATTTGCGGACTTCCATCCTTCAAACATATTAATTTCTCTTCAAATGATACACGATATAAATTAATTTAAAAATCTGTTTAATATTTTTAAACATTTATAATATTTTTTATAATATATGTTTTACAATATATTGGAAATTGTTATTTTAACTCATTCTTTTGAATATTTTGCTTGGTAGCTTTTTGTTTTATTAAAATATACTTGTGCGTGCAATTATTTGGTTTTGTTTTAAAGGTTACAGAAATAACGCATGGCCAAATCACATAAGTTGTTTTTGTACGGGGAAATTATATTTATTTCTAGAAATTTCTCTTAAGAAAGACATTTCAAAATAATTATCTTGCAATACATTTTTAATCTTCTATGTCACATATTCTGTTAGAAATATATACTTTTGAAAGATGAATATAAATTTAATACTAACTAATTTGCAAAGAGTTACGTAGTACGCTAATAAATCTATCAAATTGTCAAAATAAAGTTAAAATATTTAATATACTAAAATTACAAAGGATTCTTCCAGAAATATTGAACATCATATGGCAGTTTAGATAGTAAATCCTTTTATCTTTATAGAAGCTGATATCATGTATAATAAGTCATTTGATAAATTTTTAGAAAGATACTAATTAATATAAGTGCAAAATTTTAAAGACTAATTAATTATGTGGAGTCAGATTTTCTACATGCATTTAAAAAAAAATCATAACATTTATTGGTTAGATTGCACGAGTTTTGCATTAGAGAAAGTATGAGATTATCATCATATTTTATACATGCAAAAGAATCTATCTTTTATGTAAAATGTTAAAATTTGTTTTACTAACCTGGATTTTGTTTGACTGAGGTATTCCAAACTATGCAAATGTACCAGTACCGATACGTCAGTCTTTGGCTATTGATACGGTAAATTCTAATGCCGGTGCGTAAAATGATAAACAGCATATTTCAATGCAAACAAAACATAAAAAAAGGTAAAACTGTTATCTTAGAAATACCTGGATGCGCATATATTCGAACCTTGTTAACACGACGTTTAACGAAAATTACTTTTAACGTGAGCTATTTCCAGTTTTCCATCAATTTCTATAGAAACTTACAAGGAAGGTCTCCATTGGGGGCATACTCAGAATTTTTTGAAAAAAATGCGAATTAAACTACTCATGTAGGTAATAAAGGATCAGTGAAAATTAGCGGCGGAATTAGATTATTAGATATGTAAAAAATTAAAATAGTTTGGAATAATTGGCGTGAAAAGCTGAAAGCGACGCGGGATTTGGCGAGCAGTGCATTTCCTCGCCAAGAGCAGACGATTTTAACGAATCTGAAAATTGATTTTAATTGACTTCACTGTTAAAAATCTGCAGCATTTACTGCAACGTCTCTCCACTACTTTTATAGAATATCTCTCTTCTGACCAATGAGAATGCTCCATAGCACGGTGAATTGACCGTGTCATACACTGTTTAAAATCTGCTGCATTTTGTTGCAACGCACTCCACCGATTGTATATAATATCTCTATTCCAACCAATGAGAAAGCTCCATTTCACAGCCAAGTAACCGTTTTCTATACAAGTAGGGGAGTGCGTTGCAACAAAATGCAGGAGATTTTTAACAGTATATTTTTCAAATCGGAACAATTTTAATCAATTTAAATTGTGTTTTAAATGATAAAATATATTAATTTCATTTTTTATAAGTACATATAAACGTATATGACAAAATTACACTTAAATTAAAGTAAAAATGCAAAACAAAAATTACTTAAACTAAAATTATTTAAATAAATTGAACATAGAAAGTTTTTCTTTAAAAAGTATTCGAAGCGTAAAAGCGTATTTTCCAAAATTTCGTTTGTTCGCCAACTGGAGATAAATCGCCAAATAAACGAAATTTTATTATTTTTTTACGGACGTTATAAGGAGCTTCCGCCGAAATTTTTTTATAAACATACATAACTATATGAGAAGAACATTCTGTAACTTTTTCAGATTTTTTTGAGTATGCCCATATGGACACCTTCCTTGTTCGTATGGTTTTAGTCTAGGAGCACGAGCACGCTAAAGACTCCTACCCCATCAGGCGAAGCGCTCAGGAGCTGATGGTAATCCTATGGAGAGGTTATTTGCTAAGATCTCGTTTGTATTTTGATATTTTAAAATAATGTTTTTAACAATGGATAACTGAGATACATCTGCACATCGCTCGTTTTTTAATTTTTCAATTTTTATTGTAAATATTTTTTACAAAGTTACTTTATTTTTGAAACCGGTTCTAAAATAATACTAAAATAGTATAAAACGATTTTATTTTTGCAGACGTTTTTAAGCGATACTAAATAATAAGGAGTTTTAGTTCGAATGATCGCCAAAACAAATTAATTCAAAATTCTAATTCAAAATTTTAAATAAATGTTACAAAATTAACATTTCGTATTGCACAATAGCCTTTTTTTGTTATTCTTTCTTTTAAGCGTTTTCTAAGTATTTTTTTTTTCTTGTGTATTTCGCACAATTTTTTTTCTTTAAAATTACACAAATAACTGATGAAATGCTGCATATATGGAAACTATCTCTAGAAATTTCTCTAATGAGAAAAAATTCAATATAATTATCCTGCAACTATTTTTGATTTTCAAAGCCATATACTATTTTAGAAATACGAACTCCTGTTACGTGAATATAAATTATTAATCATTAAATTTCTGAGACTTACGAAATACGCTATGCCATTGTCAAAATGAAATTAAAATTCTTAATGCGATAAAATTACAAAGAATATTTTCAAAAATATTAAACATCTCATGACAAGAGAGATGGGAAATTCTTTCATCTTTATAGAATCTGGTGAAATGTATAATAACTCACCTGATTATTTTTTAGAGAGATTCTAATTAAAATAAGTGCAAAGCTGAAAAGACTAATTCATTATATGGAATCAGATTTTATACTTTATTTTAATAGGCTATTTCTTAATATTTATTTATTTAGATTTCGCTAAGTTTTGCATTATAAAAATTAATGAGATAATGAATTTTTTATGTGTGCAAAAGAATTTCTGTTCAAAATAAAACGTTATGTTGTGTTTTAGTAACATTAAAGTATAGTACTTTAAACTTCAGATTATATTTCAATAAAAATAAAAATATTGTGAAATTATTACATATTTGAGAAAATATGAGATCAACTTAGATTTAAAATGCGTAACGGTTCCTATAATACTCACACTACTTAATTTAGTTAAATATATTCCCTGAATATTTATGAATGCACTGTAAAAGGTAATTTTATTTTAATCATGATAATATTGAAATAGATATAATTTTATACAAAATATTCTATATTATCATAAATAATTAGATGATTCTTTTTTTCTTTTTAACACTTTCCAACAAAGTTTAAAAGTGTTTAGGCATTTGGTTTGTCAGGCCGACTGTCCGCGCTCTAACTTCAGTAAATATTCTTGGATTGCTATGAAATTTTTAGATGTTATTGATGGTTCCTTAGCTCGAACCCTATTGAAAATGAAATTTCTACTACGATTACTTTATTTACAGGAATAGTCAAACATTTTCCGATACATTACGGCCATTGGGAAACAATCGTTTAAAATGAATTTTAGAGCTGTTGCACCTTGTCTAACTTATTCAAATTTACATGCATTCGCAAAATGCACTAAAATACGCATTCTTCAAAATATGCAGTCAAAATAATAGTAATTATTCATTTACAGGGCCACTCAAAAGAATTCCATTACACAAGAATAAAGGGTGGAATTGTTTGCGACATATTTCAATAATGTTAAACAATTTCAAGTATTATAAAATTGATATACGCCGCTGAGACTTAAAATATGACGTGCAAACTACCAATTATAAGGACAGACATAATATTTCAAATCTTATATTCGTATCCGAAGTACTATATAGTATCGATGATTGCTGATGGATGGTTGAAATGCATTTTAAATTATGATATGAGCTTTTAAGATTTACTAAATGCTCTGCAAATTATATCGTGCATGTAAATGTTATAGTTGATATACAGGGTTACACAAAAGAACTCATAAAGGTTACTGAATAATTAACTTAAAGGTGGTTTTTAAGTAAGTGATGCATTTTTACGTTGAACTGCTTTCAGTTTGCAAAGAAATGTTTGTAGAATATATATAAAATGATATATAGGATCACGCAAAGAATTAGCTACATGGTCTCCTATAGAAGATAATTTCTGGAAATGTGATTTAAGTAGTTTTAAGAGTATGTTTGTTTGAAGTAAAATTTAACAAAATACCGGCGTGTAATAAAAGTACTAGGTAAATTGCAGGGCGGAACAAAAGTATTGAAATATTTTCTATCTATTAGAATAAAGAGCTCAAAGAGAAATTTCAACCCGTTAGGCATTTTCTCGCTAAACTAAATTTCCCCATTATATAGTATATATATATCAAACGACGGATCAAATACAGGGTTGATCAAAGTATTAGAATACACATTTGGCTATGAACAGTAACATGTTATTTCCCTAAATAATAAAGTTTTGTTAAAGATTTCAGGAAGTGTTTCATTATCTATGCTAAAAGCATGATTTTTTTAAAACTTTTTTTTGTATTGAGTTAAATATCGTTCTATAGTTAAAAGTTCATTCTGTCTTTTATTAGGTATCGTTATTCATCTATTAAATGATACGAAATTTACAAATCTGTTAGACATTATTATTGAAATTTTATATTTCACATTAAACGGAATAGTAAAGTATTATGAACAGACGTGTCACCAGTAGTTGTGCTTCTAGTGTCTATTTTTGAGTTAATATATATACATACAAATGTATGTATGTATCATAAATACAGTGGATTGTCAAAATAATCCCATGGCAGTAAAGATGGGAAATTCTTTCAATCTTTATAGAAGCTGCATAATAAGGCATCTGATTAGTTTTTAGAGAGTTTCTAATTAAAATAGGTGTAAAGGTGAAGAAACCAATTCTTTATATGGAATCAGATTTTATATTTATTTTAATAGGTTCTTTCTTATGATTTTTTTTTTTTTTTTTTTTTTTTTTTTTTTTTTTTTTTTTTTTTTTTTTAGATTGCGTTAGGTTTGCATTATAAAATTTAGCGAGAATGTTTATGAAATTTTAATCAGAAATTTAATGAGATAATTTTCTGGATTTTTTATGTGTGCAAAAGAATTTCTCTTTAAAATAAAACGGGATGTTGTATTTTAATAACACAGTTATATTTTACTTTAAAATTTAGTTTATATTTCATTAAAAATAAAAACATTGAAAAATTATTAAATATTTGAGAAAATATGAGATCAACTTAGATTTAAAATATGTAACTGTTCCAAAAACACTCACAATAATTAATTTTGTTAGTTAAATACATCCCGTGAATATTCATCAATGCACTGTACTAGGTAATTTTATTTTAATCATTATAATATTGAAATAGGAATAATTTTATACAAAGTATTCTCTATTATCATAAATAATTAGACGATTCCTTTTATATATATATACTGGTCTATATCATTTTATTGTTAGATGTCCATTCTATCTATTATTATGTATCGTCATATATCTATAACAAAAATTATACGAAATTTAAAAAATCTGTAACACATTATTAATGAAAATTTATATTTGAGATTGAACGGAATAGTAAAGTATTATAAACAAACGCGTCATCAGTAATTGTGTTTTTTGTATCTATTTTTGATTAAAAAAATAATCCTAAATACAGTGGATTGTCAAAATAATTCCATGTCAGTAGAGAAGGGAAACATTTCATAGAAGCTGCTATGAAATTCATAATAAGTCATCTGATTAATTTTTAGAGAGTTTCTAATTAAAATAAGTGTAAAGCTGAAACGACCAATTCATTATATGGAATCAGGTTTTGCAATGGAATCAGGTTTGATAAGCTCTTTCTTAAGATTTATTTTTAGATTGCGTTAAGTTTGCATTGTAAATATTAATGAGATAATCTTCAAGGATTTTTTATACATGTAAAAGAATTTCTCTTTAAAATAAAACGTTACAATTTGTTTCAGTAGCGTACTTATACAGTACATTAAACTTTAGTTTAAATTTTATTAAGAA
Organism: Maratus speculifer; assembly: GCA_964019185.1. Classification (NCBI taxonomy): domain Eukaryota; kingdom Metazoa; phylum Arthropoda; class Arachnida; order Araneae; family Salticidae; genus Maratus; species Maratus speculifer. Next base: position 24,681,019 of record OZ025294.1, on the reverse strand, counting down.
TAAAAATATTTAGAAATTATTAAATATTTGTGCAATTACGATAGGAAATTTGCTTCAAAATGTGTGACAGTCATCCAAATAATCACAATAACTTTATTAGTCATATATATTGAATATTAAGATGGATCCTGGTGCAATGTAATAAAAAAAATTCTTTCATCTTTATAGAAAATGATGAAATGTATAATAAGTCATCTGATAATTTTTAGATAGATTCTAATAAAAGTAAGTGTAAAGCTAAAAAGCTGAAAAGACTAATTGATTATATGAAATTAGATTTTATACTTTATTGTAACAGAAATTTCTTAATTTTTCTTTATTTTTTAGATTGCGATAGGTTTGCATTACAAAAATTAATGAGATAATCTTCTGGAATTTTCTATGTGGGCAAAACAATTTTGCTTTAAAGTATATCTTTACAATTTCTTTTACTAACGTACATAAGTACGTTGATAAGTGCTTTGAATTTAGTTTAAATTTTATTAAAAATAAAAATATTTAAAAATTATTAAATATTTGTGTAACTGCGAGAGGAAATTTACTTCAAAATGAGTAACAGTCATCAAAATTGTCACAATACTTAATTTAGTTAGTTAAACATATTGAATATTAAAATGGATCCTGGTGAAATATAATAAACAAGTAAGAAAAATCGTGCGTCAAGCATCGATTATAAAGAACTTTACAACACTTGTTGAAATCTTTAACAAAACTTCGTTATTCAGGGAAATAATGCATTATTTGTCATATCCAAGTACGTATTACAATTCTTTTGAAAAGCCCTGTATTTGATCTGTTGGTTAATAAATAACATGTATAATGGTAAAATTTAGTTTTGCAAGAAAACTCTTAACTGGTTAAAATTATCGTTTCAGCAATTTATGCTAATAGATGGAAACATACTTGAATACTTTTGTTTAGTCCTGTAAAATACATAGTACCTTTAATACACGAAAGTATTTTGCCAAAGTTTAGTTTAAAAATAAATTTTCTTTAAACTACTTAAATCAAATTTCTAGAATTTATCATCCAAAGGCGACCACTTATCCAGTTCTTTGTGTGACTCTGTGTATCCTTTTATCTATTTTTTACAAACTTTTCTTAGTTAAATAAATGCAGTTCATCGTAAAAAGCCATAACATATTTGAAATTCACCTTTAAGAAAATTACACTCATATTCAGTAATCTTTCGGAGATCTCTTGTGTAACCCTGTACATTTAAATTGTGTAACAATTTGCATTTATATAAAGCATATAATATGCATACATCTAGTGAAACTTAAAAACGTATATAATATTTAAAAATCTATTTCATCCATCTAACAGCCATTTTCCATAATATACAGGACTTCGGATAAAATATACCATTCGAAATATATTGAGTGTCAGTGTAAATGATATGCACCAGTATTATGCGTGAAATAACTTATATTAATCCTCAGCAACGTATATCAATTTGATTATACATGAAATCATTTACCATAATTAAAATATGTCGCAAACAATTCCCCTACAACGATAAACAGTTTATTATTATATATTTTAATTCTTTTGTATGGCCTTGTAAATGAATAATAACTATTATTTTCTCTGCATACTTTACAAAATGCATATTTTAGTGCACTTTGTAGATGTATATAAATTTGAAGATATTTGACAGGGTGTAACATCTTTAAAATTCATTTGAAACGATGTTTCCGAAAGGCCGTAATGTAATGGAACACTTTTGTCTGCCCCTGTAAATAAACAAACCATGGCAGAACCTTCATTTTCAAAAGGGTTCGTGATCGGGTAAATGCCATTAGCGTCCAAAAATTTCATGGCAATCTGAGTATATTCACGGAAGTAGAGCGCGAACAGACGGACAGTCGGACAGATAAACCGAAAGTATAAGCGCTTTGTTGGAGAGTGCTAAAAAATGAAAAAGTATCAACGTCAAAAGCACAAATTGTTATAAATTATAAACATATATAAGCATACCGGTTTCAATAGTTTATATTTTAGCTCAGCGCCAAGGATGGCGGAAATTTTGCAAGAAAATAGCCATTAGAAAAAATAATGGTAAATTAAAACGAAGTACTGAAAAATGGGTAGGTGTGCGGAAACTTAAGGTAAAAAATGTTTTCATACAGTGTTTCCCGCAATTTGATAATGGAGGAATGGCGAATTCAGAATCGAATATATTGTCATTTTTTTATAGATATGAAATTCTTTAAAGAAGTTAAGTTAGTGAATAGGAATTATTTTATGGAGGTAAGTTTAGTTAAATATATTCCCTGAATTATTACGATTGCAGTTCACGCGGCAAATTTATTTCAATCACGATAATAATGGAATGTGAATAATTTTATACGAAGTATTCTACATTATCTTTCAAACATTTGTATTATTTTGAATAAGTTGTATATCGTTGCATGGTTGAAATTTACAAATCTTGTTATAGAAAATTTATATTTCAAATTGAGAGCTTAAAGTTGATACAAGTGTCTGTATTGTGGATTTAACGAATCTTAAATTCTAAAGTCTGCTGTACAGCGGATTTCATGGGCTTTTTTTTTTTTTTTGTTTTTTTTTTGTTTTTTTGTTTTTTTTTTTTTTGTTTCATGGTCGCGTAAGGTTTGTACATCAGTTTGTGATTGCGGTTTGCGGTTTATATAAACTCCGTATATTATAGTGATCTCGGTATAAATGAATTTAATGCATTTTAGAGAGTAGTGAACAACAAATTCCATGCATATCGTGATTTTGTTTTTAGTTTAATGGGTGTGTGTAGCTCATATATCGGTCTGTGTTTGTGGTTTTATCGAATATCTTAAATTATAAAAAAAAACTGCACAACGAAATTCGTGCATCCAATTATATTTATTGGTATAAAGGCGCTTATGCCTGCACAATTGTTTGTGATTGAGGTTTTAACAAATCTCTGTTGCTTTGCGAATTTCAAGTCATTCTTTTCCGATTTCATGGGCCCGTAAAGTACATACATCTGTTCGGGATTTTGGTTTTAAGGAATTTTATATATTCTATAGACTGTTGCACAATGAATATCTTGTATCCGATGTTGTTCGTTTCGTTTCATGGGCACGTAGTGCTCATATATCACTTTGTGATTGTGATTTATATAAATTTCATAAATTTTAGAGACTGCTAAACACGAATATCATAATTCTAATGATTTTGGTTTTGGTTTTCTATATTATACTTAGAAAAAACATAATACCTAGCTTTTAACAGACAGTTTAACTGTAGGAAATTCCTATTCTAAGTTACACCCATGATGAAAAACTACATTAATTATTTGAAGCATCTTAAACAGAATTATAAGAATATGTTATCTGTACAGGAGAATAAATTAATATTACTTTAATTCCAAATGTTTTCTAAAGAAATACAATATCTGAAACCATAAGCCGTTATTTAAAATGACATATTCAAGAAGTAATATGAGAAAAACATTAATCGAGACTTTTAATAAATGATATTGTGGAGAACTAACTTTTTTTAAACATAACAAGGGGAAAGAGAGAATAACACAGAATTTTACAATCTCAAATACGAAAGTAATCTGAGCTTTAATTAGAATTCAAAATGAAATGTTAAAGAATGAATAATGATTCAGTTCTAACGAAAACTGTAATAGCAATATTTTATAAAAGATTTTTGAACGACTTTTAAAGTTCCAAAACCCAATTTTACTACATTTTTAAAACATTTTAAATAATATTTAAAATGTAGCTAAAAGATTAAATGTGTCAGTGCATTTTCTTAATTACATAGTTATTAATAATAGTCTAATTTACATACTTTAAAATTATGCCATTCATAACAAACATGCCCAATAAATTAAAGCTGTCAACTACACTTAAATCAGAAAATCAAAGTGATTTTTGTATTCATTCACATAGAATTTTGCTAAATTAAAATATTTCACGGCAAATCATATATAAAGTTTTACTTTATTTGAACAACAGATTTTTTCTCTTAAACCTAAAAAGTGCATGGTGACTTGTCGAGGAGAAGGTTTTGAGATTAATTAAAATGCGGATCCTGATTGTCATTTAAGAACGAGGTTTTAACTTTACTTGTTTTCTGATTTTTCTAAATCTCCCATCATTACTAATGAAATATTCAATCTCTAAATAAATGTTATGGTTTATTATATCAGGAACAAGAATATTTAATTAATTAACTCTTGTGATAATAATTGAAACTATGTAAAATGCCCGCGAAATAATAAATCACTATTTAATTAAATGAACGTTTAATTCACATTACAAGTAAGTCGTAAAACCAAAAATGAAAAAAAAATAATTCAGGCCAAGGTTTGACCTGGATCAGTAGGAAAAGCTTTTGCTTACAAACCCAAAATATGCAGGTTCGAATCTTTGATCTAGATGATTTTTCACTGGTTTTGCGTTTTTTTACTACGTGAACTAAGAAATCGTCTAAATAGGTTTAGATTCAAATCATTTATTAATTAAAGTACTAAATTGTAGAAAAAGAAGTTTCTTCCAATTTTTTTTAAATAATTTATTGAAGTTTCGATAAAGGAATAATTGATTGAAGAACATTTGTGCGTATCTGTTGAACAAACTGTCTTCTATCTTTCTGGTAATTTAATATTAACTTTCTTCAAAACTTTTTTATTTGGTTGCAAAATACTTACCGATTTGTTTTTTTATGTCATTCAAAGAGTTCATTTTCAGTGAATAGCATTTTTGAGAGAAAAAAAACAAATAATAGTCGGACGGATAAGATTAAAAATTAAAGGAGATGGATTAGAATGTCTCAATCGAATTCAAAGATTTTGTTTCTGACAGTCAAAGGTACATGTGGAATGGAGTCGCCATAATAAAAGATATTACCTTGTTTGTTTGTTATTTCGGGATGTTTCTGCATATTACTACCTTAAATTTGTCTAGTTGTCAGTATTAAATTTCAGAATTGATGGTCTATTCAAGTGGAAGTTACTTCTAGTAGATCCATTCTTGCCAAATAGAGACAAAACTTTCTTCTTAAAGAAGACGGTTTTAGTGACAAAAATGGGATCTTTATCTCGACTGGATCAGTTTGTTTGCGTTACTGACTCAGATTGTTTTCGCTCTTGGTTGTTATAAAATATTCAACTGTCGTCCACGGTGACCAATCTTTTAGAAATACTTTCTCATGTATAATATCCGATCTATGAAGATGGTCGCTAACAGATCATGGACATGTCGTCCTCTAGCAAATATTTTTATATTCTCTTCGCACCAAAAAGAAATCTTTTGTACTTTTTTTTTTGCAAATGTTGTCAAATCATAAGTAAAAGATATTTATTTTAAAAAATCTGTACCAGTTGAATTACAAAATAGCACTTAAATTGCGTTAGAAACTTTGGGCCAATTTTTGACGGGGGAAAAAATTCCCTACTTTTGACTGAGATATTCTTACTTTCTGTTCCTACTATTCGGATGTTATATTTTTCCGATTATTATTTGCTTTTTTTTTCTCAGAAATTTTCTTCACAAAAAAAAGTTTGAATGATATAAAAGAATTTCTCGTTTAGTATTTTGGAACCAAATCTACAGCATCTTGAAAAGAAGGGATTATAAGACTTCAGGAAATGTATAGAAAGTTCACAGAACAGAATAGCAGAATTATTCTTCAAAAAACCTCACCATTTTCTAAATTTGCTTACTTGGTATTTTTGGCAAAAAAACGAAAGAAACTTTTTTGACAAATTAATATGTGACTAAACTATCGTTTCAGTTTTACCAACTTAACGTTACCTTTTCATACCAGTACTTAAAATGCTTGGACAGCGTAAGTACGAAATACTTTCAAGATTTTTTTATTAAAAATGTATAAAAATTAGATCTTAGATTATCTTAGATAAAATTAATACACAATCTGTATTATTGTTTTATATTGAAATCGATTTATAATTTTGAAACTTGGGTATTTGCTTTCAAGTCCGTAATTATTTAAAAAATTATAAATCATAGTTAAATATAAAAGCAACGAAAGTTAAGTATATGAAAATGCTATTTACTGTTATGTGACAATACATTTCACTTTTAAGAAAGATTAATACTATATAATTTTGCACTTTTGAATATTAAGAACATAATAAAAAATTTACATAGAAGCTCAATTACGAAAAATAATTAGAATGCACTATCTTCAGTTAGGACATTTATCATATAATAAACTAATGATCGATTATAGAAAAATTTAAGATTTTGTTCGACTTTATTCGCAGAAGCAGTCAAGGAATATAATATTCGATTATAATGTTATTAAATAAGATTAATATAATTATTTCAAGGGCATAAAAATTACAGTTACATAAACAAAAACATACATATAAAGAGTAGTAATTTTTTCTGTAACAGTGCTTATGTCATTAACGGATATTTCTATCACTATCTTATTTCTATCAAAACTGTATATCATAAAATAGATTACAATTGTTCCATTATTATTTACTTAAATTATAATTACATAATTAATCACACAAATTACAATTTTTAATTAAAAAAGTGAACAGGAATAAAGAGTTTTCTGTTTTATTTTTTCTGTTGCTTATAAAAAAATAAGCCAATAATTGAAAAATATATACATATTACAGGCATACTTTAAATTGACTGAAAGTCTTGGATTATAAAGCATAGCTCTTTCATTACGAAAAAAATTAACTTGATCGTATGAACTAAATTAATAATATTAAAATTGCATAACTAATGCGATTAACTACATGGAGATATTAAATGATAATGAAATAACTTCATGAAATTAAAAATAGAATGTATTTAAAACTAATATGTTTTAGACACTGTAGTCAATATCACGTTGAAGAATAACAAGTACTAAGGATTCAATTCAGATATTAATTACAATGATTGCTGTTAAAAAAATATTTAGATTAATATAGGGATTATAAATCCATAAATCCCTATAATCCATATATTAATCCCTATTAATATAGGGATTATAGGGATAATAAAAGGATTCAATTCAGATATTAATTACAATGATTGCTGTTAAAAAAATATTTAGATTAATATTTTATATCTTTGATATTAAAAATATTTTAAAATGTGTCATGCGAAAAACATGATATTTACACCTCAAAATACTTTGCAAACTTTCTGTTGAAACTTATGGCAAATGTTTACAATAAAAATATTATTATTTATTATTTTTTGTAATTGTTAAATTTTTATTGCTACAAAAATTGTAAATATAATAATAAGAGAAAAAAATAATAAATATCAATAATATCAAAAACAAAATCCTCATAAAAATAAAGTAAGTACATTAAAAATCAATTTACTGTTAATCGAAGATACAATCATATTGTTTATTCTTACATTCCTATTTCTAGGAATTTCAAATTGTATTATCATACGCGTTGCAACATTAAAAATAACAATAAACAGAAACACCAGTAAAACAAAAACACATGAGTAATTTCATAGCTTTATCTTCAGTAAAGAAAATTGTATTAAACTTAACTAATGATCTAAATGGGGAAAAAAGGCTTTCTCTACACTTTAATTGTAAAATCAATGCAACGGAGGGTTGAATCTATGATAGCATAGTTTTAAGAGATTGATATAATTACTCGAAGAGTAGAAAAAGAGGCACTTAAGGAAGCAAAATATACAGATATGGAAGAAAAATTAAAAAGTTTTTTTTTTGGCAACATTCTACATGACTTAAGCAGATTTCTCTGTAATTATGTGATATCATTAATCATTGAATACTGGTATCATTTCTCGAAACAGAAATTCAGTATTACACTAGAATCTGCCATTGAATAGTTAGAATTGTCTCTACACTCAATTGTAAATCTGAAAAACATTTGCTTGATACTTTTTCTCGAAATTGTATTGCGTTTAATTTTTTGCTTTGTGAATATAACGATGAGCATAATTGATAAATTTGAGGAATATATTACATTTAGGTCAAAAAACATTTGTTTAGATATGACAAAGCAAACATTGCATAATGTCTTTATTTTATTTATGCACGCATATATATATATATATTGTTTATCTACTTTCAAGCCACAGCATTTTAGTCTATGCTTTCTGAAATATGTTCCAATTTTAAACAAAATATTCCTCCTTGAAATCTTTACATTTGCATCTAGTTGTGTTTCATAATTTTTTATGTCAAAAAATATCTTTAAAAAATATAATTGAATATTTTTATTGGATTTTTTTTTATTGTGCTCTATTGATATCTATTTTTCAATAGATTTTTTAACGCAGCAGACATTTTTAACAGAAAAATATTCAAATATGTTTTATAATGCACTCATGTTTATGAAAAGTGCAACACTATAAAGAAACCACAAGTATTAAATTAAATTTAAGGTTTAGACAACTGGTATTACTGAAAAAACATAAAATACCTGTAATTAAGTAAAGTACCTGTAGAGTATTTTGCATAGCCGCCATACGGCCTTATTATAAACAGTCTTTTCCATTTTTTCTATTTGCCTCATGTTGGTACTATACAAATGAAATTGAGTTCCTATAAACTTTATAATTTATATTTCATTAATTGTTTTCTTGCAGTATATAGCATTTTTTCACACCACCTTTTAATCAGTTTTAAATATTCCTTACTATTATCCCTATTATTTTGGCACTTTAAAACAATCAATTTACTTTTTCTTAGAAATGTAATCATTAAGCCTTCGTTACATGACGTGTATAATTAAAAGGATTAAAAAAATACTCAATTAAGGCAGCCTTGTCCATCTGGAATTCCCTCCTCACAATCACTGGTTCATACCTCCCAATACGTTCTTTGTGAAAAAATGACACTCGGTTATATTAAGACTACTTTGCTGCACATTATTTATACCTGGAATGAAAGCTCAATCATTATAAATTAATTAAAACTACTTACTTAATGTCTATCACATATTTTTATCTGAGAAAAGCTTAAAAAATTTCTATAAAACACAAGTTGTAGGTTTTAAAAAAATACAGTTCATTAATCCACATTTGTTTCAATTATCTACTGGTCACAAAACTGTTTTTTAATCATTCCTGTAGCTTTACTTGCTATTGAGATAAATAGCCCAATAAGCATTTTAATGAAAAATATTTCTGTCATTTGTATATTGAAGACAATGTCCAAAAGCCAGCTACCACTTTTGTTTTTAATTTGGATGCTTAATGAAGTCTCTTATTCAAAGTGAAAATAATGTTTTTAACACACTTTCTATCCTTACAATTTTTAAAAATATTAAAAGGAAAAGTGACTGCATGGTACATTGACATGTTTTACACCTGCTTAGAGGGGAAAAAATTAGTTCAAAAATCGTTTTCAGTTTATAGAATGAAAAATTCAGAATGTCATGGAATTCTAAATAGAATTTAAACCTGAAAAAAAATATTTCGGCCATTCTTTCCAAATTCAAATAAACTCGAACAGCTAAAGTCATAAAACAACTTGAACCTGGAACACTAAAATCCAACTTGATCCTCAGTAAAAAGTAAAAATTAATCCAATTTGAACCTGACCCACAAGATAAAATCTATGTAAATGTCTACCCCTTAACGAGTGCGGGTATAAACAGGTATTTCGACGGAATGCCGGACACTAAACTGTATAAAACGGTATATACGAGTCGAATTTGACAAATGAAAATGTTTAAAAGGTCCGATTGACGGAATTAAAGAAATAGCAAAAATAATTACAATATTGAATCCATATTTAATAAATGTATTTTCAAACCTGGTTTCAAGTTTGTTAGTTACAGTTTTCCATACAAACTTTCACGTTACTTACTTAAAATTGTGATCTCAGTGCGAACGAAATCCTGAAATTGTCGTTTAGATGCACTAGCAGGAAAATAGTTTTATGAAAGAAGATACTCATCTCATTTTCAAGATGATTTTTCAACAAGAAGTCAGATAAAGTATTTTTATTCCGTAATTCATTACAGAACTCATATATATATATATATAAGTTTTCAAAATAAAAAAAATTGCACAATAAGATTATTTTTTAGAATTTGTATGATTTAATTCTTCATTTAAAATGTTTTACTAAATGCATAATTATAAAATTATTTTTTCATTATAAGTTTATTCTTTATAAACTAATTTTGATAAATTGTGACGTCTTAATACGCTTTCTCAAAGGTATAATTATTTAACTAATCTTGGGGTAACGAAGGATATGAATGTATTTAATTAAAAAAAATATGTAAATTACATAGTTATATAGTACACAACTTCCTCGTCAGGCAACAACGGGAATTTAACGCAATAAACAAATAAATAGATAAATAAAATAATAAATTATAAGTTTTCATCAAAGTTTCGAATTTTGTAGGTGCTTGGGGCATTGGAAGATAGAGCGGAAATTAATGAAAAAAAATCGTATACATAAAAGAAAACTTTGACACTGTGCGACAAAACCAATTAAAGAAATAAATTAACAAAACAATCATAAATTTTCATGAAAACTAATTTTGAGGCGTTTGGAATATCTGAGAATGAGAATTGATTTCAATAAAAAAATAAAAAATTATATACATGAAAAGAAATTTTACAGTGCGAGTCAATAGTAATTTCTAAAATATTTTTTTCCCTATATTTTTCAATATACCCTAATCGGCAGTGCTTTGGTTACTGTCTTTTTTTTTTCTTTCTAGAAATGATTTTTAAGAACCGACCAGTTCGCCCATTTAGGCCTTTAAACGGGGAGCCTTTTGGTGTCTATAATGCTAGTGGTCACCGGGTATTTACTCCTTCCCAAAAAGATGTATCTCTAGCTACTATATCCACCTTGGTGAAGATATCTCTTTGTGTATCGGTTTATACATGATATTCATTGGTGGTGAAACATCCTCTTCAAAAGGAACTTTTACTTTTCGAAGTTTTCTGATTTATTAAGCCTTGTGTTCCACCTTTCTTAGCTGATTCGACTGGTAGATACTCTTTCGTCGTGGCTGGACTGCCTCAGCGCTTTCAAAGGAGATAACTTCCGGATTTACTGTTGGAACGCATGGCATCATTTGTTAACGGATTGGTAATCCCCAAAATTTTATGAATATGAATAATTTATAAGAAGTAATGTACATGGGAAAAAGGTAAATACAACCTATTTATTCTTCATCAAATTATCGTAAAGTAAAATTATTGATACCAAATGATTTTAAATACGGTCTACTTATGACAAAGTTATAGCCAGAACATCTGGTCATTATACATTAAATTTTGATTGTTTTAATATTACGTACAAATAAATTGTGTGTGATTTGAACTTCTATAAATAAATATAAAATGGTTTGCTAACTCATTACCTATAATGCATTAATAAATATGCATTGTCTTTTTTTTTTTTTTTTTTTTTTTTGTCTCTATTTTTTTCCATGTAAATGTCACCAAATATAATAAAACAAGCGAAAACAGAACACAAAAAAATCCCTGTCGGCTTGGCCTATAGGCGGAGGCAGATTTTGAAGACTGCTCATTTCAACAACAAAAAATAAAATATGATTAGAGATAAATCCATTTTTAACAATTTTCATTGGCCGCTTAAAAAAAATAATAATTTATTTTTATGTAAGAACTGGTTTTTTTTTTCAAAATCATCTTAAGCAAAATTCGGCTCAAATGCCCATTTTGACAAAATATTTTGAAATATATTCTGACTTTATTATTAAAAAGTCGACCAATACGCAAATTGTATAGTTCCTAAATAACAAAAAACTGTCAATTGAATGCTTTTGAGAGCAAAATCGAATTTAAAAATGAGTCATAAAATAGCCAATTTGTTATTCGAATACATCCTCAATTCTTAAATCATGATCGCTTTGGGAAATTTTGTGCGAAGTTCTCACTTTGACAGCTTTGAAAAAATATATATTTAACCTTTATCAAAAAACTGACCAATATGGCATATTACACAGTACCTAAATAACAAATAACTGTCAATGGAAATGAGTCAAATGAGTCATAAAATGAGTTAAAAATGAGTCATAAAATAACTAATTTATTATTTTAATGCATCCTCAATTCTTAAATCATGATTGCTTTGGGAAAGTTTGTTCGAAATGCCTAATTTGACAGCTTTTTAAAAAATATATTTAGCCTTTATCAAAAAATCGACGAATTCTCAAATTATATAGTTCCTAAATTATAAAAAACTGTCAATTGAATGTGTTTGAGAGTAAAATTGAATTTAAAAATGAGTAATAAAATAACCAATTTGTTATTTGAATACATCCTCAATTCTTTATTCATGATGGCTTTGGGAAATTTTGTGCGAAGTGCCCATTTTGGCATCCTTTATTGAAATATATTCTGCCAATCCGCCACATTATAGAGTTCCTATATAAGAGGACCTGAAAATTGGATGGATTTGAGAACAAAAATGGATTTAAAAATGAGTCAGAAAAAATGCATTTGTTCTACTTCCTCAATTTTTCAATCACCATCACTTTGGGAAATTCTGTTCAAACTACCGTATTTGGCAGTCTTTTTTGAAAAATATTATGCCTTTATCAAAAAAACTGGCTAATACGTCACAGTATACAGTTCCTAAATAGGAGGATCTGCCATTTGGATGCCTTTAGAATCAAAAGTGAATTTAAAAATGATTCAGAATATAAGCAGTTTGGATTTGATTTTTTTCTCCAACTCCTATTTTTGTTCAATTTATTTTTGCTATAAGAATTGATCCAATAAAAACTTGTTGGTATAAAAGTCTTAGATATTATTGAGAAGATGTAAAATAAATTTAATTAGATTTGATTGCTTAAGAATTGACTAAGTTATGGATTTTTTTCTTTTTACACTCCCCTTTTTCTTTTCGTTTTTAATTTTTTCATCGGTAAACGTTGTTCCTATCAAAAACTTGTAAGTGCAAAAGTTTTAGACAATTTTGAGAGCATTTATAAAAAATTTAGTTGGATTTGGTATCTAATAAATTGACAAAGTTATGATTTTTTTCTCCCCAAAACATTGTTTTGTTCGCCTCTTGAGCCCATTTTTTAACTTTATCAAAAATCTGTCATGCATAAACTTTTGGCCCGTTTTTTAGAAGTAATATAAACTTTAAACTGATTCGATATCTGTTTCAATTTAGAAGTTATCGCGTTTTGTTCTGTTTTCACAAAAACCCTCCTAACTTTCACCCCCTTGGTCCGATTTTGCCAATTAACGGACTTAACCGAGATTTTATTCCCCTTGATTTTATGTAAAAGTTTTAAGAAGATTTGAGCATAATTATGGAAGTTATCGTGTCCAGAAGAAAGTGATATACATCGATAGATAGATAAACTTTTTTACTAATGGTAGTTTTGGAGTTTAGGGGTAAGCGATCGGTGTAGATCTGAAAAAAAATTCAGAAATTCTAACATGGGAGCGATCGCAAAAGGTAGTATTTCATACGAAGACTACCTAATAGACTACACAATAATCACAACAACGCCAGTACTCTAAATACGAATTCCACTGTAGATTCTTTTCTTTTAAATTTTATTAAGAATGCATTTAGAGAATCTCTGAAATATTCTAAATTTGTTGTGGTCATGGTACTTTAAAAGAATATACAATTTGTACATATATAGAATCCTTTTATAAAAGTAACTAAGAAAATCGCTATAAGGAAAATGAAATTTTGCTGTGGTTATTTGTAAATTGTAGATAATTAAATTTAATGCCTCTAATAAAAAGTTCGCAAGCAACTTCTAAAATAACTGTGTATAGCTAATTAAAATATCTTCTACTCCAAATTTATGAACCCGTGAAAATTAAAAATATTATGATATAGAAAAGTGACTTCATTAGAAACTGCAATTATATAAAAATGGTGTTGAATATATTTGCTAATTATTACGAAAATTTCGATGAATAACATTTATTTTAAAAATATTCTCTATTAATATTCCTCTACGCTAAGTTGAACGTGAATGAATAAAAATTTATGTAATAAGGAAATTCCATAAATATGTTTTAATTTTATGGCTTAATATAATTTGTAACTTTTAAGAAAATTATTTTTTGCCAGCTCAATACAGTACAAAAGCAGCATATTATTTTTTATGTGTAGTTTTACTTATAATTATTTTACGGTTTTTTGAAATATGAATAAATTTTTATTAATTTAGATATTAAAAGGATGTAAAATGATTAATTTCTCAATCAAAGATATATCACATATAATGATGTTCACTCTTTGTATGAACTAGTAAAAAACTAGATTCAATTTACTTTACATTGAAAAATGCATAATTATTTTTACTTAATGATTAGAAATTAGACTTCTACTGTAGTTAATAATGATATGTAATATATTAAATTTTTGAAAAACATTTCATTACAATCTTTTAGGTAGCTTTCATTACAAAAAGTAAAAAGCTACCTATTGCAGCCGTCCGGAGGAAAGCACTTCCGGAAAATTTTGGTATATTTTCACCGATCATGACCCCCAGACCCCAAAACCACCTTCCGTTCAAATGTTGACATATATATATATATATATATATATATATTATATATATATATATATATATATAACCATATATATATATATATATATATATCTGATTTTTGTCATGCGATAACTAACTTATTTATGAACCGATTTGAATGAAACTTGGTATTTACATAGTACATACAAATGTCTCGACCGAGTTCGTTGGTCAGCATCATCCGCCATTTTGTTTCAAAATGGCGGCCATTTTAAATTTTTTTAAAAATTTAAAATTTAAAATTAAATGCGAAAAAATTAAAAGTTGAAAAATATTTTTCTTTTACGTGTTAGAACATAAAACAAAGATTCCAGAACACTTTTTATTTTGTCTTTATCTTAAAAAATGATTGAGTTATAGCAGTTTGAATTTTTCTTATGGCTGACATTTTGAAACGATCTGATTTTTGTCATGCGATAACTAACGTATTTATGAACCGATTTGAATGAAACTTGGTATTTACATAGTACATACAAATGTCTCGACCGAGTTCGTTGGCCAGCATCGTCCGCCATTTTGTTTCAAAATGATGGTCATTTTAAATTTTTTTAAAAATTTAAAATTTAAAATTAAATGCAAAAAAACCAAAATTTGAAAAATATTTTTCTTTTACGTGTTAGAACTTAAAACAACGATTCCAGAACACTTTTCATTTTGTCTATATCTTACAAAATGATTGAGTTATAGCACTTTGAATTTTTCTTATGGCTGACATTTGAAACGATCTGATTTTTGTCACGTGATAACACGCGTATTTATGAGCCGATTTCAATGAAACTTGGTATGTACATAGTACATACAAATGTCTCGACCGAGTTCGTTGGCCAGCATCATCCACCATTTTGTTTCAAAATGGTGGCCATTTTAAATTTTTTAAAATATTTAAAATTTAAAATTAAATGCGAAAAAATTAAAAGTTGAAAAATATTTTTCTTTTACGTGTTAGAACTTAAAATAACAATTCCAGAACACTTTTTATTTTGTCTATATCTTAAAAAATGATTGAGTTATAGCACTTTGAATTTTGCTTATGGCTGACATTTTGAATCGGTCTGATCTGAACGATCCACAATGTTGCTTTAAAATGGCATATACTTTATGATATCGTGGAATTTGGTGACGCTCTAAATCGCTTAAAATAAAACCAGGTTGAATAAAATATGACTAGTTTCTAAAAATTCCTATTAATATTCAGTCTTGACAAAAACTAGTATTCAATCTTATAAAATCACTAATTTTATAAGATTATTTCCACTAATTTGAGCTTAGTATTATTTCCACTAATTTGAGCTTAGTAATTTTGAACAATGTACTTACTTTAAAATAAATAAATAAATATATAAGTATATGAAAGCTACCTCTTCCTCCCGGCATTGCCGGAAGGACTTTTTTTTTTGAATGTCCTGGAGAAAAAAAATTCAAATATGAAAACAGTCGCATATATGCATATGTTTGAACAAACGCATTCATATAGCATTGATATATTTATGTATAAACTCCTTATACTGATATTTAGACTCAGAATTATCTTTTCATAATTTCTTTACATATTTTTAGGTTGCTTTTTACAAATTTGGCAGTTACCTGGGAGTCCCACATACTTCCTATAAGTCATTCGTCTGTAGACCTACTTTTCAGTATTGTGATTTACATTGTCGATAAAAAAATAACAAAAAAATCTTGATACTTAAGCCATAATTTCAATGTTCGAATAATTTATTTTGTTTTTCCAAGTTTAAAATTGAAGAGGCGGATAAAAGTTTCTTCCACGCTTTGGTTAGGTAGAGTGGTTGCCATAGTTTCTTAAAATCATTTAGAGTCCTCCCTTTATTATTTTCTTCTATTTCCAATATAAGTAAGTACTGTAATCGATTTTTTCAGCGAATTTACACGTTTTAGGGTTAAGAGATTCCAAAAAACATGTTTTACAAAATGTCTGAATGTCCGTGTGCTTGTGCGTGTGTGTGTGCTTGAGTGTGTCTCCGTATGTCATCATTCTACCATCAAAAATTGTATGAAGATATGCATAGAATTGAACCAAATTTTTTGTGAATATTTTGGGCTGTGGCAAGCAGGTTCTCTTTCAGTTTTGAAATATCCCTCCGGAAGGGTACATTGCAATAACAATTTTTGCACCTTTTTTAATATTGTATCGAATAAAAATACAATTGAACCAAAACTTTTTTTTAATGTTTGGTTTCGGCTAGTCGGTCCTCCCTAAATTTGAAAAAAATCCGCCAGAAGGGTGTGCTGCAATAGAGAGTTTTGTGTCATTCTCAATATTTAACCACCGAAAAATGTATGAATTTATGCATAGAAATGAACGAATTTTTTTGTGTAAGTGTTTGCTTCTGGTTTTAGGACCGTTCTGAATTAGAAAAAAACCCGGCGGAAGGGAATACTGTAATAGCGACTTTTGTTCCATTTCAATATTATACCTCCTAAAAGTAGATGAAGCTTGTATAGAATTGAATCAATATTTTTATGCAAGTGTTCGGCTATGCTCAGCAGACCATCCCTGAATTTGACAAAAATTCGCCGGATAGGCACAAAAATCTCCGTATCTATGTCATTTTCATTATTTTACCATTAATAAGTATATGTAGTAATACATAGATTTGAACTAAATTATTTTGTTTTTAAATGGATATCGAAATTTTAGCTAAATTATGGGAAATTCCATCAATTAAAAATATTGATTAATAATTTAAGTAGTTGTGAGTACAGATAAACTGTTGCTATGCGTATCATACCATGCAAAAATATTGTAACAAACTGTAATTTCTGTACGAATAGCCATAGTTAAACTGCATCGTAAACTCAATATCTAAAGAACTTTAAAATAATCTATATCCAAATTTTATCCATCTGAATAATATATTCATATATTGTGTTTCTTTTTTAAAAATAGATTAAAATAATATTACGCATTATGCACTATAATCAAAACTATTTTCTCAGAAAATATAATACTACAATTGCTTTGCGTGAATTTCAGATTATAGAGGAAAAAAAGTTGAGTAAAAAACATCACGATCATTTGAGAAATGATTATTTACTTCGTCTGTGTAAAACCCATTTTACAATAAGTAACTCATGTAGAATGTAGAAACAACTTCACTATTATTTTCTGTAGCTTTATAGATATACATTCAAAAAAGTAATTTAAGAACGTTAAAGCAACGTTTATTATCCGCGAAGCAACTACTAGATATGTTTTAAAAGAAACTACTGGTAATTAATCAAAACTAAATTACCTTTTGAAAAATTGTTTGAATCCAGGATAAAAAAATATAATTAAATGTACAACTATTATTTTATCATTTTTGTGTTTAAAATGTATATTTATTTATTTCCTTTTTTTGGTATAATATTTTAAAAGGCTTTTCGACTAAAGTCATTTTGTAACGCGATATTTTCGTACATTTTGTTGAATATATATAATAATTTAATATACACCCAGAAAAAAGTTTTGTTTAATCAACAAAAATGTGTTTCATCCAACAAATCTTTTCGTTTAAATATGGGACAATGGAATTTTTGTTTGAATAAACAAAATATATTGTTGAATTTTTTTTTTCAATTATCCGTCAACAATTTTCATCCGAAATGTATAACTCAATAATAATGCCATTAATCAGTCTCAATTTGAAAAGATTTATTATCCAAAAAATATGCTAATCAAATATTTAATATATATTTATGAATAATTTAATAAATGCTAAAAATGTATAGTCAATATATATTATTATTATAAGTCAATTAAACAAAATTACGTGCGAAAGTTATGGCTACTACACACCAATTTAAATTTTGCAAAAACAAAAAAAAAAAAACAACAACAACAAAAAAAAAAATGGTTGGAATTACAAACTGAAAATACAAGACTTTAGTAAGACTCAAATATAATTGATGAAATTTTGTTAAAATTTTATAAGAATGTTAACAATATTTATTTGTCTGAGCAACAAAAGCTATTTTTTACTTTAACTAAAAATTTCGCTGAAAACAACCAAAATGTACTCAACAAAACATGTTTTGTAGTTTTAATCAATTTCTTTTTCTGAGTGTAGAAGTACCTAATCTATTTGTCACGACCTTATGGTCGGTCGTAGAACAATCGAAGTTCGCCACAAAAAAAGTATTTCATCATTTCAAAAAAAAAAAAAAAGGACAAAAAAAAATGCTTGACAACCGCAATTGTCATGAAAGCTATTAGCTTAAACGAAAATTTCGTGAGAAGACAGCCAGTATTTCATAAATGGCGGTAGGTATTATGCTATGACCTCGCTCTGACACATGTTTTCCGAATAAAGTAAAACATCATATATTAAAGTGTTATTGAAAGGAGTGAGTTCAAGACTCATTAAAAAGATATTAAAAAGTATCATCATAAGAAAATGTTATATGGCATTGTAAATTTGGGAAGTCGCTTTAGAAAAACAAACTATTTTAAGAAAACAATGTTTGTTAATTCCTTATATTTTTAAAAATGAAAATCTTTAAATTCTGATAAGTGAATGTCTTCAAAGTACCCAAATGTCACTTTAGACCAGTATTTCACAAATAAAAAATTTGCTTAATTTTATGTACAAAAATTTGCATTAATTTGTTTTGAAATAAATTTCATTCCATATTCAGGTGTTATTGTGACATTTTGAAATTAAATATAAGTGGGAAAAAGTTTCGCATTTTAGCTCAAAGGGGTTAGAAATTGACAAACATGAGGGAGAATATATTTTTTTATTTTTATTTGAGGGTTACTTTTTTTTTATAAAAACTTAAATTTTTAAAGAAAAAACTTGGTTTTAGAAAAGTCCTTTCGGGCTGTGTCCGGAGAAAAAGATAGCTTTCATATTTCTTCGTTTTAAATTTTGCAAGCTTTCCTCGGTAAATCGTATTCAAATTTTAAGAAGTTAAAATGCGACGAACCCGATAAAAGAGTACTTGTCAATACTGAATTTGAATGAAAATTGACCAAATTAGTAATGTAAAACTAAGTTTGCATCATTTAAGGTTATTTTGTTTGTCACTAAACTTAGCAATATATTGCCAAGTTTGGCGAAAAGTTAAAGCTAACGGATATTGATAACATTTAAACCGTGCATTGCCCATCAAAATGTATTGCCAGTTTCAAAATGTCGGTCATTCTAGAAATTCAAACTGCTGTATCTTAGTCATTCTTAAAGATAATAACAAATCAAAATATCCTTTGGAATTCTTCTATTGTCAAACTTTTAAGATAGGAATATTTCTAAATTTTTATTTTTATTTATTTTTTTCAAATGACCAGCATTTTGAAAAAATATGAAGGTTCTGGACTATGGATTTGCTCGAGATATGAGCATGTACCATGTGTACAATTAATTTTATTCAAATCGATTAATGAAGATGAGAGCTATCGCATGACATAAATCTCATATTTGAAAAGAGAAAAGTTTTGACGGTCTGGGAGTCACGATCGGATAGAATATACCAACATTTTATATACAAAATTACGAAGTGTTACCCCGGATGGCTCCAGTATGTAGCTTTTTATTTTTTTGTTAGGAAATCTGCCTAAAGTGTCAATGTTCTATTTTAAACGCCTATTTAAAATATATATATTATGGCATTTAATCATCGTTTTGCGGTTTGTATTGTCATAAGCAAACAGATGCTGACATCATAAGTAATGTTGATAATAACTTCTATCATTTAAATGTCGGCACATGGAGTTTCTCATACAGCGAAATAAGTATGTATTCCATAAAAATATCTAATACTTTTCAACTCAGCAAATACAAATACAAATAAAAATGCTTAAATATGAATATAAATAGATCAGTAAATTACAATTATTATAGTCTCATTAAAAGAGAAAATATTGGCCGGAAACAGAGCAATTATATGACATCTTATTGAGGCAGATATCTTAATTAATAATTTAATGCTCCTCGTAGCAATAAATTAACGAGAAATTTAGCCCAAATATCAATTTTCTATTCTTCCACTCAGTGTACTAACTGACATAAAACTGCTACATAATCATTTAAAACTATTTACTTTCCTTTCAATCATCTACATTAGCAACATCAGCAAATCCCAAATTTATGAATTTCCCAAATGTATAACTTTAGATAAGTCTCAATCTCGCATTATATAATTCAGTAAGGAATATATATTAACAATTAAGTAGAATGTGATACATTTAATTTTTTGAATAACTGTTTAAAGTAGATTTGATACTTATTTTGTATGATAAATATTGAACTTCTTTTTTGACGAAACACGTTTTACAAATAATTTATTTTTAAATTTATTTTTATGTGATATTTATTGTTAAATATCACATTTTGCTAAAAGATTAAATAATAATATTTTTGTTATAATTTATGGCAAAGCCTATTTTAAAAAATTTTCTCTCTTATGGCTAAGATATAGCAATAAATTTTTACTTATTTGATATCAAAATCCCCATACAAGTTAGTCAAAAATGTTTATTAAATTTTAATGGTAATATAAATTCGCAAATTGGAAAGCTATGTTGTATTTATAAATGAATAAATCAATCTGAGTCGGGCACAAGCCGTTATATCAATGTCCTTAATATTATGTATTAAGAAACATAGGGAAGTCTAAAAAGGCTTATCCATAGAGGAGTCTTGACCCATCAATCGTTTTCATTTTAAAAGAACGTTTGAATTTTACCAATAAGTGTCAAACAATGCTACTGGATAGCTCAAACATCTGTCTTTATTTTATACAGATACGAAATATGTATGGGAAAATGCAATTGTCAGGCGTTTTCAATCGAAAAGTTGCATTTTAAAATAATATTTTCCAGACTTTTTTTCACATAAAATGTATCCTAGAATTTAACCAAGTGATTTTTAAGTAATGCAGAAATATTGAGCTTTAATTTCACGGAAAATGATTGTGTAGTAAGTTAGGCTTGATATAACTATAGAAAATGCAATAAGTAGAGATTTGACACAATCATTGTGATAGAGGATTGACCAGATGGCCAAAGATTCCTTAAAAAAGTCCTTATGGAAATATTTTTATCATACAATGACATAATGAAAAGTTAATGGTTACATATAAAAAAGAATGTAAATTTATTCTGTAAAGCTGCAATAAAATGGTGTGATAGAAAAGAAAATATTTAAAGCTCATTAAAAAAAGAAGTGAAAACTTGTTATAGCATGCACTGTAATAAAGAAAAATAAAATATAAAGAAGTTGTGATAAACTGTTTTTCATTCATATATTGCCTTTAGCAGTTAAACGCATGCAGTAAAAAAATCTAGAAAGGTTTTTTTTTTTATTAAAAAACGTAGTTTTGAAAGCTCTTAAATATGAGTTACGTGTTCTTGCAATTGTAAAAGGTGATAACACTGATCGAAATACATTAAGAATCAATGCAGAGAAATTTCATTAAGATAAATACTTGGGAGGGACGCCAAACTATGTTATTACTAGTATTGCTAGATCAAGTGTCAGAAAACGTTGGACAAAAAAATAAATGTAAAGCGGCCCAGTGGCTTCTAAATATATGAAACCACATGAAAACGTAATCTATATCTAACGCAATACTGTATTGAATGTTAAAATTTTATTTTCTCAATTATACAATTATACTTGCTCAGGTAAAATATTAATAATAAAACAAAATTTAATTCTTGTGACTACACGTGAAGCATAATGTTTAAATATGTATATGTGTATATGTACATATACTAATTAATGCATGTAACATAAAGTTATCTTGTATTTTTAAGTGATTATTTTTCATTAACAAATAGTTCAATATAAATCAAAGAGGTTCAGGCCTGCAATATAGTAGAAAATTTTATGCATATATGTTTTAAATACTGCTCTATAGTATGCTGCCCAATTGCGATTAATTATCTCGTTTAATTTTTAAAATATATAAATAATTCAGCATATTTTTGCAGCCTATATTGAATGTCGAAACTAACTTCTTCAGTAAATAAATGAAACAATAAAATAATGAAAATAAAGTGCTTATTTAACAGAGTTAAAAATGAATTATGTACGAAAATCAGAAATTATTAGAATCAAAAATACTGCTATAAATAGCAAACTTTTTTCCGTTTTATTCAGATATTAATTTTGACAGAAAAAAAGTGTCTCAATTGATGTATTTCAAAATTTTATTTAAATATTTAAAAAATAAGGGCTTTTTGATGTGTTTAGGGGAAATTAAAAAATTATATATATATTAAACCTTTTTTTTCTAATTTATGTAATGCAACTCAGAAAAGTCTCAATGGATCTTATTTAGCACATTTTGCCAATATCAATACTAGTAAAATAGTCTAAGGTCTATCACGTAGTTAAGTAGAAAATCATATGTACGTATAATAGAAATATTACTAACAGTCTATGAAATACGTATGTTTTTTCTCATTGATGAAACAAATTTAAAATGAGTGACACATGGCAATATCACTTATTAAAATCTACGATCTAACCATGATCTCATTCATAGATATTCCATTTGCCTGACAGATACGACTAAAAAAATACATTATAAGCACCATTTATTTGTTGGGGATTATTTTTATACATAAATATTAATAAGGTAATTCCGGAAGATATGGACCATGTTTTTACTTATCATTCAAGAAGCCAAAGATTTACATATATTTAAATTTTAAAAATATATGCACTATGCAATCCTTTATGATCAGACACATACAATTTTAGACATTAGACATTTTGTCGACCATTTAAAATTTTTCTTGCCATTATCCCGGATTCTTCTGGAACTTCAGAATTATAAAAATATGTTTGATCGCATATTTATCAACGTCGATTTCATAAGTAGCACAATTACGGGGCCAACTGAAAATCAAACAAAAATCTGGGGTCACCCTGTAAATTTTAATGTACAAAAAAATATTTTGCAGTGAAATTCAAATTTCTAGATACTGTAAATCTTGTTTGTTAATTTGTGTAAAAGTAGCATGCATATTCTTTAAAATACAGTTTTAAAAATAAAAAAATTCTTACATGTCTTAAGCTCATGGCATGCAGGGTTTTCAACCAAACTTAACATCAGATTTAGAAAAAAATTTAAAAGTTGTACCAAAAATAATATAGTGAATTTAGAATATAAATATATATTTTTTTATGAAATTTGAGCAGTTGAACGAAATAGTTTTTATCTACAGACGAATGAATAATACTGTATATTTTTTGCATAACATAAGAGCCAGTTCAATGTATTACAATTCACCAATAATTTTATGATGCAACACTTTAAAAATGTCCAGTCCAATTTCGTAAAAATTCAGGAATATATCGGCAATAAGAATTAACTGATTTTTAAATGCTTTCTAAAAGTAGCTAAAAGATAACAGATTTTTTAACAAATTGTCAGTTTCCGCATTATTTATTTTTCATTATAGATCTTCTTGGATAACTACTAGAGATAACCTATTTCTTGATAAAAACCAGTCGGATGTGGCAATCCCAGAACTTTCTTCTATCACATACACGTTAATACTTCCAAAAAATTAAACATAGCAGCATCACCGTCGAGGTAATTTACACCAAAATCTAATCTGAAACAACGTATTTGAAGTTCTAACTGAATCTGAAATTTGATGAAAATCTGTGGAATAGTATTTGAGTTACAATTATCGCAGAAATCGTAAAAAAAAAAAAAAAAAAAAAAAAAAAAAAAAAAAAAAAAAAAAAAAAAAACTGGATAGAAGAGTCACCTGTTGAGCGATTAACTCGATTAACTCTGAAAACTAAGGAATATTAATTTATTTCAGGGACTAAATAAATCTGCAGTTTGATTAAAATTCGTAAAATATTTCATGAAATAGAGCTTTTGAGATATAAAAGAATAATGCCGCACAGCAATGCCACATGTTGTGCGATTTTCACCAAAACATAATCATAACTTTTTATATCTAGTTTAACTATCAAAATCTAGATTTTATTAATGGCTGTTTATTAGTATTTGAGATGTACCTATTGTGGAAATCGTGAAAAAGGCAGTATAGCAGGGCTACCTGTTAAGCGATGCACACCAAAATAATCAGATCTAATTTATATGAAGGTCTAACTGAATCTAAAGTTTTGTAAAATTCCCTGCATTAGTTCTAGAGATATAGGCCCACAAAATTTATGTCACATACAGACTCACTAACAGACATTTTAAAAAGATATTTTTCAGAATCTCTGACCCCTAAAGTGTAAAAATCCATCGAAAACCGGAATTCGAAAATTTTCATGAAACCAATACTTTCTTCTTGTAAAAATAGAAGAAAGTAACAACTATCAAATCCAAACCTTTTGTTCCAAATCTACTCATTGATATTCACTAAATGCTAACTTTTCCTAAAAGTCAGTTAATAAAAGGTGACAATTTGTGGAAAACCCCTGTTCGTTCAGCTAATTTTAAAGAGCATCTACAAATTTAGCTCACTCTATCGACAATATATTTCTAAATTTTCACTATATTTTACTGGATTTTTTTGAATTGCTTCATAAAATCGACTATTAAATTATATAAAAATGTCGTTATTACCGTTCGTGTTTTAATATTACTTATTTTTCTGTTTTTTACTGATGCTCTAGCTCTTCGAATTTTTTTTCTGTGTAAGTGTGGAATACAAAAGAAAAAGAAATAATAATTTATGACTAATTAACTATAACAATAACCATGAGCATTAAGTATTAGTAATAAGTTGAATTACTGGATATTATTTAAATCCTTTTTCGTGTCTTTCAGTCATTTTGCAGATTAAAATGCCAGTCCGACATATTTGAGTCACATTATGAGCTTAACGTTCATAGTTGAATTCAAATAGTATTCTTGTGAATGGATTATATTATTTGCGTAGAAGAGATAATAGAGGATTTTCATCTACGATAGCATTTATTAATATTATTATTGAAAAATCTTAAAAAGGAAGATTAAGAATGATTTAATGTTCTCAAAGGTAGCAACGATATTTAGAATCTTTCGTTAAAATTATGTAAATTGTAATTTGAAAAAAAAGTGTATTTCTCTAGATGTAAAGTTGCAGAAATCTATATGCTTACTAAAAGGTTTTCTGTACAATCTACAAAAAAATGTAAATCTACAAACATAATTTTTGTAAAGCTACAGAAATCTGGATATTACTTGATTATCTGATCAACTAATTTCGTCAAATTATATAAAATGCAAAAGTGTTTATCAAATTATATGGTAAGTAAATTTTTGATATAAATAACGAAAGAAAAAAATAAATTAATAAAATATTAATAAAAATATAAATAAAACGTCAAATAAGCAAATACTTGATTACATAGCATATAC
Organism: Maratus speculifer; assembly: GCA_964019185.1. Lineage (NCBI taxonomy): Eukaryota > Metazoa > Arthropoda > Arachnida > Araneae > Salticidae > Maratus > Maratus speculifer. The sequence goes on along the minus strand of OZ025294.1, from coordinate 24,655,200 downwards.
GTGTGATGTGTGTAATATTGAGTAAATGGGATCTTTGTGATCGTCCATTTTTGGTATTTAAACTTACAGTTTAGCTATAGAATATTTGATGGCTGGGAGAATCAAGTAGTGCGGAAATCTGTAGCTTTAAAAATGAATCTATTAAAATTATAGTTATCTAACTAAAATTTGGTCTGTAATCCGCGATGCATTTGCAAAGAAAAAATCTTGGCATACCTGTTTCCTAAAAAGTTTTCTGTAATCTCATCTATATATTTTTTTATTTAAAATGCAAACGTGTATCTGTTGCATGAATTCTTGATGTTGCCGTTACATATTTTTAGAAATTCCAGTTTCCTAGAAAACTTTTAGTAACTTTACAGATTTTTTAGGCAGCTTTCATTACAAAAAGTAAAAAGCTACCTGTTGCAGCCGCCCGGAGGAGAGCACTTCTAGAAGATTGTGGTATATTTTCACCGATCATGACCCCCAGACCCCAAAACCACACTCCGTTCAAATGTTGACATATATATATATATCTTGTTTCAAAATGGCGGCCATTTAAGAATTTTTAAAAAAAATTAAATTTAAAAATAAATGCGAAAATTTAAAAGTTCAAAAATATTTTTATTTTATGTGTTAGATCCTAAAACACCGATTCTAGAACACTTTTTACTTTGTCTCTATCTTAAAAAATGATTGAGTTATAGCACTTTGAATTTTTCTTATGGCTGACATTTTCAAACGATCTGATTTTTTGTCACGTGATAACACTCGTATTTATAAATCGATTTGGATGTAACTTGGTGTGTACATAGTACTTAATAAAGCTTGGACCGAGTTCGTTAACCAGTTCCATCCGCCATCTTGCTTTAAAATGGCGACCATTTAATTTTTTAAAAAGAAATTTAAAATTTGAAATTAGGTAAAAAAAAGTGAGAAATTGAATAAGATTTTTCTTTTATGCATTTGACCTCGATACAAAGATTCCAAAGCACTTTTTGTTTCTCCTGTGTCTTAAAAAATTTCTGAGTTATAGTACTTTTAATTTATAGTGTTGCTCACATTTTGAAATGATCTGGTTTTCGTCACGTGATAACACGCGTATTTATACACTGATTTGGATGGAACTTGATGCGTAGATAAGACATAATTATGCCTGGACCGAGTTAGCTGGCCAGTTCCAACCGCCGTCTTGTTTCAAAATGGCGGAATATTATTTTTTTAATTAAAATTTTAAAATTAGGTGCAAAAAAGTAATAAATTGAAAAATATTTTTTTTTTTTGTGTTTTGACCTTGATACAAAGATTCCAGAGCGTTTTTTGTTTCATTTATATCTTGAAAAATGGTTGAGATTTAACACTTTCAATTTCCAGTGAGATTGACATTTTGAAACAGTCTGAAATATGTCACGCGTTAATACGCATATTTATAAACTGATTTCGATATAACTCCGTGTGTTCATGGTACATACCAATGTATTGATCAAGTTCACGTGCCAACTTTATCCGCCATCTTGTTTCAAAATGACGGCCACTTAAATTTGTCAAAAATCTTTTATATGTATAATGATGTATAAACAAAAATTAGAAATTGAAAAAAAAAGATTATTTATAAACTATTTATTTTAATAATGAATTCCGGAGTATTTTTTGCTTTGTCTTTACCTTGAAATACGCCTGGGATATAGCAGTTTGAATTGCTAATGTTTGTGACATTTTTTTTAAAGTCAATTTGCCCGCGACAGCATTCATATATATTAATCGATTTCGATGTGAGTGTGCATGTTCACATGAATTAAGATTTCGATCAAGCTCATTGGGTTTTTTTTTCCATCATGATGCTTTAAAATGGCTATCGTGGAATTCGGCGACCCTATAAATCGTTTAAAATAAAACCAAGTTGAATAAAACATGACAAATTTCTAAAAATTCCTATTAATATTCAGTATAAACAAAAACTAGTAAGGTACCCTGGGGTAATAACGCCACGTTAAGGTTCTAGCAATTTTCACGGCTCAGTTTTAGTTTGTATTTTTCAAACAAATATATGATTTGATACAGCAACTCATTGACTATCTATATAAAAAAATAATTTAACAGATATGAATACATAAAATGTAATGGCGTGATTTCTTGACCTATGCTATTTGGCGTTATTACCCACCTATATGGGTAATAACGCCATGCAAACAAAAGTATGAAATAAGTTGAAATAATTACATGTAGATTGCCCAATTCTAAAAATACAAACTCTCAGCTCTAGAAATTGACAAATTGCATCCTAAGCTATTGAAAATGTTCATTTTTTGTGAAAGTGTAAGAAAAATAAAGGTGAGGTGTGGGGAGGGGGGGGGTGAGGCAAAAGAATATCAGACCGTGAGCTTCTTTTTGCCTAAAAAACACTTCTATCACACCTCCAGTAAAATATGGCACCTAATACATACAGTTATATAAAATTACAACATATAAAAAAAATCTGTCGTGATACAATAGCATCGGTGAATGGTGAGGTGTGAATTAATCGTTGACATTTAATACATTAAACATCAGTTATTAAATATTTTTATTAACATGTATTAAATATTTATATTATATGTCCTCTAATAGCATGCATGGTCACAGTGACGTCACAGTGTCGTCACTGTGATTCACTTTGGTCACATCACATCTGTGACCAAAATGCCACCTCTCAGTGACGTCACATTGTGACTGAGATGTGACTTTCTTAAAAATCTTTAGAAATTTATAAATATCCTTCAAAACATGTTATTTACTTTAAAAAACATGTTTCTGGCAATTTAAATATCGTCGCTTTTTTCACAATTTCGTCACAATGTTAAAGTCAAATTAGTCACAAATGACACATTTTTCACAAATTTGTCACATTGTGACCACTTTGAGAAACGTCACAAAAGAGCTCTAAAAAGGCCATAACGACTTCACATTTTAATCACTGACTTCACATCGGCGTCACGTGACGTCCATCAACAATCGATGGTCACAAAGTCACAATGTGACATCACAACGACGTTGCAGTGACATCACCATGCTTTACGGCTCTATATTATACGCATTAAATGTCTGAATTATATTTCATAATCATGAAAACAGATAGAATTGAAAGTAATTAGAGATAATACTATCTAGGAAGCTACTGGTCACTAGAATCCGGGAAATAAGATAACACTTTAGAATCTAACTCTTAAAGATATTTATATAAAAACATTTCATTTGATAAAAATTAAATTTACGGCTTTTATGATATTTATTGTGTTTCGGATCAGAAAATCATTAAAAAGAACAAGATTTTTCTAGAGGGATAAATCCTCTACGTCATTGTATATATAGAACTCATTTTAAGAGATTGTCAATGAGAAGAATTTCTTTTTAAACACAAAAGAAAATAATTTCAAAGCAAAGTTTTTATCTCATAATCTCCATTTGTTGTAACAGAGCTGACTACGTTTTATTACTTTAAAAAATTATAATAAAACCTTCACAAAGATCGCCATCATAGTTAAGCTTTGAAAAAATTTCATAGACATTTAGCCTTTTTTAAATTAATAATTTCACATTTCTTTTAAAATAAATATAAAAATATATTTTCATTTTAAGAAAAAAATGTACTTTAAAGTTATCAGTTTGCAAGTTTCTTAAAAAGGTGCAGTGATATCATGTACAATATAAATATATGTATATAATATTAAATGGGTACATTTTTTGTATATTTGAATCAAGGTATATTTTTTAGATTGTTTATTCTACCAGAATTTGAAGTCAAAATCAATGGAAATTTCATTCATTTCTAAAAGTAACATCTTTTAAAAAGAAAATCGATTAAAACTGCATGCTTAATTTTAAAAATTTAAATATTTTGCTACGATTTTGTCCGAATAACAAGTTTTAATTAGATTTTCATTCCTCCTGAAGATCCAAAAGACACCTGCTCCTTATACTATAAAGATTCAAAATTCTATTTCAAAACAAATGTTTGTTATTTAATGTATAAACTGTAGCATGGTCCTTTACCGCATATAGTAACGCATAAAATTTTGATATTAAAAATAATTATCATTGGTGATAAAACTGCTTATATAAACGTCGACACAAGCAGACAAACGTTTAAATTTCATGTATTAACCCATCAATGCCTAGAATTTCCTTTTTAAAGCGCATCGAGTTTTAATACATTTGTACAATTTTCTTCTTTATAACACGAAAGTTAAATAATTTTCTACAAATGTATTTATCTGTTAGCAATTGATGGCAGAATAAGGTAACTTATTTCCTTAATTGAATTTTTTTATAGTGTTTCTTTATTTATTTATTAATTTTGAATGAGATGTAAAAAGTAAATTTATTTGCATTTTGTCCATCAAGGATCCAAGTAGATAAATCATAATCATAGCTTATAGAGTTATTAGAGATACTAATTTTTTTAGATGTGAAATTACATGTTAAAGCCTATTTTTATGCATTTTTAAAACGTAAAAAGTCTTCAGTTATAACAATTTAAATTTGTGAAATTGTGAAAAACTCATCTTGAAGAAAAATTACACACTTTCACAAGTAGTCATTTCCTTGACAATGATTACATGCAAGCTAGATTTTGAAAATAAACTAAAACAACAAAAAGAAAAATTATTCCCCTTCTAATTAAGATAAAAAGATTTAAACGTCATTATAAGCATAAAAAACAGAGAAAATTTTAATGCAATATTTTTTTAGAAAGTTTGAAGACAAGGACTTACTTAAATAATGTTCTTTACAAGACAATTATGAAATAAAGCTTAAAAAAAACCTCAATAGATTTCATATTAATTTATTAATAATAATAATAATATTAGTCTTTGTAAAATATTAAAAATATTATTTTAGTAGTTAATGAAAAATACTAATTATAGCACATAGTATACTAATTAAAGGCTTATATTATGCAAATTTTGACAAAACATATAATTATGCATATTATAACATTAGAAATATTAAACATATTCATCAATTTAACGCATCTTACATTTTATCAAAAAGGTAAAAAGGAAAAAAAAAAATAGCCATTTTTTTCTACCTTTTACGAGAAATTTATTTTGCAACATTTTAATCTTATTTTAGCAATATATTTCAGGAAACAATATTTCAGACCCAAATAAATTAAACCTAGTTTATGAAATATTTTTGTTATTTATAGTATGTGTTTTTAACATCGATTTGTATTTCGTAATTATGAAATAATTGTAATTTAAAAGAAAATACATAGAATATTATTCAAAAAACACTTAGTCATTAAAACCCAACTTATTGAGTAATAATTTAATAACTGCCTTTTGAAGATGTTTATGCATAAACATTTCTTTTGAAACATTTTCTTTTATAGGCTTTTGAAGATATTAATTGTGTTTGTGAAAGAAAATCACAAAAAAGATCAACTGATTCTACTGGAAGTACTTTTTTCTGTCACTGTATGTATCGATCTCGCTTTAAGAGATCATGAATCTGGAGGTTTTCTTTTAAAAAAATAAAACGAAATATTCTCAAAGCGAAGATTCTATCTGTTAATTTCAAGCCGTCATAGTTGAGTTAATTACTTTTTATTTACATTGAAAAATAAAACATACATTTAATGGAATCTCGTTTGTAAAAATAATAGAAATTAGTTATCGCAGTTCTCTTCTTCATTTTTTCAAAAACAGGATTTATTCTTACTTAGAAAAATATATAGCGATTTTGCTATTTCATCGCCGTGACCAGAAACAGGTATCAAATGACGCAATTTTTCCGAACCATGTTCAGATAACATAATGGTTATCTGTTTCTTTTTTCTATCGACGGTACCGTTCACCCCCTCCCTTTTTCTATGAAGATCGTTTTAAGTTTTCTACTATAAAAAAATAATCATGTAATTTTTCTTTCTCCACGATGTTCCTTTTCCCGTATATTCTTTCAAAATTTCCGTTTTTTTCTTTCTTTTTCAACTCTTGCCCTTGTCCTTATCGATGACGAGATGATTTTCCCTGTTGTCACAAATCCTGTATCTTGAAGCAAAGATGAAGTTCTTAACGCAATTTATCTACTTGATATTCCAGTTCAAAATGCGGTAAATGTTGTATGAGAAAATGATATGCGTTTGTCTGCTTTGGGATGTCCTGATTCAAATTCTGATTCAGACGAACTGCCTGCTTCAAAGTTTCCACACTTTACATCTTCTGAAATTACCTGTATTTTAGAGCAGAAAAATAATTAACATCCCTCCTCACAGTCTTTTATATTTCCCCTTTCCTCCCTCTTCCTCATGAAGACTGATTTTATTTTCATTGGTTCATCTTCTCAACATTCTCCCATATTTCCAGAATTGCTGTCAAGACTTGCTGTGATCTGCCATTCCAACATATGATTCTGAACATATAGAAAAACAGAAGAGGGACGAAAATAACAAAGACAAAAGAGATAAACCGACCAACAACAACAACAAAACAAAAAAACACTTACTGTTTTTGATTACTTAATCCTTTATCTAAAAACGATACTTATAAGTATCATAAAAATTACTTATAATAAAATTCTTTTAATACGTAAATTAGTTGTAATACTGTTTAGAATGAGTTACATATATCTTACGTTATTTTGTTCCATTAGCACAATTGGTTACACGAAAAAATTGATTTCTTTTTCCTATGTATGTTTTTGCTTTCTAGGCGCTGGGAGAGGAGGATGGGGATTTTTCAGTTTGGAAATATATCTATATTAATATTGTAAGAACATCATATTTATATATTTTGTAATTCTACTCAATACGAAGAAAACAACTTAAAATGAATATTACAGTGGGGTTATAAATATTGCACAAATCCCTGTAAATTCAAATTTAATTAATCCTTCTAAACCACTCAATCCTTCTAAAATCCGTCAAAAAATTATTAAATGATTATGCAAAACTTTTAATTTAGTTTAAACAATTTGCGTAAAATGCTTTAGAATGTAAAATTTTCATGAATTTATAATGCAATGGATGAAGGGTTAAACGCGAAAAGTCTACAAAAACTGTTTAATTCATAATGCACACAAATATTAGATAAAGCAAAATTAGAGCTTACTTAAATATTTCATATACCAAACATGACATTTGAAATAAATTCAGCTTAAATAAGTTTAATTTAATATTTTCAAAATTTTTGCTATAAAAATTCAATTGTCAGCAATTAAAAAAAAAACTTTAACTATATAATAAAGGAAAATTTATAAAGGATTTGATCAAAGAGATCTCGTTTTTTTTTTTTTTTTTTTTTTTTTTTTTTTTTATGTGACTATAGTGACACACGCGGCATCTTTTCCTCACTACTCCTCATCGAAAATTGAAAAATAGCTTTTTTCAGCCAAATCTATTTCTTTTGTCTTTTTGTGTAACAATTGCATCGCTTGTTGACAAAAGTGAATTCAAAAAATCGTAAATAAATAAATAACATGCAATTTGCTTACACAGCCGTCTTTACAATTTATTCGGCTATAGTGTTAAAAACACCATGAAAAAATATCTTTTTTTAAAAGATTATCCATTTTCTTACCAATGAGAACTCTCCACGTGTATTTATTTATTTTTCTCATTTGTGGAAAAAATAAATAGTGTTTAAAACAGAGGTATTTTTTGCAGTATTTTTAACAATATAGTTTCTCATGCAAGACACATATATTAAGAGATTTAGATAAACATACAAATTAAATTAAAAAAAATACTCAAATTTTTTATAAACAAATTTCTCTGATGCATTTTTCTTAATCTGGCGCAAAAAATAAATTGCCACATGGGACATGAACTGAAGGTTTTCAATTTGAATTAATTTTTTAGTATAGTGTATCGTCCCTTCTTTCATGCTCAAATATTTACGTTTCATAATATTATAAATTGTCAAAACTGTGTTCTTTTTTCAATCTAACACAAATTTTTATTATAATTCTTTTGCTCATCTACATAGAACAATGTATTAAATTCTAAAACAATACCTGAAACATTACCTATCCAGTAGTGTGAAGTCCATCAAAACCCATTTGGCAGAACTCGAGTTATAAGCAGCTGGAAAGAAATTTTTAATTGTTCACCCAGTGATTTTCAAACAAATTTAAAATGATACTCCAAAAATGCACTCTCCATGGTGCACTAACTAAAACGCCATTTAAAAATAGAAAAGTTGTCTCATTTAATTGTTGATATACGTTTCTACTCACCATTAATTCAGTTTCAAAATAATTAACAAACAAACAAAAATGTGGCACGAGTTGCTCCATGGTTTAAAAAAATAGAAATTAATATTCCAAGTAAAATAAAAAATAACGTGCGTAACATGAAAAACTGAATGGTGGCGTTTTAGTTCAATGCACAATGCACAATGCACCGTGCAACTTTAGAATTTCTTTTTTTTTTTCCTTTTTTTTTTTTTTTTCAAAAATGACTTTTTGAGGAGTTTAAACATATGTCAACAGTTAAATAAAACTATTTGTGAGTTTTTAAAATTTTACTTGCGTCTTTTTGTAAAAGAATTATTTTAAAATCTATGGGTTTTTTTTTTATTAAAAATGTTTTATGGAACAAAAATTGTACAAAAGAATTTAATAATTTTTCTACTGATATAGATTACAAGTTAATGGTGTAAAGGTGACTCTTTTATTATCTTATAATTCATTGATGTTTATTTTCAATATTTAATTGAAATATTCATCGTTTCGAAAATTTTGTTTTCATACTTACAAAATGTCAGTTTTAAATATTGATGCACATTTGTTAAACATCGCAAAAAACTATATTTTCTGTCAAATAAAAAAATAATTTAAACGGGACTATTAAAATTAAAAATTAACTTTTAAATTACCATTAAGTGATCACGTATTAAAACCAGGAAGTACGGAAAAATGCGCCAGAAATGATGTACTTATACATAAGTATTAAAATAGTAGGAATGTGTTTAACAATTTAAATTGCTAACATGAAATGCATTTAATTGAAACAATTATGTTATATGTAAAATCCTCAAATATTAAATATCATCATAAATTTGATTATATTAGTTATAATAAAAGTTAATTAGTTACGCGTACAAATCTCAAAATGGTGAACGTTAGCTCATATTTAAAAATCTCCAATAATAGTTACTCCCAAATACTAAAATTGAATAACACATTGAAACATGAATCCTAAAACCGGAAAAAAATATTCATTTATTTCTCGAAAGTCAGCTAATGCTGACATATATTATAACAATATATTTACAACAATTTTATTAAGGGCAACGTTCACGAAATGTCGTATTGAGAATCACAAGGCTGGCGAATTCGCTTATGCATTTCGTCATTAGATACAGCATAGATATAGGTAAATGCATTCGCAAAGTTCTTTTAATTTATTATGTATAAGCTCCCATTTAATAATTACGTATAAATAAATTCGTATAAAACTACAAAATGTTCTGTTTCTCTCTGAAATTTCTCATAATTTTTTTGTCATTTTAGATCCAGAAAAAATTGTTATTTCTTGAGAAATATCTTTGAATCCGTTTTTATTATCACAGTTTCTAGTGCGAAATCGCTTGAAAGTGGCAAAATTCATCTGTTAGAAAATTACAGTATTAAATACATATTTTTTTATATTTTTTCTGGAATTCATTTTTTATGTTTGTGTCCAAATATTTTTTTATATAATTTATTCATATAAAATATTTTTTTTTCAAAAACAACTGGAAATATTAAACTAATAAAAATAAAAATGACATTAATTAAAAATAATCAGAAATAAGGCTGGAAAGTATATGTCCCAATCTGTCTTTCCCAAGTGCTGCCTCTGACGCTTTTTTATTTTATCTTAACTTGGGTAGTACACACAGAGAACCATGCCTATTAAAAATGATAATTTAGAATAGAAATATTACATTGTGCATTACAGTACAGGTTAGCACAAAATAAATAGAAATCAGTCACTGAATATGACAGTAGTAATCCACCTGTAATTTTAAAATATTTTTTTATATGAAGTGTCTGCTTCTGATCCCATGATCACCGTGCAAATGCTGCTTACTGGACAGGAAGAAGTTGTACAATCTTACCAATTTATTTCGTACTACGTGCGTCCTACTTTCATCCTACAAACATCTGATACTGATAACGGGAAGATGTGATTATGTACCTTTTATGCTCCTGAAGAGTGGTTCTGCGGATAACGATTGTAGATTGACGACGGACGAGAGTTTTTTCGGCATACAACGTTTACCACATGTCTTTAGGATGGTATTGTACTGTATGAGATGTAAACTATAATTAATAAACGAGAAACACGGCCATGACCAAGAGAGAGATAATTAAGGTTTTCGATTTATGTGTTGTGTTTTTGTTTTTCATATCAAAATCGAATTTTGACAGATAACTAAAAATAAACTTTCCGTAAAATAGTAGGGGAAAACAAAATTTTAACAATCCCTAAAAATTTCCTGGTAATCGGCTCAAAATTCTCCAAAATTGGGGGAAAATCCCCAGTATGTCAGCACAGAAAGCAATTGAAAATGCATTCTATTTATTCATCACACTAGGAATCTAGACTCTCAAAATACAATGGTTAGTAATTTTCACAATTTTTTTATTGTTAGTTTCGAAGATGTTAATAAAATCATTCAAGTGTCCTAAAATGTAATTGATGTTTTAAGAAAGAGACCTTTGAATTTTACAAACGCATTTCAATCTAAAGTATCACTTTTTTCACAGAACCATAAATAACAATACACTTGGTTATTCTAACAACAAACTGAGACTAACATTAGTTTCCCACTTTTTCGATTTTTATACATTTCCATTTTTTTATTCCTTTAGTGAAAGTTTTCTTCTAACGCATTGTAAAAATAGTTACTCAAGACGAACTCTTTCTTAAAAGGGAACTAAACTTAAAAATACTAAAAATTAAATAGGTAACATGATTAATGAATTTTAAAAACACATGCAGTTTTAAATAGCACAAACTGTCCGAGTAAGAATATAATTAAACCACAAGCAAAACTTTCCTTTAATACTCGCAGGATATTTAACTGAAAAACTTGACATAGTTTCTTAATTAACTTAACATATTAAATGTAATTTGTTTGTTAATTATATAAAAACTTTTTACATCCCATTAATTGTAATTTTACTTAAAGTTGAAAATAAATAAACTAATATATATTTTTTATTGTACACAGTGTAACAGCATTTTTAACACTTAATCGTATGGCATTTTCTCACAATGTAAATAACGGGTTTATAAAATTATTTAAAACAAGTACATGCACACTGTTAAAAATCTTGTTCTAGTTTGAACCAAAAAAGTTTGTTTTTTGGTGCTCAATATCTGCCACCGTAAGATGGTGAAATCTTGAACCAAAATTTGGAGCTCCCATTGAAGTATAGTTCCAATACTTGGAACGAGGTTGAACTAGGAAGCTTCAAATTTTGGTACGAGATTTCACCATCTTATGGTGGCAGCTGTTGAGCACCAAAAAACAAACTTTTTTGGTTCAAACTAGAACAAGATTTTTAACAGTGCAGGGTGTACCAAAAATTTGACATGTTATTTAGCATTTACAATTTGTTAATCAGCAGATAATGTAAATTACCAACTGATTGAAATAAGCTAAGGAATTACAATATAAAATATTATATAATTGTACAAAAAATTATAAATCACATTACGGTTTTAAAGCAAATAGCGATATAATTTTCAAAAAAATTGCATTTAAAGTGACATTTTTTTAAATATTCGATTTTGAAAACTTTAAAAATACGTAAAGCTTAAAAGATTTTTTTCCCAGTAAAAGTGTAATTTCATCGCCTAACTAAAATGTTAGCTATTTTTTAAGAAACATTTTAGTCACACAATTTTCCTAAGTTTATAGTGTTAAACTAAAAAAGAAATTTAGAAATGTATACCAAAGCATTATAAACACACATTACGAAAAAAGAGCAAATATATATAAAGGGTGAATGAAAAAAAAAAGTTGACAAAATGATATGACAAATCAAGTATACAACAAGGATAAAAATCAGATAGGTAAATAGGGTCGCATACTACTTGTTGAGTCATAAGTAGAGGGTGTTTCATTCTAGCTACACTCGTTTTGACTATAATAATTTCGAGAAAAACAAAGCATTTTAATGAAAATGCAACGATGTGTACCTCATTTTTTGTGAAATGTGAAAATTTTACGAAAAGATCTGGAAAAACATGTTGCACAAGCAAGCGATGATACCGTATATACTGATTATCACAGTCCAAATTGTGAGGTGTCAAGTGCATATTACTTGCGCGCATAATGCAAACTTCTACCACTTTTGTTTGATGTCATCTCGTTTAAAACAAAGCTGAGAATGTCTGTTAAATATTTTATTATAATATACTTCAGTTTTCTTAAATTTATTACCGTCAAACCAAATTGAGTTAGAATGAATCACTCTGTATTAGCGGCCCTGTGTTTTTAGTTGATTTTTTATCCTTGTCGTATGCTGAATATCATATAATTTTGTCAACGTTTTTTTTTTTTATCACCATGTATATATATATATACCTATATACACCGTGTATTTAAAATGTATTATTTCAAAACCTTTCAGCAGCATGATCTTTTAGGTTCATATCATTTAGGCCCATACTAATTTAGCTCTATTTTTTAGAACGATAGTTAAAATGTCAAATATGTGAAACATTTTGCGTTCCATGTGGCCCTAAGAAATTACGTAAAATGCAATGTGTTTGGCAACTATTAAGAAATAATTTTAAACTACGTCTTTATAAGTTCGATGAAGTTTACATCTTGATAGTCTGCACTTTTCCATCGGATGATATTTTCTTTTGTGTTCTAATTTGCAATACATCGAAGACCCCAAATATGATAAAAAATATTGTCTATGCGTATGCAAAATTTCAAAGTTTATACATTATGGAGATAATTTTTTATAAACATATTGAAATTCACATTCTTCAAAATATTCTTTATTTGCATTAAGGAAGAATATAAAGTACATTTTCTATCATTCATTCAATATGTTATGTATCTCCAGTATTATTTCGTCATTTTATTACTACAATATATTAAAATTAAATTGAAAGTTAGTTAATTTACACTACAGTAAAACTTATATATATAGATGTGAAATTATTGTAGTGAAAATGTTTTCTATAAAATATCAAACAATAATAAATAGTGAATTATAGTGAATAACAGTAAATAATGATATTTATTATAGTCTATGTCTATACGGGTGATTCTCAAAATAGGGGACAATTTCAAAAGTGAAATCTTAAAAAAATTACTGTTAGCAAAATTTCTGAAAAAAATAGGTGTTGTTAATATAGTATTAGGTATACTTTACATGTAGTCAGCAGAGCTAAATATTTAAAAATTAACTTAAAAAAATAATTAGTATTTTTTGAGCCATGCTAATGACAAAACAAATTGCATGGAATAAATATATTAAGAAATTTTTATTTTCTTCCTGTTTAAATATTTTTTTCTATATTTATTAGCTTCCTTTTCAGCAAATGGTTTCCATGTTTACATATATACATATAAGGAGAATAAAAACTTTACCAAAGAGCAAACTTTGTTTACATGAACAACATTCTGACACTAACAACGTAAGAAGCTGTCTTAGTGATTTTCTGACAGATTTAATGCATATTTTTGGGTCAATAAATGTAATACCTAAATTTATATGTAAAATTAAACTTTGTAAAAGATACAATATAAGCAATGGTTACATTTATGCACATAGGAGTCTTTAGCATGGACAGAAAGACCATGCTAATGACACTGATATTTGTCCATGCTAAAGACAAATTTTAATTTAAATAAGATTATGAGCCATAATATAATCACAATGCAATAGTCTTTTCTGGGGCTTTTTAAAAAACAAATGTCCTATGAAAATAAGTAAAATAAAAATTTTAATTATAAAATAAACATGAACATTATTATCCATTCTAATGACATATAATTGATGTACGCCCCTAATATTCAACTTCTATTTTTAAAATACAATACATGCTTCTATTTTCAGGCTGAGATAAAATGGCTACTTATTGCCATGGAGAAACTTTATATTTCAAACTATTGTCATATGTGAAAATGAAATTTTGATTATTAACCAGCTGTTATAGTATGACCTTGTTTTGAAAATAGAATATGGAGGACAAACTTTAATTCTTTTTTATATACTATAATTTTATTTTTAAAAAGAAATTTATTGGATAAAACCTCTCCTTGATTAATTTAAAGAAAGAATAACATTTGTTTTATTTTATAAACATGATATTAACTCTTTAAAAAGCTAGTATATACAATGCACAGCTGCTGTGGACATCCATGCTAATGACATTTTAAACATTTATTCAGTTATTTTAAGGTATTTTTAACTAAAAAGTGAGTAATTCTTGAGTGCAAAAAATGAATAATATTAAGACAAACATATCTAAATGTAAAAACATTACAGAAAACCTCTCAATTTTTTTTGTATGCCGAGAGATATAAATTGTCCCCTATTTTGAGAATCACCCATATATATATAAACTTTTTTTGTTATGTTATGTGAAATTTTATAATAATAACGTCTAATGCGTTTTAATATATCGAATACCTTTTATACTTTTATCTTTAATACCCTTTGAAAGGATTTTTCAAATCACATCGGTCTTTTGAGAAACATTCTATATCTTTTAATTCTATCACTTTTAGCGCATAACTTCAAAGTTTATTTTTTTTTAATCGTTCCAAAAAATATTTTATCTACGTTCTTTGTAGTTTTCAACAGCTCCTATATTTTAAAAAGTTCATGTAACTCCGGATAAGAGTTAATGGAAATAAAAGTATTTAAAATTCATTGGAAAATTCATGTTTTAATTTTCTTATTTCACGTGAACTTAAAATGTGTTATAACCAAAAATGATTGATTTAAATTTAAAAAACAGTGGATTTTTAATTCCATCAATGATATCTTTGAACAATCAATGTTTAACTAAATGGTAAACGAAAAAGCTGTTGTAGAATAGATAGCCCACGATCTGATAATAATACGGTACAATAATTTTGCCAAAAGCCACCACATCGTATGCAAGCTTTTGGAATTAAAATCAAAGCATTTAAAAACATTAGAAAATTCATTTCATTCATTCGAATTTCAAAAATGTTAAATTACTTCATACATAATGAAATTTATATGTGTTGCTGAGATTTATTACAAATTACTTCCTGTATAATAGAAAATGCTAACAATATTTACAGGGACTTACAAAAGATTTCGGATACTTTACTGTACCAAAAACTAAGCCTGTTACAGAGTTTTGCTGGAAGCGCATATTTAGTTGTTATATGAGTTTTAAAGCTTAATTACATTTTTGCATATTACGTTGTGTGTATAAATGCTGTAGTCATATACAGGGTAACACAACAGAATCTATAAGAATTACAGAGTATGAATGAAAGTAGCTTAACAGTGATTTTCGAATATGTTAGGCATTGTTCTTATATTCCATTATAAATAATAATTCTAGGTTTCCCATGTTGAATACGTCCTATTTAAGATGAAGTCCTATTAATTTCGTATTACTGAATTGAAGATGCATAATCTTATCAAATGTTGTATTCATGCAACTTTTATAAGCGTTTAACAGCTAATGTACCAAGTTCTGAATATTTATAAAATTAATTAGTGTACGAATTAATTAATCACCTCATTCGCCACGTTTGACGTATGATTTCAAACATGTTTTTATGATATACTAATATGTTACACAATAGTAAAAATAAAGCATATACTAATATCCCATACCATTTGTATAAATTAATATACAATTTATGTAAAAAAAAATCAAACTAGTATAATTAATTAATTGAAAAAGTATACAAGAAAATTTGAATGTTTTTCCGCTAAAAATTAATAAAAACAGATAAAAAAATAAAAAATGTAAGAATTCACTAAAAGTTTTAGAAAAAATCCATTACTTTTTCCATTACAAAAATTTTCATAAAAAATCAATTTCTGAGCGCAGTCTGAGCATTTGTTTATTTAGTTGAACATTAAATAGGTTTTCAAAATCATTTTGCATTTAATTTTTATTTTTGCTGACTTTCAATCTCATTAGAGTTTTGCTTTTTTATATTGAAAATAATAGGAACTATACGTCACTGTGCCTTATGTCTAAAAAGTTAATTTCTAGTAAAAGATATTTAGATATATGTTTTTATTCATGTCATTTATTTTTCCCCAAATTAGGAATAAAATATACTTTTGCTTTTGCTTTTTTTGGAAAATGGATGTTCTACATAGTTTCAATTTTTAAAAAAATAATAAGAATTGTAATATATTTTCTCACACTTATTAAATACGTTAGGGGTTTAAGATAGGTTATGGTTATAATGGTTGCTGATAATTTAATAATAATTAGTAAAAATATTTTAAAAATTAAATATAGATAGCATAGCTAGTAGATTTCAATTATAAATTAGACTAAATGTCACATTCTTATCTACGCATGCAGATAAATTTAAAATGTAGTGTTCTTAGATTTGGAAACAAAATAAAATTTTTATGGGTCTTTTCATTCTACAAAAGCACTGATTTTTTTTTCTTTTTACTAAGAGGAACAATGACCTTTTTTTATTCATTAGTAAATAATTATTATAGTTTCTTAAAATAAAAAGTATGCAGTTGCATATATCGAAATCAGTGTAACAAAAAGTATGTCATGAGTTTAAAAATGAAATTTTTCCTTTACAAGACTTAAACCTTTAGAAAGTCCTTTTAGAAAGGACTTAGAAAGTCCCTTACAAGACTTAGATTAGAGAAAAATTTTACATCCATTTTTTTCGCTGCATTTTAGTAACAACTTACTAACCTTGGGACTGCAGTTTCCTAAAGACAAATTAATTGAAAATAAATTACTTCCTTTTTTAAAATTTTTAAATTATTTTTACAATTCTAAAAAATCCCTCTTCTAAATAATTTTTGCAATTTAGTCAAATTTAGAAAAATATCTATTGTGTATTTTGATAATTTGAGAATATTAAAATGTTGTAACAACAATTAAAATGTTGTAACTACGATGAAAATATAGCAAACCATTATGATATATGTTAACCGCATATCATAATCTTGCATAATATATATAATAAAATCTCCATTAAAGATAAGTAAGATAAAGTTGTTTGTAAGAAATTTCACTTAAAATATTTTAATGATTATTATTACATTTGTAATACCTATTTTTGAATTACTCTTTAAAAGGATTTTTTTTATTGTTATTGTTATGGAAATAGAACGTATGCTGTTAATTGAAAAGTCCCGTGAATTTGAAATTTTGCATTTCTATTATTAAACAAAATGTGATATTTTACTTTCGGTAAGTACAGAATATAGAACATTATATTATTCATGGTAAAATTAAACTTTTGAAAATTAATAGATGCATTCATATTTTTGAAAATTGTACAATATGCAGGAATGATACGACTGAGCTAAATCTTTCAAGAAATTCATAATATAGTGACTTATGCAAAGGATTCTAATTTAAAAATCACCAAGCATGCGTGAGCTGAGCAGCGCCATCTTGAGTGCTGATGAAACAAAATAAATAAACTGCTATAGCAAGAATCCGTTAAGTGAGATGCAACTACGTTTCTTCTGTAAAGAACTTGCCATTTCAAAGTCTCTCGAAACTTAAATAGAGGAGAATTATTGACCTTTGTATTGAAGGATTTTCTTATCATGCAATGCAGCTCGTGTGCAGCGTAACAGAAGCAGAGTGATGCGAGTTTAGAAGAATTGAACCAAGGAGCATCGGACAAGTCTGAAATCTATATTGAAACCGTGGACCCTGAACGATGATGTCATCGTAGGATGATAGACAAGTGGAACGTGTAGTACTGACGGACCTTACAGTTTCATCCGTGGAGTACGCAGAATACTTGTCAACTGCTACAGGTATATCGCCGTCTGTATCGTTAATTCGTTGGCGTCTGATGCTACATCGTGTACTGCGTACAATACCTCCTTTATACGGGATATTTCTCTGTAAATCCATCAACGCCTCTGCGGCTGCACTCTCCTCGTGAGCTTAGTGAGTGGCATGCAGATTGACAATAAGTGTTCTTACCTCACGAATCCTGCTTTAATTTGTGGTATCTCCATGGCCACATTCCTGTCAAATGCGTTGCCATGAACGCTACCTTCCGGAGTACAATATCGAATGCCATAGAGGTTGAACAGCGGGAATTATGTTCTGGGGTGCGATTGCGCATCAAGGACGGTGGCAGATGTTAAGTATTATAGGTAGTCTGAACAGTAATATGTACATAATTGGAGTTTTGGATCCCGAAGTCGTTTCTTTTCTTCAAGTCATTCCTGTACCTATTTTCATTAGGATATTGCCGCCAACATGTTGCTAGGAATGTTTAAGACTGCTTGTCAGTAGAACGCGTACAGAGTCTTCCGTATCCTACGCATTCGTCAGATATGATGGTCTTTATGTATGTTGAGTAAATCATTTATGGCTTTAGGTCTCTATTCTTCTTATTAACTTTTACATATGAGCATTGTATACTCACGCAACGAATATGAAACTCTTACCCAGGCAGACATTCAAAATCTGCTTGATTCAATGCCATGTCGTATAGCAGAACGTATTACAGAGCGTGGCGGCTACAACAGATACTTATTTCGGACATTTATTTATTTATTTTGAAAATGCAGTCATTTGTTGAGCTGTTTGGATCATCTATTTGTTCTCGGCTTCTCTTCAGATAGGAACCTCAGTTTTGTGCATAATGTAGTTATTTATTATGTTTCCTTTGTTTTGTTTAATTGTTTATTCAGTAATTTCGTTATAATTAACCGCATATAAACTTCACTTAATATATTCCAAATCTAAACTCAAAAATTATGCCTTGTAGTTGTTAATGCACAAATGAAACATAGCACAACTCCTGTCAATGTATGTACTGATCACATTTCTTATTAGATTCAGAGCCAAAAGTAACAAATAGATTTTATGTTTACGTTATTAACTGTTGAATAATATTGTAAAAGCTAATCATTGTTGATGTATCTAACCATATGCAGTGGATGTGAATCTTCTCTCCGGTATTGCATTTATACTCGAAAGCGAAATCTCGGTTCAGGGGCGGTCGTCCCTGTCATCCCAGTATTAATACCAGTACTTTATGCATTGAATTTCAATACCCTATAAGTATTTGGAACGTAATATTTTGCTCACTAAGTCCCAGTTTTCACTGCAATAGAAGGAATATTTAGGACAATATAATTCTACAGATTTAATGAATTTTCGATACATTTTAGAATGATTAATACTTTCAAATATTACATTCATATTTGTAATTAAGTTTTTTTTTCTTCTTTACAATGTTGAAAAAATAATGTTTTCAAAGCATTTAAAACAAAATGTGTGAGAAATCAATCTTACAATTTTGCCCATTTGCTAGACACGCACAGAGAAATATTGATGATTTCTTCATGGGTTTGTAATTTTCACAAACATGAGTGTATTATAATATACATTTGAAATATTTTCTGTTAAAAATGTTCTTCTGCGCTAAAAAATCTATTAAAAAATAGATAGCAATAAAGCACAATAAAAATGAAAAAAATTCCAAGTAAAATTTTTCAGTTTAAATTTTTTATATGATTTCTTTAACATAAAAAATATGAAACACAACTAGATGCAAATTTAAGTTGCAAGTAACAAAATTTTAAAGAAAAGTATATTAAAATGCTTTTCCTTGAGGGTAAATAAACAAATAATGAAAAACATGTAAGAAATACATTATACAATGCTTACTTTGTCATATCTAGAAGACTTTTCTTTACCCTAAAGATAACATCTACCTAAAACTTATCAGTTTGGCATATAATTATAGTCACAAAACAGGAAATTAAATACAATAGAATTTAGATTTTAAAAAATCAAACAAATGATTCTAGAATTATACCTGACTGTAGAGACAAGTTTAATTATTCAATAACAGATTTTAGTGTTCATATTTAATTTGAATTTCGAGAAACGATACCAGTATTCAATGATTAATGGTACCACATAATTACAGAGAAATCTGCTTAAGTCATGTGGAGTGTTGCCAAAAAAACTTTCTGAACTTTTCTTCCATATCTGTATATTTTGCTTCTTTAAGTGCCTTTCTTTCTACCCTTCGAGTAATTATATTAATCTCCTGAAACGATGGTATCATATATTCAACTCTCCGTTGCATTGATTTTACAATTAAAGTGAGGAGAAAGCCTTTTTTATATTTAGATCGTTAGTTTAGTTTAATAAAATTTTCTTTACAGAAGATAAAGCTGTAAAATTATTTTCGTGTTTTTGTTTCACCGATGTTTCAGTTTATTGTTCATTTTAATGCTGCAACGCAGATGGTAATACAATGTGAATTTTCTAGAAACAGGGATGTAAGAATAAATCAATGACTTATATATCAGATTAACACTAAATCGATTTTTAATGTAGTTATTTTATTTATGCGATGATTTTGTTTTTAACATTAATGACTTTTATCATTTTCCGTTATTATAATTATGTTTACATTATTTTCAGTAATAAAAGTTAAACATTTACAAAAAGTAATAATGTGTTGTGTTCTATGTGAATTTTTGCAATAAGTTTCTACTGAAAGTTTGCAAAGTATTTTCAGATATATATTTCAGGTTTTTTGCATGATATATTTTTAATAGTTTTAATATCTAAGAAATGGTTTATTAATTTCAATGTATATTTTTAAGCGGAAGTCTTTGTATCTAATACATGAATTCAATCTTTAGTACATATTATTCTTCAACGTGTTATTAACTGCAATGATTTAAACATATTACATTTAATTAAATAACATTTTAATATTATTTTGTTATTTTATTATCATTTAGTTATTTTCTTTAGTTAATAGCTAATTTTCATATCATTGTATTATTTCATATTCCCAAGTTAAATCTTTTACCATCATGTATGAGTTGTACTATCTAATCAATGAGTTTCAATCACATTAAAGTAAAACTGTAATAAGATTTTTTTTAAAAATATTTGTTTACTTATTTTTATTAATATTAGAAAATAAAGATAGAAAATTCTTGATTCCTTGATCCTTTCTTAAATATCAAAATTGTTATTTATTTGATTATTTATATGGCTAGAAATTAAGTATTTAATGTTGAAACAATGGTAATGCTATATAATTATATACAATTTTAGATTATGAAAGAAAATTCGCTAATGATATATGCACTCTTACAAATATCTACTCTATATACATAAAATCATAATGAAACGATTTTATGAAACGATTGCTTTTATTTTATCGCGATTTCCCTACATATATTGAATATTATGCAGTAAAAAATCCGTACTGATTGACAGATATCAAAATTAATATTAAAATTTTAAAATGTGAATTAGTTTTCGAGATTTAAAATTTTTCCTAATTTGAATTAAATTTCTCTAACGATGGCAAACAAATTATCCCATTTTTGTGAAAATAAAGGTAGAAAATGGATAACGAAAGGGATTATAAGATTATTTTGCTTCTGTCAGTTCTTAATTAGAATCGAAAATAACTTATATTTCAATCAATAATGAAGACACTTTTATGTTTTTTCAAAAATATCCGACCAAGCAAAATCTCTTTACTTTTTCGATCTCAAGGTATCAAATTACGTCAAAAAAAAAAAAGAATCATCTGTCATTTTATTCTTAAAATAAATTCCATTGACTTAAAAATTATGAAGAAAAGAGATAGATATACATTATTTCGTAAAAGCTATTTTCAATATGATGTACGTTACCACTGAAATTTAAATGCCTTCATTCGGCCCTTACAAAATTATGATCAAATTATCTGAACTCAACTGTACTTTTTTCCTCTAAATGAAAATGATTTCCTTTTATTTAAGCACTCTAAAGTGGCATTTCGTTGTATTAGAACTAAAAGTAGTATCATTAAAAGTTTTATTTCTTTTTGTGATAACACGTGTTTGTGTTTGAGTGGAATGTAGAAAATTTTATTGTTATTTTTTTGACGTCACACCAACCACAACTCTTCATCTCTTTTCTTTTTCTTTACTCTACATAAAACAAATAATAACACCGTAGTTTTCTTTTGGGTGTTTTTTTTTTAGTTGACAATAACGCATAAACCCGAAATGGTTTAAAGAGAAAATATACAATTTTGTAAGCATTTATTTATTTAATTTTTTTTTCTATTGGAAATAATTTGAACCGACTTCCAAATGAAGTTTTTATGTAAAAGCTAAGGAAAAGTGAAACTAATAGGGATTATTACTTATAGATAATATTAGATAAATCACAGTAATAATCATGAGAAGGGGGAGAGTCTGTGGTAAATAAAAGATTAAACTGCTTTAATGTGCTTTAGGGGAAGTTTTACATATACATTTAATAATGAAGGCATAGGTTATATTTTAATGTAGCTGTTTAATATCGTAACTTAGCATTGTCTGTGATGATTTATAGACGATTCACTTGGAGTACTTATAAGAACACTATATGGATAGATTAATCAGCCACTGATTTAATATTCCACATATGTAGCAGCTGCTAAATTCGGAACATCTGTTTCAAATGTCCATATGTGGTTGCATATAATTTCCAATCGTTGTTGAAGGTTAATTACTTATCTTCCACACTGTTCATTTCACCTAACTCTCAGATATTCAAATTTTTATAAATGCTACAGTTAGATTATTGATACAAATTCACATAGATGAAGCTAGTCTTTTAATAAAAATATGTGATATTTTATAAATTCGCCGTTACTTTTCACATTGTTTTATATGATGTACTGGATTTAAAAAAAACAACTACAGTAATCTATCCTTATTTCAAACACAAATTAAACTTTTTTGGTTGCTTCTTGCTATTTTTCAAATTAATGATGTTTTTCAAATTTGTTTTTAGGAAAAATACTGATCTTAAATTAGTTTATCAAAGTTTATAACTTATTTTAAATCATTAACGATACATAAATGAATTTTTGAAAGGGAATAATAAATTATTTTAAACTTTCAGAATAATTTGTAAACGTAATTTGATTAAAGACATTGTGCTCCTAAATCTAAATCGTAATGCGAACAGAATCTGAAAAACAGCAAATCGTTGTTTTGACACAAAGTTTTTTATTCTGTTTAATGTATGAAGTTAGTCATTTTTTATTTTCGTTTGTTTGTTTGATAAAAAATGTATTTTTTTGCGTCAAAGTGTGGATATTTTACGAAATGTTTCTAGTAACAAAAAGTAGTCGTTGTGGGGCAGCGTCCATACTAAAAGAATCTGTAGAAAATCTGTAAGCATTTTGTCTAGAAATCTGCAGGCAATCTGAAAGTATTTGGCCTACTCTGCAAATATTTATAAAATTTTCTTAAAATATTCTGCAGATATTTTTTGATAAAGATAAATCTTCAAAACTTCTTCAGAGTTTTGTAAAATTTCTGAAGAGAGTGCAATTTTTTTCAGTTAATCTTAAGGTTATTGGTGGTGGGGGTAATACTTTCCCATCAAGAATATGTATGATATATAATATGAAAATAAAATATGTGTAAACTATTTATGAAAGGCGTTAAAATTCTAAAGTAAAATTTAAACACATTTTAAAAAGATTTATTCATATAAATAATTAAGCAAATCTGTGCAGTTAAATGTCACTAAGCATTCGATTTCAAAACAAACTAGTCGTTGGGGGTTCACCGCACTACTTACCCATCATGAATATGCATAATATAATGTATGAAAATAAAGCATGTGTAAACTACTTCTAAAACGCATCGCAAATCCAAAAGAAAATTTAAACATATGTTTCAATATTTTTAATATACAGGGTGATTATAATTAAAGTCCGAGTTTCAAAATGCTCTAAAAAGCGAACCACTCGTTAAAATGGCTTCAAAGTTTAGCAGCGTATTATTGAAGAAGGGGGCAAGAACATGAACCAAAAAAAATTTCCAAATTTGAGTGACAGATGGTGCTGTAAGCGTCAGTATATGTAAATTAAAATACCTGGCATGCGCACGACAATTTCAGGTGTTATATAAGCGTTGAGTAAACGGCGTTTCCTCATTTCGCTTCTCAGACGTTGGCCATGAGTGTCTCAATGAAAGATCATGCTCTGCTTGTAAAGCTTTATTACAAGAACGGTGATTCTGCACCAGTGGCTCTGCAGAAGTTCAGGACTTTCAAGGGTATGAAAAAAGGCGCTGGACCGACGACTGTCAAAGGCTGGTGAAAATGATGAAAAAATTCGAAAATACAGGTTCGTTTGATGTGCAGTCTGGTAGAGGAAGGAAAAGATGTGATTCGGCGGTAGTTGAAGAAGTGGCCACAGCAGTTCAGGAAGAATCTAGCGGTGGTGAGCAACCATGCAGTGCACGGAGAATTGCCCGAACATTGGACAGGCCTGTGAGCACGGTACGTAACATTCTACGAAACATCCTGCATTGCTATCCGTATAAAATTTGCCATGTGCAGGAGTTGTTCCCTTCTGACCTGCCAGCAAGAGAGCGTTTTGCTTTGGAATTTCTCGCTCGCATGGAAGTGGACAATGATTGGCCGTGGAAAATTCTGTGGACAGACGAAGCCCATTTCCACCTGACGGGATGTGTCAATACACAGAATTGCCGAATATGGGCAACAGAAAATCCACTCGCAACGAACCCAGTACCACTTCATCCTGCAAAGGTCACTGTGTGGTGCGGATTTACGGCATCATTTATCATAGGGCCGTATTTTTTCGAGGAGACGGGTGCTTTAGGTCCTGTTACCGTTACCGTCAATGGTCAGCGCTATGAATCTATTTTGCGTAATGACGTCATTCCAGCTCTGCAACAGCGTGAATGTCTGCATAGTATCATTTTTATGCAAGATGGCGTTCCTCCGCACATTGCAAATCGACTGAAACAGTTGTTGAGGCAGCATTTTCCGAAATGCTAGAATTATCAGTCGTCATTTCCCTACAGCCTGGCCGGCCCGATCACCTGATCTTAATCCGTGTGATTTCTGGCTGTGGGGTTATCTGAAAGATATTGTGCTCAGTACTCCGATTGCCAACGTAGCTGAATTATAGACACGCATTTCGCAACACATTCTGAACTTGACCCCGGATACATTCCGATCGGTTGTGGAACATGCTGTTTCCCGATTTAATCTTGTTCCGGATACATTCCGATCGGTTGTGGAACATGCTGTTTCCCGATTTAATCTTGTTGCCCACAACGGCGGACAGCATATTGAACATGTTTTGCGCCAGTCTCGCCAAACTTAAAAACCGATTGGTGGGATGCTTTTTATGCGGTTTTTGGCTTCAGGACAATTAAAAACCGATTTTTCCCATCCGATGTGGTACGACCTTTCCGTGGTGGAATGGCTTACGTAACTAACAGTATCACACGCGTACAGTCATGCACACTGAAAAATACAGTTGGTTTATATCGTGTAACTTACGCCTTAGCCGTTGTTTTACGATTTGTCCTTTGTAGTCGAAATTCTGACGCTTACATCTCCATCTGTCGCTAAAATTTGGAACTTTTTTTGGTTCATGTTCTTTCCCCCTTCTTCAATAATACGCTGTTAAATTTTGACGCCATTCTAACGAGTGGTTCGCTCTTTAGAGCATTTTGAAACTCGGACTTTAATTATAATCACCCTGTACATAATAACGCTCTATTCATGAATTGCCGATGAACTAATTTCGACAGATCATATAAACGTTAAACTGCTCAAGTAGTTCAGAATGCTTCAAAGAAACATCCTTATGACTCCAAAGAATAAAAATCATATTAACTAATAGTTTATAGTGTCGGATTAAGCGTCTCATTTCCATATAAAATATATATTATGGAATTAAAATTTGAATAAAATAGAGGGTTATGAAAAATCGAAGAATGTGGAAAACAGAATTAGAAATATCTCGGCAACTAACAATTCGACCGATTTCGTTCTTTTTGCAAAATGTGCGTTATTTTTGCCTTTTACGTCCACTACTTTAAAACGTTCTAAAATTTTTATAAACCTTATATCAAAACGAATTTTTTGAGAATTCGAAAAAAATAGTTCTGGAAAATCGACCGTCGTATTCGCACAAACTGCGTATATAGAAAATTTCAAGTTTCTATCTCAATTTTTTCGGGAGATTGGCGTTTACAGGCAAACAGAGAAACAGGTGGGTGACATTTTTTTTTCTAAAAATATGTCTTTTAGAATCCCTGGTATCTGAAACCTGCAATTCCGCCATTTTTTCGATTTTTAAAACGATCGCAAGATTTACCCTATGCTACGTATGATGAGTAAGTAATATACTCTATCTCAATCTGTTTAGTAGAAAATATATTAAAATACGTAGCTTGATGACGTCGTAAAATTTAAATGCTCTATTATTGAATTGCGTTAAAGAAACATCCTTTCAATTCCAGAGATGATAATAATATTAACTAACATTTTACTGCACAGATTTAGTGTCTCGTAAACCAATTAAAATGTTTTTCTAAATTGAAATTTGAATGAAATATAGCGTTATGAATTATCTAAAAATATGGAAAATATGGTTAATTTTGCACACTATGCGATCGACTTTACTCTTTATTCAAAATGTATGCATTTCTATTCACTCCTTAAAATAAACAATTTCGAAAATTTTTACATATCTTTTTATGAGAACAAATATTTCGAGGGTTTGAAAAAAATAGTCCCGGATAATCGAAGTTACTAAAATTCAATAAGCTTCATTTATCATTATATACCAGAAGAACATACCAAATTTCAAGTCTTTATCTCAATTTATTTGGGATAAAGCGTTTGCAGACACACACACACAGATGCACAGAGAGAAGGACTATATTTTTTTCGAAATCTAGAGTGTCTGAAAAGTGTG
Source organism: Maratus speculifer (assembly GCA_964019185.1). Classification (NCBI taxonomy): domain Eukaryota; kingdom Metazoa; phylum Arthropoda; class Arachnida; order Araneae; family Salticidae; genus Maratus; species Maratus speculifer. The sequence continues at coordinate 24,628,270 of OZ025294.1, read as the reverse complement.
AATATATCAGGGTTTTTTTTTTTTTTTTTTTTGTAAACAATTAAATGAGACCGTATAACATGCATGGTGAGTAAATTATTTTTTCAAACTAGATGCGCAATTCTGTAAATATTTCTATCTTTGCGGAAACGCCTTTTTAAAAAAATAAGTTCTTTTAGAACGATTTTATGTATTTTGAAAATCAAAACTGTCCTCCAAAGATTAATGTCACACGAGAGTTTTGGAACAGTTACAAAATGAGCACCAGTTTCGAAAGATTCAGGGATCTACTAACAAGGAAGGTCTCCATATGGGCATACTAAGAAAAATCTGAAAAGAATTACAGAATGTTCGACTCATATGGATATGTCTGTTTATAAAAAAAGACGGAATCTTCATAGGGATTCCGTAAAAAAATAATGAAATTTTTATTTATTTAGCGATTTATCACAGATTGGGAATGAAACAGAATTTCAAAAAATACACGTTTATGTCGAATACTCTTTAATCTCTTCGCGATGAGAATCGTTTGCTTAATTTTCAATCTTTTATCACCAGTTTTGTAAACAGAAAAATTGTTGGAATTGAATCACGAAAATCCTCTGTTCAAATAAGGTAAACTTTACAATAAAAAATAACTGGTGGAAATAATGAAGGATTCTTAGCGACAATTAACACGTAAATTTCAGATGCATTAGAATATTTTTCTCGAGGGAAAATTCTACTCAGCAAATTTTGTGTCGCTTTTATATTTTAAAACCAAATATTCGAAAATATTTTATTTTTTTACAGACTTTCTACTGAAATTCCGCCGCTAAATTTAGCTGATTTTTTATTACATACAAATAATATAAATTGCATTTTTCAGAACTTTCTGAGTATGTCTAGCTAGGAAACCTTCGTTGTAAGTTTTTCAAACTGATGTGAAAAACACCGGGTGCCCATATGAATGCACGACAAACTAGCCGTTATTTTCTCCAAGATGCTGACATGTATCGGCTACTCTTCTTGGTATCCTGTTTTCTTTCCCTAAAAATATGAAGGAGAACTAATCAGTGTTTTGTAAAAGCTTTTCTAAAATGTCCCGAAAATTACGGACAGCTAATAAAAAATTATTTTTATAAATACTTCTTTGAATTTCTAAAATAATTTGTTTTTGGAGGCTTCTAAACATAAAAGAACGCTTTTCAGAGTACTCGGTAGCTTGGAAGCGTTTATTGAATATTCTATTTCATGACTATATTAAAATTTCGAAATTAGAATGTTTTCAAGTAATGCTTCATTTAAGAAACATCCGTCATTTTTTTTAAAGCGAACCCTTCTTGCAAGAAACAAATCCGGGCATTACGATAACGATGAACTATCAGTTCTGTAATTTTTATTCTAGAGAGTATTTTTATTATTTTTTCTTTTTTATGTAATAAAAGCCTTAAATATGAACGAATATAAAGTTACATAAACATTTATACCATTCTTTCTAGAATATTTAGGGAATAAATTATATCAATAAATTAATTATACAATCCCATACAGATAATGTAAAATGTGAAAGATTTTTAAAAATTAATTACTCATTGTGTTCTTAAAAATTGAATATACAAGAAGTTGCTAAAATTTTAACACAATTATGAAATACAGTGATGATAATAGAAAACATATTATTTCAAGTTCAGTAATGGTTTCATAGATCACCATTTTAGCATATTAGCTTCACTGAATTTTGTTAATTATACGCTTTTACAATACCATTTTTTACAAGCGTTAATTAATGCACTGATTAAAAATGCATACTTAAACATAGAAACTGCAAAAACTAATTGCTTTAAAGTTTAAAATACATTTTTTAAATAAAAGAAGAAAATAATTTTTTACCCTTTTCAAAAATTAATTCGACATTTCGGCAAAGAAGGAATGATACTGATTAGTAGGCAAGAGTTCAAGTCAAAATAGTGTCGCAGGATTAATATAAAAAAGCTGTAATTAAATTTAATATTTGACAGAAATTTCAAATATAAATTATTGCAGGGACATGATATCTTTCGTAGTAAATGTGTCATCAAAAGTACTACTGTTCTATAAATTTGTCTTTATAACTTTACTATGTTATAATATAGAAATATATCTGTGTGTTGCATCTGGCAGTCTACAAATTATAAAATTGATTTTGGGGCAGAAACCGCAACAATTGAATTTAATGCTTATGTAACTGCTGAATATGAAAAAAAAGTCAATTTTTCTTACTCACACACATTATAATTTATATTTTCGATACCTAAAACGACATCTTAAGGGAACAATGAATTTTTATTTGACTTTATTTGAGCAAAATCGTCTGGAGAAAAATCATCGCAAAAAAGATCTGTTTCTGAGATATCACAGTACCAAATAGTTTAACAGTTTTTTTAATTAAAATATCATTTATGAAATTTTTAAGAAGTAAATAATAAAGATAAGTGTATTTATATACTTTAGATCTGCTTTTCTCAAAACTAATTTTTCTGCGTTTTTAGATTTTTGAAATGCTTCTTGCGACGTAATTTTTTATAAATATTTATGAAATTGATAAGGAAGTATCCTGATATTAATTAAAGAGAAAATGTATACAATTTTTTAAGTTCGTTTTCATTCAGATAATCAAATTTCATTTTTTACTTATTAGAAAGCAAAATTTTGATAAAAATCAATATGGAATTTAGAAAAAAAAATCTGTATTTTTTTTTTTAAGAGATTAAAAAAATCTTACACAAATTTATTTATAATAGAATTTTAAGTGATAAAAATCAAAAGCAAGGAAATATATCACAAATGAAAACAAGAGGAGTATTCTAAAATTTCGTATAAAAATTTAAAAATTTTAATAAGATTGGAAATTTTTTTGAGGTGTTCTACACGCTTTTGGATGATATGTATATATGCATAAAATTTCATATTCCTATGATGAAAAAAAAAATAACGTCCACCGTTCCCTTAAAAACTCAGCAAAAAATACTCAAATCTGAACATGTCCTATTACCAAAATGTTTCATGAATCAAAATCAAAATGAATCAAAATTATTCAAGTTAGAGAGTCATATATACTCATTTTTGAAAACATGGAAGTTATAAAATATGATCCCAAGATGTTTTATTTTTGAGCGTCGGTATGTTTTTAGAAATGAGTGAATATGTTTCAAACTTGACTTATTTTGAATTGAAGCAATTTTGATTATCAGATCGGGAAATGTTTTAGTGTATATCTTTTTTATAAAAAATAAAGCATAACGTAGAAATTTGGGCGTCAAAATAACAAAAGGAACATAGTAAGAATAAAAGGTAAATGTTAAAATTGTCAAAATTCCGTACACACAACTTGGTGCATAGTTAGCAATAATTTTGAGATAACTTATAGGAATGAAGCTTGCATACAATAAAAATGGAATAAATATTTCCCAACAAAAAAATTAAGGAATTTTCCTTCAAAATTTTTAATGAGATATAATAAATTGTACTAGGGAAATATTTCTTTTATGAATTGATCAATTTTTTGGTTTTAAAGGCTGAAGAATAAACTCTACTCCTCTAAGATAACATTACGACGACTTTTAAGTTTTTTTCCGTTATTACTATAAAAATGTACCTCTTTCATATTACATGTAATAAAATACTACTGTGTTCTTTGGTATATATTTTATTTTTAAGCACTTTATTAATGAGTATATTATTTGCAGTTTTTATGTTATATTTGCTTTACTCTGTGAATATTTTGCATTTATCTTTACAAGAGCTAAATACTAAAAAATTCTAAAATCTGAACAAAGATTGATCCAAATTCATTATGAAGATTTCAAATATTTACACATGTGGATATATATATATACATATGTACATATATCCATGAAACTGAATGAAATTTTGGGAAACGATATTTTGAGGTTTGCGCTGATAGAAGAGTGAAGAATGATATGGAAAACAACAGTGTCACTCAAACAGTTACGGTTACAGAGAGAAAATCTCGAAAAAATTAAATGGCAACACCCAGTTTTTTGTATTGAAATGTGTTCTCCATTGTGAAAAACCCCATATAGCGTTGGAACGGTAACTGCAGTAAGAAAATCAACGGTGGTAGATAGGCTAAAAGTGAGGACAACCGATCAGGACAGAGAAGCAGCGTAAAGTAAAGCATTTTATTGTTTTACAAATTTTCCACATGACCTCCTTTACACACGATGAGACTTTGCATGTGGCAGATGTTGGATAGCACTACAGTACGTACCATGGCAATAGGGATTTTTTGAATCGCATTTCTGATGGCATCTTTCAAATCAGATGCAGTTTGAGGAAGAAACTGATACACTTTGGATTTCAGATATCCCCACAGCCAGAAATCCATTGGTGTCAGATCAGGAGACCTTGGAGGCCACGGAAACCAGAAATGACGGGAGATAACTCTGTCACCAAACTGTTGACTTAAGACATCTTTGACAGAAGACTCGACACGTGGAGGAGCACCATCTCGCATCCACAAACTTCAGATATAGCATTTCGCCATTGCAATGCGGGAATCGCGTAACGAGCTAACATGTCCAGATAGCGATCACTCGTTACTGTACACGTTTGCAAATTACCGGCAATAACTTCTTCAGAAAAGTAAGAACCGAAGATTAACGTACTCGTTACGGTCACTTTTTTTCTTGTGTAATGGACGGGAAAGCACATCATGGGGATTATTCTTTGTCCAGTGCCCACAATTTTTTTAATTCACGTTACCAGTTAATGAAGAAGCCTCATCTGTCCACAGAATGCGTAAAGGCCAGCTGCTATCTTCATCGTGTCGGATAAGGACCATCTGTAATTGGTAGTCTCCTGCTTCCGACATCTAGACACGCTGGAATCGACATGGTAACATGTTTAGAACAGAGCGCAGAATCTTGCGTACTGTTGAATTCGGCATATTCAGAACACGCGAAACACCGCGTACAGTTGCGGGACGAACTGTGCTTATCGTTTGATACACTTCTGCAACAGCTTCCACAGGAACGGAAGGTCTTCCAGACCGAGGTCGATCGCAGGTGGAACCAGTTTCTTCAAATTTATGAATCAACTCCCGTACAGCTTTGACAGTGCGCGGGCCTCGCCGTAATCCATGGTTGGGGCAGTAAACACGCACTATCTCTGCGGTATTTTGTCCATTCAGTTAATAAATCTTTACGATTTCCCCCCATTCTTTCTCTGAAAGCGGCATTTTGTTTGGGATGGCAGAAGGCAACATACGCGGCTCGCATTTCGCAATGCCTTTTCTTTCACCTAGCGTAATGGCGTCAATCATGACTGTGTCTTACGTAAACTTGAAATTTGCGTTTCTTGGTTTCTTCTTCTCGTTTTGTGGAGAACAAATCATGCTGGTATATCAGCCGAAGAAACGGTGTGACGTGTGACCTAAATGAAACGAACAGTAATGTTCTGGTGCACGGCGAAGTTATTTTTACTCATCCCTTGCCTAGTTCCGGTGGTTTTAAGGCTACAATTGCCATTCCAACGCTATTTAGAGTTTTTCACAATGGAGATCATATTCCAATACAAAAAACTGAGTGTTACTATTTGATTTTTTCGAAATTTTCTCATTTTAACCGTAACTGTTTGAGCGACACTAATGTTTACCATATCATTCTTGAGCACATTCCTAAAAATACCATTTGCCAAAATTTCAGTTTCTGTGAATGGTATAATAGTTAGGGGCCCAAATGTTTAGTTTTTTTTTTTATAATCACCCTGTACTTGTATTTTTTTCTAGCACTTTATATAGTTTTTAAGTTGTCAAATAATAAAGGTACTATGAAATAAAATGAAAATATAAATAATCATATAATTGAAGATAATCAATAGATGTTTACCATCTATTAAATATCTATTTGAAAAAAATACTCATATAGATTTTAATTCATAAAGTAAACACTTTATGTAAATATTTTTTATTTAATGTCATTTAAGGCTAATAGTTTCAGAATGATAACTGAAAAACTTGCATCTTTACCATCTGAATTCATCATTTCTTTCATCTTGCAAAAAGTATACCAAAATAAAAAATACATACACAGTCTGCATTTAAAACTAATTCAACATAGTAAAGTCAAATTTGATTTTTCTACTTAATTTGGGGGAAAAGATATTAGTTTAATTTTCAGTTCTTAGAAATATGTTATTAATAAAATATTTTAAAGTTTAAACTTATTGATAAAAAGGAAACTTGATATGTAAAACGGATAGTGTATTTGTACTTTTTGTTTTAAAAATTAAACATATTTTCAGTAACAATGAGTATTAATAAATTTTTTATTCAGTAGTGTTGTAATTCTTAAATGTACCGCGCACTAATTTAATCAAATTATTGTGGATAAATTGCTGTACATATTATTCTTGAAAATAAGTAAAAATCTTCCCGCATAGAATTCGATAACAGTGTAATTTTTCATTATTAAATAAGTGTTGCTAATTAAGATTATCCTTCAAAAGTGTAGTTTCTCGCAAGTTACTTATAATTTTTAATTAATTAGTTTGTATTCCACTTAAATTTTATAATCCAACAAAGTTAAAAAGAATTTATTACTATAAAGAAACAAAAACTGTCATCTTCTAATGAGTTTATTCAGAAGTTTTTGTAACAAATCAAAATCATCAGATTGCAATTTTTATATTTCTTATAATTTTAATCTGTATTTTTCTATATTGATTTAGAAGTCAAAGAATGAAAATTAAATCAATTATTCATGATTTCTGTTTTTTTTAATATGTGTTGTAATATTAGTAACATAAAATGTAAATTGGAACTAAATTGCAATTTCATTAAGATTATATCCTTTAGTCGAAAAATAAATGTGATGTAAATTATCTGTAACAAATTACAAAATGTATGTTATCTGTGATACGCATTTTTTTTAAATGCATAACACAAAATGAAACCTAATACATAAGACACGTTAGTATCATATTTTTAATTTTCATATTTTGTTTCTTCTCACAGTAATGCTAAGTTCAAACCTGTCACTATTTGGTGCTAGCTGTGCTATGACTTAATTATGATCAGCGTATTGCGGGAATAATATTGAAAATTATACCTGTGTTTGTGCGTGTGTACTCTGTAGCCAGATTACAGCTGCACAAATTTCAGTAGGATAATCTTTAGAAATATAGTTGATTCTCAATTTATCAAATAAGTAATTTTTTGTGTCTATTGACGCATATTTTGAGAAAATACAAAGTAAAAAAAAATTCAGCACATATTTATTAAAACATTTTAATCGTTTCATGTATTTTATTTATTATTTTTTTATAGTAACAGTCCATAAGACAGCATGAAATTTTCGACAGCAATTTAGAATTGATGATTGTGGTATATATGGTGAAGTAAGTAATACAGATAGCGATATTTCCGTTTATCTGTAGCAATAGTGCGAGTTTTGTTAACAGAACAATTCTCCCTCTATTGTAATATGAAATGAATGGCAACAAGATAACTGATGACTGTTCTGTTTCGACATAATGTACTAGATTATTTGTTACATTATTTTATTTCATCAACTTGTATGGCATTACTGTGGCTTCAGTATGACGTCATATGTGACTAGTTAAATAGACGACTGTCCGTTTTCATTATCTGATTCATTTAATCTATCACGTACACCGAAATCATTTACGCTAAAATTCAATGGAATATGTGGAATATGTGGCACTACATCTAGTTCTGTTATCAGTGCTGTAATTGTAATATACCTGAAACGAAACCGATGCAAATATCGTCCATGCTTTAGCAAAATTTTGACTGTCTACTATACTATGAAAAGATGGCCTTCTTATCACGTTTTGTTACTAATATATTTGAATGTTAACCTATTTCAATATTACCTTAGCTTTATTTTGACTAAGGGGAAAGGGAATCCCTCCTTCCCTTTTATGTAAAATTTATGCCAAATTTAAAGCTAGAAAAAAGGACTAGTCGCATAGAAAAAAGTATACACTGGAAAAAGCATAGAAAGCATACTCAACCAACTTAATCAAATAACTCCGCCTAGGCGACATTTGATACTGATCATTGGACTAAAATAAAATTCGTTGTAAATATCTTGATTGTAAAGGTTTTATTCCAACTGATTGTAAAAATTGTGGTCCAGAACGCTGCTACAACAAAACTAACAATTGTTCAAAAAATACAAATGTAAAATTAATTTTAGTTTTTGTGGCATTTTGCAAGATGTTGGAAGTATGCAACAAACCCTTAATTTAAAATAAAATTTTATTTTTCTGTTCTGATTTTTATCTTAATTTTTCCATGCTTAAAATGCTGCATTTTCATATATATGTAAGAAATTTCTAAATGAAGTTATTGAGCTACAATGAGTTAAATCCATGGAGAATTGGATTTAATCATTACATTATTTTGCAACTACAATTGCAATTTTGAAATTCAATCGCAAGTATATTAGTGCAGCTAGATCAAGTACTTATTAGTGAAAGCAAAACATTTTGTTAAGTGTACTTAAATGTTAAATATGATTTAAATACAATAGTGCATTTAAAAGACTCATTATTACGGGTTAAGGATTGATGAATGAATATTTTATGGTCAAAAAACGAAGTAATACTTTTTAGTCGTATATAGCTGGATAGTTATGCTATTTACTCTACATTTTCATCATGCGTTATGTCATTACTCATATGCAGGTGTTGGAATTACTTTGTAACAACGAATATCCTGAGAACGTTCATTTGTTCATCTATTCAAAAGTAGAATTTTCCATTAAAATGATCTTTTATTCCCCAAATAAAAACTCCAATCCCCCATCACATTATTCGATACTTATAATTAATTCATTTTTAAAAACATAGGATGAAATGTCTCAAAAAATATTCCTAAAATTACTTTATCCAATATAAAGTTTTAATGCATTGTATCACAGTAAATAACAAAGTTTAAGTTTGAAAAGATATTTCTTTCAATCTATCTGATTGAGAATTATAGAATATAAAATGTGACGACTTAAATAATTCAATCAAAATTTAATCTATTGAATAAATCATTATTAGTTTGTTAGTTAATTGCGAATTAAACAAATAAAAAATATTGTTTAAATATATATCATATGATTTATGATTAGTATCCCAGAACAAAGAAGGTCACTTTGTAACAATATTGCAATTAATCATTTTCATTGTCAATTTGTAAATATTTGGACATCTCTTATCATACACTGAAAACTTTCAAAAGTTTGATATCTCATTTAATAAGTTTCAAAAGATTTAAAAATTTATCACTCAGCATAAAATATATTACCGTTGAAAGTTAATAACTAAATTAACGTTTTAAATAATGCGAAATGAGTGAAATACTTCATGTGATAAAACAATTAAAAAATTCTCCGCATAATTCCTGTGTTTAATTTTATAGAATTCGATAATTAGGGATACATAAAGCCATAAAGTGTGTAAACAAATGTGCTAGAATCAATTTTTGGAACACAGTAAAATTGAAACTATTTTTAATTTCTTAAACGACTTTTACAATTATCTTGTGTATGTTTACATGAATAAATTTATGAAATGACAATAAATATATAGATTTAAAAACAACCACTCTTATTAAAAGATTTAATTTTTATTAATTTAATCTTTTGTATCTCGACGATTTTCTTAACCCTCTAATGCATATGGTCACCTTAAGGGTGATCTTAAATAAAAAAAAGACAACTTGATGACATACGTTTAATTTATTTTTGAAATGCATGAAACTAGCAAATGTTGTTGTTTAGAAACTATCTAATCGCAGTTATTTTTTTTTTTTTTTTTTGAAAACTCAATAGATATTTCTAAACAAGTTATCAAAAATCACATTTTGAACAGCATTTTCCGACAAAAGCAGAAAAAGCAGTCAACGAAAGGGAGAAAAGTGCGTAATCAAGTGATTTAAATGGCTTTTAATTCGATAGGAATTTAATTATCATAAAATGGGAAACTGAGTTTGATTCGAAAGCGCTTCCATAGCCAGACTTTCCAAATTCATAAATTTCTGTTAAAACGTTAATTTGTAAATGTGTGAAAATGTTCTGCTCTGGTGAGCAAAGCTGTTGAGAACAGCCTTAAGGCGGACTTCACTAAAACACTTTTTTACAACTGAATAAAATAAATTTCAACCCTTACAGAATGTATCTCCCTTTAAGAGGTATCTACTCCAATGGACGATTGTGGTATCGATTTTTAGTCCTAGCAACAGTCAGTTAAAGGAAGAATTTATGTTGGAATGACATAAAATTCATGCATTTCAAGTTAAGTATTTAGTGCAAAATTTATTTAATTTGTCTTTTTAAAATACTCATTAGAACAGGTTAAGGAATAAATGAGGGAATATTTCATTCAAAAAACCGAAGTAATATTTTTAATCGCATATTGCTGGACAGTTAAGCTTTTTACTTTATTTTTCATGGTGTGCTATGTCATTACTTAATTGCAGGGTGTGAAGTTGCTTTACCAGTACGAAAACCCTGAAAACTTTCATTAGATTAATTTTAAACACGATTATTCAATCGGTAAATCAATTATAATATTGAAAAATGGAATAAATTTCTCCTGAAAACTTTCGTTTGTACATCTGCCGAATGTTCAATTAAAAATATTTTATATCCCAATATTAATTCTGATCCTCCGTCACGCTGTACTTTAATTATATTTAATTGATTTTTAAAACTGGAGAATGAAATATCTCAAAAAGTCCCGCTGGAATTAACTTTATCCAATACAATGTTTCAATGCGTTGTATCACACAAAATAACAAAGGTTAAATTAGAAAAGACCTTTCTTTCAATCTGTCTGATAGAAAATTATCGAATATTGAAAGCTTCGACTTAAATAATTCAAGAAAAATTTAATCTATTGAAGGAATTATTATTAGTTTGTTAATGTATTGTAAATCTAGTTCATAACAAATATTGTATAAAAATATACCATATGATTAGTATTCCAGAACCTAGAAGGTAACTTTGTAACAAAATCTCAATTAATCATTTTAACTGCCAATTTCTACAAATTCGAATATCTCTTTTAATACACTGAAAACTTTTCAAAAGTTGGATAGCTCATTTAATAAGTTTCAGAAGATTATAAAAGTTTATCACTCAACGTAAAATTTATCTCTTATGCAAGTTATTAACTGAATTAACATTTTACATAATAAGATATGAGAGAAATGTTTCATATGATAAAGTAATCAAAAAATTCTTTGTGTATGAATTTGTTTTTAAATAATTCGATTATTAGGAATACACAAAGTTATAAAGTGTAAATAAATCGACCAGAGTTCCTTCTTCTATCACAGTAAATAAAAAATCATTTTTAATGTATTAAAAGTGTATATTATAATTTTCTTATATATGTTATCTTGAACAAAGTTATGAATGGAGAAAATAAGTGATAAATAATTAATTTTTAAATCAACCATTGTTATTAACAGATTAATTTTATAAGTATATAACAATTAAAATCCCAACTATACTCTTAAGAACCATTAAAGACAGTTCTGCGCAAAAAAAATTTAGTTCGTAATTAAAAATAATAATTCTACATTGCACTTTTCATACAAAATAATTTCTTCAATCACATTTAGAAAGCACAGTATAAAAATAGTCGAAGTTCAATTTTAGGGTATCGATCTCCTGACAAAATATATACTTCTCAGTTCTCTGTCTGTCTGTCCGCCGCAAAGTTTTGGCACAAAAAATGCATCAATCAAAGACTTTGAATTTTGTGTACATACAGTTAAATACCTCGTGCCAAATGACAAATCATGTATATTTTTTAATTCCTTTCTTTTAATTAAATAAATTTTATCAATATCAGTTGTCATTTTTTGCGATTTAAGCCACATTTACAATGTAATTTCCCAAGCCCACTTGGAACGGTCATTTTATCCCCTACACCATTTCCAGTGCACAAACCGATTTGATGCTGAAACTAGCCTAAGTAATTTTTTCAACGGAATCAGACCTGCTAGCGATTAAGTCAGTAATGCGACTTTTACCAATGATTCAATTAAGGTTAAAAAAATTACTATTATTTCACTGGGATTAATATTTATCGGCAGCACGTTGCACGTTTTACGCTAGCGCTGATGATTTTTCTCGTGTTGTTCGCATTGTTTGATTCTTTGATTGCCTTTATTAACCAAGGGCTGTTCATAGTAGTAACTAAGTTTCAAACTTAACGCATGTGGAACTGTAATAACTGAACGCTTGTTTTTTGCCTGCTTGAAGATCGAGAACTAACCTAAGAGGTCCTAATGAAATGTTGCATTTTTATATTTTATGCGTTATTTATTATAATGTATATGGAAAAATATACGAAATTTTTAATTTATATTTATAATATAAAATCAATTTGGTTGTAGGAGAAATTTATTTGAATAATTTAAAAAATATTTTATATGTGTAAAATTAAACTTTCGTATAAAGGGTAGATGTGCCAATAATAGGCACCTTTAATGAATTTGTTTAAAAACTATTTTTTACTAATTATAATTATTATGTTTCGATTTTTTAATACTATATCTACCTATTAACAATACATAACCATTTTTATACCTCATTTTCCGATATTAATGGAAATTTTATAGTAAATTACAAAAATATATCAAAGCAACCAAAATTTGAGTACAGGACACCCTCCCCCCCAAAGAAAACCAATATTAATATTGTATTTATAGCGAGATTTCAATGAAGGAATAATATTAAACAAAGAACTTATTTTCAAATAAATTTGATAATTAGGATATCAATAATTAATAAAATATTTGTGAGAATTATGTACTTTAAATTACTTATTGTGACAATCGCAAGATCAATACCTTAACAATTTTAGGTAAAGGATTTAAAAAACTAATTATCAGGGAATTATAATTATCAAATTATTGAAATTGTGAGAGATTTAGAGAATTAATTAAAAAATATCTGAAAAAAAGTTTTGTAACATTAATGCATATATTCGTATATTTTTTTTAGGTTAAAATCACCGACTTGATATACTGCTTGTACGAATAAGTATTACAAATATTAAAGAAACGATACTGCGTGTTGAATATTTTTAGTACCAAATAAAATATTTTCAAAATAGAACTGAAGAACTGATGTTTGAGGCCAGTGATATGCAAATTTACTAGTTTTATTTCATTACTCCTGTATAGTTCATCAATGTTATTTTTTTTTTGCAATAGTTGTTTTTAAAATATGAATAAGCATACATTTTAAACAGAAAATAATAGATTTTTAACAACTTTTGTAACTTAATTGTTTTTATTTAATTGGGGAGAAATTGAGCCCTTCTTTTCTTTATTCTCTTAAATAAAATTCTGCTTTCTAATTTGTTTTATTGACTGCTAGATTATAAAATATGCAATGCAGAGTTAAGAAATAATAATTAAAAGAGTGAAAGGTTTATTAACAATACAAAATCATTTAAAGTAGCTGTGAAAAAATTTCGGTGCCATTACATTCTGGTAACTACAGTTTAAAAATTAAATTTGATTAGCTGGACTTTAAGTTAAAAGTCAAAATGTTTTATATACTATGTAAATCACTGAAGGTGCATTTTTAGAAATGTCTATATGGGTTCAGAATATTCATTGCTGTAAATTGACCTATTGAACATTCCAATACTGAACACGAGTCATAAAGTCTTAAAAAATGGAAAAGATCATTAGTATGTATAATTCAAAGTTTTCTATTGTTAGCAAAACAAAAAACATGCATAAATAAAGAATATAAAAACTTATAAAATGAAATGAGCTCTTACCGTGTTCATTAAGACTTTTTTTTTAACTTTAAAACAGTGAAATTCAAAATATTATTTTCTCCTTCATGATTGGTTTCATTAAGAGTATCAACAATGACCCATATAATAAAATATGCAAGAAGAAATTACGAAAAAAAGTAAGAATTATTTCCCCCTTCTTTTATATATATATAATGAAAAATATTGAAGACCATCCATTCCTGTCACATCTACCATACAATACAATTTCTATAACAGTAAATTTTTTTACATAATTATGCCACATTAATAATAACCATCTTAATTAAATAATACTAGCCTCCAAAGTTTGAGTAGTGTCATGCTTTTCAGGTTATTATAATTTTTTATTCTGCATTAGCGGTGAATCGGAAAATGACTTAATGTTTTAATAAGATGCAAAAATATGTCGTAAAATGTAAATTTCAAAGTGAAAAAAGCGAAATAATATTAACATTCTGATACTTTAAAATGGATGAAATTGTTGTACTTTTAACTGTTAATAAATATTTTTATTTATTCGTTACCACTGAATCTTAAATAGAGCTTCATTTTTAACCGCTGCCTTAGAACCTTTAGCAATGTGGAAATTTCACATTTAAAAATTTCAATGATAAAATTGAATCTCCGCTCTTCTTGCTTCATTGGACACCCTGAACTGCTTAGCTGAAAGAATATCCAAAATCTCACAGTTTTTTGAAAAGTGACTAATGCTGTCATCGCATTTCGACACTCGTTGATAAATATTATTTATAATATATTTAAATTTGAAAGAGAGGGAAGGTTTTATACAAGGGAGCTATCATAGTTGGAATTCTTGAGAAGGGGGGGATTTTCTAAATTTGGATTACACCCCTCATGGGATACATGACTGGAAATTTCTCTAACCATTATTTCAAATTATTTACCTACAATGCCTCTACCCCCCCCCTTTTTCACGCACGCGGGATTGGCACTTTTCAAAATTTATGTGACAGCACTCATGGGATATTTTGTTAGAAGGTCCTGTGAACACTTATTCATGTTATGCCCTGACCGTGCCTTTCTCCTTAATTTCGGGAGCTGCAGTTGTCGTACTCCTTCAGGTGGTTTTCTGTAACTGGAAAATTATCGAATCGATTTAAAAGGCATAGAAAAATCGATTAAAAAAGCTTGATCCAATTTACAATCCATTTAGTACCTCTTCTTGCTGCCAAGCGTGCTTTTAATTTTTTTTTATATATTTTGCTGCTAATTCTTTAAAAAATAAAAATTTTGATATTTAAACTTCTAAATCTTTTTTTATTTACTGGCGCCTTCTCAATTTTTTGCAAGCTGGGGATACCGTCATATGAATTTTCGATTATTATTGCTCCCTTTTAGCCTTTTTGGGGTAAGTTGTTTTTTTAAATCCATTCCCTTTTAGTTGTCATGTATCTAATAAAATCCTTTATAAGCGTATAAAAATAATTATTAAAATGATGAATTGTATGATACCTTGACAATAGGGGATTCTCGGAAATAATCGATAACTCCATCGACTGTGATTTTTATGATGGTGATTCTTTTCGATTGGTAAATTTTCGAGAATAGTTCATCCAAGCCATATCCTAACAGCAGTTTTAGGTAGAAGCAAGAAATAGAAGATAAAAAATATTAAACAATATTAAACACTTATTCCAGCAAGTTTAGAAATTCCACCCGTTAAAAAGAGGTACGAGAATTTATGCCATTTCGCTATACCTCAGTTATAATTCTTGATAAAGACATGAATTTGAGATTGCCTAATCGACTAAAATAAATTTAAACATGTATTTTATCTATTTTAGTAATTCCCATCTCAGCGAGTTTAATGAATTGGCCGCATATTTTGGATATTTTGCCATATCCCAGCAGCAGGAATAGAAGCGCTGAATTCAAGATAACATATCTACTAAAAACGTATATAGACATAGGTGCTTTAATCATTTTAGTGCTGTTTTGTCTATTATGTTGTCAACATGGATTTTGAAAAACAATGTAAAACGAATAAGAAAGCAATTATGGATGTTTGATTAAGTATTAAGATTTTTTTAACTACATTTATTTTATGATAAAAATAACGATACAGGCAGTTTATAAATGGAATAATTATTTAAAGATATATTTAATGTTAATCTTTTGAGGGCAAGCATTTCCTTTTGTTTAATTCTGAACTTCCGTCCTAGCCATATCCTGGTAGAAAACCGGAAATTTGGAAATATTTTATATTAAAATAAGGAAAAGCAAATTCGTGACTTTTTTCCACCAAAGTTAGAAAAGAAAAAATTAATAGATTTTTTTTTCTGGTGCAAAACACTTCAAAAACCGTAGGTAGGATTTAATGTATCCCACTGCCCCTCAAGGGGAAAAAGTTGGTCAAAATAGTTCCATTAAAAATGTTTTACACAATGACTGAGTTTTACAGGATTCCAAAAGCTATAGATAGGATACCTATACATAGGAATTTAAACATTATTACATTATTTTATATATTAGCAGTTTCCGATGTGCAGATGGCATTTATTTATTTATTTGTTTATTTTTAACTCATTTTTTGAAAATTTATTTACATTTTTATTCAAATTTTAACCATTTGGTGAGATATTTTCTAAATATTTAAAAAAAGTGTATTTTTTTCAAATTTTTCCAATTATTAAAATTTAAAAAGCATAACATCTCCTTAGTTTTTCAGTATAAAACTTAAACTATTTTTTGACATTTTATTTTAAAAAATTCCAATTTGCGAATAATCCTGACGTGGTGATAAAAATAAAAATCAATTTTTGATTCAGTGCTAGCAATACATAAAAAATAAATTAATAAATGATAATAAACACAAACAACCAAAGCTTTTGTAATTTACATTATTATTCTTTCAACAGTTAATTAGTATATGGTAGATATTATCTTACCAAATCCTTTAACATTTGCTTAGATAAATTTACATATTATTTTAGCATAATATAACAAACAATTATATGTGAAATCTATTTATTTACTTTTTAATTGCCTATTAATTTATAAAATAAATCTGTACGGATTATTCTATGAGTGTCTTACTTATTACGAGAAAAGCAATTTTATACATAGTTCAAACACGATAATAAATTTTAAGAAATTTATCTGCCTTTCAGATTTAACTGTTTTCATATGTGTTAATCTTTGATACCTGTCTTTACTCAGGAGACTCCTTCTGCATTTACTTCTGCTAACAGCATTTCTAGGCAACTATATTAATCCCACAAGGTTAAGAATGATGATGCAGAAATAGTTTGAAGGAAACTCATTATTTACGTTTTGTATAATTTATATGAATGGTGTAGTTATACATAATTATAAAACCTACAGAATTTCTGAGGTATAATTTTTCCAATAAATTTTTATAGAAGATATAAATTATTATATCCTGCCACTGTAGGACTTTTAACCCGTCAATTCACACTTAATTGGGATATAAATTTTACCCAATTACATATTTTCTTCAAAAAGGGATATAATTTTAAGGACTCTTCTGACCTCCCTTGTAGCTTTCATGTTCAAGATCTAGAAAAAGTGAGTAAAGATATATCTTTTCGTTATTCACTATAAGAAGAAGTGTATAGCAATTTGGACTAAAAACCCCGAACCTCTTACGAAACATTATTTTGAACAAAGAGACTCTAGTTTACTCAATATGCAAATGTATATTATACTAATATTTTCCAATATTTTCCTTGTTTTATTTTTACTAATAAATAAAATATACGAGTTTTGGCTATTATATAACCAGAATAGTGTTCCTAATGGCAAACATCAAGTATAGTCAAACTTGCTTAGACACTGTCACATCGTGTTTTTTCCAACATCTACTCGATAGTCATGGTCACGTGTTGTTTAGTTTTGATGCAGCCCTTACTCAAAGTAGAGTACGTTCAGTGAGCAAGTGGCTTATCAGGAAAACGAAAAGTATTAGCCTTAAAGAACGGGTTGTCCTCAAGTTTTATGAGCAGTTTCTTTACAAAACTTCAATAGACGCTATGCTACATTAAAAGAAGTGTATCAACATGTATTTTTATAACTTTTTTATGTGTGTAAGAGGTCTAAAGACGTACGATGCGCAACATGGTCGAACACTTCAAAACTTGCACCTTCAAAAGTGGAGACACGCATTCAAAGAATTGGTTGTTCAACAGCGAAAATTATTGATATGGGTAACAGAACTCCTACCGATGTGTTTACAGGAACCGAAAAGTTAGCGTTCGTCAGCTATTGCAAGTAACATTCAATGCATAGTGTCCTGGATCCTTCATGAGAACATGAATATTTTGCCAATTGCATTGCGTATTCTGATCTAAAGTCAGTAACGAGCCAGATACCAGTAATTTAACATTGTTGAAACGCACAGGTAAAGAGGTTGTGGAATCACGGTTTCAGTAGGGATCTTACTCAGTGTTCACACAGATCTGCATGTGTTGCATGGAGGAAATTTGACAGGTGTGACCTATCGGAATGAGGTCCTTTATTCGCATGTCGGACATTGCATGATGCTATTACTAATGATTTTATTCTGATGGATATACTGCACGACCTCATCCAAATTTGATTCTTGAGGGCAATCTTGAAAGTCACGATGTGGAGCGAATAGAGTAGCCTACTAACTCGTCTTCTACTGTACGTCCTCGTTGAACACTGTAAAAAAAATCTGTAAAGGTACTAAACATTTTCTAGGAAACTGGGATTCCAAGAACTTTTCATGTAAAGATAACAGGAAAAATCCATGTAACCGATTCTAAAACTTGAGGTTTTGTTGTTACTGTTACAGGAAAAGTTCTTGGAATCCCAGTTTCCTGGATAAAGTGTAGTACCTTTAAAGATTTTTTTTTACAGTGAATATGAGAGAACATGTTTGGAAAAATTTTGACAAATAAGTTGCTATTTTAAATCTTCCCCCAAAATCATTAGATGAGCTGGAAGAATGCTCACTCCGTGTCTGGTTATCACTTTATCATTTTGGTGCCCGACAACTTAAATGACGCATGGAAAATGGATGATGCCCAGCATTCAAGTTAATGATAAGCACATTCTTAATTAGAACACATTTTTATGATGTTTTTCAGGCATTATGCAGCATGATGCTGCGATGTGCTGTTTTCCCTAAGAATGGACTTTTCCCCAAAGATTGCTGATTTTTGTTCTTGTTGTAGTAAATTATTTTTGAGTTTCACTGATGTAAATTTTTGTCACACTTAATAATTATCTGTTCTCATTTTCTCCAAATTTGTTGTTTATACATTCATGCATTTTCAAACTAGATGCAAAGAATATGGTTGTATCTTAATTTGTGGAGGGTCGAGTGTACTAAGATAAAGGAATCACGCAAAGAATTCAATACATTTTCGTATATTGATGATAATCTCTGGAAGCATCATTTCAGAAGTTTTAACCATGTTTTATTATTATTATTAGTTTATTTTATAAAAGCAGTATAGTGTATATAAAGATAAAAGCAAAAATACAATATTGAACAAATGTGTTGAAGTACTCAAGTGTTCAAGTACTAAAAACTTCAAGTAACGTTTCCATCCAATAGTAAAAATTGCTGAAAATGAAATTTCAGCCTATTATTCGTTTTTAACACCTATAAGTTGGTTTTGTATATTCTCTTTCCAAACTATAACTTGCGTTAATATACGCGATTACTCTGTGATTTATACAAAGCAAAAACACTCACAGGTTAAAAACTTTTGACGCAGCAGTTTTTGTTATGGTTCTGAATATTTTATATATCGATCATAAAAATAATGATATTAAATTCTGAGTGTCACTATACTATTAATTAAAAAATATAGAATTATATTATTTATTTCATCATTTTATTTTTGTTCCAATTACAATGGCATGTAGAAAAGCAATATTCAAAATGAAAAGATGCGCACAACTATATTTAATGCTGCTCTTTCAAGCACATTTCTCATAAATTCAAAATATTAGTTTTAAATGATATGTTACAAAATTTTAAAAACACCTTCATCTTAATTTAAAAGGTTTCTTTTAAAATTCAAGTTAAAAATATTTTTGATTCGGTAAGCTACATTTACTCATCTAAACGAAACTTTTAATTTTCTATTTCACTGTTAAATACATAATACTTACTGAATCTACGCTATTCATCGAAATGTATTTATTTCAATAAATTATTTATTTTTGGTGTAATATTATTTGAAAATGTAAGTAAAGCTTATGTGAATGATTTCTTTGTGTAAAATTATCCTTTGCATAAATTACATTTAGTTTGGGTGCAATGACGGAAAGAAACCATTTTTAAAACAAATGGTCTAGATTACTAATAACTAAAAAAAACGGTGGATGCCTAAAACCTGTTAAGTAACTGTAACAAATAAAAAAAAATCATTTAATTATTTAAAAATACCAATAAAATTATTCTCAGCATACGGATTTCTGTAGCTTTACAAAAACTATTGTAGATTTACATCTTTTTTCTGTACAATGTACAGATAAAATTTTATTAACCATGCAGATGGCTTCATACACTTATCTAAGATACAAGGACGATATACACACAGAAGTAGGCATAGAAATACACGAATAAATAAAAATTTTGTAAAAAAAAAAACTTTTATTTTTTCACACATAAATTAGGCAAATACGTCTAAACTGGAAAGTTAAATAATTTTTTTATTGGATTACTTTCTTCTATTAAAGATAGAAGAATGAAAAATTGACAAATATGTTTATATATATATATATATATATATATATATATATATACAGAGTTTTTCCAGAGGGTTTTAGAGAGGTTCCATTCCCCTGCTGCCTTTCAGTTTAAAAAATAGCGCCCCTCTTGCCCCACATTAGAAAAAACGCAGCCCTTCAGCGATAATGTGGACGCGATATAGCGAGTAAATTAAGCAAAAAATCGGCGACTAAGCGAAAAAAATAGCTCTTACGCGTACCACAAAAAACGTAATTTCGTCAAAAAAATCGTGAAAAAATCGCAAAATAACGATTAATTTCAGGCATAATTCGCGATAAAACGGCTAATTTTGTCACAAAATTTCCCCCAAAAATGGCAGATTTTCTCAAAAAAAGGGAAAAATAGGCAAATTTTGTCAAAAGATGACGAAAAATGACAACTTTCGTCATAAAATTAAGATAAAACGCAGATTTCGTCAAAAAAGTGCAGAAAAAGTCACATATCGTCCAAAAATCGCAATAAAACGGAAAAATCTGTTAAAAGATTCGCGAAAAACGACAAATTTTGTCAAATATTCGCGAAAAAACGAAAAATTCGTCAAAATATCCCGAAAAAACGGTAGATTTCGTCAAAAGGTCGTGAAAAAATTTAAATTTCGTCAAAAGGGCACAAAAAAGTGCCAGAAGTGAATTTTTCTGCTATAAAAACTAATTTTCCTGCTTCTGTTGTGTTTTTATTGCTCCAAAAGCGTTTTTTTTCTGCTTCACAATCAAGGGCGTGTGAAGAGAAAATTGCACCTGGGGTATAATTAGAATATGACGCCACCCCTCCTAATTATTCCCCCTGTTCCTCCCCTCCCCTGATTACCTAAACAATCGGGAGTGGTGAATCATGTCTAGACGAGAGCTATGGGCCAAATTTTCTATCGAGAGAGATAGACTACACACTCTTTAATTTCAAATATAGCTTTTTAAAGAGCTGAATTTAAATACTAAGTGATTATATTTTTTTGATGATTATATTGATTGTGCACCTATCTTAGCCAGGCACTGAAAGATATTGTGTATGGCGTACAGCGCTTCGTTTCTCCAAAAACATAATGTTTTTTTGTTAAAAAATCTTTTTTGATTTTGGCATGCCATATATTATTTTCATTCTCCAAAACATAATGTTTTTTTGTTAAAAAATCTTTTTTGATTTTGGCATGCCATATATTATTTTCATATCGTTTTACTTACGTATTTAAAAGTTTTGGTTGATAAGTAATCTATCTACTTTTAATGAAATAAACTTGATTAGCATTTAAACTTATAAATAACCTAAAATTTCTTGATAAATATTTATTACCTAAGCGATTGAGAGAGATAAACTATGTCTAGATGGAGATATGGACTATGTAATCTTTAATTTCAAATTTAACTTTTTAAAGAACTAAATTTTCCAAGAGATTATATTTTTCTGATGATTCTATTGATGGTGCAACTATCTTATACAGACAATTTTGTGTATGGGTGCGACGGTTTATTTCGTCAAAAACATGCTATTTTTTCATTTAAAAATAATTGTTTTTTGGCATGTCAGGTTTTTCAAATTGTTTTATATATTTTAATGTCGTGGTTTATATGTAATCTGCCTAGTTTTAATGATATGAACTTGATTAGAATTCAGGCTTGTAAATAACCTAAAATTGCTTCAGTTATAAAGTAAGCGATCGGGAGAGATGGATCTTTTTTTGTCGCGAAGGATGGACTATATAATCTTAAATTTTATATTTAACTTTTGAAAGAGCTGAATTTACATAATAAACGATTTTTTTCTTATGATTATATATGGATGTTGTACCTATCTTAATCAGATAATAAGAGATATTGCACAAGCATACAACGCTTTATTTATCCAAAAGCATTGTATTATTTCATCTAAAAATCATTATTGTATTTTGCATGCCAAAAAATTTTTCATATTTTTTAATTTATGCATTGAAATATTTTGGTTTATATTTAATCAATCAAGTTTTAATTTTGTAACCTTTATTAGCATTTATGCTTATAAATAACCTAAAATTGCTTGATTTATACGTTTACCTAAGCGATCGAGAGAGATGAACTATGTCTACACGGCAGAGGTGGACCAGATTTCCTGTTGAGATTGATGGACTATATAATCTTCAATTTCAAATTTAGCTTTTTAAAGAGCTGAATTTAAATACTAAATGACTATATTTTTTTGTTTTCAGAAAATGCTTAATACTTAATTTTTTTTCGTTCGCCTCTGACATGAATATAAACATTAAAGAAATATGTCAAAAGAAATTGACAATTTATATTCGAAACTAAAACAAATGGGTAGGATTCGATAAAAAATACAATAAAACGAAACAAAAAGTAGATAGGAAACAAAGTGTTTATTTTCTGCGTCAGATTTATGACGAATGTTCACGGTTCTAAGTTACATAGAATAGTATTGGGACGAAATTAAATAGAAAGAAAGAAGTTACTGCATAACAATCCTAACTTATAAAATATAAAATATTTTCTAATTTTAGTTTAAAAATCCGTTAAGATTTAATATAAAAATTAATTTCGTAGTTATACATTATGTAGGTCAAATAATAATAAATGTAAATTTATTTTGAGTAATTTATTTGTAACTAAGCTATTTAAATTTCTGTGTAAGTAAAAATAAATATTTGTATAAACTTAATACATATGCATGTATTTCAATATTTTATTGTGGTTCATTTCACCCAGAGTTATTGAGTTTGTGAGAATTTATGAATATTTTTACTCATGAAATAGGAGTATTAGCACTTTTAGATGATGATCCGGACGAAGAAAACTGATTAAAAATGGTAAGAAATTTACATAAATAAATTTTCTCGCCCCATGATAAAACATACATTCCATCATAGAAAGAAGGTAGATCTTTTTATAGTGATATTGATAAACTGATTTACAGTCGCTTATTTAAACTTTAGTATCACCGTATTGCAGATCTTCAACATACGTAAAAGTCAATAGTACTTATAAAATAAGTTTAAAAACACGATTGTATTTGTTGTTCCTATTTCCAAACTCACCGATTACTACAAATTTATCGTTGGATTTCTCAACAAGCAATCATATTCGGATACTACTCATATCTAAGTTTTGTTTATCATTTGAGTAGCTTCAAGTTGATATTGCAAAAACTAACTTAGTAGATTTTGTCCGCGTCGTAAAAATCTACTTTCAGACATCTCCGGCTTTTCTAATTTAAAAAGCTGGAAAAGTCTGAAAGTAGAATTTTCTTAAAGGTAATTTTGTATACTTTAAAATTTTGTATTCGAACATACATTATTAATAAGAACTATATCGTTTTTTGTCTATTGCCGATGTGAAAAAAGCAACTTTTAGTTCATAATTATTTTAGTTTTGCGTTATTTTTTTAAATTTTTTTACATATTAAAAATGATGCATTCTGACATCTGAGTCAATATATTTTAAATCGGAGTTTTGAACCACAAAAGGTTATTTTTAATTTACATACAGAAATTTCTACCTCAAATTTCAGTTATTACAGAAAAAAGCATCGATGATATCATATCTATCAAGTGTCATTCATTGTTTTCCAGACTCGAAATTGATGATAACTTTCTCAACAAAAGACCTTCTTCATTGGAGAATAACACTTTCTCCAGACGCGAAAAACTCTGTTTCAATGCTCTTGACACCCTAATATGTGGGTGTGTATTTAAACAATAATATAAAAATCAACCAAAAATTAAAAGAAAAATCATAAATAATTTTATAATACATGTTTTTTTTATGTAAACGTTAAAAAAAAATTATAAATACTTTTTTCAACGTAATTTTTTTTTCACTGATGTTCTTTATCTGTTTAAAATGATAAAAATTACATGAGAAAATAAAATCCTGAAATATTAAAGAAAGCTTATATTGCAAGATTTTTACATTTAAAATAAAGAATATATTTCAAGTATGAAACTTGTCTACGATTTTAAACGTCATTCTTGCATAGCAAAATATCCTCATTATTTTATGTGTCACATATTTTGCGGATGATTGATTTCAAAGAAAGAATGCGTGTTGGGAACTGATAATCTGATTTTTCTTTGGACAACTTATAAATTAGGAAAAAAATACCTTCCATTACGAATGCAAAAGAACCATTCTAAATAATTTTTATAATGTTCGAAATAATTACCCGGCAACATTCGTAACTTTAAATTTTTTTAAAGTCAATTTTTTAATATAAAATCCAAGCATTTTTTTTTAATCACAAATAATTTTATGATATATAGTTTTTTTATGTATGAGTCAAAATAAAAAATAATAATGAATATTTTTTGCAAAATAAATTTGGTTTTTCCACTGATGTTTTTACATCCATTTAAAATAATGAAAGTTACACGGGAAAATAAAAACCTAAAATATGAAAGAAAACTTATATTGCAAGATTTTCACATTTTAAAATAAAGAATATATTTCACGTGTGAAATCTGTCTACGATTTTAAACGTCATTATTGAATAGCAAAATATCCTCATTATTTTATGTATCAGATATTTTGCGGATGATTGATTTCAAAGAAAGAACGCGTCTTGGAAACTGATAATCTGATTTTTCTTTGAGAGATTTATATATTAGGAAAATGTTTCCTCTATTTATTAATATTAATCAACCATTCTATTAACTTTCTTACAATGTTTTAAACAGTTAAGGGGACACACTGCTTTTGAAATCATTTCTTCAATTTTGAATAATACTATTATAATATGTGGTGGCACAATACTTAATACTAAAAATTAAATCAAATTTTAAAAGAAAAATTTAGTAGAACAACTTATTTTATTGTTATTTTTTTTAAAAATTTACCTTTTTAAAAATCCCTATTATTTTTTATAAATATGAATATTTTTGTTTCAATTATTTTTGAGCATTCATTAAAATATGTAAACCTTTGCATGGATTTTTAGATGCATTGAATTTTACACTTAATATATTTTATTTTCTCTGGTGTATATTAAAAAATGCATGACATTCAACAAACTCTTAATTTAAATATTAAAAAAAATAACTATAGATGCTAATGTTAAATCAATGCACAAACACATTAAATACACCATAAAGAACAGGTAAAAAAAATCAAAACTTCTATCTAAATTAGAAAAAAATATCTTACTATTTATCTAACAAGCAAGTTATAAAAATATGAACATAGAGAAAGTTTTCTTTTGTATAGGTGATTGCATTGAATCTATTTACAAAATTTACATTATTTCGCGATGTAATTATCGTGTAGGTAAAACTGAGGTATCAAAATATTCACAATTAATGAAGATTTCAACTAATATTGAAAATAGAAAATTGATATTTTGACCATTATCAAGGCAGTGTGACCTCTTAACCGACAATATTCTTAATTTTAAATTTTTTAATGTCAGGTTCTTTTGTCAGGCAATGACCATAATTTGTTTAAATATTCAAATACTCTTTCAATAAGTTATAGTTTTTTGTTACCTCTATCCGCCTCTCAGGTCTTTTCAAAAGCATCATAACATTGCTGATAAGAAAACTGAAGTTAAACTGATTTTTTACTCACTGATACTATCATGCAGTCTGAAATGTTATGCTATTATCTCACGCTTCGTTTGCGCATCTTATTTGCTCTATAACTTGAGGAATTTTGAAGACTGATTGGAACTCGTTAAAACGCTCACTGCTTTTTACGAAAATACTCACACTTTGTAAACTGAGTTCTCTTTCCAACTACGAAAGAATTCGGGATAATTTGTTTCTTTAGTTATCAGTTATTTCACAGCTGGCATATAAAACAAACATATTATTCCATTTGCCATTTGTCAACAATAGTTTATAGTTATGTAAATTAGGTAAAGTTTATCTATTATGAATGTGTTTAAAAAATGAAAATACTACAAAGTAAAAAAGAAAGTGGCATGTTTTAATGTCAATAAAATCACTGATTGTCACAAAGAAAAGCAGCAGACACGATGACCTAGGTACATGTCACGTAGACAACCGCCATGCTAAGATCCGACGAATTTTGCCCAAGCGCCGGCCATCGAAACATTCAATCAGAAAATCGTTGCCTGGTCAATGGTATCAATGTATCTCCATCTCATGATTAATTTACTACTACGTGATATTCGTATTACTTTTACACTTCGACAAATATTGAAAAAAAATATGCTTGCCATCTAAGGTGAAGGTACATATTAAAACAAGAAAATATTCTTAAAATAATCTTTATAAAATAATATTAGACAACTTTCTTGTTTATCTGTTAGAAATATGTAGGAAATGTTCATTACAAACATGATCGAAATAACGTAGGAATTAAAACTATTGATTAAATAGCCCAGCAAATAATTTTCTAAATATAACACTTTTTGGCTCATTGTACTACCCCTGGTTTCTTTTAGTTATAATTAGGGGGGAAATTCCCTGGCTCTGATAGATATAACAGTAAAAATTTCATTCTTTAACGATCAAATGTAACAAAAAAAGGATACTACAAATTTTATGAAATTGGGAACTTTGTGAAAATGTAAAATTCGGACAATTTTTCATTGGCAGAAATCTCGAAATTCATAGACCCAACTCAGAGGATTTTATTCCTAAAGAAGTTAAATCTTTACTATTCGACTTGCAAGAGAATGTAGAAAGTTTTTTTCTAAACCCGAAGGACTCTAAAAATATATAAACATATAAATGAATAACTGTATAAAAAATAATTGCACTGCTATTGCAAGAATGCCTTAATTCTTGCCATATTTATTACAAATTCTAATTTACATGCCGTACGTTTTTGAAAGAGGTAAACGATTTTTAATATTTTTTCCAGGCACTGATATAAAACTTTTGGATGTCTTAAAAATAAATAAGAAATATATATATATATATATATACACATATATATATATATATTTTAACAATATTTCAACAAGTGAATGTATTGAATTTAATAAATTTGAAGCATCTACTTACACATTTTTGAAAAACAGTTTCTCTGTTACAAATATCTGTATTATATATTTTATACCTCACATAAAAAATTATATTCATTTACTTTAGATCTGTCCTAGAAATCTGTGACGTGTTTCAAAATTCTTTTGACGCTATTTAAATATGCCAAAAAAACGTTCTAAGCATGTTTTCTATTTTTATGTTAAGTTATAATAAACGAAGACAATGTAAAATATTTTCTGTGACAACGTTTCATTTTGTCAGAACAGTTTTGAAGAAATAAAGTTAATTGAAAAATTAAAAATGTCGTTAAAATAAAAATGTGACATAAATAAATGTTTTAACTTCTAATTTCTTATTAAAATACTTTGATAAATTATTTTATTCTTTTTAATGAAAATGTCATTTAGTTTTTATAAGAACAAGCATTATGTTATGTGAAAGTAAGGGATAATAAAATACAGGAATAAAAAAAATTATAAAAGACAGCACTCTATACATGTAGTTAAAAGTGTAAAGTATGCTAAATAATAATTCTTATATTTAAGTTTATATACTTAATCTACATGATATACTTATTCATCTAAGTGTGACATTATTAATCACAAACTATAAATTTAATTAATTAAGGTTGATTCCCCCAAATATTACAGTATATCTTTTAAAATGAAAAATCTGAATATTTCCTTTTGCTCATTTAAATAACATGAAAAATTATAATTTATAAATATTTTATTACAAAAAAGTTTATGGTGTGTTATAATTATTTATTTTGTGTAAAATACGTAAGAAAATGTATTATTATTTTTTCAATATGAACTAAAAACTGACTTTCTATTATCAATTAAAATTTTACATAACATACTGCTGAATATCTAAAAGTTTTATGTTTTTAATCGTGTAAAGGTTTTCTATTATGCATTCTTATTAATATAATGCGAACTACGATTTGAAATATGTGAATATGAATAGTTTAATTTATGTTACATTATCTGTTTGAATAAAACATTTTAATTCCTTTTAAAAACTTTAATATTTTACGATAACCTTTATTTGTTTGTATCGGATAGTATATCACATCAACTAATTAATTAATATCTATATATTTATAATCAAATAATGTTGAAGATTTTGCAACAGAAGTGTCAAACTTCTGTTATAAAGGTAGTCTGTGGTCGCTTGTGATCTGAATTTGCGTGCAAGATTCATATATTGTTTTGGCGTGTTTTAATTATTGATTTAGTTATGCTTTGAGGTGAAAGTTTACCTTTTCACTAACGTTTTTTAATTAACAAAAATGTGGTCCAAATGGTGAACACATTGCATTTTAATGTGCAACCAAAAATACATTTTGAAAAAAAAAAGTAGCAATAAGAATTTAACTGCCTAGTTAATAAAATTTTTTAAAAAGCTATAGAAAATCAGAATTAAAAAAAATCCTACTATTTTTTTTAATTTCAATTTCTATTCTATTTTTTTAGATTTTCAAACGTGCATTATAGAAACTTGCACGTGGATTTTTTTATACACATAATATTACATTTATATAACTATATTTACTCTTATATGTAGCTTAAAACTATGCAATCTAAAACATTTTCATGTACTTTATTTGAAAAAAAATAATAAAGACCTGAAGGCTAATCCCATGCGCAGATGGTATCACATGTATATAATAAAGTATAACTAGAAGAACATTTAAATCTCTATCTCAAATATAAAAACTGAAAAAATAAAATGGCAGGGCATTTTATAAACATTAAATTTAATGAACTGGAAACATCGAGAAAAATACTTTTAATGTTCTCATTTGTATAAGGAAATGCGCTTTCTGCATTAACCCCTTCATGACAAGAGCTTTTACGAACCTTTTAATCTTTTTTCACCAATTTTTAAAAACATAAATTTATTCCATTTTGAATCCAGAAAATTCTCCGATTAAATAAGGCAAATTTGACAGTAAACATTTACTAGTGAGAACAACGAAGGATTCTGAGCAACTTATGTGTCTCGTATACCATCGCTCGTCCCCCAATAGGTTAACAAAATTTACAATCTATCGCTATATTGTGAAAATATTCACGTTTAAACAAGCTTTAAATTAATATTAAAAAACAAAAATCGATCTTTCAATCAATTTTGAGGCAAAATGCACATTTTAGCATAGTAAAAATGTGCCTGAATGACAGACAAACTGACTTTCTGTTAAATGTTATGATAATGAGGAAACAAAGGACGTCTAGATGGTACAATGATTGCGGTAGAAGTTAAATTTAGGGAATCTAGTTTGTACGTTTTGATTATTGAAAATGTAATTTTTAAATGCTGAAGATTTCAGGTAGGATGTTTTGAGTAAGTAGATTTTTGGACTTAGAAATTCGACA
The DNA here is from genome assembly GCA_964019185.1 of Maratus speculifer. NCBI lineage: Eukaryota > Metazoa > Arthropoda > Arachnida > Araneae > Salticidae > Maratus > Maratus speculifer. The sequence goes on along the minus strand of OZ025294.1, from coordinate 24,598,422 downwards.
GAATATTAAGGAGTTAAATTCGATATTTTAAAACAGAAGGATAAATCCTTTGTAGCAATATTTCATTTGTTAAAGTGTCAATACACAGTGATATTTATCTAATGCTTTTTGCTTTTTAAATTGAACAGATATAATCTTTTCTGAGGTTCCAGAAACAGCTTTTTAAACTAGTGTTTAAAACTAGAGAATTTCTCGGGATAGCGTTACTCTCATAAGTTTCAACGCTTCCATCACTTTTAGGTTATGTCCCGTTCTAAATTTTATTTCGCTCCCCTGCTAGATATCACTTTTATTGCTTTAAATATATTGTTATTGTTAAATCTCGAGTGATGCTTACTTTCTATCTGACGGGCTGGTAAAGATAGATGTAGTGTAGGATTACATTGTTGAATATGACTTTTAATAAATATTGATTTAATGTAATACGAAAGTTAAAAACTTGTGTATAAATTTATTTATTTATTTAACTAAACTTATAATATGTTACCGATTTATCAAACATAACAGTGTACTTCCTTTGAAATAATCTATTTTTCTATTTGGCCAACAATCCTTTATGTTAACCTTTGATTTAAATTCTTTAAATGTTTATACATTTCATTATTATTTTTATGGCAAATACTAGTAAAACATAATTATCATTCACTAAGTATGCTTATGCAACAATTTAAAGAAAACTATGAACGTGTATGCAAATTTCCTATCAAAATATACATCGGATATACGCATAAAATGATTGTACATTATTTACCTAAATGTAAACACTTAAAATATAAAATATTTATATTAATTAAGCATGTGAGAAAATGTGGAAGAAATTTAGCATATTCTAAAAATGTGTATACACATGGATATGAAAAAGGTGTAATGAGCACAGTTACCAAACTTTCGATTTTGAAATACTAAAATTGGAGTAGTACAGTACTGAACTTTTTATTTAAATAAAAACATCTGTGATTGTACAAAGGGATTTTTATTATGTATAATGTAGTGGTCTTGGAAAGTAGGCAGTTTACCAGACCATCATTGCGGTCTACAGATCGCCGTTTATATTATGTGGTTCTTAAATTTTTTATGTGTGTTTGCGTAGCACCTATAGTCGTTTTATTGTCTATCCGTCTGTCTGTCAATATGTTTGCATATAACATTACAAAACTACTGAACAGAATGGTGTGAATTATGCATAAATGTTGAAGAATTGTTTCAAGTAATTTCACTTTTTTTTACATTCAAAACAAAACTTAAAAATATAATATTAAAAATTTTCTTCATTATATTAAATCCTGTCATACGTATTTCATTCAGTGTTATCCCATGATAAGTAATTTTTTTAGGTTGCCATAGTTAATACGTACTATTAAATATGGAATCATAATGTTTCCATATTACTAAATTTAATATATATAATCTTAATAAACTTCATGCATTTTAATGCAACAACTATTACACCTAGATCTGAACATTTTCAAACCTCGTTATAGTACTAACGTACCTCATTTGCCTCATTTCATACACAATTTCCAACTTGTAGCGTTGCTAGTTTTTATATGACTTGTTTGTGTTTTACTTAATTAAAATCTTTGAGTCCATTTCTAACACACATTCTGTGCTACAATTTACCTAACATTTGCTGGAATGACGTATTTCTTGTGACAACACAATATTCAATAAAAAAGTTCTTGAAAATTTCTTTCGCCCGATATCTGCAATAAAGTTATTGAAAAATCTTCATGTACGTGATTACATAAATGTAGCTAATTGCTTCAGAGATAAACTGATGGTTTTCGATTGATTTGTGAAATGATTGGAAAAACAACGTGAATTATTGACATTTGTTTCGACACACAAATAAATAAAAAATGTCATCATTTGTGTGATCACGTAAATGTTCTTACTTGCTTTAGAAATGAGCTGATGCTCGTGGATTGAACTTTAATACAGTTGGTAAATTGTCACAACTTTTAGTTGAGTGCAGAATTCGAATGATTTTGTATTCGATCTTAACGCAGAAAATAATCTATTATTTCCCTGAATGGGCGCTGGATAAAATTGTAAAACATTTTCTCCTTAAATAAACTGATGAAAAGTCACTGTCATTTTTTTAATGTGCTTGTGTTAATTATCTGTTCTTCAATATTTAGTTCATTATTATTAAATTGTACATATACCTTATCGGTGAATTTTTGCCCATGATAATTGCAATAAATAGCTTAATTAATAGTACCACAATAATAGAATTAATACAATATGTACTAATGTCTAGTTTATAATTCAATTTCCCCCCTGATGCCGAGCAAAAAGGCAAAATTTTAATTTTTTTCATCTCCAATTTATTTTAAATGTTAATAAAAGAGGGATTTTCTATCATGGTATATATATATATATATATTTTTGTTACGTATGTGCTTAATAAGCCTTGAAATTATCAATCATAACTTAATTTCTTAAAACTGGATTATATTTGTGGAATTATATTAATGTAAATAAAGCTTCAACTGCACTGAAATCAGCAGCCTTGTGAACGGATATATCTGGTAGCGGCATTGGGAAGGTTAAGTCAAACAAATTTCAATTCAAATACAATTCGCTAGGAATAATGCCTCTAAATAATCTGATAGTCATTTTAATATAAAAAATAACTGTAGAATATATGGCGATTTGGTAAAGAAATAAAAATAAGCAAAAAAGAAATCTAAAACATAGAATAACAATAACAAACATATAATAACAAACATATAATATTTAATAACATCGATGAGTCATAATTACTTAAAGCAGTTTCAGAGTGATATGTGAGCAATAAAATGAAGGAAATGGATGCTTTTAAAACAAGTCGTTGGGGTCCCCCGTAATACTTACCCATCATGGATATGCATACTATAAAATATGAAAATAAAATCAAGTAACAGTGAACTGCGTAAAAGAATCATCCTTTTAACTACAAAAATCATATTTATATTAACTAACAATTTACAAAAAGTCCTTTCGGCAGTACCGGAAAGAGGAGGTAGCTTTCTTATACCTTATATATTTATTTATTTGTTTGTTTTAAGTTATATTATTCAAAGGTACGAAGCTCAAATCAGCGGAACCCGATTATATAAGACTGAACACTAGTTTTAGTCAATACTAACTATTAAAGGGAATTTTTAGAAATTAGTCATCTTTTATTCAAGCTGGTTTTATTTTAAACGATTTATAGGGTCACCAAATTCCACGATATCATGAAGTTTGTGACATTTTGAAACAACATGATGGATGAAACAAACGAATGAGCTTGGTCGAAATCTTAATTAATGTGCACATCCACACTTACATCGAAATCGATTAATATATACGAGTGCTGTCGCTGGCAAATAGATTTTTAAAAAAAAGTCACCCACATTAGAAATTCAAAATGCTATATCTAAGGCGTTTTTTAGGGGAAAAACAAAACAAAATATATTCCGGAATTCATTATTAAACTCAAAAACTTTAGAAACAACCTTTTTTTAGCTTCTAATTTTTTGTTTGTACATCATTATACATTTAAAGGATTTATGACAAACTTAAATGGACGCTATTTTGAAACAAGATGGCGGATGAAGTTGGCCAGTGTACTCGGTGGAGACATTGGTATGTACTATGTACACACGCAGTTATATCCAAATCGGTATATAAATACGCGTGTTATCGTGCGAAAAAATTCAGACCGTTTAAAAATTTCAACCACAGTGGAAATTGAAAGTACTACCACTCAGACATTTTTCAACATATAGATGAAACAAAAAATGCTCTGCAATCAAGGTCAAATACATAAAAGAAAATTTATTTTTAATTTCTTACTTTTTTGTACCTAATTTTAAATTTTAAAATTTTCAAAAAAATTTAAATGACCACCATTTTTAAACAAGATGGCGGATAGGACTGGCCAACGAACTCGATCCAGACATTGCTATGTGCTACGTACGCACCAAGTTTCATTCAAATCGGTTTATAAATACGCGTGTTATCAAGTGACGAAAATCAGATCATTTCAAAATGTGAGCAACACTAGATATTAAAAGTGTTGTAACTCAGCGATTTTTTAAGATACAGATGAAACAAAAAATGCTCTGGAATCTTTGCATCAAGATCAAATGCATAAAAGAAAAATCTTTTTCAACTTCTCACTTTCTTGTATCTAATTTTAAATTTTAATTTAAAAAAATTAAATGGCCGCCATTTTGAAACAAGATGACGGATGGAACTGGGTAATGAACTCGATTCAGGCCTCAGTATGTACAATGTACAAACTAAGTTACAACCAAATCGATTCATAAATACGCTTGTTATCACGTGACAAAAATCAGATCGTTTCCAACTGTCAGCCATAAGAAAAATTCAAAGTGGTATAACTCAATCATTTTTTAAGATATAGGCAAAATAAAAAGTGTTCTGGAATCGTTGTTTTAAGTTCTAACACATAAAACAAAAATATTTTTCAACTTTTAATTTTTTCGCATATAATATTAAATTTTTAATTTTTTATGGTTTTTTTTTTTAATTTAAAAAAACTCCTCTTGATTATTTTATTACGTAACACAATTCTAACAAATTTCAAATTGATGCAACCCTCTGTGGACAATTGACCGAATTAATTTGATAGTCTTGCAAGGCTAAAAATAATTCACCTGCAATTAATACAGCGATTTTATAAAAAAGTTTTTAAGCAAAATAATAATAATAATAATAATAATAATAATAATAATAATAATAATAATAATTCATAGTGTAGAATTCAAAAACATCGAACAGTTATAATAATGGAAAAAAGTTTCAAAGTGACTATTTAACACTACACTTCACGTTGTGCCACAACTGGGACAAACCTTAAACACTATAATTCTGATTATGTGCCGTGATTTTGGATAATACAATCTCCGTAATCTATTAAAAACAGTATAAATAATGAAATAACACTTATTTTGTCCATGTCGGATAACTGCAATTTTTTTTTTTTTTTTTTTTTTTTTTTTTTTTTTTTTTTTTTTTTAGCAAACAAAAACGAATCGATCAAGCTATTAATGGAAAACTTACTTTTATTATTTTTACTGAATTCTAAAACATGTTAATATAAAGAAAGTCGCAGATTGTTAAGCAGATGGAATTAATTAATTTAAGCACATTTAATTGCAATATATAGCAATAAAATACTGTAATTGTGTATATAGGGTATAAGCTATAAAATATAAAATTTTACCAGAAAATTAAGAAATAAAAGATTTCACATTATTAGACAAAAATATATAGATTTTAAGTATTTATTTCATAAAAAAATAATCGTGCAGTGAAGGGTTAAACAATGAAATGTACCAGATGGCTGTTTTTGAAATAGAATGAAAAAATAAACTTATCAAATTTTCAAATTCTTACTTGCAAGAGTTTTATCGTTTTAAATATATCTATTGATATTCATTGTATTGAAAACCATTGATTATATTTATTTACATAATGGAATTAAAGAGAATTACACATTTTCCGAATACAGATGAAGCCCATCATTATTTCCATACAAAGAGTTATTCAAATGCAAATTATGTATTTGCATTTATATTTGCTGAGAAGTATACTATAATAGATGAACAAAAATTCAAAGAATGAAATCTCGAAATAAAACATGGTTTTAAAACAACGAACTGAATATTCATCTAGGAAGTTAATTAGCAAAATAGTTCAATTTCATTGTTTAGTGTATTGCTTCATCTTTATACAAGCATATTCAAAATTTAATAAGTATTATAAGAAACACCATTCAGTTTAAAATTCTTAATGAGATTAATCTTAAAAGGACTGATTTTTTAGTGAAATGTAAAACTTCTTATAAATATAACGCAAATACATAAGTATACTGTTGGGTGTGCCTGTATATTATTTTTTACTAACATAAAAAAAATCTAAAATTTTATTTACTTGAGTAAATATTTCCATTTGTTATAATTACTTGAAATATTTTTCTAAGAATCCCTCGTTTGCCTTACAAAATAATGTTTATGTAAACAAAACCGTATAAAAATAACAGTATTTATCATAAATTAAAATGCTACTAATTCAGGGGTAGGAGCATAGAGGAAAAATTGTATTATTTTTACCAGTATTTTTATATTAATAATCTTCAAGAGACGTTTTAATAGGAATGAATATACCATACAGATTATTAATAAACGATATTGGTAAGAATAATAAAACTTGTCCTATATGCTCTGACCCCTGCTAATTACAATATCTAACAAATTAAAATATTTTTTTTTCCGGGTAGAAACAGCAATAATTGCATTTACAACTCCCTAAACACTAACTATGACAATGAAGTCGATCTGCTGCTATTATACATCTTATACTTCTTACTTTAAGGCATCGTATCCATATTGAAATTGTAATTTTCATAAAAGTTTCGTTTAGAATATTTTTCCTTTTGATATCATATTTGGATTCATCAATAAATTTGCATTTTGATTCCCAACAAAAGAGGTTAAGGAACTACTTAAACAACAAACTAGGTATATATATGTATAGGATGAGTAACAGAACAGAGATGACACTTCATTAGATATGAACATACAAGTTTATTAACAGGAAAGAACTAGACAAAACATGTGACATGAAATAGTTACGCTTTATAACTGTCGTCATTAGACATTAAAAAAGCAATCAATATAATATGTAGATAAATATTTCACTGCCAGTTCTCATGTGTTTATAAATCATCCTAAAGATCGTCTTAATTTTTCAAAAAGATAATCCGTTCCATTTAGTACATCGTTTTTGCAACTACATTCCACAGCGCTCCTTTTTACAGTAATTGCCTAATACCGTAGAAGGGTTCTACTCATTGTGACTTGATATTAGCGTCGGTTACATTAATTCATAATACAAGTGTAGCTCAGAAACTCCACATAAGGCTATCCTGCAAAGGGAGTCCTAAAAGGTGCTGGATCAGCGACAGGACGAAAATATAATCAGCAATCTGAAGATGATTTTGTTTTAATGATCTCAATTAAAACAAAAAAGCTAACTGTTATTTGAAAAAAAATGATCTAAACATTCTATAGATCCGTGAGAAAGTCTAAATTTGTGTATTGTCGCAGGAAAATTTCTTCAAACTAATTGACGTCGAAGATTTTTAAATATAGGTAAGAAATTAAGAAAACAAACGTTTAGCGTTTCACTAAATATTTGTTAGGGCCAAGGCTTCATATAAGGTGTTTCAGAACTAGACTGACACTTTGAGGGTGGGTAGTAGACACGAAGACAAACTTTATTAAACCGGAAACCTTTGGGCGCAAACATCCTCCGTAGGAGCTAGGGGTCATTAACCCTTTGAGCTCTGCTGGTAGAATTTTCTAAAACATAATTTTAATTCCAAAATGTCACAATGACACCAGAAAATTTGACCAAATTTACTTCGAAGAGGTTTAATGCATTTTTTCGTGTTTATCGTTAACAGGTTTTTTTTCTTTGCAAAATACTGGTGCCAATATGACATTTGGAATTTTGTAGAAATTTATACCCCAGAGCTCAAAGGGTTAAAGTTTAAGGTCCTAAACTTCAAACAATGATAAAAATTGAAAAAAAAGGATGATTTGTTTGTGGTTTTCGTTAAAACTATTCTTTACGATTTTCATAATTTTTTTTAAAGGTTACGTTCAAAGCTTTTCGTTAGAAAGAGTTTTAGACTTTAGAGTAACGAAATGTTGTTTTTTGTTATTTATACAGGTTGAGTCATAAATATCGAAACAATAGACTATCTCCATAAATATTGCTCCTAGTTCCATATTTCCAATTCCAAAAATTCATAACAACAGGTAACATTTTTGATAAGTTGCAACTCCATGAGGGGTCTGTTTGAAAATGTACAAAAATTATATTTTTATACGGCCCTTGGAGGAAAAAATTCCAGTTAGGAAAACTTTCTTTATTTAGTCCTGAATAGGACACAAAAAGTTACATCTTCATATCTTCAAAACTCGCAGTTATAGCAGTTAATAATTCATACGGTTTTAAGAGATTAGAAACAAATTGAAATGCGCGCAATTCAAAAGAAAATGTTACTTTAACAGTTCTAGGAAACGTGTAAAAATCTATTTTTTGAATTAGAATTTTGATTTTTTTTTCTTTTTTTGTGATGGTTAGCCATATAATTTGTTAAGAAAATCACATCCTAAAATTTATCGTATAATTTATAAAAATTCCATATGATTAGTACTGGATTAAATTGTGTGATTAAAAATCGTTATAACTCCAAACATTATTTATAGGATTTCAACTTCTTTCCATTTAATTAAAGATGAAAATTTGATGTTACTGTTGTTTAAGGGTTTTTATTTTTCAATATTAATTTAAAAACTTTTAAAAATATCTGTTAAAAAATAATATAACTTTTAAAAAATCATATTTTCAAAAGTAAATAATTTTTTAATTTTGCCCGAAACAAAACTAATGTAAAATAATTAAAAATGACATGTTTCAAGTTCGTACTTTTTTCCTTTAACAATTCTTAACTTTTAATAAGGTCTGCACTGGACAAAATTTTCAATCTCGGTCTCGAACAATCGGTATTAAAATCACTGTCTCTGACTGACCTGATACGTGAATGAAATAAGTAAAATTTTGTTCAATCAAAATCTTTCTAAAGAACTTCACAGCTATGCTTGGAAAGAATTAGTACTTGCTTCGAGTCTGATGTGGATTTCCTGACGCTTGATGTTGATCTGTGCGCATAAATTTTGATTCAGTATTCATGGTCATAGTGAAAATTTTTGAAAATTAATGACTTCAAAGTGGTGATGAAAAAGAAGAAAAAAAATAATAATTACAAGACCATTTCTTGTTAATTGATGAATAGACAAATATTTTTCGAGATAGTCGAGCACAATAGGATTTCGGTGAGATTTTTTTTTCGTAGTGTTTTGATTATTATTATTTGTATACTTTTTATGTATTTATTTAATTAATTATTCTCTGTTTGTCAGGTTTATTTATTTGATTATTTATCTGTGGATCTTACTTACTTACCTATCGATGAGTATTTTTATTATCATTATTATGTGTTGAAGATTGAAATATTTTTATTCTTAAGGATTTAATTGAGGATTGATTTAATCTTCTTAAGATATTTACTGTTACTTATTAAGATTATTATTATATTTTTAAGCACGTTTAAAGATAAGTTCGTAATAATAATGAAGTATAAAAGAACTTAGAAACTCAAGTTATGTATTAAAAAAGGTACATTTTCTATTTTATTGATATTGTTTTTTATCAAGAACTATTCTCAGAATACAGTATTTTCATGATAATGTTCCTACAACTAAACATTTGAGTTGAAAATTAAGTTAACATTTATGTTTATTCCTTTTATTTGTTAGAATTTCTGGTTACAGTGAGCTTTGGTTCCCGGATTCTTATAATTTATTTAAATTCAGTAAGAAAGATGGAACTGCGCAAGGCTGTTGTTAGAGTTTTGACTGATAAATATAATTAATTTTTTTAGTAATTTTTGTGATTTTAAGTAAGAAATTACCTATCATTAAAATTTTTGTATCTGTTTATGATTTATAAAATAATAGAATTAAAAAGTTGATCCCAATTTAAGGTATAACTATGATATTTACAATTTCTATTTTTATTAGATAAAATTTCTGGTTAAAGTTAGCAGCTAAATATAGTTATAATTTTCACGATAATTTTGATTCAGATTTCTAAAAGGGAGGGTAATGATTTTGTGTGAGGCAGTTAAAATGTATACAACTCTAGTAGACAAAGCCCTCAAAATTGCGAAAGCGCGAACTCAGGAATTTCACCTTAAAAGTAAAAGACTCTATGATCGAAATTTTGTCGAATGCCCATTAAAAATACAAGACTCTGTAATTTATGAAGAATTTAAATACCCTAACACTCGAAAATTAGAACCTACTTTCTCTGGACCATACAAAATTATAAATAAACTTTCTGATGTAACTTAAGAAATAGATAATTTTAATTATGAGACAGGACAGAATTCCGTTATTGTGCATGTTTCTAAATTAAGACCCTATTTTTCACCAGAAGATTTTAAACTGTTTCATGAGCATCCCAAAAAACAAACAAACCCTCAGATACAATCACAATCACTAGATCAAACTGAAGTTAAGACAGTAGATTAAATTTTAATTCTTATTCTTTAAATATATTATCACCATAATTTTCAACATTAGCAGGTATGTTCTTGGTGGCCAACAAGAATATTAGTTGTTTTTGGGAGTTTTTGGGGTTAAATTGGGCTCCTTATGCAGGCATAAGGTGTACACTTTGATTGTAAAAGCTTTCAAATTGATGTTGATAAATTAATTTTAAGTGGATATAAGTCTAACTATATTTACTCATGTATTTGACATTAGTATTATTCTATTTATTCAGCAGATATTTATGTTATAACAGTTATAAAATCTAATGATTCTACTCAAACCTATAACATAATATGTGATTTTCAGTGATTGTGAAAACTACAGATATTAAAAGTTTTTCAAAAAAGCACACTATTTTTATTTTCAATTCTCAATTAAGAATGACATCTTTTATTCCTATTGTATTTTATTATTAAAGTTTATAAACCATGTGTAGATAAAACATTATTCTACATTTGGCATTTGAAAACTTATAACCAAATTTGACAATTTTGTAAAAGAGTATCAGAGAGGAATTATTGTAAGGAAATACTGGTTGAGAGTCCATTTTCTAAATAGTTAGATTTAATTTTATTTGGATTTTGGAATTATTATGATTTTTTTTATTTATACTTTCGGCTAGCAAAAAATACTTTCTTATGCTATTAGAAGATAAGAAAATTATTTAGTTGCTATGTAATTATTTTTATCCTCAACCAATATTTTCCCTATCAATAATAAACAAACTGTGATATTTTCTTTTGATTATACTCTTGTTTTATTATTATTATTATTATTATGATTTCTATAATGAAGTTTAGTATTAATTATACTTTTATTGAGAAATATTAGGATATGGAGAATTATTGTTATCATTGCTATCAATTGTGAGTCTTATTATACTATTATTTATTATTGTTGTTATTGTTATTATTTAATTTTTTCTATATTATTTATTATAAATGTTTTGAAGTGATACTATTTATTATTAGAAATTTGACATATTATTAAGAGATGTTGGATCGAACAAAGATTCCAACATAACATTAAAACAAAATGGAAAAATTATGTAGTTCACTAGTAAACCGGATTGAAGATGTTTTATTTGAAGGACAGTATTTAGTACTTTCCGGAAATTCTTATTTAAATTAACTATTGATAATGAACTACATTGAAGAATTGCATTTTTAAAACTATTAGAGACTTTTGATTTGAATGACTATGTAGTCAACTAAGTTTGAGAAAAACGTTTATTGTAGCCTTTAAAGACTATGTTTACTACAAGGACTATACAAACAAATTTAATTTCTGAACTGAAATTACTACTAATTAAGTCACGGAAATTCTATAAACTCCCATGAAAGAGATATCTTATTGTTTTTATTATATCTTTAATGTCTTTTCTTTATTAATATTCATAACTTATTTACTGTTATTGTATGTATTATCTCCTATGCACTTACAAATGGTAAGTGATATTGTAACATTATTGTATTTCTTTCAGGAATATGCTCCTACCTAAATTTAATTCAGATTAATTTTCTCTTAAATATATTATTTTAATCGCTAATATTTTTATATTGCGTTAATTTTCTTTTCTTCCATCTCTTGGCTTCCGGATTTTGACAGTTTTATTCCAAAATTTAACTTTTCTAAATTATTATATTTCTGTTGTCTGAACTTGTAGTTTTATTTAACTATCAATTTCATACACATTTTCGGGGAGGGAGGATAATATTACAAATTAAAAAATTTTTCGCCAAAACTAACCTTTATACTCTCTTAATTTTCCGTACTTACTTCAAATTATTAAATTAAAATCTTGTTTCTAGATCTAATCTGTTAATCTGTATGCAGACGATATAAATTCTTAATTTGCCTTAAAAAAACATTATTCCAGTATGCGTAAATTAAAAAAAAAGATGGCTCTAAATTAAAAATATTCTTAATTAAAACTTTATTTCTTAATATTCCAAATAAAACTGATTTCTTCTATGTTTTTATCAACCCTTTTTAAGAAAGTCTTATTAAATTTATTCGAAAACCATACCTTTCAAAAAATATCATTATTTTATTTTATCTATTTATTTATTTTTACGCCGTCAACCTTCGATAGTGTGCATATTAATAAATTCATTTCTTTTCTTTTTCTCTTAAAATTAATCATTTATAAAAGTCTTCTGCCTAAAAAATCCCGATTCAATTATAAATTGGTTAAATAATTTTTTTAAAATAAATTTATCGTTTGTGGAAAATAATCTCGTAGCTGGACAAGAATTCTGTTTACATAAAAGAATGATGGTTTGAGATTACAGAATGTTCCAGAGCTTTCTTTTTAGTTTAAAAAAGGTGGAAGTCTCGGGATGAAAGGAAGAAGATTCTTGGGTTGCTTCTTGGATGAGGACGGCTCGCTGAAATACTGATGGAATTTTTGCAAAAGGAGCTTTTCCCTTCCTCATTATTACGAATTTAATAAATAAATTTACAGCAGCCCATGACTAATTATTGGATCTTCTACATTTATTTATTATTTTGTTTTTTTTCCTCACTTGCCATGACTGTGTGTTTTTTTTAACCAGTGGAAATAATTCGAGTTTCACCTTAAATCGTCACATATATATACATATATATGAATATATATATATATATATATATATATATATATATATATATATATATATATATATATATATATATATATATATGTATATATATATATATTGTAAAATAATAGTGATTTCAAAATCAATGTGGTTTACACCATTTCACCCAAACTTTTTAATGCTGTCTTAGAAAATATCTTCAAGAAGCTGGATTGGGAAAACAAAGGGATTAGAATAAATGGAGAATTTTTTAGTCATCTCCGGTTCGTTGACGATATTGTAATTTTCAGTAACAGTCCTGAAGTATTGGAAATTATGCTAAAAGATCTTGCAGTAGCTAGCATCAATGTGGGATTAAAAATAAATTTAGAAAAGACTAAGGTGATGTTTAATTCATTTACATCAAAAAAGAAAATTCTCTACAAGAACACTGAGATTAAAGAAGTGCAAAGTTATGTGTACCTAGGACAGGAAATATCATCGGATAATAGTATCTTGAATGAAATCAATAGAAGAATAAGAAATGGTTGGAGTGCTTTCGGGAAGAACAGTATTATTCTGAAGAGTAATATGCCTCTTTGTTTGAAAAGAAAAGTTTTTAATCAATGTATTTTACCTGCATTAACCTACGGGGCGGAAACATGGACACTAACAAAACGGATGATACAAAGATTACAAACAACACAGAGAAGCATGGAAAGATGTATGCTAGGCATAATTAGAAGAGACAGAAAGAGGATAACCTGGATAAGAAATCAAACAAAAGTTTTTGACATCCTTGAAAGAATCAAGCTGCTAAAATGGAAATGGGCTGGGCACATTGCAAGAAGACAAGACAATAGATGGAGCACAAATATACTACAGTGGTACATCAGAGATGTAAAATGACCAAGAAGACGACCACGAGTAAAATGGAGTGACGAAATTAGAAAAGTGGCTGGTGTAAATTGGATGACGAAAGCACTAGACAGAAAACACTGGAAAAATCTGGGGGAGACCTACATCCAGCAGTGGATCGAAAACGGTTGATGATGATGATGATGATGATGATGATACATACATATATATATATATATATATATATATATATATATATATATATATATATATATATATATATATATATATATATATATATGTATGTATATATATGTATGAAAATTTATTTTGTTTAAGAATAGTATATTCAAATGATAAAAAATTAAGCACATAAAACCAGAGAAAAAAAATTTGCCTATGACATATTTCTTTCTTAAACAGAAAATGTGTTGATCCATGCAGAATGAAAACAATAACACCTGAGAAAAAATAAACCTCATTTAACCCTCCTAGGAAGGGCATTTGTCTATTACGAAATATTTTTTTTCCTATGTGATTTCGTCTTAAAAGGATTCACTGTATAACATTTTTCAAAGTCTCCTACGCACGGGATATGGATTAGGGTCATTCCAGGCAAAATGAGCAAATTAGCTGTGGCTGCCATATCACAGATATAAATGAAAATTGGCATATGATTAAAACATGTTTATTTATGAAGAAATGCAAAATAAGAGATTACAGGACAGATTGTTTAAGCATGTAAACTCACTTTAAAAGTTGATACAAAATCGAGTTCTTGTTTATATGCTTTAAATTTCAATCTGTATTATTCGCGTTAGGAATGAAAAAACTATATCATAAATTATTTTCAGATAAGAATGGATACTAAGTAAGAGATTGGCGTAATTTAGGATTTAAATTTTTATTCCTTACTGAGAAAGAAATATAGAAAATGAAAATTTTTAAGAAGAAAATTCAATAAATTTTTTTGCTCTTAAAAAATTTAGGACAGGCATTATGACTTCAAAATTTGACATTTTAGGTAAAAGTATATATTTTGAACACAAGAAGTTTCATATATGCCTTTTTTGTTCCTTAATGTGAAAAAATACATAAATAAGGAAAAAAGGACGGGAAAAGGCAATATTTCTATTGCTCTTTTAGTCATGAAGGAAATCTCTTATATCATTTCAAATTACTTGTTATCAAAGATAAAAGTGTCTATTTTAAATATTCAAATGCTCTTCTCGCCTTTTCTTCTTTTCTTTTCTTTTTTTCTTTCAGACTTATATTAAAAGCGATGAAAATTGAAGAATTAATTATCTAGTATTGTTAAAGTCCAATAGATGGTAGCACTATTTTTAAATTGAAATCGTACAATAATTTTACAAAAGCGCGCTAATTCAAAGGAAAATTTGCGTGAAACTACCTTTTTGAAATCATTTGTTTTCAATGTTAGGAGTCAAAAGGCACTATTAAAATTTTTCCAGCATATTATGGACTTATTAATCTTTATGTCTGTGCAATATTGTTAATGACGGACCTGTTCTTTATTCATTATTTGAGAATAAATAAGAGGAAAAAATACGATTTTTTGAAGATGAAGGAATAATATGATAATTATCAAACTTGGGGAATTCAATCTTCATGTATAATACTGTATCATGCACTAATTTCTCACTTGTTTTATCATTTATTAAAATTTTTATAATGTTTCGAATTTTCTCAAAATTCACAAATTTCCAATTTTAACAACCCATTTAAAATTAATTACGTTGTTACCAGATTGCTATTGCTAAATAAATAAAAAGGTAATTATTCAGAGGTTATAAAATTGCAAGCCAAATTCATTTATGTTAAATATTTTTCAAGATACGGAGCTTTAAACTTGCAACATGGACGATTGCACACTTACCGTTCTACATCACAAATTTTTTAAAAGTTCAAAACTGCTAAAATAATTTATTTTTTGTCAAGATATTTTGCAGAGCTCTATTTGAATTGGTATTTGAAATTGGTATAATGCAACGAAAATTGAACTGCGAACAGAGGAGGTTGTGCGGATTAAACGCTGATAAACACTGAGTAATCTAATAGATTTTGCTGTGGTTTGCGTGTAGGTCATTCACTTGGTAGTTATTCTATTCAATGACGAGCTTTATTGTCGTCTTTTTTTGTTAAAGGGCACTTCCGGCACATCCCTGACATTTCAATGTCATTACTCCTAATTTTTTTGTTTTCAGAACAACATAATTTTATGCAGTGTTAGGGTTCTAAAGACATCTCGAAATCACATAGGAATGTAACATTGGAAATGCTTTTTTGTGAGTTATAATTAAAATAACCAGATAAAAAAGCAGCAGAAAGAAGTAGTACAGCTGCAACACATTAATGTGACTGATAATAGTTTATTTAACGTTTTTACTGCAAATATTGTTAGAAATTATGACCAGAAATCATTTTCCAAGCTTGATAGTGACGGTAGATTGCGCTGAGACTTCTGAGCGGTAAATGACACTGAACGGTAATACGCTTGAATAGCAATCTCGCTGAACCTATCATTCGCCAATCGGTTCCAATGGTAGTGGAATGGAGCATTCATAAGATGAACTGTTCGACATGTTTGTATATGGAGCTGCGAACTGTAACAGACCGATCGTTCTGAGCTTGTACAAGAAGCGTTTTCTACATAAACGTTCACCCCATATTACGACATTTTCAAGTGTGAATAGAAAGCTTCATGAGACTGGTTGTTTAACGACAGTTAAGATGAATCGAGAACGAACGACAAAGACACCGTACAATGAGGAACACGTGTTAAATATCATAGAAAGCCATCCAAGTATGAATACTCGTACGATAAGCCAACAGGTGGGGTTTTCGCACATGACTGCCAAGACTAACTATCAGAAAACATACTGGAGGGTCATGCAATTTGCAAAGGGTGCGATAATTATATCCTGAAGATTATCCACATAAGAAGACTTATTCTGAATGGTATTTGCAACAGATTGCAACTGACAACACAATTGTTGTGTCTGTACTGTTTACGGATGAAATCAATTTTACAAGAGAGAGAGCTTTCAATAAACATAGTTTCCATATTTGGGCTTTGGCGAACCCCCATAGTACGAGACCGCGTGCTACTCAAAGGCGTTTTTCGATCAATGTTTGGGCCGGCATTCATGGGGACTATCTTATTTGACCATACATTTTACCTTGCCCGTTTGGACGAAATGACATACTTGATATTCCTACAATAATTTATGTCAGAATTTCTAGAAGAAGCACATATCCTTCTTTCATTGCGCCGTCCTATATGGTTCCAGAACGACTGGGCTCCTCCACATTTTACCAAAGATATTCGCCGACACCCCAATGTAAGCTTTGGCCAGGGGTGATAAGTCGTTCTGTCTCTCTTCATTGACTTGCTAGATCGCGGACATATCATGTATTGATTTGTTCTGCTGGAGTGAAATGAAAAGTTGGGTGTATTAGACCTTCAGGTGAAGATCTCACAACTTGTATTTTTTTAGCTGCCAGAAATCTATCAGAGATTACAAAAATCTTCCAGAGCGTAAACAATTCCATGTGACCCGCTGTCAAGTTTGCCGGACTTCTTCTGGTCATTATCTCGAACAGTAAGTAAAACAGTAAGTAAGGTTGTAGTAAAACCTTTAAATAAACCGTTTTCTGCCACATTAACGTGTTTCTGTTTTACTGCTTCTTTCTGTTCTTTTTTCTCTGCTTCTTTTAACTCGCAAAGAAGATATTATGACACATTAACGTGTTGCTGTTTTACTGCTTTTTTTCTGTTGTCTTTTTCTCTGCTTCTTTTAAACATAACTCGCAAAATAGACATTTCCAACGTTATATTCCTGTGTAATTCCGAGTCGTTTACACATCCATAACACTTTTTGGAAGTATGCTGGTCTGGTAGTAAAAATCCCAAAAATAATATTTAAATGTCAGATATATGTGTCGGAAGCGCCCTTTCGCAACAAATGAGGCACACCAAAGCTGCACGTCATTTTGAATAAAATAATTACCAAGGGAATGACCTACACGCAAACTGCAAGACAATTCAATAGCTTATTCACTGTTTATAAGCGATTAAAAACTCTTCCTCTGTTCAACGTTCAATTTTTGCTAGTTACTTGATCCCAATGTTTTCAATTTTGGGCTAAAAATTTAATTTAAAATCCAAATTTTAGACTATTATATATATAGTCGAGTCTCTATATAACGAAATCCACCGTTCTAGTAAAAAAATCGTTATATAGAAAAATTCGATGTATAGAGAATGATGTTAAAAATCGTGTTTAATGTGTGAAATGTGAATAAATATTATTTTTGATCTTTTGAATTAAGAATTTGAAATGTTTAAAAATAATTATTAACCTAACATTTTATTTCTTAATTATTTAAGCTGTTTCAAGAAAGATAACAGACATTTATTTGAAAGCTTAATGAAAATCAAATAAGGAAGACTTTCATTTATTTCAGACGAAGAAATCTGTAATTTCTTGCTGTTTTTATTTTTAAATTGTTACGCTCTAAAAAAAAAAAAAAAAAATCCTCAAATTTTAGCAAGGAAGGAAAAATTGCTGTTAACATTTTCCTCTATTTGAAGGCCTCTCTTATGTGCCTCTCATTGATTCCTCTGTTACACGTGTATCAATCCAATTGACTGTTTTGGGAAGGATGTGGAAGGATTTGGATGTGGAAGAAGGATGTTGAGAAGGATGTGGGAGGTGGGATGAATTCGTTGGATTTAAAGAACAAGAAGAGAAGTAATATAAAAGACTCAGCACTGACGATACATCAAAAATAAGTGATGGAAAATTGATTCCATATGATTTCGAAGCTTTTTAAAACTGAATAAATTAAGACCAATTTATGAAAAAATTCGTTATATGGAGATAGATATTTCGCTGTATAGAGACTGTTTTTAATGTAATCATGCGAAAAGGGGACCGTTCCTACTAAAAATTCGTTATATAGAGATTTACGATGTATGGAGTTTCGTTATAAAGAAACTCGACTGTATATATATATTTATCATATTAATCAATTTCTCAATTAATTTTCAGTAGGGAAATTACGTCTGTAATTCTAGATACGTTAATATTCTTACTTCTACTAAGCGTAATACCAACTTTTTTTAGTGACTTTTTTTAGTTCCCCGGCTTGTACATTTTTCACTAAAAAAAGTTGCTATTGCGCTCAGTAGAAGTATGAATATTCACGCATTTTAGAATATTTTAACCCCATAAAAATAACGGTAAAAAGTAGTTTTTCGTTACTCTAAAGTCTAAAGCGACCTCTATCGACAATTTTGAACGTATCTTTTAATTTTTTAAAAAAAAATCGTGATAAAAAGAATTATTTCAGAGAAAACCGCAAATTAATCGACCCCTTTTTCCGTCTTTTAATATCATTTGAAGTTTTGAACCTTAAAACTTAATGACCACTAGTTCTTATAGATTATGTTTGCGTCTCATGGTTTCCCATTTAATAATGTTTACCTTCATGTTTGTTATCACCTCTGAATGTTTATTATCTGGCAGTTAAACTCTCTGTGTACTATGAACTAACAAGCTTTTCGGTAGGTACGGTGATTTCGACGTCTTAGGTATCATTCGATTTGTCTTTAGTGATTTTATAAGGAGCTAATAATTTAGATTTTATCTTTAAACCTTAGTCCTGATTGCATTCTTTTACTGCCGTAAGCAATGTTAAAATTATAGGGTTTCTTACGTTTATTATTAGAGTGCATAAAAATGTCTTGTTGATTATTGAAAGCATTCCTCTTGGCATATTTAATTTCTTTAACTTTTAGGAATTGTTCTTTAATTACAATATTAAAGGGCTTAATAATTTTTAAATATTTTGGTTTCCTTTTTGCGCAGGTTAATAATTTAGACATTTTGTTTATTAACGTGTTGTTGGTAAGTAGAACTAATGAGATGATGAACTTTACTGACATGTTTGAACTATTCGTTTGGTCCATCCATCTTCATTTTTTGTCTACAAAACTTTAGAACCATTAGAGATATATTTGGAACACATAATGGGAAATTCCATTTTAGTTACTCCCAAAGAAAGTACAATACAATATCTTCTTAAAAATAACTCAAAATATTTGTATAGAAAACAATATTATGGAAAGGAATAATAATAATAAAAAAGAAATTTAAAAACCGTAAGCGATGAGAGTCTCATAATCAGAAGCTGACTTTAAGACAATAGAGTATTATTAATGTTTCGACTGGATGTCCACACAGAAATCATCGAGTCCCCATTAACCTCTTCACGACGGGATCCTTCATTCTCAGAAATAAATCTCTTACTTTTGACGATTCAAAAATCTTTATGTATTATTTCGTTGTTTTTGATGATCATTTCGTATTAAATACATGCCTTTTAACAAAGCATAAACTCTCAAATATTTGACGAAACTGTTTCATTAATCATGGCCAGACTTGATGATTTTTAAAGAAACTGCTGTGGTAGTTGTTTATAAAAGGACCCACTAATGTACATCCTCAAATCTTGCGATTTTAGCAAGCAGATATTTGCTTGTTTATGTTAGTCCTCTAATAATTTATTATAAAACAGCACTCTTTAGCATTTTTCAGAAGATACTGAAATATAGGTAGCTATTTTTTCTCCATTAATCATTTTTTGTAGTTAAAATTTTTAGGGATGTTTATTACTATTTTTATTTATTTATTTGTATGTTGTATTTCGTTATGGTTTAATTCGAAAAGAATAAATTATCTGTATTTACAAAACCGTTCAAAAGGTAAATTTGGCCAATAAAATTTCAAAATTCCAGGATTTTTTTTTTCCCTTTAAGAAGTATATTCTTTTTCATTTAAATTTAAAATGCACGAAATTGCTCCTTTTCCCCTCTAAAAACAGTAAATTGTTAAAATCTTATCCAACTACTCAAAGTAGAACCTTTCCCAATAGGCACTTCATGATTCGTTATTTATCAGCAACAAATTAATCCGTCCATATTCTAAGCATTCTTTCAGCAAACCACATTGTAATTATTCATTAACCAATAAAAATCACAATGATGAATTAGCCGTAATTATTAAAACTTGCAAGATTTATAACAGAAGCGATAACATTGCAATCACCATTATAAAAATTTGAACATGCAGTTTAATCCACCATATGCCTTTATAATCACGTCTAATAAATGATCCTATGGCGTGAAGCTAGAGCAATGGATTCCCCAACTGGAAGCTGTGAGTTCGAATTACCCGTATGGCCTGTCTTTTTTTCTTCTGTCAATAAATACAGGAGCTTCTAAGCGATTCGATAGATGGCAGCACTAGTTCTTTTTTGACGAAACTTTTGATGTAACTGGTACCGCCAACCTAGTAAAGAAATTAATTTCATTAATTTGACGAAATATTCGCCCAGATCATTTAAACTAAACGGTTTCATGAAAAACGAAGAAAATTTCATGAAATATGAATATCTATTTCTGAGTATGTTTTACGAAATATTTATGTTTGTTTTGCAACCGGTTTTTAAAAACAGAAATTTGTCCCTTATTAAATTACGAGAGTGCTCCGATTTAATAAGGCATATATTACGATAAAACTTTACTGGTGTGGATAAACACCAGGTTTCTTAAGTCTTTTTGCGAAACGTATACGTGTCGCTCGTCCCCAAATGGTCAACAAAAACACTTTCAATCGACAAATTTGAACTTGACATTATTCCAGATTAATGTTAGATGAATTGTTAATCTGTTTTCTATGTTACTGCCAGGCTGTGGAAGTAAAGAATAAAATTTTGACAAATTCTACATCAGAGATATGACGGGGGGGGGGGGAGGGGGCAGCCTACATTAGAGCAAAACTTCAAGTGCAAAAAAAAAAAAGAAAAAAAAATACAAAATTGGTTTTCTGTATCGACATTGTAGCTTAAAAAAGAATATAAATTTAAGCATAAAAAATTCGAATATGAAGCATCGAATTTATAAGCATAAAAATGTAAAATTTTTTTGGTAGGAAAGTTGCTGAAACTATTTAAATAGCTGCATTCTCCTTCTGAGATATGTTGTTTCTCATTGGTTCCGAACACAAAGCAAATTAAAGCTGTTTAATTTTAAAGATCATGCCATTAAAAAATGCATAATCAGTGCTTTTTTAAACATGTAACATACTTAACAGAACTTCTCAAGTAAATAAAATTCCGAACAGTTTCACACTTTCTATGAGTCACGTTGTCTTGCAACATCCTATCCCAGTCAGAGTGCGTGATTGTTTTGACTTAGCACGCATTTATTTGATATTCCTCTTAAAATATATTTCCCAAGACATTACAACGCGATGTACATTTTGTTTGTACCGTAAGCCAGTAAATAGCTTGTCCAGGGGGGCACAAAGAGCCCAGCTTAACCCTTTATCTACTGAATTATAAATTCATAAAAATTTTACATTCTAAAGCTTTTTATGTAACTTGTTTAAACTAAATTAAGAGATTTACATAGTCATTTAATAAATTTTTGAAAGATTTTAGAAGGATTGGATGCTTTAGAAAGATGAATTAAATTTGAATTAACAGAGATTTTTTGCAGTGTTTATAACAGCGCTAAAACATTTTTTTTAATTGCTTTCTTAGTATTTTGTAGAATTATAAAATGTACAATTATAATGTTCTTATAATATAAATATAAAATTGTTTCTGAATTAAAAAATCCCCATCCCCCACTCTCAGCGTCAAGAAAACTAAAAAGATACAAAGGCAAAAGAAATCATCCTTTTAAAAATATTTTTGTTTTGTATACCAATAATGCTTTTGGAACAAAATAAGATAATATGTAACTCATTCTAAACAACAATACAACTAATTGAAGAAATAAAAGCATTTTATAATAAATAATTTTAATGGTACTTATAAGCATCGTCGGTAGATAAAGGATTAACTGACTGTCGCGTTTAATATTCAATATCGTCTGACAAGTAGAGAGTTAAATACAAACGGTCGTTCCTTAATTTTTTTTTCTATGCATAAATATTATTCTGTCTTAATTTAAGCGTTCCTCAAAACATTTCCGATAATTATAAAATACTACTTGAAACCGTCTGGCATAGTTTTTGGTTCGACTAATTTGCCTGGTTTTCATATTTTTTTGTTGCACTAAATATATAATTTAAAGGTAGTAAAATTTCCAAATGCCACAAAAATGTATTTTTCAATGCAAATTTTTAAATTTAAAACTGCACGGGAAAATAATTCTGCAGTCAAATCTTCAATTTTCTATTTAGATATTACAAAAGATGTGCAACACAAATTTTCATGGTACCTCAAGTAACTACCCTAAAATGTGTAACAGCTCTCTGACTATAAATAGAAACAATAAAGACAAAAGAAAGGACAGAAAAGTAATCTTAGGAGTTATTAATGTTAAGTAGCCATGTAGTTGTAATAGATCATAGCATTCATGTATAACATTTAGAAAGATATGTAGACAAAATTCTCAAGGTCAACACGGTGAGATGAAACAAACTATGCGGCATTAATGTTCACAGTTCAAGTGTTAAATAAAAGTTCAGATAAGATGATAAACTAAGCTCAAATTGATACAAAAATACGTTAAACTGAAAATGTACAAAACGAAAAACGGAAACTGTACAAAACTTATTAATGTATTAAAAGTTAAAATTTAAATTTCTCTTCTAGACAATTATACCTGCTTAAACCAATAAAGTCTGACTAAAAGCAAATTATTAAAGTGCTTCTGATTTTGCCTCAATTGATTTGTTTAAGAATACTGTTCCCACAATTATTTTTTGTAATAAAAACACCATATATCAAACATTTATTTACTTTTTTTAATGAGTTTCTTTCTGTTTAAAAATATTACAATAAAATATATGCATAATATCACATATGTGAGGAACATAAAATCACTATTTTCTCATCTTTAAAAGAAATTATTTTTAAAGATTCTTATATAAAATTCTATTTCAAATAAGATTCTATTTCAAATTTTGAAAAGTTATTATATATAAAATAAAATAATATACAAAATTATATTATAGGTTTAATATTTTAAAAATAAAAAGTAAAAAAATAAAAAATAATAAAGATCAACCCTCCACATTCTTCAATATGTGTGATTTCAAGATTATTTCCTATACAGTTAGAAAATTCTAGGTATATTCTCAAAGAACCTCACTTGTTCTGAGTTTTAAAACTTTTTTCGTCTCTGCAACGTTATTTTTGAAACCGTAACAGAATTTTTTAGTTATATGCAGTTGCAAGTTTCTCAAAAATTTATTTCTATCGTATATTTTTATGAGCAGGATTCTTTCAAGGGTATTTGCTGCAGTCTGACAAAGAGCATATTTTGGAGTTCATGTCAAACAAAACATTATGCTAAAGGCTATACGAGAAATATTTAGCTTAAAGCTCTGAAAAATATTATTCATCTTTTGCTTATTTTTCAGTGAACAAATTTCTTTTTTTTTTCTCTCTTCCTTCAACTACATTTTCAAGAAGTCTTTATTTCAGAAAGGAAACGTTTAGTATCGATAAACTTTATTGAATAAATTACTAATTTTCTTTGAAATACAGTAAAATATTGCTATACATTTTCTATCAACTATCGCAGAGAATTAAACATTCCAAGACGAAAAAAACAAGACTTTCATATATATTAGACATTTAATAAGTAGTTGTAAAAATAAACACAATGATGATACAAACCTCAATAAAAAAAAATGCCACATAAGATTCAAGCTATAAAAAAGCTTTTAATCAGTATAATTGTCACTAAAGAACAAAGCTAATATTATGCATGTATAAATAGGACCTAAGAAAGCAGAATTTATGCAAGAAGTGGGCGTGGATATTTAGCGTTTAGGTAATAGAAAGCGCTTTTTAGTTCGATTTATAAAAACAATTTGGCAAAACAACGTTGGCTTGAATCGTCATTCCCCATGCGGATTTCGAACAACATGCTTTGTTACACCAATGTGAAGCTTGCCGACATTAATTTCATGTATAGTGCTGCATAAGGAAATTGGACGGCTTCTCAAAGTATGCATCATTTTATACTTCTATATGTGAAATGGGAAAATAAATATCACAAAACTAGCATTATGAAAAATAGGAGATAGTCGTTCGACAATCTCAGAGCTGTTTGTGTCGCTGTGTGGGTGGAATTTACTTGTACAACACAATACATAACATGCATATCGGCAATCTCCGCATAGTTGTAATGAAGGAATGACGATTGAAGTTAGAAAAGTGCTTTCATTTGCCGATATTAACAGCATCCTCTACTTCCTCAACTCTGTTTTTTCGCAACCACATTCTTATAAGTTATCTGCCTATTTTGGTTTCTTCTACTTGCCTTTGAATTACTGACATATAATTTTGGAATAGCCTGTTTATTTGTTTTCCATTAACATCTGTACTAATCAGGCCCTTGTTTATAACTTAAAACATCTGTAATGTTTTTTTATTTTATCTCACTTTATAACATTATTTTTTTTAATTATTATTAAAGTCTGCCATTATTTCTGTCTATTTATTATAAAGTCTGACTTCTATTTTTAATTTTAAGTTCCAATTTCAGAGAAATGTGTTTAGTTATTTGAAATTATATATTTTGTGACATAAATTATTTATTTACTAATTTTCTATAGTACAAGAAAAATAAATATATAACTTAAATCGACTTTTCTTACAAACCGTTAAGAAAAATTTTCCTTAAATTTTGCTAAATGTTTGAAGCTAATATTGAATTTTAGTTTTATTGTACGCTACTTATAGCACAAAAATATTTTCCTGGCATGAGAAACACACAATATTATTTTAAGTTACATGTTCTTCATTGTAGTTTACACTGTATTTTGGAGTTCTTTATGAATAGAATATAATTCTACGGTAATCATAAATTAATTTGTTTAAAATTTTATGTATTTTTATTTTAATATGTTTTACAATTATCCAAAAAAATGCTAGATTTCTTTTTTACAATTAACTTTATTATTCTACCAGCTTTTAATATATGATAAATTTAATTTTACCTCATCATTTTAATAGAGATGATATTTAGTGTCTTTGAAAAAGAGTACAATATTCTTTAGAAAATATCTAGGAATGTATTCCTTAAAAAACATATACTTGCTCTATGATACGTATAAAAGGGATCCTTTACATGAATTTGAACAATTAAATTTAATGATAAAATTTACGACACACGATCTTTGAAAAACACACACACACACATATATGTATATATGATTACAATTTTTTCGAATCAGACAAAAAAAAAAAAAAAAGATTTGTATTCATACTACTATTTTCCGTTACTAAATTTTACCAGCAGTAATAGAAAATATTATATATGTTACAGGCCAAACCCGATTTTAGTCCAAATTAAATTGGCCTAAGCCAAACTAGTCTATCCTAACGCCCATCGGATATACTAATTTTTCCTAGGCCAAACTAGTCTATCCGAACGCCCTTCGGATAACCTAGTTTTTCCTGGGCCAAACTAGTCTATCCGAACCCGCATCGGATAAACTAGATTTTCCTAGGCCAAACTAGTTTTGCCGAAAGGTCATTAGGATAAACTAGTTTCGCCTGATTTTTATTAGTTTGAACTAGTTTATCCTAGGCCGATCTAGATTGTCCTTGGCCAAGTCAATTTGGCGTGATTTTATTGAATCTAAAGACCGCCACGGTGCTAACTTTCTAGTTTTGATCTAATTTATCCTAGGCCAATGCAATTTGACGCAATTTTAGCTCACAGACTATCAAAGCCTGAGAGCTAATGTTCTCGCAGACTCTCTGCTTGTGTATGTAACCATGTACGTGCGTATGTGTGTATGTGCGTACGTAAGTACGTAATGCGATAACTCCTGGTAGAATTTGCTTCAAATTTTGGAGATAGATTTATCCTCATAACGAACTTCCCTGATTAGTTTCAGGTGTTCATTGGATAAGAATAAGGGAAGGGGAACAACATGGTAATCCGCATCTCCCCCCTCCTTAAATTAATTAAGTCAGTTTTTCATGCAAAAGTATCAGATTTTATTAATATTTTAGGTATAAGATCATTTTGATAAGGCGCTTCCATAAGTTGGCGCCGTGGCGGTTTTTAGATTCAATAAAATCACGCCAAATTGAATTGGCATAGAATAATCTAGATGGGCCTAGTATAAACTAGTTCAAACCAAAGAATAACAGGCTAAACTAGTTTATCCTAATGACAGTTCGGCCAAACAAGTTTGGTCTAAGAAAATCTAGTTTATCCGATGGAGGTTCGGATAGACTAGTTTGGTCTGGGAAAAACTAGTTTATCCGATGGGCGTTCGGATAGACTAGTTTGGCCTAGGAAAAACTAGTTTATCCGATAGGTGCTAGGATAGACTAGTTTGGCCTAGGCCAAACTAGTTTGGCCTGTAACATATATATTAAACGTCCGTTTAAAAAATTATTGAAAAAGTATAGTAGTATTGTTTTTTGTAGAAATACTTGAAGACATTGATGTTTTACAACGAACTATAAAAATTTAAATGAATAAAAATGCAATATAAAAATTTTTAGGTTACATGAAAGTTATCTTTATTGACGCTTTTATTTCCGATATACTTTCCTTCGTAATTCCAACAACATTTCGAATTCACATTCAACATTCGAAACAAGAAAATTCACAATGAAAATATTTAAAATATTTAAAATGTGTATAGAGAGGAGATACTATTAGTAAATAATAGTGAATATCACAACAAATTCCTTTTATTTTATTATGCTTCTATAAGCGAACGTGAAAGTTGTTGTCATAAGTAAAAATTAATGGAGTTTGGTTGTTTGGAGTAAATAAGTTTTTGCATTTTAATTAATTTTTAGGTAAGGAAACAAAAATTAACCTCTTATTTACATAAGTCGCCTGTATTCAAGATTTTCTGTTTAGAGTTTCAAAGAATAAATGTTTTCAAAATTATTTGAATAGCTTTTGCTTCAAACTTTACAAATTCACTGAAGATAAACACATTAATGAATCTTACAGTGCTAATTACTTGGAGAAATACCGAGACGAAGCGAAATGTTTAAAACTACTTACAAGTGTAGAGAGGATAATTAATTTTGTTAAGGTTGAATTTTATGCTATCTATCTAAATGATTTAAAAATGAATATATATCTTAATAATTACATACCATTTAATTTAATGCAAAAGCGTGTCTAAATATGATTATTGTATTTCTTATAAGCTTAATTTCGAAGAACTGCGTTGATTAACATATTATTATGTAGTAAAAGCAGCTCACAATAATGAATAATTTTGCCAACGAGGACTTCATTTGAGGTACGTCATTGTGGCCGTGTTTTTATCAATTTACAGGGTAAATTTAATGTTTGAAAATTTAAGAATAAACAAAATAAGAATAAGAATTTATCAAAGTATCTTTGATTTAAACGTAAATTTCAATTCTTATAAAAATTAGATATTGGAGCTTCTGAAATACATTTCGCAGATGAAAACTGTTGCAGAAATTTATCAACTTCTTTTTCAACTTATACAAATTAAATATCGTGTGCCATATAGTCTTTATCAATTTTTTAAGTAAATAGTAAAAGAAATATGTGTAAAAGAATCATTTAGTTTATTTTCACTATCAAAATATTTTCTTCAGTAATGGTAACGATTGTTCAATAATTAAAAAAAAATGATGAAAAAACGTTATTTTACTTAAAATGTTATTTTAAAATGTTTCATCGGATAAAACAATCAATAAAAATGTTAGACAAATATATTAAAATTAGCTATTTCTTTAAGCATTTAATTATAATTTTATAATTTAAATATTACTTGTATTTATAAACAAATAAAATTCTGTAGAGGCTTTGCCTTTTAATTGACAGTTGGGTACATTACTTATTGTGCTAAATAGCGTGAAGAAAACGGAGATGTAGCGAAAAGTGTAAATACACTGAAATATTCCTATATTTAAAATTATTCCTTTAAGAGTTAATGTTATGGATGATGACTAAATAAGTTTGTACAGCCAAGAGTTGTAAACCTCAAGGAAAATCAAAATTTTTTTCATGTTAACAGTAATTCAAGTTATCAGTATCAAATATTTGTATTCGTTTTATTTCATATTGTAAAACAATTCATGTTAAAATGTTCCTGTTAACGAGGTTTGACTGTAAAAATATTAGACTTTTTAATATATGAACAATATCTTTTTAAATAAACTTGCACGTGTATTTTGATTCTGTTATTAGTTCCGTGTTAGTTTCAAACAATAGTGAAATACATATTATTAAAAAAAATCTATTAATAATCTAAATTATAATAATGGATATAAAATTAAATAAAATTGAAACGCATGGTGTTTGAGTAAAATGTAAAATTTCACGAAGAAACATAAATAAAAATGTATTGGTAAATAATCTGTCTAAAAATTTATATTTAATATATTTATAGTTAATGCATCGGAAACATATAATTAAGTTGAAATATTATTTCAAGAGTAAATAGACACCAAATTACTATGAAGGAAAATATTTAATACTTATTCTAGTTGCTCTAATCACTATTTTTTGGGTAGAGATGTGAGGGAATACATTTTATTTAAAATTATTGGAATGTAGATTTTCAAAACACACAAATAAAGATGTATTTATGTTTACCGAATTTGTGAACAGTCAGTTCACTTAATCCCTTGGGTAAGAGCAACCGGTATACGTGTCGCATAAGGTGCTCAAAATCCTTGATTATTCTCACCAGTAATTTTTATTGCAAATTTTGCGTTATTTAATTCAAGAATTTTTCTGATTCAATTAGAGAAAAAAAATGTTTTAAAAAACTTGTGATAAAAGATTAAAAATTCTGAAACAGACGCTTGTTCTGAAGAAATTAATGTAAACAATCTTTATACACACATCAAGAAAATTAAGGATGATAGTGAAATAGCACATTTTGCACAAAAAAGTAAATAATTCACTTAAAAAAGCAAATAATATTATCTAAAATTATTTATGTCAGCATATTTAATAACTTATATAAACGAAATCAAATATTTAATGGTATTTTTATTGCAAAACTTTAATACACGTAAAGATTATAAAGCTAAAACTATCTTAAAGTTAATGACTAAGTAATAAAATAAAAACATCACCTGTTCTTTAGATTAAATGAAATAAAATGTATAAATTATCATTTGTAAAAAAATAGCACTAGCTTTTTTCATATAAAAGTGAAGCAAAATAAATTTATAGTGTAAAAGAACAGTTAAAAGTATAAAGAAAAAGAATATTTCATTTTAACAAAAGAAGAAAAACAAGTGAAAATAACAAAAAAAGACTTTTCTTGGGCATTTTTTATTTATTTTGAGAAAAACAATGTTCTTATTTCTATTATAAAAAGACCATGTGGTTTTCTAACAAACGTTTATGGTTTTTCCTGAATATATATTGATTTTTTTTCAAAGTATTTGTGATTAAAATGTTGCGAAATCGTAATTTTTTTCTTAACATACAGAATATTTAATGATAATAACGATATTTTTAATTATGAAAATGCTGTTATTTATTCCATATGACACCCATAAACTAAAATAACAACGATGTATAATAAATTATAGAATAAAAAATTAATTCAAGCTAATACATTAATAAAGGCATTTTATTATAAGATACTCATCACGTCTGTCTTTATTACGCATTGATATTTAAAAAAAATCTATTTCGTACATATGTAGTTTGAGATTGATGAAATAATTGAATGAAATTATACTTTATTATATAAATTCCTTAGAAAAGCAAATGATTTTTTAACTCTAAATATGATTGAAATTATTCAAATATTCATTATTCATTTTCATGTCGGTTCGGAAACACAAAACTAAAAATAATGCAGCGTAGTCATTTATATATTTAAAAAATATGTGCATTTAAGCCAAAGTATAGCAAACAGTTGATTAATATCGAACATAGACACATATTTGAGGCAAAATACGTTCGTTAGTTTCAATTTGCGATACATAAACTGCTCTTTTTTGGAGAATCTGTAAACAACTATTGTTAATTTTTGCCGTTAGTGATATTGAAATTGCTTTCCCATCTAGGAACAGCAGACCAATAGACTAGATTATCCTGTTCTTGAGAGTACTTAACAAATTCCTTTTCTAAATTCCTGTACAAATAAAAATAGCTTTCTTTGACCAATTTTTTTTTCTTTCAATCTGGGGCCCAAAAATTCAACAGCCTCTCTCGGAAGGCACAAATCTCTAGTCAAATCATTAAGTTCAGAGAAGGACTGAGGTAGATTGCTTCCAGAAGGCTAGTATTCAGTATCAGAACCTCGAACTTTTAAATATCCCCTGTCTGAAAACTCTGACGAGATAACTGGCAATTCAGTTGAAGGCATTTGTAGGTCAGATCTTTGAGGAATGGGGCGTATAGCCGATGCAATGTTCATAAAAATCTAAGAAAAATTGAATGATTCAAGAAAATGTGACGTGATAGAAAATTTTCATTATTAGATTTAAATTTGCACCGAAACAAAATATATAAAATTCAGATATCAATTCCCATGAATTTTATCCATCGCAGGTATTTGTTATAATTAGAAATTTTGTTTAGAAATCAACAAAGCCATTATTTCGAACTGAGAATCGCTGAATAAATTTGTTCTCTGAAAAATTAAGTTTGAAAAATTAAAACTAATTAAAATTACTAACTAGTCTTTTCTACGGAGCATTTTAAGGAAGTCACACATTAACCTTAAAGAAGAAGTGTTTCTACATTGAAGTTACAAGAATTTCAAATCAATTGATTCAGATAGTGATTCAAAAATTCATAATTAACTAAAAATCTTTCAAGTTCTACAGCTGCCTAAGTGCTTAATAAATATGGCGTGCATTCATTATATTTAAGTCAATCATAACCCATTCAAATAGAAAAGAAAAAAATGAAGATACAGCAAATTGACTAAAACAATTTAAGGAAACAGTTTACATGAAAATTATTTCAAATTACTTTTCCATTATTAAATGGAACTTTTAAAATTCTAAACAAAGTCTTGTCCCTCAAAATTTGTCATGTGGTTCTTCCGGAAATAATACCGTACTGATTTTTTTTTTTTTTTTTTTTTTTTTTTTTTGTCCATTTCAATTGTAAATGCGTTTTCTTTTGCCTGTAACTGTTAGCACATTTTTATTCCAGTTTCAAGTACTGAGTAAGTATATCTAATATGAAACTAATAGTAATTATATTCTTGAAATGTGATGGAAGGAGATATAAACGATGTTAAGCTTAAGCTTAATTTGGTAGTAGTTATGTTTTACTTATATTAATAATATGTGATAATAGTAAAGTTCCCAACAAATTCTAGAGGCACTCTTCTTCAGATAATCTCGTACTCGAAACAGCAAAATTTATGTTATATTTTTTTCCAATACAATAGCAATTTATATGCAGGATCAGTCATACAATAAAATTTGTTTTCGAGACACATTATTTAGTTGGTTTCAGTGGAAAACTATACTAATTTGAAAAAAGTATATCAATGTTATTCATTTGCGGATTCTTTTTTTACACAAATAGAAAACGTTGTTGGTGTGTTTAAAATTCATTAATAAATTTTCAATCGATCATGGTTAAATGTGATAGGTGGCCTTATATCATTGCCGAGGTAAATCTAATCTTTCTTCTTCTCAAAAATCTGCTATCAGTGAACTTAATTCTGTCCCTAACCTTCTTATTACTAAGGCTGATAAAGGCGGTCAAACCGTTCTTCTCAATAAGTCTGATTATGTTTCTCATGTGGATTCTATGTTAAACTCCTGTCCTTATTCTAAATTAAAGAAAGATCCTTCTACTAAACATCTTTCTGATATCAAGGAGGTCGTTAATAAGTCTGTCATTCTTAATAATAACACTAAACGCATGGTCATTCCGTCTATAGCTAATTGTGCTCGTTTCTATGCTCTTCCTAAGGTCCATAAACCTACTCTTTCATTTCACCCTGTCGTTTCTAATATTGGTACTGCTTCTTATAAACTTGCCAAGTTCCTTTCTGTGTTACTCGCTCCTTTATCTTCCACTAAATTTCACACTGTTAAAAACTCTATTGACTTTGTTGATAAAATTAAACGCCTTTCTCCTCTCCTTCCCTGTCTGTCATTCTTAATAATAACACTAAACGCATGGTCATTCCGTCTATAGCTAATTGTGCTCGTTTCTATGCTCTTCCTAAGGTCCATAAACCTACTCTTTCATTTCACCCTGTCGTTTCTAATATTGGTACTGCTTCTTATAAACTTGCCAAGTTCCTTTCTATGTTACTCGCTCCTTTATCTTCCACTAAATTTCACACTGTTAAAAACTCTATTGACTTTGTTGATAAAATTAAACGCCTTTCTCCTTGTAATTACAAAATGGTTTCCTTAGATGTTAAATCCCTCTTCACTAACGTCCCTGTTCAAGGAGCAATTGACTGTTTGGAAAAAAGGCTACGCGAATTCCATTACTCTTCCATCGAGATTGACGAGATCCTGCTTTTAGTTAGTATTTGTGTTCGGCAAACCGCTTTCCAATTTAATAATTCCTTTTATATTCCAACGGATGGCTTGGTCATGGGCAAACCTTTGTCTCCTCTTTTATGTGATATTTATATGCATTTTGTGGAAGAAAGACTCTTCAATTTATATGATTTTCTCTTCTGGTGTATGTATGTTGATGATACTTTTATCTTAATTCTTTTTGAGCTGGATCTCCAAAATCTCCTTTCTCTTGTCAACTCTGTTGATCCTTGCATCCAGTTTACTCTTCAAGTCGAAGAGAACGATTCTCTTCCTTTCCTCGATGTCTTGGTTACTAAACACCCTGATCGGTTTTCTACCTCTGTTTATAGAAAACCTTTCGCTGTATCTCTTCTTCCACATACTTTTTCTAACCATCCTTAACAGCATAAAGTGGCTTCCTTTTATACTTTGTTTACAGAACAATTCGGATTTGTTCTGACTCTTCTGCTCTAAATAATGAAATTAGTTACCTCAAATCTGTTGCCCTCGCTCGTGGTTATAATCCCTCTTTAATTGACAAAGCTCTGTACAAATTTAATAAACCTAAACGTCTTCTTACTGAATCTAATAATTCGTCTAATATTACCTCTATAGTTCTACTTTTTTATTCTCCTGTTTGTTTCAAAATTGCTAAAATCCTTTATCGTTTCAATTTTAAAGTTATCTTCAAACCAATGAATAAAATTAAATTCTCGTCTTTGAAATACCCTATTCCTGTTGAGAACCGGTGGGTTTTTTATTTTATTCCTTGTTCTTGCAATTTGGGTTATACTGGTCAGACCAGAAGAGCGATGAAGGAAAGATTGGATGAACATTAGAGATATATTAAAAATCAGGAATTATCTGGATCTTCGATTGCTTCTTACTGTTGGTCTTACGGTCATTATTTCAATTTTTCCATGGCCAGAATTATTTCAAATCTTGCCTCTCCTTCTCATTTAGATATTCACGAAGCTTATTTTATTTGTAAAAATTCTAATACTCTTGTCAATGATCTCTCATCATCCCCCCTTTCTCCTGCGTGGAAATTACTTTTGTAGTTTTTTTTATTAATTTTTTTAATTAATTTATTTATTTCATTTACTATTTTTACAATTAATTTATTATTTTTATTTATTTATTTATTTTATTATAATTTTAATTATTTTATTTTATTTTATTTTATTTTATTTTATTTTATTTTATTTTATTATTTTTTTTTCCACTGATTTCTTTCTTTTTTATTAGTTTATCATCATTTTTCTCTTCCACCTGGGCTCTTTTAGCCAGCGCCACCTGTGGCACTTTTTGTAATCTCCCCCTTCTTTCTTTAACTTTATCTTTACTTTCCTCTCCTCCTTGACTCTGTCAGGTAGCGCCACATGTCACACTCTTTGTAATCTCCTCCTTCATTCTTTCACTTTTATTTCCACTCTGTCCCTTGTGACACGTGTTTGGATGAGCTGATGACGAGCTGTATTTTTGAAGCTCGAAACGCATCCTGTTTAATTTCCTTTTTATGGTGATTTTACAAAGTTTTTTAGATTATTTATGAACTTTAGACTTTAGACATTTTATTTCTTTTTCTCCTTTTCTGATGTAATATTTTGCAATATTTTTGCTCATAAATTCCAATCTGACAGGTCCGAGAAGATCTACTGGAGGATATAGTTTGGTTTTAACAAATAGTTTGCGCATGCATACTTCTTCTTATTATTATTTTCAATACAAATTCTGTTCATTGAGAGATGAGTCTAACATTCTTCACTTACACGATTTGTCATAAATAAAACTATTATTTAAATTCCTTTTAAACAAAAAACAGTTCTGTGTTTTTTAGCATATTTCAAAAGAAATTGAGACAAAATCAGTTCTTTTTTTAATAAAAGAGAATTATTTTTAAATTAATAAATACAATATAAGTTTTAAAAACTCAAACCTGTCTATAATAAATATGCATTAATAAGCTGTAGAATTTAATGTAGAATATTGTAGTTTATAGTTTGATTTTAAAGAGTGAAGTAAACATTACATATGTTATAAAATAAATTTTAATAAATACTGAATATTCAAAAAATGCATTTGATATAAATAAAATTTAGATAAATAATAACATCATTGTATGTTAACCTTTTACTTTTTTTTTCAGAATTACTTTAGTTATCCAGCATATCTCTAAATTCGGTTTGAAAAAAAACGATTTATTTAATAAACACCAGGAACATACATTCAGTACCATTTATTATACTCATCTGAACTTAATTATAGAAAAAGACACCATATGTTCGCTTATACTATCGTAATAATCATATGTTCGACTTCATCTATTTTTCTTCATTGAAATTGTGAAGGAAGATTTACTCGCGAAAGTTTCTTCGCTTTATAGTGTAGGTTAAACATTTTTAAATGTGGAAATGAAATAATTTTAGGTCATTTGTTTGCATGTGAATTTTTAAGAATTTTTGTTTTGAATTTATTTTATAAACCATACAAAACGAGTTATCCAATACAGTTTTCAATAAACATTCACTTAAAAGTATCTTTTCAGTACTCAGATGGACTAACAATTATAATGGTACGAAGTTCACAAAATACAAAATTTTTATTTAGTTCGTTATCAACGTATGATATGGTGTCATAGGTTATCACATTCCTATTCCTTTACCAGGGCTGTCAGGGCTTCAAAGCAACTATTTTTTAAATCTAATTGTCACCCGTTTTTGTAGCAAAAATTATTAACACACATCTTGACAAAAATATACACCACAGAAATAAAAATATTTTAAAACATTTTACAGGAAAATAACCTTTGTGAATATTGATATAATCGTCTATGGAAACCCTGCTTTATTGTATAGATCCGTCTAGAATCACGAGACTATAAGAAAATTCGATAATTTTTCTGTATTGCATATTATTTTCAAGAAAAAATTTACAATTGATTTAGAGTACAATTGATTTAGAGTAATTTTAGGCATTATTTATTGTGCTAGATCTTTTATTAGAGTGACGGGGAGTAAAATATTGTGAATTGGGTATTACATAACAGATTTACCTAATACGACATTTTCTATATCTCGACCAACCCTCAATGGACATTAGGTTTCACAGACGAGTTTTAAAGACGTTTTCATAAAAAAGGAGCGATATTTTTTTTTAATAAAATTTTGAAAACGTATAATACATGTAAATAAAAATAAAGTGAAACATTCGTTAAATAAAAATCAACACAAATTTAAAAAAAAAAAATGTCTTATAAAATACATATGTATAGAAGGTAAAATACACATACAATGGAAATATCGGAAAAAATGCATTTTAATTCTAACAGTAATTATTTGTTTTCAGCAATGTACACGAATGACAATAAATTAATTAAAATAATGTCTAAGTTCGACATAATTAATGATTTACTTTAAGACAAAAACCTAGCGTAACACATTAATTTTAGAAAATTTTATAATATTATTTTGTATAGATTATCTTTAAAAAACACACTATTCAAAAGATTTTTACATTTTCTTATCTGAACATTTTTTTATCTGAACAATTTATTTGTAAAATTTTTGTGAATTGGAAATCACTTCTTATTATATCAAAAATTTTCAGCATTTTTTTTAAAGGAAAAGAGTGAGATGATTAATTTCATTGTCACACAATCCCTTGAAGTATACCCATACAACAATCGCAACATTAGTATCATCGTTTAAATATTATATATGCAGGAAAGTAAAATAAATTTCGTTATATGGAATATACTTTACATAATACAGATGTTTATTTAAAGGATAATGCCTTTGAAAATCAAGAAGGTGCAGCAGAAAATTTCGTTAAGTAAAAAACTTCGTTATATGGGGATTTCGTTAAAAAAAAGTTTTACTGTAATTTTTCTTAGAAAATCAACTTCACAATAAAATTACCCAGTCAATAAAAGTGATGGCCTCATCACTGAAAGTCGGCTTTAGATTCTCCTTCTTAATTTTATTAGTAATAGTTTTAACGGAACAATATTTTGAACGAACTTTAATTATTTTTAGGATATGTCATACCCCCTGAGAAGAACTGTAAAGTATTACTATCTGATTCAGAACAACACTGACACATATGTTGTAGTCACTACGTTGTTGTTCTGATGTATGCTATGTGGGTGCAAATAATAGTATATTTCTAATACTATGCGTGATTTCCCGCATTTCATAAATAAACAGTTCGAATTGCAAAGTTGAGCCGATTCAATTTGGAGAAAGAAAAAGCAGCTTTAGAATTTAATGGATATACAATTGTTCCTATGCATGTTTTTGTTTAAATTTCACACAAGCCTGCATTTTTTTCTATAAAGGAGTTTTCAATACGATGCAAACCTTTATAAGACACATCACTGTATATTAAAGGATACTGTGTTATAACAGTATGTGTTTCCTCCTACATACTTAAAAATATATCTCGGAGAAAGCATTCGTTATTTAAATTCTTCTTTTAAAATTTAATGGGAGGGCAGAATTTTCCAGAGTGCTTTACGAGGTAATACGGAATTTATTACCGTTAAGAGACATTTCCTTCGTAGGAGTATGAATAAATGAGAAACTGTTTTGGTTCAACATCGAAAGACATTTTAATATGTTAGTAGCAAGGAAATGTAATTTTCTCATGACATGAAACTTTTGTCTTGTGCTCAATTTTTCTAATTTATTTTGAAATCTATTGCTTGAGTTAAACTGTGTAAGTATAAATATTTTGATAAAAGTATATAACATTTTTGAATAATAAATAAAATACATTCTTCTAATAAACATAATTTCTCAAAATGATTTCCTATTTTTTTAACTGGATTCAGTTTTCAGAAGTTAAAGAAGAAAATAATAATTAAATAAAAGATAAGGAGATAATTACTATAATGAATTCATTCAAACTAGTAATGTATTGAAACTTGTACATGGATATGAAAAGAAGTAGTTTAGAAAATATATTATCTTAGTATGTATAATGTATGTTATGTACATTTAAAAAAATCTGATTTTAATATTTATAGTGAAGTATTTCCTGTAAAGATACACGACGTAGCATAAATTTGTTAACATAAAAAGTGTAAAAAATGTGAAGGTATTGTTTGAATACAGTTTCCTACATAAGTATTGTAATGCGATAGATTCTTCTTGGCAAAAAATAAACATTTTAATGGAATTTGTTTGTGAGTAGAGAGCATTTAAACATCCAGATCAAAAAAGTTTATTACGGAAAGTTAAATTTTTTTTCTTCAAATATTTACTAGCTTTTATCAGTAAATGTTATGCTTGACGTCCACCACAAGGAATTATATTTTTCAAGCGAGTAAGAACACCGCTAAGAAATGGATTGATGTAGGCAATTCCGTAGTGTATGATGTTTTTTTTTTAAAATTGAGTAAGGCAGACATAGTACTGAGGAACACTTGAGATGTTACGTTACCCCATAGTAATACATTATAAAATATCATGTCCGGGGACGGAGATAAACATTACTACTGCCACAACTTTTAGCCGTTCTCCAAATGTGCTAATCAATGAGTACATCACGAAAGACTTGCTATAAAAGATGAGTCAATCATGAAGGAAAGCTTTGGCAAGTGAGAAATTATATATCACTAAGCTAGGAAAATTTTCTTCATTTGTAGATTCAAATAGTGGTATTGTGTAACTGTTAATGGCTTATTTAATTATTTCTATGTCGGATAAATAGAAAATTAGCTCCTGTGAGCTTGAAAATATTTACATGAAAGTAAAAAGTATTTTAAAACCAAATTGTGTGACTTTGACAGTTTAAGAGCTTTCTTTTGACAAAACATTGTCCTATATATTTTTATTTACTAAAACGCATATCCCACATTTTATCACTGTCTATACGGCAGTAATCATATTTATTATACTTTTCACTAATGTTTTTTATGTTAAATTTATGAAATACTTTGAATGTATATACAAGTAGTTCAAATGTCAAATGCATAAGATTAAAAAAAAATATTCAATTGATGTTTGCGTGTGACATTGATAATTATAGAAATTTAAAATAATTTTAATAAAATCGTTTGTTGAATTCGTCTTGATTCTTAAATAGTAAAATTTATCAGCTAAAATATACTTATTATCGATAAAGTATAAACTAGCAAAATCCATGCTTTGTTTGGATTCGCGAAGCATTATTTCACAAGATATATATTTAAAAGTAACATTATTTTTTATATTATTTTTGCATCTTTATTAAGCAAAAACTTTATTTTATGTGTTGGAGTATTTAAATTTTAGAAAAGTAAATTCAGACAAATAACAAAAAATTTCCTCGGAATTTTTTATTCGTGATATAAAGCTGGTATAAATAAAAATATTTTCGAAGCAGAATTTTACAAAATATTTCTTTAATATTTAACTAAAATTTTTAAAGATGTTTTTACATTTTGCAATGGCCTCTGGTGTTTTCTCAAATGATTTGAAATAGGTAAGTTTTCAATCTTTGTAATTCAAATCAAATAATCTTTGATACCAATCTTAGAATAATAAATTCGAAGAAGGTTATTTCTTCAAAATCCCTTTTTTTTCGGAAAAACATTTGAAATTTTCTCTTGTTGATACTAAAAACTATTAACTGTAATTTTTCTCATTTTAATTTCTTCTTTTTTTCTGCAAACCAGTATTTGAAAATTTTTGATATTATAGAATATCTCGTAAGAAAATTTTCTATTAAATGCTAAACCTTGAAGGATTTTCACGCTACGTACATTAAACCAACTGATTTCTCGTTATCCCAATATCCTCTACTGCTTTATCTAATGTCAAACCTTGGGGTTTATAAATTGTAACTGCAAAAGCTAATTTCAAGGGAAATTATTTTCTTGAGCATTTTATATTTCCATTTTTCAAGAATTTAGTTATCGGTGGAATCGGAACGCAGTCATTCTCATAAGTTGAATGACTGTAGTTTTCAAATCTAAACATGATTATTCACTGCATCTGGTCTGGTGGCCCGTGATTTTCTTCATAATTAATGCCTGCAACCTAACCTAAAGTCCCCCTTTACTAAACCTTTTTCGGTCCACGGATTAGAACGCAACATTACTTTAGACCCAAGAAATGGTTCAAGTCCATTTGCCATTTCAGAGTCGGACAACTTTGCTTTGATGCAATTATGAAGAGCTTGAATCAAGGCAACGCGTTGACGCAGTTCCTTTATTTTTTCATTATTATATTATTTTACGTCTTTATTCGTTGAAAGCAGCCTAATTGCATCTTTAAATAAATGCTGCTCGCTTTTTGAAGGAGATTATAAGCTTCAATTCATTAATATTCCATAGTCTTCAATAGTGCATTCTCCGTTACTAATTCGCTCAAGTATGCTGCAAAATACTTGTCGAGTTTCATCTTTCCGGAAGGATGATGATAAAAAAAAATATTTGTGAATAGTTGAAGAAAATAACAAGTGTCCTTCCAAAAGAAATTCATTTCCTTGATTTTTGGCACTATAAAGTGGCCTGTCGTTTACTGGAGGTAGTTGTTTGATATCTCCAAATAAATATAAGAACATTCCACCAAAAGGTTCATCTTGTTTCGATGGCCGACATTTCGTAATCGTAAATCTATTTTTCGAAAAAGACTGCACCCAATCATACTCATTTCATCTATAATTATGAATTTACAATTTCGTAACTCCTCTTGAAATTCAACAAGCGATTGTAGACTAAGATCTCTTAACTTTTGATTTAGTCCTAATAAAAGTTTTGAATGAATTGTTGATCCATTTATATTGACTGCAGGAACACCAGGTGGTTCAACCAATTGAAAAGAAGATGGACCAAATGTTTCATTTAATCGAGCAGTGAAGTAATGTATTAAAATACTTTTTTTCCCAAAACCTGCTTTTCCTTGGACCACAATTCTTTTTATTGGTATTTCTTGCCTATGATCTTGCAAGAAATTGAGCTGTTCTTCAAAAATATTTATTATACTTTTCTGTTCATGGGAAAAGACAAAATTTGGCAAATTAGAAGGAATAGTGACACGATCACTTTTTTCACTTTCTTTCACCCTTTCATTTTCAATAAAATTCTGTAATTTATTGAGCAAATCTTGACTTTGAATGGTGTGGTATGCCAATTATACTTTATATCAATGTCGCTTCTGCCCAAATATAATTCATCTTGAGCATTATTTTGTCTTGAAGCGACATTCATCCAGTCAAATTATTGATATATTTCAGTAGATTCTATTTCTTAAAATTCTTCCTCATCTTCTACATTTTGCAGCAGGTATTCTAAATCCAGTCTCTGGATTTCATCTTTCTCAAAATGCTGTTCATATATAATTTTCCATGAAGTACAGCTCATATTCAAAATATTAGAATAATTGAGAAAAAGTAATAAGAAAAAAATATTTGTCATTTATTTATCTTTTATACTAAGTAAATGCAATTAAATTTCTTATAAATTAAATCTGGAATGTTTAGATAAGATTTTAACATTTATAAAATATAAAATACAGCACAATAAATTAGGTATACAGCTTCCTTAAACACACCAGAATATTAGAATAAAATTTAGATTGGTTCAAAATATTAGAATATTTTATTTTACGCAACAATATTACCTTATGAATATGAAGTAAATGGTAGTTAATATTTTGTAGCATCCCCTTTAGCTTTCATAACAGCGTACAATCGATCTTGCAAACTATATAAAAGGTGTTTACAAACATTTCTATCAATATTAGCCCAAATAGACTTTATACGTGCCACTAACTCAGTTTTACTTGAAGGAGGATTTTCTTGAAGTTTTTTCTTCATTATACACCATAAGTTTTCGATGGGATTAAGATCTGGTGAATTTGGTGGCCAAGGAAGTACCTTAATGTTGCGTTGGCGGAACCAATTCTTAGTTGACACCGAGGTATGCGGGGACGCTAAATCTTGTTGAAAGATGAAATCATCTTCAAATAAATCTTCTGATGATGGAATCATGTAACATTCTAAAATTTCTTGATATATCAGAGAGTTAACCTTTTCGTAGACGATGCATAACTTTCCAGGTCCTTCTGCACTCATACAATCCCAAACCATGACACTAGCAGCAAATTTTACGGAACGTTTAAGGCATTCTTTATCAAATGCTTCTTGCTTCATTCTCCAAACTCGAATACCTTGATTACCATATGAAACACAAAACATACTTTCATCACTAAATAATATATTTTTCCAATCTTCATTGCTCCATAAACATCTTGATTTACACCAATTCAATCTTATACGCTTTTGTCTTGCAGTCATGAGAGGTTTTGTTTTCGGTACACGAGATTCAAATTTAAATTTATGGAGACGTCTTAATGCTGTCGATGTAGAAACTTCAACTCCTCCTTCTTTCCATTTTCGGTGCAAGAATCGCACACTTTTAAAATGGTTTTTCTTAACGATACGCTTCAGTTTCCTGTCATCTCTAGCAGATGTTTTTGGTTTTCGGCCACCATTTCGGCGATTATTTTGAAATTTCCCAATTTTTGAATATTGTGTTAGTATTTTACTAACGCTCGATTGCGAACAATGTAAATAATTCGCTATAAAACATTGATTTTTACCGTGCCGATACAAATCAACCATACGAAGTTTAGTAGATTCAGGAATATCACTCACACGGCCCATTTTAAAACGAAAAAGAAACAAACTGCAAAAAAGAATACTGATTTTAAATAAAATAGTCTGAATTTAATTAATGATGCCACCAGTTAAGAATTGGTAATAATTAAAGGAGAATTAATGTGAAATATTCTAATATTTTGAACCACTTGAATAAATATTCTAAAATTTTGACTTTTCAAAATAATTTTTTTTTGCTATTAATCTTTTCAAAAATGATATTAAATTTAAGATAACAAGTATGTTTAATCAACAATAAGTTCTTAATAAAAATATCGTTTGCATATTTTCATTAAAAGACATTAAATTACCAAACGATATTTTCAATTTCTAAAAAAAAAGGTAATTATTCTAATATTTTGAATATGAGGTGTACAGCTCATATTCAAAATATTAGAATAATTGAGAAAAAGTAATAAGAAAAAATTATTTGTCATTTATTTATTTTTTATACTAAGTAAATGCAATTAAATTTCTTATAAATTAAATCTGGAATGTTTAGATAAGATTTTAACATTTATAAAATATAAAATACAGCACAATAAATTAGGTATACAGCTTTCTTAAACACACCAGAATATTAGAATAAAATTTAGATTGGTTCAAAATATTAGAATATTTTATTTTACGCAACAATATTACCTTATGAATATGAAGTAAATGGTAGTTAATATTTTGTAGCATCCCCTTTAGCTTTCATAACAGCGTACAATCGATCTTGCATACTATATACAAGGTGTTTACAAACATTTCTATCAATATTAGCCCAAATAGACTTTATACGTGCCACTAACTCAGTTTTACTTGAAGGAGGATTTTCTTGAAGTTTTTTCTTCATTATACACCATAAGTTTTCGATGGGATTAAGATCTGGTGAATTTGGTGGCCAAGGAAGTACCTTAATGTTGCGTTGGCGGAAACAATTCTTAGTTGACACCGAGGTATGCGGGGACGCTAAATCTTGTTGAAAGATGAAATCATCTTCAAATAAATCTTCTGATGATGGAATCATGTAATATTCTAAAATTTCTTGATATATCAGAGAGTTAACCTTTTCGTAGACGATGCATAACTTTCCAGGTCCTTCTGCACTCATACAACCCCAAACCATGACATTAGCAGCAAATTTTACGGAACGTTTAAGGCATTCTTTATCAAATGCTTCTTGCTTCATTCTCCAAACTCGAATACCTTGATTACCATATGAAACACAAAACATACTTTCATCACTAAATAATATATTTTTCCAATCTTCATTGTTCCATAAACGTCTTGATTTACACGAATTCAATCTTATACGCTTTTGTCTTGCAGTCATGAGAGGTTTTGTTTTCGGTACACGAGATTCAAATTTAAATTTATGGAGACGTCTTAATGTTGTCGATGTAGAAACTTCAACTCCTTCTTCTTTCCATTTTCGGTGCAAGAATCGCACACTTTTAAAACGGTTTTTCTTAACTACACG
The DNA here is from genome assembly GCA_964019185.1 of Maratus speculifer. Classification (NCBI taxonomy): domain Eukaryota; kingdom Metazoa; phylum Arthropoda; class Arachnida; order Araneae; family Salticidae; genus Maratus; species Maratus speculifer. The sequence continues at coordinate 24,554,164 of OZ025294.1, read as the reverse complement.
CTTCAGTTTCCTGTCATCTCTAGCAGATGTTTTTGGTTTTCGGCCACCATTTCGGCGATTATTTTGAAATTTTCCAATTTTTGAATATTGTGTTAGTATTTTACTAACGCTCGATTGCGAACAATGTAAATAATTCGCTGTAAAACATTGATTTTTACCGTGCCGATAAAAATCAACCATACGAAGTTTAGTAGATTCAGGAATATCACTCACACGGCCCATTTTAAGACGAAAAAGAAACAAACTGCAAAAAAGAATACTGATTTTAAATAAAATAGTCTGAATTTAATCAATGATGCCACCAGTTAAGAATTGGTAATAATTAAAGGAGAATTAATGTGAAATATTCTAATATTTTGAACCACTTGAATAAATATTCTAATATTTTGACTTTTCAAAATAATTTTTTTTTGCAATTAATCTTTTCAAAAATGATATTAAATTTAAGATAACAAGTAAGTTTAATCAACAATAAGTTCTTAATAAAAATATCGTTTGCATATTTTCATTAAAAGACATTAAATTATCAAACGATATTTTCAATTTCTAAAAAAAAGGTAATTATTCTAATATTTTGAATATGAGCTGTATTATTTGGATTAAAAATTTGAAAATCGCGCAAAGGAATATGCAGCATAACTTGTTCTTTATAGAAATCTTCATTATTTACATTATTGGGATCATATTTCAATTTCGCTATGATTCTTGGAATAATTTTTTTTTTTTTTTTTTTTTTTTTTTTTTTTAATACTGAAATTTGCACCACGTTTATAAACATTTGTGCTATAATTCTGCAAAGACATATTTTCAAATCTCACTGGGCGTTTCTGACACTTTTCCAAAATATTTGAAACGGATATACTTCCATCCTCTTTGTTGATAGCTATTTGTTCCCAAGCGTTGCTTGCTAAATTAATGGTGACAAAGTGACGAGATAACTTATACAAAGGCCCTCTTATTAACTCCGAAAATATTTCCTGGGCAGAATAATCACGTTCAGAACACATTTTTATTAATATCTTCGAATTATCTACTGAATATTGAAATTATCGCGTGATTCTTGAATTGTTTGTCTCATGAAATCTTTCATCCTTTCTGATACCTTTGCTAGCATATTAAGCAATATATTTTAAAACTGCGTAATAGGAAATGACTGCTCGGGAATCCATGTTTGGTCGCCAAATTTTTAAAATCTGTGGTCTATGACTGTTTAAATAAAGATTATTTATTTTTGAAATGAATTCGGGATCATTATTAATGAAATGAATTTTTCTTTAGTAAGAACATTCTTTGGGAAATTTGAAACGACATGTGACTTCAGAAGAATGATTTTTCTTTCTCTTACAATAAGCTTTAGAGCATTTATGCATTTGTACTGCACGTATTAAGTGATAATAGTCTGCAGCTTCATCAGGCACATCCGTAAAACGAATTTTAGAAGGATGTATATTATAAACTTGATTAGGATCTGGTTGCGAAGTCGATATGAATTCGTCAAAGTATTTTACAATTTTAAGTATCTTTTTAACATCATTTGAACTAAGATTGTTTACATCAAGAGCATCTACAAACCAAAAAACATCATGCATGTGAGGACTACCTCTATGTTGAAACTCAATACGAAACCAAGAGTCTTTGACTTTGAAATATTTCTTAGAAAAGTGTTCCATAAAAGTATCCACCCGCTTATGAAAAAAATAGGCAACTATTAAAGGATTGCACTTCAGCAATTTTGATTTTCTGATGAAGTCAGAATTTTGGTTACAATTAGTGTAATCATAGTCTGGATCAATGCTGCGATAAATTTCAGGCCAGTGTAAGTCAGCTGCGCTAAGTGTAATGAAAACAGTAGGCGTTCGCAATTCCTCAACCATGTCTAACAATTTTCGTGATATGATAAACCAATAAGGGCTCGACTATCTTAATTTAGCGTTTAAAGATAAAATCGATTTGTACAATGTAGGATCTTTCTGCAACCGTTCCTAGAGTTTTCCAACTATTTCAACATCAAGCAGGCCAAAATTTTTTGTTAATACAAATAATTCCATTTTGTAATGCTGTACAACGCATTATACTACTGAAAGCAAAAAATGTAAATCTTGGATGCCTTTCAAATCTTCCATCGTCATATATCATCTGAAATTTAAAGTGTTCTTTTGGTGTAATTTAACGTATTCTAGCATCTCTAAGATCCCCTCTTCCAGTTGGAAAAAATGTTGGAAAAGCTCTACAAATATATCCAACACATGAAAATTCATTTATAGGCTTAGTATTTATCTGAGGCCAAGGAGTGACACTGCATTCATCATTCTCTTCTTTAACTCCTAACATGCTATTTATTGCCTCTCGATTACATTTAAAAGTTACATTTGAGTCCCCGGTATATATTATTTGTCCATGAACGATGATCATCAAGAGGATTAAAAGTTTTTTCGACTGATGGTACATATATCTGCTGTTGCTTTTCACTGAGTATTATTCGCTGAAAAATATTTTAATTTTCGGGTAAACTTTGCAAATTATTTTCGTCAATAGTAATATAACGATACCAAGGATTGTTTTCCTTTAGATATTCTAATGCAGATTTAACTTTTTCACTATTTACTATAAAATCTTTGTATCCTTCACCATATTCTCTATTAACAAAGATGTACTGTGATATGGTATCTATTGAATGGGATAATAAAGTACAAAGTTCCGTAATATCTTGATGGAAATTAATAACGTGCCCACTGTATCCAAGTTGACCACCTTTAATCCGATAAACAGAAATAGTTGGATGAATTTGGGCAATTAATTGCTCTTCACCGAAAGTTAAATTCTTCAATACTTTCGTTTGTGGACCTGTATCCATATTATTAGCTACGGAAAAATATTTAGTTCATTATTTACAATATATTTATGGCAAGATTCACAAGATCCGTCAGATTGAATATGCATGTCAAACCAACGACGATGGCAAATTTTACAAAAATATGATTTTAAACTTTTTTGTGCAGCAAATTTAAAGCATGATTCCTGGCACATGCATTATCTGTCAGAAGAGGTTCGTCATATCGTCTCTTTTTATGTTGATGGCTAGCCTCTTGCCATGAAGCTAAATCATGTTTACGTTCGTTCCGGCCAGTAAGTGTTCTTTTTCTCAGCATTTTTAAATTGCTAATACATTAAAGAAATATAAACGTAGTTAATATATTTAATTTGATTCAATTAAACTATTCGTCAATCAATTAAAATAATCTTAAATTATTCTTCAATCTCAATTATTCTAGATTCTTTAATTTTGAATACCAAACTTAAGAAACTTACCAGACTTAACAAAATATTCACTTTAGATACCAAATATAAGAATTATTTTTACTTGCTTACGATTCTTTTGTTGCTACTTTACCAAAGTAAATACCTAAATAATAAATTATAATATAATTCTTTTAAAATCCGTAAATATAAACTGGGTAAATAATTTTGGTAGTATAATGAAAATTTATTTTATTTAATACATTAATCATGATTTTATCTGTAATTACTAACCCCATGGTTTATTTTCCTTCTTAAAATAAAAAGATGCGGGTTCAATTTTAGGTAGCTTTCATTACAAAAAGTAAAAAGCTACCTATTGCAGCCGTCCGGAGGAAAGCACTTCCGGAAAATTTTGGTATATTTTCACCGATCATGACCCCCAGACCCCAAAACCACCCTCCGTTCAAATGTTGACATATATATATATATACATATATATATATATATATATATATATAACCATATATATATATATATATATCTGATTTTTGTCATGCGATAACTAACGTATTTATGAACCGATTTGAATAAAACTTGGTATGTACATAGTACATACAAATGTCTCGACCGAGTTCGTTGATCAGCATCATCCGCCATTTTGTTTCAAAATGGCGGCCATTTAAAATTTATTTAAAAAATTAAAATTTAAAATTAAATGCAAAAAAATTAAAAGTTGAAAAATATTTTTCTTTTACGTGTTAGAACTTAAAACAAAGATTCCAGAACACTTTTTATTTTGTCTATATCTTAAAAAATGATTGAGTTATAGCACTTTGAATTTTTCTTATGGCTGACATTTTGAAACGATCTGATTTTTGTCACGTGATAACTAGCGTATTTACGAACCGATTTCACTGCAACTTGGTATGTACATAGTACATACAAATGTCTCGACCGAGTTCGTTGGTCAGCATAATCCGCCATTTTGTTTAAAAATGGCGGTCATTTTAAATTTTTAAAAAAATTTAAAATTAAAAATTAAATGCAAAAAAAATTAAAAGTTGAAAAATATTTCTCTTTTACGTGTTAGAACTTAAAACAAAGATTCCAGAACTTTTTTTATTTTGTCTATATCTTAAAAAATGATTGAGTTATAGCACTTTGAATTTTTCTTATGGCTGACATTTTGAAACGATCTGATTTTTGTCACTTGATAACACGCGTATTTATGAACCGATTTCAATGAAACTTGGTATGTACATAGTACATACAAATGTCTCGACCGAGTTCGTTGGTCAGCATCATCCGCCGTTTTGTTTAAAAATGGCGGCCATTTTAAATTTAAAAAAAAATTAAAATTTAAAATTTAATGCGAAAAAATTAAAAGTTGAAAAATATTTTTCTTTTACGTGTTAGAACTTAAAACAAAGATTCCAGAACACTTTTTATTTTGTCTATATCTTAAAAAATGATTGAGTTATAGCATTTTGAATTTTTCTTATGGCTGACATTTTGAAACGATATGATTTTGTCACGTGATAACACGCGTATTTATGAACCGATTTCAATTAAACTTGGTATGTACATTGTTCATACAAATGTCTCGACCGAGTTCGTTAGCCAGCATCATCCGCCATTTTGTTTCAAAATGGTAACCATTTTAAATTTTTTAAAAAATTTAAAATTTAAAATGAAATGCGAAAAAATCAAAATTTGAAAAATATTTTTCATTTACGTGTTAGAACTTAAAACAACGATTCCAGAACACTTTTTTTTTGTCTATATCTTACAAAATGATTGCGTTATAGCACTTTGAACTTTTCTTATGGCTGACATTTTGAAACGGTCTGATCTGAACGATCCACAATGTTGCTTTAAAATGGCATACACTTTATGATATCGTGGAATTTAGTGACTCTCCAAATTGCTTAAAATAAAACCAGATTGAATAAAAGATGACTAATTTCTGAAAATTCCTATTAATATTCAGTCTTGACAAAAATAGTATTCAATCTTATAAAATCACTAATTTTATAAGATTATTTCCACTAATTTGAGATTAGTATTTTTGAACAATGCAACTTACTTTAAAATAAATAAATAAATATATAAGTATATGAAAGCTACCTCTTCCTCCCGGCATTGCCGGAAGGACTTTTTTATTTGCAAACGATTTTGGCGGAATAATGAAATGTATTTTTGTAATTAATTAATCATGATTCTATCTATAATTACAAACCTCATTGTTCATTTTCTTTCTGAAAATTAAAAAATACGCGATCAATTTTTTATTTGCAAAAATGCATCCATTATAGAAAAACATGTAGAATAAATTAATTATTAAAATAATATTTTTTAAAGGTTATTCTGTAGAAAAAATAACATTGTGCAAATCTACAAATCATAAAACTATTTTAAAGTTTAATTTCAAGTCAAAATACTGAATAGTTTTTTTTTTATAAAGTGTACGACAAAATGTAACTTGAGTGGCCTAGTAGAGGATTCGCTTCGCTCATCCTAACAAAGTTCCATAATTAGTATAGGATGAGACATTAATTGCAATCCTAATTTCCACATGACGTCATGTTTAAGTATATTACTACACCGAAACATCTGTGTTAAAAATGTTGTGAATAATTTTAGAGCTGAAATTCATTGTAGCTTCCGAAATTAAATATATACACTGTTAAAAATTTGAAACATTTGCACTCCACCGCTCGCATCGTCACTCCACCGCTTTTATAAAATGTCTCTATTTTGACCAATGAGAATGTATACATAATCCAGTGAAACAATCGTTTTCTATAAAAGTGGTGGAGTGACGCTGCAGCAAAAATTTCATTTTTTTAAAGTGTATAAATATATAAGTTCTATTAAATTTGATTAGAAACATTTATAATTTTCTATGATGTAGATATGAGTGTAATCACGTTATTTGCAAGACAAAAGAATATGTGTTAAAACATTGTATTTTAGAATGGTGATTTTTCCCCCTTATATAGTTCAATGAAGAACTCAGGGATAAGAATTCGTTATTAAAATAGTTTTCCGAAAATTTAATGGGAGGACAAAATCCTTCAGAATGCTTTACGAAATAAAACGAATTTTGTTATCATGATGAGACATTTCCTTCGTAGCAGCATGAATAAGTGAATAACTGCCTCTTCTCGAGATCGAAAGAATTTTAATATGTTAGTACCAAGGGAAGTTTTCTCAGGACACGAAACTTCCATCTTAAACTCAATTTTTCTAATTTATTTTATAATTTCTTGAGATAAACTACGTGAATATACATTTTCTGACAAAAATAATTACTATTCCTTAAAATAAAAAAATAAAGTACATATATAATAATTTCTCAAAACTATTTGACATTTCCTTCTATAAAATTTCACAAATTTTAAATCAAACGAAAATAGTAATAAAAATAAATAAGTAAAATAAAAATCATATAATGGATTATATAATGTAGTAAAACATAGATATAATGTAATAAACAAATAAATATATAATTAAAATATGTAATGCTTTAAAATCATTAATGTATTTAACAACCACAGGAATATGAGAATAACTAACTGCGAAAAGAAAATCTCACTTTTAACTTACATTTTTCATCTAGAAAATGAATTATGCATTCACATGTCGTACTGAAAGTCTTTAAGAACTAAACATCCCTTATTAACTATGCTTTTTAAGGGAATCACTGGTACGAAACTATTATAAATAAAGCCTACTTTTAAATGATGCGTATAAAGTTGGATTATAAGGCCATCTACATATTAAAACGAATCAAAAATTTTTATTTATTTTTTCAAACACAACATTGACGTTTGACGTCATAAATAGATTTCATACCCTTTAATTAGCCTAAATCAAAATTTCCATGAAATTCTTACGAAAAGTTTCAGAGATATGAATTATTTAAAAATGAGCCTATTTTAGTGGATACATTAAAAATTAAGTTCGGTACTCGATTGTTGAAATTCAACAGAATGACTATGTTGCTTGCTTCTATTAATGTATTATTTCTTAACAAGTTGGCTATTTCACACGATTTATATGTGTTGACTATTGTCAGCCACATCACTACTACTAAAAAAAATCCCCCCTTCTATCTGTGCGTATGATTGTCAGTCTGTCTGTGTGCGATGACTAGTGAAATGTACCGCATGTAGAGGTTTAGAAATCATTATAACACAGACTGTTTATTGTTAATGATCCGGGCTTTTGAGTTTGTTAAGATTTTATGCCCTAATTTGTTAATATCCTCTCCACTTTTTATTTGGCCTTTTTTATTTTGTAAATTCTTTCTCCATTTAGTTATTCTCCCATTTCTACTTTTCAGTTTAGACACGAACCCTTTGATGCCCCATGTAGGATTCCTTGAATTTTTTGTTTAGAAAAATTATAAAAAAATCCAATTCTTTTTCTTAGATCTTCGTGTTTGAAGCTCTTTTTTTTTTCATTTATTTCCCAGTTTCTGCATTCTAGTTAACAATCTGGCCGCGTACGTTCCCATGCACTTTTGATGCTTCAAGCGTTTGCATATCCTAACTGTTATTAATTTTTAATAACAATTAGGATGGATATAATTAACTACAATTTCACTACAATTTTAAAGCACAGAAATTTGGCCATATAGGGGAAACTGGAACACATTGAAGCAGTTTTTTTATAAGAATTTTTTGGTGTCCTGAAAGTAGACATTTCAAGTTATTTTTCCATGTGGTGTCAGTTGAACCCGAGTACACAGTTAAACCTTGTGTAGTGTGTTATAAAAATGTACAATCGTTGTTTTATATAATATTTTTGCATGTTATTTAAAAAATTAAAAATGCATTTGTATCAATGTGCCTCATCCCCAGAGAAGATTGATACAACTCATGGGTCACTTTGATACGTTTAGGAAAAATGGAGACAAAATAACAGCAATGTATATTTTTCATAAAAAAAATAGTAAATAAATCATTTTATATGTGTTTATAGAAATTAAAATCATCCCCAATTTATTAGTAAGCTATATTAAAGCAATCAAAACTAAATTTTTAATGACTTGATGGTCTGTCTGTTCCTTGTCTGATTGTTGGCTGTGGTAATTTTGTCATACCTGGCACTTCAACCCCAGTATTATCTTCTTTCTTTAGAAATATGAAAAAGTTATCAGGTTTTCTATTTATAAATTGGTTTATAAAAAGAAAATAAAGGATAATTATATTGAAAATTCTGTTTATAATATAATTACTCTTTGCTGTTCTGCAGCTTGTTTCTCTTACTTAACTTTTCTGATGTCAAAAACACTTTTTTATCTGGAGAATCAACATAAATTCGAGATTTGTCGGACTACCGTCCTTTTCATTCGTTAGTTCCACTAGCACTAGCTGTTGAGTAAGTTCATATCTCTTTTGTTTGCAAAAGTACTATAAAATATTTTTATATAAAAAATTAGATGTATTACACATCAATTAAATCTAATATTAGAAAATTTTGGCGAAAAAAGGTTGGATTAAGCAGTGTATGGTAAAAATAAAAATAAAAGTCATGAAAAATGTACTAGAAAAGGATTTAGGTTGCCTGTAGCTATCATGGTGCAGACTGATACATATCAATGTGCCCCGACATAGACTGTATCAATGTGTCACCTACAGCCATTTTGAATAAAATGAATCTCAATTCCAACACTTCATAATTTACCAAACAATAAAAAATGAGGAACTGATAAAGTGTAGCGTCACTTCCATTAAATCTTACTTAAATCGACTTAAATTTTGCTTTTGCAATTTTATTAAAGTCTAACTATCGGACAATTACAACGTATTTTACAACATTTAAGAATAAATAGTACAATATGCGTTTCCGTTTAATATTTCGTAAATAAAATTTAAATAATCACAAATCAATATATAAATGCAAGAAAAATATAAATAAATAACAAAGTTTACAAATGTTTTATGGAACTATTCGGTCATTTGTATAAAACTGGTATTCTGATATTAAAACAAATACCAGTAAAGTATATAAGTAAGATGCAACTTTATTATGGGATTAATGTAAGGAATAATAACATTAGTTTACAGGGTTTTTGTCCTTGAAATGAAAAGTGTTTTTTCTTAACGATTAAAATGCACCAAGTTTTTAAAAAATATATAAAAAAAATCCAGCAAGTCAGATTTCAAAAAATATATATTTTTTATTTATAGGAAAAAAATGGTACAAAAATGAATAAAACATAAAAAATGAACTTCTTTAGCTTTTTTCTTGTATTTGCTTGAGTCTGTGTCTCTTACAATAGACAAGTAATTGTCATCTAACTTAGACTTATCCCAGTATCTCCTTATAATTTTCCTCAAAAAATTCCAAGTCCTGGTGAAAACGCTTACCGTGTTCTTTGCTGACGTTTGCAAGGTTTTTACGATTGAAGTCGAGGTAGTGTGCAAGAAATGAATTTTTAGGAACATGTTGACACGCATTTGTTGGAAATTATGTAATAAATTAGCAACCAATTGGCGTTATTTTTTTTTTCTTTTGTGCCTAGGAACTCTTGAATAAGAAATCGTAATGAACCAACCTCCATTGTTGTAAATGTGCACCAAGTAATTCGGCTTTAAATTTAGACGGGTTTAAATCTCTCACTAAATCATTCAGCTCAGCCTGAATTATCATGTGCGGTTCTCTATGAGCATCAACAAAGTCATCTGAGCTTGTGTCACTTTAAATTTTAGCTTCTTCGGATTTCGAGTTTGTAGTTGAAGTTCTGCTGAAACCAGGAGATTTTGGAACTTACGGCTTGTATGAACAGTACACAGGCTTAGTGACCGAAGGAACATCTGCATATATAATTTTATCCTTGTTCTTGTGATTAAGGCCAAATGCCTTAGTGAGGCAGAAGTAACAATCATTTTCGTGGCTGGATGGTTCCCTCCATATCATTGGTATGCTAAAATTCAAAGATCTGTTTCCACCAGCAGCCCAGGAGTTTAGCGTTCTTCTACACCCTTCATCTGAGTTGCTCACTTTTTATCTTGTTGAGAGACCGAAATTTTAATTAACAACAATAGGCTTGCTTGAGGGATTCCGTTATGGGATATCATTTCTTTGGTATAATAAGCTCACCACAAACGTAACAAAAACAGTCAGGATGTATTTTACACAATCTATTTGACATTTTGAAGTCGAATATTTAGTTAATTAAACACTACACTATATCGAAATTCAGGAATCATTTCAAACAAACTTGTAGGTAGTAAAAAATTAAATTAGTTTATAATGTCAAACTCTTACCTGATAAAAATAAAAAATATATATTCAAATTAAAAATAAAAAAAAAAATTATAAAAAATGTAAAATTCATTGGAAGGACATAATTTTTTATTTATTTTATTCATTTTTACACTTATTTATTTATTTATTTATTTATTTATTTATTTATTTATTTATTATTATTATTATTATTATTATTATTATTATTATTATTATTATGATTATCATTTTGTAAACTAGTGTAACAGATTTGTCTGTAACAAGAAAATCGAAAATACTCTTTTAAATATTATTTCATACATTACAACTTTCTTTGTTCGGTAATTGTATCACAAATTGTTTCAGTATGGCATTAAGTTACTTAAAGGAACCCATTAATTTAGAGTAGCAACTAATCATCTCTTAGCATCTTACGTAGCGGAGAAATTAACTTGGTTTGCTTAATTTGCTACAGTAAAAAATTTGCATTTTTCGTTGCCTTGTCTATATATTTAAAACACCTGGCTGTTTTTTTGGTCATCAGCCCTGAGCCTTCTACTGGCCCGATTTTGATAATTATTTTTTTAAATGAAAGCTGTTTATGTGTAGATGTCCCCATTTTGGCTAATTTTTAATTTATTTCAATTTTTATATTTCATTTTTAATTTTAAAAGCTTTTTCATGACATTTCTTCAAAACAGTGGCAACAGGTTAAGCTGTTCTCAAAATTTATTTTGTTTCATTATTTTCCACCAATCAGCAATCTGATCTCATCGGTTAATGTATAATCGCATTTCAAACAAACAAATAAACAAAAAAGAATAAATAAAGGTTTTCGTTAAATTTAATCATAATAAAATGATTGCACATAGTTATCCCCTGCAATACACAGATTATTTACTGAGTAATATTATTAAGTATTATGTAAGTAAAATAACAGAAGATAAACTTTAATAAAATATAATATCTAAAGTGAAATTTTGTCGATAGAGAAAATGTCGTCATACAGAAACCAGACAAATTTATTCCATGAATATAATATACTACATTGTTATAGTTGTGTCAGTGATGATGTCATATTCACTGACTTAAATTCCTGCATCTAAATAAAGTGAACTTCTATTAATTTAAAGGTCCGTGGTGTGCACAAATGAAAATATTTCTATAAACTGAACCATTTCTATTTAATTATATTGAATATTTTATGAAACTAAAGAATTCTTAAATAACTGTATAAATCACGCTTTTGTTTAAGAAAAGATGAGTATTTCTGAAGGTGTAAATGATGTCATATTAGAGAAAAAAAAGAATAAAACCTGTGATATGGCGGTATTACTATATTTCTATCTTACATAATATCAAAAAATAATTAAAATCATTTCATTGTATTAAGTTATTGTTTAAAATAGAAAAAAAAATCTGCATTTCAGCAACAAATACAAAAATTTTATTCTTTTTAATAACAGAAATATCTTTTTTTCCGTTGCCATAGCAATAAAATTAATTTTTACAAGTCCATGGAGGATACAAACGGATAAATAAATTAAATTTATTGCAAGTGCTGTAAATGTGTACTGGGTTGGTTAGGCAGTTTAGTAAGTCCCTGTTTCTATTATAATTAAAATGTTTCATTGATATTACAGTATTTCTATAATTATTGTACAGTTATCAAGCGATCTTTAAATGGAGAAAAAATAAACTATGCAGATATTTTTGAATTCGTCTTCCGGGGTATAATATAAACTTCCTAAATAGTTTGGCATTTAAATAATATTTAAGGTTTAGAAACCGCATTAAAAAAAGATTTGTAGCTGAAGTCCAACATAATAATTTATGAGTTGTTTTAATGTTGTTTGTTATGTGTTATGAGTTGTGCATTTGTTTATTTCGCTCAGTATTTTACTGTCTATATAAGATTGATATATATCATACCTAATATATATATTCTTTTCCGTCGAGTTTCGACGGGTGCAGCTAGTTTGTTTTTAAAGCATAAATGTTTACTTGCAGTATTTTGAAAAAAAAAGTAAAAATGATTAAACTAAATAGATAATATTATCTATAAAATTCAATAATATCTGAAAAGGCTCTTTTCGTTACAATTTTAACTAATATTCAAGTAAAATTTAAGCAGAAATTTCTTAACATTTTTTACAAATATAAACATATTTAAGAAATATCCGTGTATGCTTTCATATTCTAAATTAGGTACTTGTATTACAAAGAAGCAAACATTTTACTGTTAAATGAAAAACAGATATTGATTAGCAAATAATTGTTTTAAACGAACTTCTTTACTTTATTGTTTAAGACTGTTCTCAACTGCTTTAGTCAAAGAGGCAAAATGTTTTGATACATTTACTAATTCATTTTATAACGGAAGGATATAAAATTACAGAACCTAATAATGAAAACTATTCAGAATCTAACTAAATTTTCTATTTTTTGGTCAATTAATTAGCAATTGAATTATAAGAGAATCTGATCACGTGACAAAGACATTTCCATGCCTGTTTGGGTTGCTTTTCTTCTCCCGCGTGTAAAGTCGGCTCAATTTTTACATTAATTTCTCAAAAATATATTGCAAAAAACAGGAAAATGATTGCGATTAGACAGTTTCTGAAAAACAACACCTGTTAGTTTTTTTTTTTTCATTTCAGAACAAGAATAAAGAATAATTTATGTCATAATGTTGACCTTTTTGATTTAAGAACAGCTTTAATCCTCTCAGGTATTATTTCTCTGGTTTAAATTGTTATAACTCATGACCCATTTAAATTAAATGATTCAAATTTGAAGCATATTTTTTTCGTTGTTTTTCTTTAATTTTTAATCTTGCAAATTTGAAAAAAAAGTATTTGCTTTAAAAATATACTTTTTTGTAAGTATTTTGTAATTATTATTTGTTTTTGTTTTTTTTAAATATTTTAAATATTTATTTAAATTATTTTTAAAAAAATTGCTGAATCAAAATTAAAGATTATGTATTTTTGTTTATTTCTAAGATAAATAGGAAATTCTGCAAATAATAATTCAAGTTTACCGCCTTTTTTATTAAATAAAAATATAGGGTAAATTTTATCGTCGGATTTTGTTTGAAGTTTTAATGAAACAATCAAAGAACGTTTTGTTCTTTAAATCAGAATATTTATTAAATATAATCAATTGCCCAATTCAGATCACCTTTGTTTTTGAAATTTGCAAAGTTTGCTAAAAAGTTCATTTTGATAATATTTTTAAAAACTCAGTTTTCAAAATCCTAAACTAGAAGTGTTTATGGGAAAAAAAACCAGCAGCCAAACTATGAAAATATTTCTAGGTTAAACAAAGATTTTGAAGTATCTTTTTCAAAATACACAATATTATCTTTAAAATTCGGTAATATCTAAAAGGTTCTTTTTGTTATAGATTAAACTAATCCTCGAGTAAAATTCATGCAGATATTTTTTTTAAAATAAAATAAACATTACTAAGAAATGTCCGAGTATGCTTTCATATTCTAAAATTACGCACTTGTGTTACAAGAAGTAAATCTTTTACTATTAAATGAAAAAGAAATATTGATGAAAAAAAGTATTTTAAAGGGGCTTTGCATTTTATTCTATTGTTTAATTCTCTCAAATATCAGCACACAGTTTTAAAGAAGCAATCTAAGAATATTATGTACTTTAAATAAGAATGTTTAATAAATATATTCAATTGCTTATTTAAGATCCCCTTTGTCAAATTTCAAAAGTTTGCAAACATATTTATTTTGATAATATTTTTAAGCGATGTTTTACTTAAGCGGTATAGGAAAAATAATTTTTAAGTTTTTGAAAAAAAGAATATTGCATTAAAATTTTCTTTTCTTTTTTTCAGCTTAAAATGACGTTTAAACCATGTTTATTTCTATCTTAATTACAAAAGTAAATATTAATTTTTAAGTATTGATTTGTTTTCAAAATTTAGATTTCAAGCAATGGCTCTTATGGAAACTACTTATTTCGACTTTATTATTTCTTTATTCGCTTGAGTTTTTTTCATTATTTCCCTAATTTAAACTGTTATAACTCATTAACCATGGAAGATAAATGGTACAAATTTGGAACATATATTTTTCATCATTTTTCTTAAATTTAGATTCTACAAATTTCAAAAAAAAAAAAAATATTTTCTTAAAAAAATAAGTTAAATAATTATTTTTCAAGTTTTTATTTAAATTAATATTTCAGATAATGATAAATCAAAATTACATATTTTTGTTTATTTATATGAAAAATAGGAAATTCTGCAAATAATATTCCCTGTTCACCGTATTTTAAACGAGATTTTAATAAAAAAATAAATTTTATCATATGATTTTGTTTACTAGTAATATGATTATTCATGAAAAAAATTTTCAACATTTCAAATCGATAAATAAAAATTATTATAAAATGTGTTTCGGACCCCTTAAAGATCGAAAATAATTTACTTTTCAAAATCGTAAACCGACAGTGCAATGGAGAAAAAAAAAACTTGCAACCAAACTAGCTATACAATATTTGCTCTTAAAAAAGAAAAAAAAAATCAATTAAATTTATTTAAATACAAAGTACTAGAAACTTGTAAAGGACAATGCTTTTGATACAAGATCAACTACGAGCTTCTTTTAGCTAACTAGTATTCTGTAAAAGGCGAGGAATAAAATAAAAATAACGATATTTGAATCTTATACATGCTCTATTAAAACCGCTATTGTTCACTCAATGATCTGGAGACTTATACCAATCAAAATGGAATATGATGAATTCGGGAGAAAGGAAAATACTCATTTTGTGTGCTTTAAATTTCTCAGTCCTGTTGTTCCCTATAGAAAACACTAAATAACACCTTTAAATGACTTTAAATGCTTCTATAATTGTTACATTACTCCTAGATTTTCTTATTAAATGCATGCATATCATAAGACGCAACATACAGCTGATTCATCTTCTTTTCAACCGGTTTTTGTGGTTTCCTGTAATATTTGTCTCAAAACAGAGGGGGTTAAAATTTCCGAAAAAGAAAGATTGAATGTTGATTACTCCCCTTTTATCCTTCTAGGTAAAGAAACTACAGAAATCATCATTAATATTCAACACTGTTAAAATTTTGCAGCTTTTGAAGAACAGTCACACCATCGCTTGTATAACAAACAATTATTTGAATATATTTTGCAATATTCTCATTAGTCAGAATAGAGGTATTCTATACAATGAATGGAATGATTACGCAATAATAGTTGCAGATTTATAAGAGTGAGACTTAATTGTAATTTTAGTTGATCTATTGTACAGTGAAAAAAAAATAAGTAAATAAATAAAATAAAATAAAATAAACTTGACATTAGCCACAGTTTCAGTGTTACGATACTTCATTTTATTTTTTTCTAGTTTTAAAACTCTATCACTGAGAAACCCGTGTTGATACGTTCACCAAGCTGCAGGTTTCCCTGCAATATGAGCAATACTTAAAGTAATATAAATCTAATGATTTAATGGATTTTTTATGCTTTGTAAAATACATAATAATCTCAAGCTTAACAATCATATTTGTAACCAAGCATTTTTAAAAGATGTTGAAATACTCATGTTTTATAAGCATTCAAATCAACATTACAAATTTGCACTTTTGCAAGAATGTCAGAGGGTTAAACAGAAGAAGCTAAGGAGAGTTTCTATCACTCGTTGCTTACAAGGAGTGATGTCCCTGGCGATTAACATGATTTAAAGCTCAAATTTGTTAAATGCTGGTAGCGATTTGAAAAGAGGGACTTTTTTAATTATTTTTGTTATTTAAAGATAATCCTCTAATACACATAATATGAGCCGTCCTTATGCACGACGGCTTAAAGCGAGGCCCGGTATAAGAATTTTGCAAAGCTCTTGCCTTCATGACACATAACATAAGCTGATCTATACTAATAATGAAAGAGAATGGTGTGCACCTATGTACTGTGACCCGGGGAGCCACGGTTAGATCCCCTAGCTGTTATAAAGGACTAGCGTTTGTTTGTATGTTTGTAGGGGGCAATTTCTGGAACTGGTGAATCAATTTTAAAAGTAATGGTGGCAAATTGATGATCAATGTTTTCCACCAACATAGGTTATATTTTATGTCAAAACATCTATTTTTTCCTAACTAAAATCTTAAATTTGTATTAAATATTTTCTGTTTTACCTTCTTCTTATTATTAAAGAAATAATATTTGTGTCCAAGTGGCGAGGGCTTTCTGGGCCCGAAGTGCTGTGCGGCCGCACCTGTCGCACACACCTAAGAACGCCTCTACACATAATGTGACATAAAGACCTTCCTATAGTTTAACTACTTCGTTCTTTATCTTTATAAAGACATGATCGTATAAATAGTTAAGCCTTATATTTACAAGCATCAGGGTTAACTATTTATCTCCTAAAAAAACAAGGCCGGCTTATCTCGTGACAGTATACCAAAACGAGTTATCGGTTCGCGAGAGAAAAAATCGAGAAAAAAAAAACACTTTAACCATATCTGCTATTTTTTTCAAACATTATCTACTGTAAAAAGTATGTAAGTAAAAACTATCCAGTTGTAGATCGTCCTTAGGATTTTATGCAAAACAAAAAAAAATATATATGTAAAAATATTTTTATCTGAGAGAGATATTTGAAAAGAACGTTCCCATAGGCTTAATACTATTATCGGGCTCTTTTTCACTGACTAGTGTGGGGCGTTAATTATTAAAAAAGTACAATATATGACCATTTGATAGTTTCATTTTAGAGGTCTTTCTATACCGATGTTGATGGTAAGCTACTGTAAGCACCATCTTCGATGTCAAAATTTCCGTTTTTGAGTTTCTTAAATCACTTTCGAAAATCATCATTTGGAATAACTTATCCGTACAATACAAATTTTACTAACGGTCTGATTATTTTTTCCCTGAAAGAGTAATAAAGAGTACCATAACGAAAATGGACTTGCTCGATATTAACCATTGAACTCAAACAAAAATAATATATTAAAAAATACATTTTATATTATATGCCACATACGTATCGAAAATAAGATTCAAATTTTGAAGAAGCAAGCATCTAAATTTGTTTAATACTTGCTCAGTAAAAATTTTACAACGCCTTTCTAATATAAAAATAATATATATCTTTCACGATTCCGATACGAAAATGTCCACCCCTTAGATAAAATATGTTTCTTAACAAATTGCACTTTTATGTAACTTTGGCTACTTGCAACTTTCATCTCTTTTTGGAAAGCAATGAAATATGAGCAATGTTAAAGCATTACCGCCTCCTATTAATGTTGATATATAAGATATTAAATAAAAATTTATCTGGTACTAAACCCATAAAAATGTTTGATCTTTTAAGGTATATGTAAAACAAAGATATCTTCAAAGTTGTATAGTTAAAATTATGTGAATCATTACGGCCCACAAAAAACATAAACTTAACGACGTCAATATAATATTTCTAAGTGAAATCTAGTAATAGTTTAAAGGTCTCGAGATTCAGATAGAGAAAATATCTGTCTCTAAAATAATGCATGTTTTCAAACAAATTGCATTTTATTTTAACTTTGACTACTGGCAATTTTAATCTCGTTTTCGAAAATAATGAAATATGAGTAATGTTATTTTTTATTACATACACCAATTTAAGATTGCTTGTATACAATACTAATCGAGGAAAAATAATGTCGAATAATTTTAGTTGAAATTATTTATTCTTTATACAAACTGCACTCTTAAGTTATGAATATAAAAATTTTAAATTTTATCATACAATTATTTTTACATTTATAACTTTTATGACTTGATAAATTAAGCGGATTTCAAATAACAATCGTTTTTTTTTTACTAGCAGCATGCGTATGAAAAATGTACTTCAGATTTTTCGTTAGTAAATATGTTAATTATTTTACACACCTAAAGTTTAAAAAGTAAGAATTTAAGGATGCAAATATAGCGGTTATAAACGGGCCGAATAAAGGTACCTTCACACATTTCATTTTCAAATACGCGTCAAAACTTCGAAAAATTACAAAACAAGTATTCAAATACTTAAACAGGAATGTCACTAGGTTAAAAGTATTTGAAATTATAAGGAATGGTTCAGCTCCCCCCCTTTCGGTGGTACCTTTGAATAGTACGTTTAAGTGCCATAAAAATTGGTATATCTACCTGTAGTATATTAATCATACTATGTAGAGTGCCATCGTACTATGTATCATACTATGTAGAGTAGGGCGAATAGAGAACACAAGTGTGCCACAGAACGAGTCTGCATGGACTCAAATAATGTGCGAAGATATCCTCGAGAAAATTTATACCATGAATCTTCTTGTCTATAGGAGGAATGATGGAAAAAACAATGCGAAGTATTGGGGAGTTTTTTTCTGAACAGCACATTAAAAGGTATCTAAATATGCTAAGTAATGTACACGTATGGAGATTTAAGGGGCCCATGGAATCGTGTAAAATCCAAAGAGTGTTATTACAGTCATTCGGTAGCAATTCGTAATGCGCGGGATGCCGCAATGTCCTGCTATAATTGTTAAAGTGCATCGAAAGATCATGAATGAGTGTTAAGGCGTGTTGACATAAAAAACAAAATTGGCATGACTTAGTGTAGTTTAATTTGGAGAGTTTATTTTAATTAATTAGGCGGATTTTAGACAATGTATTCTTTAGTTATTTGAGAAAAGGCGTAAGTTATTTGCTTACTTTCAAACAGGTTTATGAAAAATTTAAATTTATTTTATTTTCCATGCTTCCATTTGTAAAATTGCATTGGAAATAAAATTTTATTAATTGCATGTAATTTAAAATCTATCCATAGATTTATTCAAACATCTTTTTAAATTGTGCGGAGTTATGTTAAATGTTTGTAAACTTTTTTGGTACATTTATTTTTTTTTTTTTTTAATTTTAGACTACACTTTCTTTCTCGATATGATTGTTATTTCTTTTCCATTCTCAGATTATGTTTGAAATTACAAGTATAAACATTATAATGTAATAAAACATTACTATATTTAAAAACCCTGCTGCATTACGATCCATTAGTGATCATGATCTATAGTGCTCAACCTTGTTTCCTTGAGTATCTGTGCTGGAGATGCAATACAATATATGTTTCCATCAGTTGTTCAACCTAACGTAAAGATCTTAATATTTACTTCGCAAGCGATTTTACCACACATTTTATCGGACGCTGAAAAGCTGTATGAAACTGACCCATTAGTTAAAAAATTATTTTTAACATGTATTGTTTTTTATTTACACTACTTAATTAAGATGTCGACCACTTTCACCAAATTGCACAAATTGCCAAAATATTCTCGAATTATACAAATGGAAAAATTGTGCCATTCTAAAATATTAAGATAAAACTATAAGGTATTTGAACTAAAAAAAAAAAATAAGAGTAGACTTGCTCTAATGATGACATTCACTTATGGCTTAGAGACATACCAAACATAAAATTCCGATTATTTAGATGATTTTGGACAAAAGAATAGTACTAATTTAAGTAAGTAATTCCAGAATTACAAAATTAAACCGTAATCAGATATTTTAAGCTATTGTATTTGTGAACAAAATTTGAGTAATTTAAATGTAGCAAACGAATTTATTAAGGGACGTAATAAGTATGAATGATAAAAGAAATTGTAAGGTACCTAATGTTTTTTCTTTATTAAATAAACATAGACTGATGCAGCTATAAAACGGATGTAAACATTAGATATAGGCTTGAAAACTAATTGTAGTAATTTTAAATAACGAAAGTACAAATAATTTTGTAAATTATGATTAAAAATACAAATTAAATTTTTAATTAAAAAAACTTGATGCCATAACAAGCAGGCATAGTATGCTTGAAGTTAAGAGAAATTATGATCATTCAACATTTGCATTTAATTTTAAGTAATGAATTAGCACATACATTAATAAACCATCTTAAAAATACGAATTAAATCACGATTTAACCCTTTACTGCCCGATTATTTCTATCTTCAAGGCAAAAAAATATTTGAAATCAATATATAGGCCTCATAATTGGGAAAAAAGTAAAAAACGCATAACTTTCAAATGTTCAGTTAAAATTTGATGGCATGTACTAAATACAGAATTAGGCTTTTCTATTCTATTAATTAAATAAATTAGTTTTCTTTTTTAAGCATTCTGTAAATTTATCTATATTAATAGTTTTAAGTATTCAGTAAGAATAATAAAGGTCAATTTTGCCTTACTAGCTTGATCGATTTTTTTGTTTGTTTGTTTTCAAAGAAAAATTTCTAGTTTTTTATCAAGTGCAGCCATTTTACATGAACAGATTAAAAGTTATTCCATTCTTTGGAATAGTTTGAGCGAACTTATTGACCAAATTCATGGAACAGAATGAGACGTGTTTTTAAGTATCTGTCAGATGTAAAACACTATGCAGTGTTGGTTTAAAAATACTTGATGCCACAACAAACACATTCAATATATTTAATGTCAAGGAAATGTGACATTTACGATCATTCATCATTTGCATATAATTTTACAGTTTGGTGACTTTTTATTGTTTTTGACAGCATAATTAAGCAGTGCCTTTTAAATATATACACTTTAATCATATCGCATAAATATTTCCAAAAAATAATGTGAATGATTTTAATATATACTTTGAAAATAAACTGATGATATTCTTATAATTTATCGGTAATATAAAGCACCCCCGAATTCGTCCTTTGATGATATAATTCTTTCATTATAAATTGTACCTTCTAGTAAATATGACTACTAATACATGTACTTTCCGTTTAGGAAGCAGTGATATATTAGTAATATTACGAGCAGTTAATCTAGATCAAATCTTTAGATATGCGTTAATAATACATGCTTCTCTGCAAAGATGGAATGATAAAAACATTCCTTTGAGATGTTTACAGCTTAACGTCAATGAAACGAAATAAAAAAAATACATAAAAGACTTATGAAAAAGTATATTAGTATACTTCAATTTTTCTAGAGGTGTTTCTTATTTATGCCAAATAAAGTTGGAAAAAAATTGTCAAACTATTTAGTATTATTAGATTGTTTGAATAGTTAATGCTTTAGAATTGCGTTGGAAATATTATTATTTATATATATAATATATAAATATAAATATAAATATATATAAATATATATTATAAATATATATATTTATATATATTTTCTATACGAAGTCTAAATTTAATTATTCCAAAAGAAATACATACATACATATATATATATATATATAAAATTTTATAATCAAAATTTATTATGGAATTTTATTGAACTAATTAATAGTATTATATCTCTTTTTTGCAATTTTAATATGTATATCTAACTTTCAACATAATATGTTATAAACGTACATATTTGTAGTTCATATATAGATCTGCATGACTTTTTTCCCGACTATTCATAGGAAAAGCAGACTCTGGATTTTCGTATACATTATGCGTTTTATGAATTCTACACTCGGCATTATCTTTCACTTTATTAATCTGTGAAGTTTTGTTACAGTATTCTCAATAAAGTGTTTCATAATCTATTCCCGCATGCATGTATTTTCGATCTTGTTTAGTTTAGATACAATCATATGACGAAATATATGTAATGTGCTAAAAATAAATTGTTTTAGAATCAATTAAATTCATCGCAAATCTAAAATTATTCCGGCGAAAAACTTAAGATTTAATGAGAAATTGAGAATTGTTTCATTTTGCAAATTTATTTGTATAACAGACAAAACTGTTTAATAAATATTTAAAGATAAATTGTTTTTTTCAATTATGGAGAGCTAAAAATAAATCAACATTGAATAACAAAATGTGATGTTTCCTCAACTGTAGATCATTTTTAAATTTATTTTTTTTTAATTGAAAGCTTATTTTATAATAAAAATATAGAACTCTAACTATGACTGTAGGCCGATCCGGCAAGGATTTTTTTCTTGACCAAATTATACATTATGCAGCAGGATATTTCCATGAGAACTTCTCGTGTAAGTCACATAATTCAATTTTGGATACTAGTATTTTAGAATGGACACATTTGACTCGATATCTTATTAACTGAATAAGTCCAAGCAAATCTTTCGAAATTAATTGTGGCCAACAATTAGGGATGTGACTTAAACGACAAGTGCTAATGGAAATATTCAGCAGCTTATTAAATTTTGCTAATCTAAAATAACACTTTATTTTCGGAAACGAACACATTTATGTAAAAGTAATTCGTAAAAATTTTTGGAAATCATTTGTTCATATTTTTTTATTTAATTTTATAAAATTCTTCTATTTGTAATGTAAGACTATTATCGCGGTTACATATGCATATTAACAACATTTACTGGAATAGAGAAGCATGTAGATGATTCCAACCTATGACTGATTCATTTTTCCTATATGATTTGACTCGAAAATATGTCTCTAAAATGATTTGACTCTCGTGTTTGCCCCCTGAGTTCCCAGCACGAAAACATTTTCACTCTTGTGCTGCTGTTGTAGCCTTTACAACATATACAGTGAGAAGTGACATGCTGGGTATCATTCCAAATGGTTTCTTTGGTGCGCAACACCTATGGTCCGGGTTCGAGTCCCGGCTTGGACACTTTTTCACTATGTTGGCTATACGTCTTTTAAGTAGTTATTTGAAGTAATATGATTTGTTGTGGCGAGATTAATTGAAACAGCTGTTCAAAAACAAGTGCTCAGCAATATGTATATTTATATATATTTTCAGAAAGAATTTCCTTAAAAAAGCTAGACATCCTTTTTCATGTTTTAATGAAAAGGAACCTATCTAGAATCCATCATGCAATCCAACATAATTGTAGTATACAGAAATGTTAAAAGCCCTGTTTAAAGTGTGTGGAAGAATTCGGAAAATTAATTAAGGAAATTTGAAATGTAAAATAAATCACATAAAGAAGTATTTACTTTCGCTTAAATATATTTAATTTATCGATAATTAAAAATAAAATATTCAACATACAGAATGTTCCAAAATTCGACCGACAAGTTCAAGGAGGTGACAACAGCATCAAGACGATGAAATATTACCCTACACAACTTACACCGTGTTTCATCCTAATTCTAGTTGAGTTGACTCCAACAATTTTCTGACAACTGAAGTATATTATAATGAAATATTTAACAGACATTCTCATATTAGCTGTAAATGTAATAACACCAAACAAATGTTGTAGAAGCTGGAATTATACGCACCAGCGGTATGCACTTGACGCCACACATTTTTAACCGTGATTTTCAGTTCATACAATATCCTGGGTTGCTTGATTTCACAGGTGTTTCTAGGTCTTTTCGTGATGTTGCAACATTTCCCACAAAATAAAGTACATATCGTGGCATTTCATTGCTGTGAATTTATTTTTCTCGAAATTATTACGGTCAACTCGAGTTCATCCGGGATGAACCAACCTGAATTTGTGTCAAAATAAGATGTATGTGACTCCATGTTCTATGGAAAATTTTCATCCTCTTGATCTTTACTACTATCCACCTGAATTTATCTGTCAAATTTTAGAACATCCAGTATATTTAGGAGCTTAGATGATAAAGATTATAAACGAAGAAAAAACAATTTTTAATCACTTTCATCAATTAAAATAACATTTTCTACTGTTAAATGACCGATTGGTCCATTAAAATCTGTGGAGTATGAGGTTTCTTACATAGTAATTTAACTGATTGTAGAGGATCATTAAATTTCTCCAATCATATATTTTTTATCATTTACCGTTGCATTATAACATCTTGATCCTCTAGAATCATCATTTTATTGTAATTCATTACAATCGATAAAATGATATTTCATATAATTCGAGTATTACCTCATGGTAAAATGTTGAACACATATAGTTCACATGTATCCTAATGGCTCCTGGTGCATGTAAAATCCGTCGTGGGTACAAAGTCCTATAAGTTACCTGTGAAATATACCTATGGAGATGCCTTGCCAGGTGAGGGTCTCGTCATCTGATCAAGGTTCTAAATTACGAGACCAATTTGAAGAAGCCATTTGCAGTACAAACAACAGCATATAACGTTAAGCAACCGACAAAACAAAGTGTGCTCAAATAAGAAGCAAGTGCTGCAGATATGGTGACATGCGAAGCAAAGAAATCAGGTTTATTCACCGCCTCGATACTAGGTATTTAATCCGTTAAGCTAATGTAACTCGGCAGATAGGGGCCTAGGTCAGTAGTTAGAAAAAAAGAATGATAGAACGTAAATAGTTTTTCCAGTAAAAGTTGTTTAGTTATATATTTGTCCAAACAATTTTGATCAAATGCCAATTACAAAATTTCTTTATTTGTAAAATAATGAAACATTTTTCGATTTGCTCTCTTTGAATCTGAAATTTTCATATGCATTTTTGTAATTTTTTTTATTATTATTTAACTTTATTTATATTAAAATTTATTTCTTTTTTAATATTTAATATATGAATTTTCTGTTAATCAAAATAGGTAACATACGACCGTACTAAATTTGTTTATAAATAAATATAATGATCACCGTGATTCATTGGCTATTAATTAAATTTGTACAAATAGCTTTTCATTAAAATATGTAAGAAATATTTCATTTTTTTTTCATTATTTTCAGTTTATATTTTTTTCACTTCTTTCATCCAATTAGGGATTTAGAATATGCATTACATTTTTGCGTATTTACAGTTTGATTTATATGCAAAGATTGTTTGACATCAAAGTGCTTTCTTCTATGAAGTAAAAGAAAACTGGAACATTAGTCAAATTTTAATAATTTTATTAATCCTTTAATTTCTATTATATTTCTATAAGCGTTTTAAAATATCTTAATATAAATGTTTTTAAATATTATATTAAATGAAAAAAAATGAATGAAGTTTTATGAACATATAAATTTTGTTTCAATGGAAGGAATGCTTAAATAAATAATGTAAGTAAAAATAATACTTTATGTTCACACACATTAGAATTATTTTTCCTTTTTCTCATAACAATCAGTATAATAAAAAGAAGTGAAAATAAAACTTATTTCGTGGATTCAGATACTTTTCTAACTCCATGTTTATTTCAACAGTAGATAATTTTTTCAAAAGATTAAAATATTTTTGAAACATAAGAGTTACTTTCAAAGGAAAGTGTTTACCTAACAGTTGGAATTTGAAATCGAAAATACGAAAAAAGCAATTTTAAATATTCATTTACTGTTTAGCAATCATCTTGAATACATTCATAAAAATGTTTCATGTTTCGAGAAGCTATCGTTTGTTTTAGCTTACGCCTGTATTGTATCGCTTTGAATTTTTGATTTTTAGTGCACTCTTCACAGGATGTTTCATATTGTTCGGATGTGAAAGTGTTAAATAAACTATGAACAATACCGACTTTCAAAAAGTTAGTGCTGTTTTATCTACCAAAAAAAGACAGTGCATAAAACTATCCAAATATGCAACTTTATACTTTCTTTGAATGAAAACTCTTATGTTAAATAATTTATAGTATGAAAACGTCAAACATTAATTGTTTGTGGCTTTTAAGGGGACAGTTTATCTCAAAATTGGTCAAAATATTAATATTTAAGAATCTATATTATAAAGGCCAAACGTATCTGTGCATAACACACATGGTATTTTGCGAATAACAACACTTTTCTCTGCAATCTCGTTTTGCGATTTTCGCTAATGCAAATTTTGCACTTCTAAACATCGCAGATTTTAAATTTTGACACCGTCATATAGAGAAGAAATGTTCTTTTAAATGCAATTTGTTTGAAAACTGTATTTCAATTTATTTTTGAGATAGTATTTATATATATATATATATATATATATACACAGTCCAGTTACATTAATGTGACCACCACGTACTTTCTACGTCGACGTTAAATAACCAATCACAGGAGCCAGGTGGCAGCACAGTGCAGTTGAGGGTATATAAAGGGTGTGTGAGGGCTTCGGAAAACATTTCAATCGTTGGCGTAATGCAGAAACGAAGCGATTTATCCGACTTCCAAAAGGGCATGATCATTGGCTTTCGGGCCAAGGGTGGAAGCATTTCCGAAACGGCTGAGTTTGTGAACTGTTCGCGTGCCGTCGTGGTAAAAGTGTACCGTTCATGGCAAAATAGGACTGTCCAAAATCAGCGACGTGGCAAATGTGGTGCACCACGGGCCGTAGATGACAGAGGCGAACTACGGTTGCGGAGATGCGTTCGGGCAGATAGACGGGCTACCGTTGAGCAACTGACCACCCAAATGAACCAAGGGGCTACCAAAAGTGTCTCCCAAACTACTATTCAGCGAACATTGCTGCATCTGGGCCTCCGAAGCAGACGCCTGGTTCGTGCACCTATGCTGACTGCTGTTCACCGACGTCGAAGGCTGGAATTTGCACGCCAGTACCGCAGCTGGACATCCACTGAGTGGCGACAGGTAGCGTTTTCCGATGAATCGCGCTTTATGCTCCATCGGACAGATGGACGTTGGCGTGTAAGGCGTGAAACCTCTGAAAGCAAACATCCTGCAACTATTGCCGGAACGGTCCAAGCTGGAGGCGGGAGCATTATGGTCTGGGGAATGTTTTCCTGGCATTCTCTGGGTTCACTCATCATTGTGGAACGCACGATGGATCAATACAATTACGCATCTGTCCTTGCGGACCATGTTCACCCCTACATGCGCATTGTTTTTCCTCAGGATGATGGCATCTACCAGCAGGACAATGCGAAGTGCCATACAGCTGCCAGTGTACGTGCGTGGTTCGAAGAGCACCAGGATGAGTTTACCGTCTTCCCCTGGCCAGCAAACTCACCTGACTTAAACCCAATCGAGAATCTGTTGGACCATCTCGATCGGGTTGTTCGCGCCATGAATCCTCAACCCCGTAATCTAGCGCAGCTGGACACGGCATTAGAGTAGGCATGGCTCAATATCCCAGTGAACACCTTTAGGAACCTTATTGACTCTCTTCCTACACGTCTCGCAGCAGTCCGCTCTGCGAAAGGTGGATATTCTGGTTTTTGACAGGTGGTCACATTAATGTGACTGGACTGTGTATATATATATATATAGATTTTAATATTAATTTTGTAATTGTAGCAACAGAATCACTCCATTTTCTCCTTAAAAAAAATAAATAAATAAAAGTTGAAATGCGCAACACTTTCTAATACATACCGTTTTGCAATTTTTGGTAATGCAAATTTAACACAGCTAAACATCGTACATTTAAAATTTTTACACTATCGTATGGAGGAAAAAATGTATTTTTAAATGCAATTTGTTTCAAAGCTATATCTCAATTTATTTTTGAGATATTAATTTGTTTTATAATTTTTAGTACCAATTTTGTAATTGGGACAACAGAATCACTCCATTTTCTCTTAAAATTGAAAAAAAAAAGAAAGAAAGAAATACGTATACTATTCTAAAAATAACGTCTGTTATAAAATCCGATGAATTTCGATTTTATTTCGTTTAATAATTTCGATTATCGAGTTTTATAGTGTTTTGTTAATTTTAGCATAAAATAACATTTATTTGAGAGTTAGTAAGAATATTTATTGTAACTAATTTTGTATATTTATTACAAATCAATGAAACAGTCCGTTGTAAAAGTTTTTTTTTCACCGAATATTGAAGGGTTTCACCTCTTATAAAATAAAAGCCAGGTTAATTGTGAATATTTTGTTACACCATTTTTACCATAACTATCTTATTAGCATTCTATTATGTGATATTATAATTTTTTTAATACATTCAGTGGAATTTTCCACACAAATAAAAACTGAAAATGAATTTTTGTCCATCTTCATATATATATATACTTAATTTTCATATTTTAAATATGATAAAGCTTTTTTTTTCTATTTGAAATAAAAACTGAATAATGTTTGTACAAGATCTTTATTAAATACCTGTATATACCGTATCGAATTAGACTTCAAATTTTTTGTTGTTTTTTTAAAAATAATAATATATGAAAACGAGTTAGATTTCATCGTTTTACACAATATACGTCAATAAGGAAACTATAATGAATGCAATATCAGATGTATCTTATTTTAGAATATTTATAAATTAAAAAATTATTATATAAATATTGAAATGTGTTAATTCAATTTTTTTATCTGTTGAAATTAATACAATAAAGTGCATTCAGTTACATGAGATGGAATGTTAGAAATATGTGCTACAGGTTTAACATTATATCCACCGCCGTTAAGACAGCTGACGTTTGCTTTAATAAATGATAAATAAAATCAGCTACGCATTTGAAACTTCGCTTATAAAGAATGACTATGTTTAAAATATTGCTGCCAATCAATATTATATAACGGTGCTATAGAAAATATTCTTCCGTTGGGTTCCAGAATTATAAACCTCCATCTGCTTTTCAATAATATTTAACACCGCGGAATGTACCATGTATTGAAATTTTGCGCTTATATATTATGTTTTGATCGACTTGTAGATATTATCAGTTAAAGACTTTAATGAATTTCTTTATTCTAATGAGTCATCATGTGTATTTTCATTTTATTCTTAAAATTTAAATTGTCTGTTTTTTTAAGCTATTTACGAAGAAGTATCGAATTATAATTTGTGCAGAAAAATTCAAAAATAATTATCACAGGAAACCTGAATTTACGCTGACTGCAATGCAGGCATATATGCCTCATTTGTTTCATGACATATATTGAAACAAATTTGCTATCTGTGCCAATTTTACACCATGTGATTGACAATATGACGTCAAATAAATATTGTCCATAATTAAATCGTTTTGAATGCATAGTTTTAATTTATAGCTTAATTTTTACCACATATTTGATTTGCGTGAAATAATTTTATTAGTTTAAAAATTTTTCCCCTTCAGGTTTACAGGTAAATAAGGTACCCTGGGGTAATAACGCCAGGCGGGGTAATAACGCCAAGTGCTTATATTTTGCATAATTATGAAATAATCAGGTAAATGACACCCATGTGCTCTGCGCAGAAAGGTTTTGAGTCATATAAATTGCAAAAAACAGCTTCAAGTTAATTTGTTTCATTTTTAGGTCTTATTGTTTTTACAAACAACTAAAATTAACGCTTGATCTAAAATTTGCGAGATACGTTTTGTATATGTGAAGACTATCTTTTTATCCGGAAATACATTGTTAATTACATAAATTTGTAGTGCATTTCATGTACTTTTAAAATGTTGTTGAAGATTTTGGATATCTTCTCGAGATAATTTGTAATTTAAAATGTACTGCGCAATAACTATACCGGGGTAATAACGCCAATCTTTGACATTAATACCCCGGTTGATTGCCTACAGTGGCCGAGCTACATCCTAAATACTGATTCAAATAAACACAGTTAAAACTGTGCAATGTTTCTCATATTTCTATTTAAACGGTCCTTTTTAAGCAAAAAGAAACTCACGGTCTGATTTATTTGCCTCATCCCCCCCCCTCCCACACCACACCTTTATATTTCTTACACTTTCACAAAAATTGAACATTTTCAATATCTTAGAATGCAATTTGTAAATTTCTAAGTTTGTAGAGTTTGTATTTTTAGAATTGGGCTATCTACATGCAATTATTCCATCTTATTTCATAGCTTTATTTGCATGGCGTTATTACCCATATAGGTGGGTAATAACGCCAAATAGCATGGGTCAAGAAAAAACGCCATTACATTTTATGAATACATATCTGTTAAATTATTTTATTTTATATAGATAGTCAATGAGTTGCTGTATCAGATCCTATATTTGTTTGAAAAATACAATCTAAAACTAAGCCGTGAAAATTGGTAGAACCTTAACGTGGCGTTATTACCCCAGGGTACCTTATATAATTTAATCATATTATTGAAATATTAATTTGTTTTAAATTTTAATAGCATTGCTGCAAATGCTCAAGAGAGGAGAGTTGATGACATCATTACTGCGTTATTGTTGTCATTTCTTTATTAAATTAAAAAAATGAATTAATGTTTTCTTTTCTTTTCAGTCATTCGGGCGATTATTAATTCATATTTCATATATTCGTTTCATATATCAGAACAGTTCCAAAGGTGATTTAATAACTTTTAAATTTCCTAAATGCAAAATATTAAAAAAAGTAATAATATTGAAAGATTAATTTGTTTCAAATATTTATGACATTTCTCTTATAGCTCAAAAAGTATTGTTAATGATGTCATCTTCGCATTATTAATGTCATTTTCTCTTTAAAATTGAAAAGAATACCAAGCAGGAAATTTTACCTTCTTACATTCAGTTGAACAATGGATCGTATTTTTCCATTCGGTTCGAGGCTATAAAACAACCAACATTTTACCAGTTGTGACATCACACGAATACTGTTTATTGAATTTACTTCATACAAACGATTAGAGAAAAATTCATTTACACTTAAAAGTACATCAGTAGTTTAACATTTATTTTCAGTTATTATCTCCAAATAAAAAATAGACCATACTCTTCATTTTAGTTAGAGGCTACAAAAATCGCCGTATTACCAATTGTGACGTCACAGGAATACTATTCCATACATTCTTTTTACATATCCATTTTTATAAATTCGTTTAATCAGAATAGTATTTTTCGATACGAAAATGCATGGGATACGAAAGAGTGATTTCATGCGACGTCACAATCCGCCGATAAATTGTTTGTGTATCTTGCAGGGATACAAAGTATTTTTTTATGACAAAAAGATATTTATAAGCAACAATCACTATTGATTCCTTTTTACCCTTTTCTTTAGTTATTTACATAAAATACGTCAATTGGAAGATGATTCGAAATATTTCTAACAGAACAATCTTAACAGAACAATTTATTATACATAAATTTCCACCTTTTATTTATTTATTTATTTATTATTCTTATTATTTTACAAAATCTTTATTAGTGCTTAAATTTGAATGCTTCATTAATATGAAATAAGAACGGAAATGCTCTTTAATATATTGTTATTATTAAAGTAAAATTTAACGAAAGAATAACAATATATTCAATTGCAATTATTGGGTAACATTTTGCTAAAACATGTTTTTAACGGATTCTTTGTTATTAAATTTCGCAAAAAAAATGCATATTCTGTGAAATAGATGGCGTTCGCTATTGTCTCAATTTACAAGATTTCACCATTCGAGAACATTAACGTGCAATCAAGATACAGATGTTTTGATTTTTATTAAAATTTTGAAGTGTTAAATCTGTCAGATATAATTAGCTAGGAATAATGTTAAAGTGATGTTACAACGCATGTTAATAAGCATTCGAAATTAAATTAACACTTTATTTTTTTTTCTAAATACACAATTAATTTTACAATAGTGAATTATTAAATGCTCCTAGCAACCTATATTTGTAAGTTTAAAGCTAGTAGATTTAGGTTTTCACTTATGCATTTATTAAATGATTTCTGAACCAATTTTGAATATTTGTGTTTTTTCTCAAGAAATGCTTAAAGAATAATTTCAATAATTAAATTGATGTACCTAGAAAATTATATTAAGGGGGTATACAAAAAGCAAATATTTTTTTTTTATTTCTCTATAATAACATTCATTTATTAACCGTTTTCGTTGATGAGAATGAAGTAAAACTACCGACTAAACGAGCTTCAGCATAATAAGCTCTCGTCGGTATTAAAGATTATGTAATAAATTGTATGTCAGAAAATTGAAGCAAATTGTATTAAAATGTATTTAAAATTAGCATTTGAATATTAAACTAATTATGTTATGTACAGCATTATGCAATACATAATACTGGAATAAAAATTAATGTAGCAGATTGTTATTGCAGTAATTCATATTTGTGAAGGAGAGTTTCAAAGGTAGTCTTATTAAAAATTAATCAATTAATTAATTAATTATCGTGCTACTGTTGAGTCTATTTCTTTCGATATACTGCACAGAAAAAACACAAGAATCTGCAAAGAAACTGGTTTATTCTGTTTAATTTTTATAATAATAACAATAATTTTGGCAATTTAAAATCTGATGTTAAAAAGAAAACGTATGGCACAGTTAGATTTTTTGCGCAATTTTTTTAAACCTAAAATTTGATTTTTCCGGATAAGGCGAGTTTTTAAACTTACTTCCAAGTTAATACATTACATGTTAATACATTCCAAATACATGTATGTAATAATAATTCAACGAAGGCTATGTTCCGTAAACTTCCAAGAATGTTACTTCTAAGAATCAGCAGCAGCACGAGCAGAGTAGTCGCTCCGGCAGTTGGCAAGCAGTGGAAGAGTTGCATTGGGGAATTTCCCCATTATAAAAGCAAAATCCATGAGTCTTTCAATTCCTTTATTTATTAACTCATAAACTACGTAAGGTCTTCCCCAAATTCACCTTGGCCTGATCATCAAATATTCCAAAACTTCGTGATTAAGCTGCATTCCAAGATATTAGAATTTTTCGGGGAAAAAGAAACAGCATCCTAATATTTTAAAAGTCAATCGCATTCTCGGAAAAAATGACATGGCTTCCGAGTAGTTTAAAGGAGAGATGCATTCTAACCTCCTAAAAGACCAAATGAAAAAATCATTTTCACGACAAAACTAGCGCCCTCCTACTCCGCGTCAATCATTTTAAAAAACCAATTAGGATGAACTCAAGCCTCAAACGGACAAAAATGATCAATTCTAATTGGTCGTAGCAGGCGGTCCTTGGCAAGAACTATATTTTTTCCTCGGAAGAACAAACCCTTTAGCTACGCGTAGTAACACCTGTCACGCGATGTTAAAAATAAAAAATAAAATTAAAATCCCAGTAATATTCCAGAAAGTAAAAAACTTACGAAATACCTCCCGCCTTTTTGAGAAGCAAGATATAATTTATTAATAACTAAAGTAAGAAAAAGAATTTTAGCTGTTACAAGTTACGAAACTAAGATTGAAATATGTTCCACAAATTTAGAATTGAAGCTAAGAGAGAACAAAAAAAAAATGGCGAAATTTTTTTTTTAATTACAAATCCCCCCTCCCAGAAAGACGGGTGAAAAAGTAGGTCCGAGACCTGCAATTTCACAGAAAGGGAGATGATGCAGACTTAGCTCACGAAGTTGTTGATATAAGTAATAATAATTAGATACTAAATAAAAAGAAAAAAATAATTTCTCTTTTTTATATAAATATAGAATTCAAATTTAAGAACACCAAGGTGATGCGTGGAATAACTTTAAATTTAAATACAATAAAATAGGCATCAGTACAAATACAAGATATAATCTTGTTTAAAGTACACATCATAAAGCAATTACCCATAATAATAACATAAAAATGAAACATAAAAATGAAAAACAATAACGTTGAATTCTTTTTTAGCAATGTCAAATCTAGAAATGAAGGAATTTAATAGAACTTTCTTGAAATCAATGTTGAAAGTTTGTTTCAAAAATCCATTTAAGAGTCATATTTGGAGTATTCATGATCTCTTTTCAAGGATGTCTAATTATATCTTATTAATTGTCCAAGAGTCATATTTGGAGTGGTATCGTCCATTGCCTCTTTTCAAGGAGGTCTAATTATATCGTTATTAATTGTCCAAATTCAATAATAAGACATTTTATAATATAGTAATAATAAACTTTAACAATGTAAATAATAAACAATAGAAGTAAGAAACATAAAAGAAAAATATCAATAATAATAAATATCATAAGTATAAGTAAATCTCATAATGGGTATAAGTAAATCTCTTAATAAGTAATAATAAATATCACAAAAGACATTCTTTAAATACTTAATCTCGTTTATCTCATCTCAGGCATTTGGGATGAAATATAGAGAGAAGTGGAATAGAATAAAGATAAATAAAAATTTTGTTCATGTTTGAGAATGCACGTGACCTTCAAACTACTAAGACTCTTTAAAAGAAATATTAATAAATAATAAAAATAAAAGACAAGATTATTAATGTCAATTCATGTCAAATAATTACGCAATAAATATTCTCTCGGCGTGATAAAACATTGCAAGATGCAAGTAGGAAAGAGAAAAAGAAACAAAATTACATTATAATTGACATGTACTTGGACTGGAATGCAGAAGCAAAGAAAGAGAGAAAGAAAAAAAAATTAAAATAAAGTGATAAAAATTTTGTTACTTGGCAAATAATTAATTTATTAATTGATAGATTAAATTTAATATTACAAATAGGTTCAGTTGAAAAATATATATTTTTAAATATTTATTTGTTATTATATTATTCTAAGTAGGGTAATTCAGTACAGAATAAGAAATTTCCACTTTGTTCGTCTACGCCGGCATAAACAAACAAATATAAAAATTTCCAGACAAGTGACACTCTCGCTGCAGTCAAGAGATATCATTGCCATTCTGTAAGAATTAAAAGATATTATCTGAATTAAAATATGGAAAGAAATTTACTGTTTAAGAGAAAAAATTATAAAATGATAAACTAGAGATATAGTCTAAGCTACAGTTTTTACTTGAGTTTGTTGTTGTTGATTAGGGGGTTGTTGCTCATGACTTAATTTAAATTTATCAGGGAAATAATAAGGCCTTAATTTAGATACATGTACTATTTCTGAACTTTTGAACTGGTTTTGCCTATCAATTTTAAGATTTACTTCGGATAATTTGTTAAGAATTTTATAAAAGCCACTAAATACTTGTGATAACTTTCTAGTATTAGGGTACTGAAATTCTTCATAGATAACTAGATCTCCTATTTTAAATTTTGATTCGATATAATCTTTATCATAAAATCTTTTTTTTTTAAATGAAATTCATCAGTTCTTGCTTTAGCAATTTTAAGTGCTTCATGAACAGGGGGATAATAATTTTGTTGTAAGGGGGAGTCATAGGGTAATTGGCCAAAAAGAAGTAAGCAGGTGGAAATTTAGTAATAGAATGGGGTGTATTATTATATTCATTAATTACCTCAGTTAAAAGCTTAGTCCAGGGAATTTTAGAGGTAGTGGAGTTTACTTTACATTTTAATCTAGTTACTATTGTCTGATTTACTATTTCACATTTCCCATTCGTTTGAGGATGATGGGCAGTGGTGAAACGTTGTTTAATATTATGATTTCGCAAGAATTTTTTGAATCTTGAAGAAGTAAAAGCAGCATTCCTGTCACTAAGTATTTTTTGAGGGGATTGTACACTTGAAATCTTACTAAAACAGAATAATTGTTGAGGGATTTTGATATTGAAGATTTGTTTCAGACAATTTGTATAAGTTTCTGTAGTGACACTTTTGGAAGGAAATGCCCAAACATATCTTGTGGCATGGTCTATTATAACATGGAGATATTTTTTTGTAGAATTATAATAATTGAACCCCCCTACAGTATCAACAGACAGACAGTCAAAAGGTTGATCTGTAGTGGGAATAGCTTGTAATAAGCCAAATTTTTTCTGTCTAGGTTTTTTATTTTTCTGGCAAATATCACAGTATTTAACAAAGTTAGTAATGTCTTGGGTCATATCTGGCCAATAATAGTTAGGAGAAATTAAATTTTGCATTTTTTGAACACCAGGGTGACCAAACTGTTCATGAGCAACACTAAGCAATTTTTTTCTTAGGGACATGGGAACTACCACTTTACGAAAACCTTTTCTTTTAACTATAATCAGTCCATTGTCATTAATATAATTTGATCCACACACATTTTCTTTTTCTTGCATCTCAATAATCTCTTTAACGTCAAGAAGAAAAGTAAGGGGTTTACAAAAATGAGAAATAGGGTTTCGGGACAACATGTCGGCTTCGACATTTGTAGATCCCTTTAAGTACTCTATTTTGTAATCGAACATACTTAACTTCAATGACCACCTAAATAATCGACCTCTTAAATGTTTGACATTTTTTAACCAAACAAGAGATGCATGATCAGTATGGATAGTAAATTGTACACCGTGAAAGTAATGATAAAATTTATCTAAAGTATCAATGATAGCAAGACACTCTAGTTCGGTAATGAAATAATTTTTCTCATAACTTCTCAATCCTCTAGAAAAATAAGCAATTGGATGTAAAAAGTTATTATGGTCGGGTTGTTTAAGAACTGCACCTACCGCCACCTGAGAAGCGTCAACAAACATGTGTAGGGGTAATTTTGGGTCATAAATCTTTAAAATTGGTTTAGCAATAAGGGCATCTTTTAATTTTTGAAAAGAGTTTTGACATTCAGTATTCCATTCCCAAATAGTATCTTTCTTAAGTAATTTATTTAGGGGGTGTCTAATTTCAGCATATTTGTCAATAAATTTATGATACACATTTATAGAACCAAGAAATCTTTGTAATTCTTTAGTATTAATAGGAGGTTTTAATTTTTTAATTGTTTCTATATTAGTATTAGCTGGAGTTAAAGTTCCATTTTGGATTTCATACCCTAGAAAATTGATTTGTTTTTGAGCAAAAGTACATTTAGATAATTTTAATTTAATATTTTCTATTCGGCATAAATCAAAAATTTGGATGAGATGCTGTATATATTCATCTATTGATTTACAAAATATAATTATATCATCAAAATAATAACAAGCAAAGTCTATTTTATATTTTGTAAGAGTTCTTCTAATTGTCCTGTTGAAAATTGGGGGGCCTACCTTTACACCAAAGGGGAGAACATTCCATTCCCAGAGCCCACAATTAGTAGTAAAGGCTAACTTTTCGGAATCGGCTGGGTGAATAGGTATGTGCCAAAAGCCTGAGGCTAAATCTAGTGTAAAGAAATATTGGGCACCACTAAATTTGTCTAAAATTTCATCTATTCGGGGCAAAGGTTCAGCGTCATTTTTCATAATAGAATTTAATTTTCGGTAATCAACACACATTCGGGTTTTTTTGCCTTCATCTCGTTTATTTACTAATGTAACTGGAGAAGAATATGGGCTATAACTTTCTTTAATTAACCCAGCAGCTAATAAGGATTGGATTTGCTGAGATATTTCTTTTTCATCAGCATTGGATGTACGATAAAGCCTCAAAGATAGTGGTAGGTCAGATTTAATATAAATACGCTGAGGTTCAATATTAATTCTCCCTACATCATATTTATTTTTTTGCAAAAATATCTAAATAATCCCTTAAAAGTTCCCTTACATTTTTATTTTGAATAGCACTCAGACTCCCCAATAGATTATAATCATCATTATTAGTTCGCGGCAAGGATTGAGGAGTTATGGTATTTCCATAATCGGGTTGCACAGTAGTATCATTTTTTATAATATCAAAATGAAGCAATTCTAAGTTATCACTGGATATGTTGACATATTGGTTTAACGAAATATTGTCTTGTAACACCTGGCTTTTTGCACAATCAATTTTCAATTTAAATTTGGCACAATCAGGTAAACCTAAAATAGCATAGACCAAATCAAGCTTACTTACTAAAAAATTTACATATCTCTTTATATTACCAAATTTACTACATAATCGACAAGATTTATTAATTGTAAGAGTTCCTTGTGCCTGTCTAATAGTAATAGGGGTAACATTATGTAAATTACCATTTAAATATCGAACAAATTTGAGGGGTAAAATTGAGACAGTTGATCCACTGTCAACCATACAATACACTTTGTTATTGCCCACATATCCAGGGATGATTAATTGTCAAATATTATTAGTAGGGGGTGGTTGAATATAAGCAGGAGTTTGAGATTGAAAGGAATTTGTGTTAAATATACAACTCCTCACCCAATGATATGCATTTTCTATGCCTCTGTTTAAACATATTCTGCACGGGCGACTAGGATAGTTGTTTTGATAATGAGTTGCAGGCATTCTAGGAGTGAAAAACCTAGGATTAAAATTTTGGGATGGATTGTTTGGAGTAGGTCGAGTCCAATGTCTGGGCTGAGGATTGGGATTGTGCATAGGTCTAGTTTGTTGAAAATTTCTATTGCTGTTATTAGAGGTATGATTTGGAATTGCTGCTAATTGTTTAGCAATGCGAAACCATTCACGAGTATTGGAAGGAGGGTTAACTATCAAACAATTTTGATACTCCGGCTGAAGTCCATCAGTTAATCCCTGTATAATTAAATTTTCCCCAAGCTGAAGTTGCCTTCCAATCTCAACTTTCTTTCTAAAATAAGAATCCAAATCATTT
Source organism: Maratus speculifer (assembly GCA_964019185.1). Lineage (NCBI taxonomy): Eukaryota > Metazoa > Arthropoda > Arachnida > Araneae > Salticidae > Maratus > Maratus speculifer. The sequence goes on along the minus strand of OZ025294.1, from coordinate 24,515,541 downwards.
AGATCATTTAACTTTAAGGAAGTAAACTCAGAAAATTTTGGAACTCTAACCTGAATGTATTTTTCAGTTAAAATCTCGACAATTTCCTCATAAGTAGCACAATCCAAACAATCATTTATATAAGCATTTAGCGCTTCCGCCCTTAAATATTTTGAAATATTTTGGTGTTTCCACTCATTATCTTTTTTTTCTACAGAACATTCTCGATCAAAATGTTTAAACCATTTAAAAATATCCATGCCCGACCCAAATTCAAAAGGGACAATATCAAGTGTATTTTCTGACATTTTTTCTTACTTTACTAATCCGGATCTTAATACATGAAAGAAGGATAATTCATATGGAAAAAATTTAAATGCTATACTTCAATTATTAAAATTCAATTACTATACTTCAAATACTTCAATAAATAACAATAAAAATAATAAATAATAAATAAATCAATTCTGTTTGAATTCATGTGAAATAAATAAATAATAAATAAATAAGTAATAAAATAATAAAATAATAAATATCGGTTTTCCATACATGGGAAATAACAAAAATTTTAAGAACAAAAATACTTTTCTTTACGTATTGAAAATAAATTTAGCAATAAATTTAGCAAAAAATAATCCATCTTTCGATTTAAAAAACACCTTTAAATCTAAATAAAATTTCTATGAGCAGAAAATTTCAATTAATTATAAATTAAGAACAAATTTATTTTTTAATATCTGTAATAAAAGAGAAAGAAAAAGTCAAGAATTTAAACAAAGAAATTATTATTAAAATTTCTTAATCAATAAACAAATAAAATAATAAATAATAACTTACAGACACCTCGATGTGGCCTTGTTCAAATACCTAAAATTTATTAAAATAAACAAAAATAAAGCACTTCGTAGATACGACTCACAGGTGCAAATTTCAATTAGCTTATATTACCGATGTTATCAACCGTGGTTTCGCAATCGTGATGAAGTGTTCATTTATTATGAAATGAAAATTTATCATATTTCTGCACTTTTACCTAGAAAATACAGTAATAAATAAATAAAAGTAAATGATGTTGAAATTTGTCGTGCAGGTGTTCTTTAGATTAAATAATCAGCATACGTTTTCCATCGCTGTCAAGAAAAAAAAATACTGCAGGCATATCTCACACTTAAAAAATTCCAGATGCTAGACATAGTCACACAAAACTTCATAAGACGATCCGTTTCCCAGCTGAAGGTTTTATCATTTATGCACATGAATAATCGGCGTATTCGGCGAAAATGGCGCGTGCAGTTCTTTTGATGTAGTTGGAACGGGAAGTGTAAGACAAACACATTTCTTCCTAGAACATGGCGAGCACACACTCATCGCTGTAGGTTTCTCTGACAGGAACAGTCTGCAGTTGGCAAACCATACTAGTTTAATAGTTTCCCAGAGATGCACGCCGGCTCATAAATCCTGCCGGCTTTCAGTGTAATAATAATTCGACGAAGGCTATGTTCCGTAAACTTCCAAGAATGTTACTTCTAAGAATCAGCAGCAGCACGAGCAGAGTAGTCGCTCCGGCAGTTGGCAAGCAGTGGAAGAGTTGCATTGGGGAATTTCCCCATTATAAAAACAAAATCCACGAGTCTTTCAATTCCTTTATTTATTAACTCATAAACTACGTAAGTTCTTCCCCAAATTCACCTTGGCCTGATCATCAAATATTCCAAAACTTCGTGATTAAGCTGCATTCCAAGATATTAGAATTTTTCGGGGAAAAAGAAACAGCATCCTAATATTTTAAAAGTCAATCGCATTCTCGGAAAAAATGACATGGCTTCCGAGTAGTTTAAAGGAGAGATGCATTCTAACCTCCTAAAAGACCAAATGAAAAAATCATTTTCACGACAAAACTAGCGCCCTCCTACTCCGCGTCAATCATTTTAAAAAACCAATTAGGATGAACTCGAGCCTCAAACGGACAAAAATGATCAATTCTAATTGGTCGTAGCAGGCGGTCCTTGGCAAGAACTATATTTTTTCCTCGGAAGAACAAACCCTTTAGCTACGCGTAGTAACACCTGTCACGCGATGTTAAAAATAAAAAATAAAATTAAAATCCCAGTAATATTCCAGAAAGTAAAAAACTTACGAAATACCTCCCGCCTTTTTGAGAAGCAAGAAATAATTTATTAATAACTAAAGTAAGAAAAAGAATTTTAGCTGTTACAAGTTACGAAACTAAGATTGAAATATGTTCCACAAATTTAGAATTGAAGCTAAGAGAGAACAAAAAAAAAAAAATGGCGATTTTTTTTTTTTTTATTACATGCATGTATATGTATGTATATACATATACATGCATATATATATGTATATACATATACAAAATACTATTTATTTTGTATTTATTTTGTATATGTATGTATATACATATACAAAAGCAATACTAAAATATACAAAATTAACTGAGCTGAACTAAAAATTAAATAAAAATATGTAAACTGAACAAAATAACATTAACATTCCTTATAAATAATACCGACACCCCACACAAATCATGAAAAAAAGTTGTACACACACACACACACACATATTTCAATCTTAGCTTCGTAATGTATTAACTTGTAACAGCTAAAATTCTTTTTCTTATTTTATTTATTAATTAGCGAAAACCGCAAATGAACGACCAATTTTCCGTTTTTTATAATCATTTGAAATTCTAACCTTTGAACACGGTTCAGTTTGTGCAACTTAATCACTCCCAACTATTCCGATTTTGAGCTCATAATTTAAGTATAAGTCTAATCTCCCAAACACTTTGAACAAGCTGCAAAAAATAGTTGTACCTTACTCCAAAGTCTAACGCGCCCTCTATCGAAATTTTTTTGACATTTTTCTTTATAATTAGTTTTCAAGAAAACATTGACATAAAGAATAGTTTTAGTGAAAACCGCAAATTAATCGACCAATTTTTTAGTTTTTTATGTTTATTTGAAATTTTGGACCCTAAACTTTAATGGCGCCCATCTCTTTCGGAAAACGTTTGGGACCCTTAATTTCCTATTTAGTATTGTTTGTCTTGATGTGTACTATCTCCCCTTAAAGTTTTGCCCAATAGTTTAGATACACCATGTATAATATTTATAAAATGTTTTTATATGTTTTCATTTAGCGCACGAAATTATTTGACTAAAATGTAAAATATTCATTTACCCGAGGTATGTTGTAACAGGTCAATTTCTTTTATTTATAAGTACGCTGTCATTTCATTGTAGCAAAATTCGAAATGTACGCGGTGATATTTGTACATGTTACAGACTCATTTCTCTCTTATATACATAATGATGTGATATGAAAAGAGTTTAAACAATTTCCGGGCAATGATGGGAGGGGCGTTTGAATGTCTCCATTCATCGTTTCTGCAAACGTTATATTTTGTTATGTGACATTCAAAGAATTTTCGTGGAAAATTAATGTTCTGATGTTTGTAACTGTAATGAACAAGCTAAATATTTTTACTTCGCTTGAAAACAGAAAATGAAAATATATTGAATATGAGGCATTATGCAATGTAGCCTTACAGAAGAAATTCAAAATACTTCACTGTATAGCCTTTTGTAGAAAAAAGTCAAATTTTCAATTTATTTTAATGTAATCCCGTCCTTATTAAAGTATTAAGTTATTCCATTGTTACAAATCATCCCTTAAAAATACTTTAATTTATCCGATAAATAATGCTATAAAATATATACGTTTATAAAATTACAATTTTTCCAGATTTACATACAACAAATAAGCAAATAGATTAGAATTTTCTTAACAATTTACTGTTTACCTATTCTTTAAAAACCTACAAATAACAAAAGAATTAGAAAATCAAGAAATGGTGGAAAAACGCTGTTAATCTACAACAAAAATAATTTATAATTTTTTTGTAATTATTTTAATTATTATTCTTTGAAATTCACGACAATTTTAAGAAAATAAACTTTTTGTGGATGGACTGGACAAACATCTGACAGATTATGCAAATACTTTGCGTTTGACTTTTTTGCGTATTAAATGCGTTGATAGCTTAATTTCACCTGCAAGAGACACTAAAGAACACATTTTAAAATTAATTTAAATGCTTCTACAATTGTTTAAATCATTTCCACGCATTCTCAATCTATGCATCCATATCTTAAACATTGATTTACAGACTGTATATCTCTGGAGATATTTTACAGTAATTTTAAACTGGTTTTTGCGGTGTCTCGCAATATTTGTCCCAGGTCTGAGGAGGATAAGTAATGAATTGCTAATTTGAAATTATTAGCATATTTGTATAATATTTTAAAATTTTGGTTGAATTACATAATTACTTTAAATTCAAAGTTGTCAAAGTAAATGTCAACATTTGATCACACTAAAATACAGAAAATTATTTGTAACTTAATGTATTAGTAGATAGACTGCTTCATTGGTCGCTATAAATTTCCCCAAAATTGTCAAACCAATAGTATGTATTTTTATTTTATTGCTGTTAAACAGTGATTCATAAAAAAAAGTGTGCTTAAATTTTGTTAATATGATTATTGCTTAATCACGTGCTACCAGCATAAAATAAAGTTGAAGTGAATATGTCCTATCAATCTTTAATTTTGAGTACGATGGCCCATGATAATACATATATATTTTTTTAATTCTAGACACGCAAATTACTGCCGTAGGCAGAATATTGCAGATTAAAAAATCTTGTAAAAAATTTTTAAACAGAAATTCGACTTACCTTTTGGTTGAAAATTTATAATAATAAAGATCATAAAATATAGATGTTATTTAAAGTTTGTTATATGTTCTCCGTCAGGTGATTCTATAAACGCAAAAGAAATTTGTGTTGAATCTGAGGAACTTAAATTTAACTTCAGCATAATTGTGATTCGATAAAATATAATTAAATTGTATAGATTTATTTTATTCCATTGCAGCCCATAGGAAACTATAATTCAAATTAAACTTTTGTTAAATTTATATTAATTAATTTTAATTTTTTATGTGACTTTCATATCAGAAAATATAATAATAATTATAAAAAAACTAAGTGTTGCTTATGCAATTTATCCCAATGTGCGGTACCAGCGTATAATAATAATAAAAAAAGGATTGAAATAAAATTTTCTGAAAAGTAATATTTAATTCATTAACCACCAAGGAACACTGTAAATGAAAGTAAAATGCTTTGAATATGAGCTACTTTTTAAAAATGTTTGCTTATTTTTATCTCGAAGGCCCTAATACAGTGAAAGATTTAAAAAAAGACTTTTATTTAAATTTTATTTTTCTTTCTCGCTGATGGACGTTATAAGCATAAATAAAATTCGTTTGACTCTGTCTTCTGTAATTTAGAATTGGAGTTTTCTTACCACATGAAAAAAATGCTTTTTAAACTGTAATTATGCATTTTTGTCATCAGAAAATTATTGTTATATATAGTTTGTTCTATAATTACAATGGGATATTTTTTATATTTTTTCACTAGAGAAAGAATATAAATATAGCTATAAAAATGCATCTCTATTTTTATCTGTAAATAAAACTTATACTATCAAACATTGATTTTTCTAATGCATAAATTTAACTAAGTAAAAGTAGATGAGTTTTTTAATTTAATTCCTCAAAGCATTTCATACGTACTTCACAAAATAATTTAACGCATTATCAGCTATAGTTACCGAAAAGATCTATCATATTGAAGGGTAAATTTGCATATTTTACTAATTACTTATTATGTTAGAACTTAGATCGATTACTGTATTTAAGTAAGTTTAAAATTGTCGTCATTATTTATTTTTTATTTTTACAAAGATTACATAAGGATTTAAATATTATCATTCTTCTAAGGATTTCAATGTTTTATTCAAAGTCTACCAAATACTGTTTTGAGATTTATAATTGATATCAAGTGATTTTTAAATAAGTTAATATACGTCATTAAATATCTTAGTAATTGAGTTTTTTATACATATCACAATTTTATTGAAGTAAGTATTACAGTAATATCAAATGTTGCAAAACATTTTCGGATGATATCTAAAAACGTGGTCGTTGATTTTCAACCATTTTTTTATGATTTTTTTTTCTAGATGATTAGATAGTGTATTTTTCTCCTTTTAACAGTGAAAATCAGTCACTGAAATCACTATTAATTCCAAAGGGGAGCTACATTTTTAGTTATCATTTTCGTGCAAATTGATCTACAAATATCAAATTTACCTTTTTAGTGAATCGAAAAAAAAATCTTCAGCAATTACGACTTCAGATTGTGATAGTTAGGGGTCGGCAACTTCACACAATCACCGCCAAATAAGCTGCAGCTCGATTAGTTATATTCCGATAGCAATCTACATAAACAAGATCTTGGTCATTTTGATTTGGCTGAAAGGTGATGTAGATACGGAAATCACACCCACCGCGTCTCAAAAGTTGACGATTATTTCCTTGATCGATTGAGTAATAAAAATAATTCATTTGATGTTCAGTCTGTAAAAAATGGTTATCGGAAATTCTGTCGGCCTCTGGTATTAAACCACAATAAATGTTTTGTACTCTTTAATGTTACATACAATTCAGGAAATATGAATAGTTTTCAAAACACCTTTGATTGCGACAATTCAATATGCAATGAAGACATAATGATTAATGAAATACATGATTCTTTTGACATACATTTAACTTGTATTTACCGTACATGTTGTGTCAATTAGAAAATTTATATATTAAATTGTGCGACTATAAGAATATTTTTCTGGTTAAATTTTGAAATAAAGAAAACCATAGTGTAACACTTATCCATGTATGATCACTTAAAAAACATAGATAAGCTCATATTTCCTTATAGATTTTTTTAAAATTACAATTATTATAAAAAAAAATTGTCTTAAAATATATAAATATCTATATTGACATCTTATTCATTCCAACAATCATTTACTGCACTTCCTCTACACGTATGTGGTCACTTCATTTTAGTATGACATATTATGGATGTGGGAAAATTTGTGTGTCGAATAGCCTTCCCTTAATTTTGCAACATGAAAAGCTAACGATTTATTTTCGGGCAATAATGGCAGAGACATTTGAATATCATTTTTTCGTTGGTCGTAAATCGTTCCATTCTGATTTACAGCTTTTTATTAACATACTCAAAAAATGATTGCACTGAAACTTTGCATTAATAATTAACGTGCTCAATTTATATATTTCTTTTTTAAGAATAGATGGGGAATTGTCAAGAACCACTGATGTACAACAATGTAAAATTTTAACATGGATGTAAAATATGAAATATCTTAAATAAATAATAAAAAATAGAATCACTTAAAGAAAAAAAAATGAGATTATTTTTTTTTCAGAGAACTTGATTAATTATTCAATTATTCTAATCACACAGAAATCTTAAAATATGAGCAAAATTTAACAGTGAAATGCTTTGTTTTTATATTAGGTCAGTACAAAACAACTACTACATTACGTTCTAGGGGAAATAATATATGATTAGGTCACGCTATTTTAATATTTCTTACATAAATTCATATACATAACTGAGGTACACTACAAAAGGTTTGCTATAAATTATGGTGCGCAATGCACTCACCGTTTATTTACAGGGACATATAAAGGAATTCGTTTACAAAAAGTTCTAAGGACATTAATCGCTGAATGCTTGTTTTAAGTTGTAATACGCGCGTTTAAATTAAAGTATTTTTTGCCATTTAATTGGTAGATTATTTGTAATTTCTTCAATTGATACACCATTACTACAAAATATTTTCAGGAAGTTTCTGTTCATTTACTGAAATTTTGAAATCAACTTTACAACTGTTTATGCGTTTTTCAAACCAAACTAAATATTGACATACTATGTAATTCATATACAAATATATTTACAATTTATAAGGCTGCACAAAATTATTCAAATATTTTATCGTTTTAGAAAAGCACAGTGAACAAGCATTATCATTATGATTTTCCTTAGTCTTTAAGAAAGCAAACCTACCCAAAAAAGTAATACACTGTGTTAGACTAATTCAAAATGTCTTGATAGCAATTGGTGAAATGTTTTGATAGTTTCATAAATATTTAAATTGTTCATTGTTATTACAACGTCCGGAGACATTGAACTGATTCTCCTATGAAGAACATATCTCAAAATAATATGTATCTTAAACTTTGTATAACTCAGTCTGTTTGTAAAGGACGGGATTCTAATGTGCGACTTGTAGAGCTTTAGACGTTGGGTTGGCCACCTAATCCAGTTGAACCTTGTTAAATTAGACATATTTTCGCCATTCTAAGCAGCGAAGTTTGTTAAAGTATTCTGGAAGTGTTGAAAAAATCTAATTTATGTTAGATGTGGGATTTTGCATTCATTGTTTTTCCTGTAGCATATTTTTAGTAACTGCATTTATAAAAAAAAATATTTAGCTGATTTTGAATGTTTATTAAAGACGGCAACATGTTAAGGGGACTCAGGGGTTGAAAACATTTCAAAAAATCGATTTCTTTATGATCTACTTTGATTATTCAATTAATTCTTAACTCAATGCAAAAAACCGCATAAAAATATTAACATTTTTAACGTAGTTATAAGAATTTATGTATCAATACTTACATAGTCGCATCCATATAGTTTCAACGTTAAGTCGTGCTTTCTCAAAACTTGTTTTTTGACGACTAACACCAAGATTTAAAAAAACTATTTGATGGAATGGCTTAATTTTTTTTTTTTGCATGCGTATAACATCATAATCTAGATTATGAACTAAGGATATAACTATCACTTAATAAAAACAGTATTAAAAAATCTCTCAAAGTTGAAAATTAAAAAAAACCCTAAAAAAAAATTCCATTAAAAATACTCAAAATATTAAACTATATAAAATATATTAATTCATAATCTAGATAATGATGTTACATGTATGCAAAAAAAAAATAATAAAATAAGCCATTCCATCAAATAGTTTTTTTTAATCTTGGTGTTAGTCATCAACAATCAAGTTTTGAGAAAACGCGACTTAAATTTGAAATTATATGGTTGCGGCTATGAAAGTGTTGATACATAAATGCTTATAACTCCGTTAAAAATGCAAATATTTTATGCAGTTTTTTGCATTGAGTTAAGAATTAAATGAATAATCAAATTAGATCGTAAAAAAATTGATTTTTTTCAAAAGTTTTCAACCCCTGAGCCTCCTTAAAAATGCATGTATATTATTACTAGCAGTTCACACTTTCCGAAAAGTAATTGCTGATTTTACAAAATAATACTACCAGCTGAGGCATCAGTTTATAACTACAAATTTAAAAGTAATAAACTGTAAAATCAGCCTGCAATGCACGCATTAGCAGTAATGTATTGGATTCATTTATAAGACGATATACTACTTCTTATTTTACAGTTATAAACTGGATCCCCAGCAGGCCAGTATTATATTGTAAAATCAACAATAATTTTTTGCAGTACAGTAAACTTATTTAATGAATGTTCCTAATTTCTAATACAGTCGGACCTTTTTAATTGCATATATTTGGTACCATTGAATTATATGCAATTATGCGGGTATGCATTTAAGTGAGAACAATAATTAATGTTATTAGTAAAGGTTATCATTTGATTCTTCACCACAGATATGATAAACTTTATTAAACAATAACATTTTACATGATAATTTAAATTTAATCATTATTACAATAAGTTTAATGAATAACTTTTTATTACTCTTTACATAACGAAGTCTATACCAAACTGTCCTGTATTATAATACTATTTACGTTGCATGGTTTATTCTGTTTTGCAAATATGTAATTTAAAAAAAATTTAAAGGAAATTATAATGATGAACTTTTTTTTTTCAAAATATAACCTTTGAAAATATTAATTTCTGCATAAATGCATTTCATTTTTCATTATTTGTCCACTTATCCTTCATTTGTTTTCTCTATAAAAATATGTATATCGTTTGTATTTCCTACTTCAGACGCTGCATTTATCTACTTCCAGTTCTAAGTATTGTTTTTTTTTTATTCTCTTTACTGTCCCTATTGTGTTTCCCCCAAATTCAGCATTTTCAAAGAAGTTTCACAGATACCTTGAGTCGCTACATCTATGAGAAGCTTTACATGAAACCCACACCTTTTCAAAATCAACATTCCCATGTGCTTCTAAGAATTAAGGGAATAAATTCTATTTTATTACAATGATTTTTGCTCATCTATTTTAGAGATAACAAATATTTATTACAAAAGTAATTATTTCTGTTTTTAAATTTTTTCCATTCATTGCATTTACAGGAATTTACAAAATCTGGGTTACTAGATTGAGGATATTTTAGGCGATTAACAGGAGTTTGTTATGCGATAAAACGAGAATTTTTTACATAAACTTTACAGGGACCGTTTCTGTTCCACGGCATTTTATGAATGTAAGTGGGATATGGAATTATCAGTTACCCGACTGTACGATTATTGCAATTCTTATCTAACATGATTACTTTTTTTAAGTTATTGAACATAGGATTCATTAGTGCATTAGATAAAAATTTAATTATATTTTATTACAATTTAATTATTTTTACATTTAGTGCATAATGGTTTCAACTTTTGTTATTTTAATGAAAAATTTATTTAATTAAAATTTATTTAGAACGATGCAAAGTCTATTTCCGATAATGTATTCTTAATATGTGGTTTTACGCAATAAATGCTTTAAGCTTTTTTACATCAATAATATATAACAAATAAGTCTTGCTTTAAACAAAATTACAATGACATATATTAGTTTTATTAGTTGAAAAAAATACAAAATATGAAAACACTAACCATAAGCAAGAATAAAACAACAACAAAAAAATAATATGTATTAGACAGACATTCATACTAACATACATCGGAATGACTTCTGCACATAAGAGAATAAGTGTTAAGAATTCTTTTTAAAATGAATAAAAATTGTTTAAAATACCATTTTTTATTCCAATAAAATTTTTAAAAACAATTAATATATATTTTCACACTGCACTTTTTTAGAAAGTGTTAAAACTAAAAATAACACCTTTAAACATATAAAATTGCCATTGGCAACAGCATTTATAAAATGTTGTTTTTCTATCTAGTTGGCTTTATTGTATGTATGCCTGTTTATTATTTGTGTGTACCTTTATGATTTGAGTGCAGGCATTATTTATGTGTGTATGAGTGTTTTAATATTTATAAAATTTGTTTAATGAAAAATTCAAGGGATCATCAAAAATATTTTTCTGGATCGGTATGTTAAATTTTATATTGTAAAATAATTTTTAAAACACGAGAAAAAAAATATGTTGAAAAGAAAAATGATCTTTAATTTACCTTTTATATATTATTGATAATGACTTTTTTTTTTTCGAATTCATTTGCATACACGTTATTTCAATTTGTCTTCCTTTATTCTCTTTGCTAACCACAGAAAATCCATTAAGAAGATCACTTTAGCAAACAATCTGGACTTAACACTGCGTGAATTCAATGGATATTATGCATTTTCACTTCTCAATAAGTACTTAAAAAAAGAAAAAAAAATGAAATGTTTCTATTCTTAACATATTTACGATTTTGAAATTGTTTCTTAATCATTTGGCTAAAAATGCATTTTTAAAACAAAAGTAACATTCTTTTTCTTTTTGAGAAAAGGATTAAAAGAAATATCGAATTTTCACGCAATTTAGAACAAGCAAATGGCATTTTTCTTCAGTTTTTGGCTGTCCTACGATATCATAATATTTTTTTGTCATTCATTATCTAATATAAGTATTAAAATATCAGTTTTGCAATCAGAATGTAACTCTATGCTAATTTACAATTATTTTAATATTTTGTTTTAATATAGGCCTTTATAAAGTCGTTTAGTTCTGAAAAATTTGTCCAAGTAAAAACGACAAATTATGTTTACTTGTTGTTGTTGTTGTTGTTGTTGTCTTTTTTTCTTTTGTTGTTGTTTTAACGAAAATTACTATCTTGGCATTGGAAGACTGTACTCTGATTGAAAAAACGAATTGAATTTCTAAAAATATGTTAAAGAATAAATAACCATCTATTTAGAATTTCAATGTTCTTAGTTAAAACTTCGTGATTAGAGAATGCGTAACTTGTACACTGTTAAAAAACTATGCCATTGTGCAGATTTTTAGCAGTGCACATCAGAAGATGTACATCTAAACACGCACATTGGAAGATGCTTCTGACAGTGTATCGGTGAAGCATCACCTTAAGTATTGTGCATTAAAGTATATAGATACTTCTGCACTGAAGTATGTAAATTTTTTTAACCATCAATCACTTTTCATAATAGAAAAATACTATCTTCAAACTGTTTAGAAAATACAAAAAACTGTTGGATGTTTATTATGAAGAACATTTAGCTGGCACAATTTCTAATGCAGGAGAAAAAACTTCGAAAATGAATAGTTTTTATTGAATGTTATAAATTATTTATTTTAAGTAGAAAAGCACGCATTAAAATATATTTGTACGAGGAAAAATTGTGAATGCTATATTGGCACTAATCAATGGAAATATGGATACAGCCCCTCATCTTTCTTCTTCAATTTAAGAATAACAGCTTTTGAGCTTACTCTATCGACGACAATTTTCGGAAATTTGAAGCTATGTTTTACAGACTTTCAGAAAAGTTATTCTGAACATTTAGTTAACACATTATATATATTAAATTTTGGTTCACGCATGCACAGCGAATTATTATTTAGTAAACCTGCCCATTTTCATGTAATTTTAATTATTTTTTAATTTTAATCACAGGATATTGTATGCAATGTGTTTGTCATATTTTACGTAAAGAATATTTTTATATTGATAATTCTCTGAAAATTGTAAGAACAAAACTTGGAAGTTTGCCTAAAATTTGGGACTGTTTTGCAAAAACCTTAATTTGTCTACGAGCATACATGCTATCACCAAAAAAATAATAATAAGTTTAATAAAGTAAGTTACATAAGCATAATCTGCATTTTTTTTACGATTTTGCTAAATTCGTTTTAAATGGGTTGTCCAAAAGATATTCGTTCTTTTTTTAGTTTATTGACGGTCGCCTATGAAATCTCGAGAAAAAAGCTTCATGGAAATATATGACTTGAACTATTCGTTTTACATACATGGATTCTCAAAATAACTCCTCATTTATTTTTCTAGATATTTAACAAAATGTCTACAATCGCAAGTGGCCTATCACCTTTAGCCATATAGTGAATGTCTCACTATCAAATTCAGGGGATACTTAGTTTTTGAAAAGATGAAATCTTTAACAAATGTTTATATGTTATGCAACACAATCAGTGGCCAGAAACAAACTGCAGAAAAAAAATCGTTTTGAGTTATTCTATCGAATTAGTTTGATGTAACTAGTTTTGTAACTGGCCTATTCGTCTTTTTAAAATAAAAATTTTATATTGAGCAAATCTTTTTAGGGTGCCATTTAGTGTAAATTTATCTAATAATATTATTCGTTATGATCTTCAAGCAAACATTATTAGGTAATCAAACATTTTGTGTTGCAATGTTATGTTTCGTTTGTGTGTTTAAAAAAATTTTCCGTTGTATTTTATGATTATCTTGTGACTGTTGTATGTTAAGATTATTTTATGATCTTAAACCAACAGTTGTTAAATAAACCAACAGCTCTCCGCCCGCTATAAATTATGGACATCCTGTATATAATTCTAAAATCCACAACCAATTCAGTTTACTTTATATATTTAGAGCATTGCAATAGCATGAATTCATTGATTCATGCTGGTTTAAAACGGGACATACAATATAGATTTTGATATTCATTTCAAACTCTCGCGTAAATTGATGACTATAATTGAACAATGGATTTAGTTTCCAGTACACTGATGTTTCGACAATCCATAATAAGATTCCATACTGTAACAGTTGAAGTTTTGAAACAAATATTAACTTATAGAAATAGTATTATTTTAGATAATATATCTGGAGCAAAATACGTATAATTTTAAAGATTGTTGTTTTATCGGTTATTCTTGTTTCAATATTTTATGATGTGTTTTGAGATTATCTTATGATATTAAGATTATCTTATGATCTAAAACAAAAAGTTATTAAATAAACTAACAACTCTCCCCCGCCTCCCCGTAATAAATTATGGACATACTCTATATAAGTCTAAAATCCACAGACTATTCAGTTTATATATTTGGAGCATTGCATTGTTATGAATTCACTGATTCATGCTGGCATAAAACGGGACATACAATACAGATTTTGATACTCATTTCAAACTCTCGCGTAAATTGATGACTATAATTGAGCAATGGATTTAGTTTCCAGTACACTGATGTTTAGACAATCTATAATAAGATTCCATGCAGTAACAGTTGAAATTTTGCTACAAATTGTAACTTATAGAAATAGTATTATTTTAGCTAATATGCCAGGAACAAAATATGTATAATTTCAAAGATTAATGTTTTATTGGTTATTCTTGTTTCAATATCTTATAAAAATAAAGTAACGATATTGTAGTATAAAGCTCATATATGTTGGTGATCAATCCTAATGGAATAGGAAGCGAAGAAAAAACGGATGAATATATTTTTGTTGTAATACAATTGTTTTATTTATTTTATGCAATAAATCTATGATAAATTTAATATCTTGTGTTCTAGCACTGTTAGAAGATTTACAGGATGGTTATTAAAAATAAATCAGGTATATATGAAGCTTTAGTGGCGCAACTGCTCAAACATTTGAAAAGAAATTTTAGATATACATACTTGAAGGTCTGCGCTCGAGATAGTGATGGTTTAAAAGAATTGAATATTCACGATCACGCTTGCAGTGAAAAAACGTCAAAATGTTTTCATGTTAACATCCAATTTTTTATGCGCAAATTGCTCAGCACATTGCACTGAGAAAAAAAATATACCGCCTTCACCTAGAATGAATAGTTAGTCACTTTCTAAGTACCTAAACTAGAACTATAGATAATCGAACTGTGCGAATGGATTAATCAACTAAGCTGAATAGACAAAACGACCTAGCATTTCTAGTTTCGTGTTTTCTAGGTGATGAAATGATATTGAATTATTTCAGTAACGAGAAATTATCAGTTGATTTCGGGAATGGTTTCGTAAAGAAGAATTACAGTTACCATATCAAACCTTTTGTATTCGCCTCTATTTGCAGAGATTTTTAAATGATTTTGACCACAAGAATATAGGAATACACTCTTGAATTCTAGTAAGAGACTATAGAACTCTCAAACGTACTGAACTAGAATTTATAAGGATGACATGGAACTATTTTTTCTAGAGCCACAATTTAGAATCTAGATGCGTGGACTATATTTTTTTCTCAGTGTGCACACCGTAAATTGTGCCGGAATGTTACATGTACGATAAAAACTGACGGCGTAAAACACTTAAAAATTCCTGTCGGCTTTGCTTAGAGGCGGAGGTGGATTTCAAAGATTGCTCATTTCAAAAAAAAAAAAAAAAAAAAAAAAAAAAAAAAAAAAAAAAAAAAGACTACAGATGATCGAAATTTAACATCTTCATTTGGCCGCTTTTGAATTTTTTTTTTATTTCATTTTTCTATAAGAACTGTTTTTATCATAATCATCTAAAGCTAAATTCGGCTCAAATGCCCATTTTGAAAACATACTTTCAAATATATATTGACTTTTTTTAAAAATCGTCCAATATGGTTAAAGTTCCTATATAGTTCCTAAAAATCAAAAATCTGTAAATTGAATGCGTTTGAGAGAAAAATTAAATTTAAAAATGAGTTTCAAAATAACCATTTTTTTATTTAAAAACATTCTCAATTCCTTAATCATAATCGACTCGGGAAATTTTGTACGAAGAAATTTTTGTGCCCTTTGACAGCATTTAAAAAAAAAAAATCATCCTTTATCAAAAAACTAACAATGCATGACATTATACGTCTTCTAAATAAGAGAACCTGTCAATTGGATGCGTTTGAGAGCAAAACTGAATTTAAAAAATGAGTCAGAAAAAACACAATTTGTTATTTGAATATCTAAATTTTTCGTCCACGATCGCTTCGGGATATTCTGTTCAAAATACCCATTACGGCTGCAATTTTTTTTTTTAATATATTCTGCCTTTACAAAAAAAAAAAAAAAAAAAAAAAAAAAAACTCACCAATGCGTTACATTATACAGTTCCTAAATATGAGGATCTGACATTTGGATGCATTTTAAATCAAAAATGAATTTCAAAATGAGTCGAAATATAAGCAGTTTGGATTTCAGGTTTTTTCTCCAATTCCTATTTTTGCTTAATTTATTTTTGTAATGCGAATTGATCCTATGAAAAACTTGTCATTATAAAAGTTGTAGATATTATTGAGAAGAAGTAAAATAAATTTAATTATATTTGATGCTCTAAAAATTCATGAAGTTTTGGATTTTTGACTTTTTTAACCCCCCTTTTTGTTTTAGTTTTTAATTTTTTTATCGGTAAGAAATAGTCCTATCAAAAACTTGTAAATACAAAAGTTTTAGATAATGTTGAGAATATTTATACAAAATTTAGTCGGATTTGATATCTTAAAAATTGATGAAGTTTTGATTTTTTTTCTCCAAAAAACCTTGTTCTTTTTGTCCATTGAGCCCATTTCTAAATTTATCAAAAATCGGTCATGCATAAACTTTTGGCCCATTTTTAAGAAGCAATATAATCTTTAAACCGATTCGATATCTATTTTATGTAAGAAGTTATGGAGTTTTTTTTGGTTTTCAAAATAACCTCCCTATTTCCACACTCTTAGACCGATTTCGCCCATTAACGAACTTAGACGAGATTTTATATCATTTGATTTTATCTTTCAGTTTCGAAGAGATTGAAGCAGAGCTATAGAAGTTATCGTGTCCATAAGAAAGTGATATATATATATATATATATATATATAAACTATTTTACTGGTGGTAGTTTTGGGCTCTAGAGGTCTTAACCGGCTGCAAAAAAATTTCAGAAATTCCAACATGAGAGCGATCGCAATTTAAGTAGTACGAAATCTTCCTAAAAATACTATATTTTGCCTTATTGTTTCATTATTTTTACTTTTACAATATGATAAATAATGATAAATTCTCGCGATACCTCATGTTTGCAAATGCATCTTTATGTTACATTAAAATACGGTGTTGATCTAAGGGGAAAGAGGCGATCGCTCCCTCCTTGAGCCCTAGAATGTCTTTGGAAAACGATGTTGGATGTCCACACTGAAAACGGGTCGTACTTAAAATCGAGACCAGCGCGACTAGACCGATTCCAACAAGCTGGCACGGCAATCCTGGCAGCACCCGCACTTATTCATGAGGTTAGGACTGAGTCAGGTCTTCAAAATTACTATTTCATATGAAATCTACCTAAAGAGACCATTGTAAGAAACAAAAGAGTGGCTACAAGACATAATCTTCAAAAGCCGATCCTTTTTTTTATTTTTTTATTTTTTTACTATTTTGAACTAAATAATAAGTTTTTTTATGATTTACTTTAAAATATGCATTTGAGTTTGCATACACATTGTAAAAATAATATTATAATCATTTTTTGTTTGAGTGCTCAATATTGCCTTACATAGGGACTCATTAGGATTGAGCTTTACGATATTAAGATGCTTTAGAGCATGGGACGAAGTCATCGTCCCGCTGTAAAATAGTAAGAGGTCTTTTTTTTTACCTCTGTCCACACTGGTGTCGTAACTTGGAATTGCTTCCAACTCAGAATTTTGCACTAGAGGGCAGAATTAGGAAAGTTTAGAGTTAATTTTTTAATTTCAGCAAAAATTGGCCGAATGTTTAAGTCTTTATGAATAGTGTCGTTACGGACGTAGCAAGTCGCTCTAGTAATCCTGCGTAATTGCTTATTTTGGAAAGTTTGAAGTCTTTCTAACTGAGTTTTAGTAGCAGATCCAAAAATCACTCAACCAAAAGTGATTTATCGGCCTGATCATAGATCTATATAATAACAACTTCTTTTTGACAGACAGGTGGCTATTCCCAGCCAAAAGTGAGTAAAGTGGCGCGATCAGCCTTATCCATGGTTTCTGAGATATGCTTGCGCCATGTTAATTTGGAATCTAGATGAAGTCCTAGGTTTTAATAATCAAAATTTCGAGGGAATAGGTTCATTATTTAAATTAAAATTAATGTTAGGGGTGAAATTTTTTAACGTGAAAAGGATAGCAGCACTTTTCCTGCGATTCACTTTGATACGCCATTTCTTCAGCCAATGGGAATATTCGTCTAAGTAGGATGTTCAATCCTCTAACATTTTTTTTTACTATATATTTTCTAAGTTAAAAGACTTAAGACTAAAACATAAAAAATCACGTACATCATTCTGTATTCTATTTTATTTATTTTATTATTTTTTTTAATAGGCATTTAATGAAAAATATATAAAATGAAATTGTTGCTTTATTTAATTATGTATAAAATTATAATGCATTCTTAAATGAGATGTGTTTACTTCTACGCATATCAAAAGATTCATTCCTATTTCAAATTTTCAGAAAAATAATTATTTTGTATTTGAAATAAGTAGGAAGAAACTCTATAAAGATTAAATTATTTCTAAATAAGAGTTTTATCTTAATACATTGAAGTACAATGTTAACAATTTTAAAAACACAAGTAATATAATACTTTTTTAAAAGTCAAATTAAATCGGTATTAAATCCTGTTTAATCCTATACAATAGAGTCGGTGTTTACATTTTAATATGTAAAAGAAATTGTGTTTGAAGCAACAACTTTCTTTCAGTAATTTTCCTCCACGTTTCTTCTTATTTTTATTTATTTATTTAATTAATTATTTATTTTTTGTATTCGCCTATTTTTTATTTTTGCAAAAAGTCTTTTGAAATTCCAAAGCGTTACTTGTTTTTTAGGCTTTATATATATATATATATATGTAGGAGAAAGGGGGGGGAACGTTAAAACATTTTTTTCAAAAAACAATACATTTCTTTTTTAATTATATATTTTGCCTTTTAAGTATCACATAATAAAAACAATGCATTTCTTCATCATATGAATCAAAAATTAAAAGTATTCCATGTAAATTATAAAAGTTGTGCGGATTTAAAAAGCAAAAAGATTTCTGTCCAAAACTGCCCTTTCTAGGTGTACCTTTGGAAATGTAAGTGGCAACATTAAACAAATGAATAAAATATGAAAATATTGAGAGTTTCCTTAAAAAGCTACATAACGTTTCAGAAATGTAAAGTAATAGGAATAAAATTAAATAACTATATTTTATTGAACTAATAATTTTTCTGTTATTTAACCAAACTTAAATCCATCAAAGTTCATGTCAAAAATCATTGTTGAAACAACAAGGAGTGTCCCTCCAGTTATATTTGGTTGTGAAAACTTTATTACAATATCCTTGCAATACATCAATATCATACCTGATGCTTGTGGAAAATTAAAATTTTACATTAATTCTTTTTATGAAAAAAACTGACTTAAATTCCGTTTTATCTAGTACGAAATCGAAAAATAATGTTTGGGTATGCGTAAATGAAAGTGAATAGGCATTTTAGACAAACCCGCTCAATCATGAATCATTTTTGTGTATCCGGAATTTGCAATTATCAAATAAATGAATACCATCGTCAATTTAGATTTGAAAATTCCCTTCGCTGATACAGCCAGAGATTGTAATACATGTGTGCAATAAGAAGAGATTTTATAGTATAAGTACATGCTTTTCACGTTGTTAATTAACCTCTTTTCATATAGAAAAAATTAAGAAAATTATATATTTCGGTACATCAACAACTCTTTACTTCATAGTTTTAGATGTTCAATTGTGCCCCAGCTTTTTTGTTAAATGGTGCCTCATTACATGAAGTCCAACATTACAACTGTTTACTCAATTTGACTCAAGAATTTGCATAAAACAAACCTTATAAACTAAAGATTACGTCTTTATTTAAGTGTTGAAAAATAAATGAAAATTTCAGGGATACAAAATTCTCAACAAAAATCTCACAACTTTATTTTCTTAAGTTTAGTTTCAAGACGGAAAAATTACCTATCTATCTTAGACAGTATTGTGCATACAAAATGTTGCAGCTTTAAATACTATTGCACTGAATCAGTAGTAATGTATTGCCATAGATATTTTTTTAAATAATTTATTTGAAGAGAAATATTTAGAGTGTTCAAAGGTGCACCCATCTCCCCTACATGTGTGTGTGCATTCAAAATTTGAACAGAGGGTGGTGTGGCGATAATTTACCAACGGTGATCGGTGATCGCTGAAAATTTAACAAGACTTTTCCGAAGTGCTTTCTTTTGAACTGGTGCAACTAGTACCTTCTTACTGTTTGTAATAAAACTACTTAATATGCAGTAAAATATATCCAAAAGATAATTATGTGATACAATTTGTGCTATATAACTGTTTAAAAATATTCAAAGTTTAACGTGTCTTTTATTTTTAATATCCAGGAATTAAATGTGGTGCAGTGAAATATTTTCAGATTAATAAAAGATTTCGAAATTGTTTAAATATGCTTGGAATTTGAATATTCGTATTCAGACTTATTTTCATAATTGTTTCTGTTGCTGAAGTGAAAAAAAAGTAACATATATAACATAATATAATATAATGTAATCTTTAATCTTTTTTAAAGTTTGATATGTAAAAAAATAATAAATTAATGATGTATTAATAAGAAAGTTCAGTCTTACGTAGGTTTCCTTTCATAAAGTATTATCGCAAAAAACAAATAAACAATTCCAAACTAACAATAGCTCAAAATTTATGAACTGGAATATAATTTAACAAATAAACTATTTTCGCTAAAACTACAATGTTAGTTTACTAGCAAAACAATTGTCATAATCAAGCAAGAAAAAATATAAAGTGAATATTTCTTTTTTTATATTTAGAAGTGTGTCTGAAGAATAGATATTAACTTTGATTAAATATTTCTTCATTCAAAAGGAAATATTTGTACAAAAAGACAATCTAGTCATCGATATCCCAAGGCAATTTCTAAGGAAAAAACTAACTCGGTCAATTTGTTTAAGCCATTCTTCATACATATTTATTTCGTAAATCATCTGATGAACCTTACTACTTTTATAGGTCTTACTTTTCTTATCTCAAGTTAATTCGACTTTTAACGATTCATTAAGTTTTTTTTTTTCATTCTGAAAAAAAAAACGAAATATATTTAAAAATGTAAGATAAAATATTTATTTTCATTAATTTTATTTAAATGAACATATCTAAACATACAAGGAATTTATTTGCATAATTCATTAAGTTATTCCACAAATTCTGTCTGTTTAAAACATTGTGCGCCTAAAATGTAAAAATTTCATAAAGATTTTGAAAGATAAAACTTTTATTTTGAGCTTTTCGGAAGTTTTTTTTTATTTTTCATGAATTTCTACTAAAATTATCATTCGTCACGTTTTTAGTATAAGTATTAAATAATCAACCGTTTCAAAATTTAGATTAAGGAAGAATATTAAAGAAATAATCACTGCGAATAAATTACTATTGATTTAAGGAAAAAACTATGCACATGGTATGCTTTTAAATTACTAGTAAAATAAGTTAGATCTATAATTTAAATTCATTAATGATTCAAGTTTTATTTTGCTGAATTTGACTAAGAAATAACATTAAATTTCTTTTGTTCGTTCCTGATATTCTTAGCAAGTGAAATTATAAAAATATTATGTAGTAATTCGATAATCTACTTTGTTTCGTTTTCAGGCGAATATGTATTTTTTAATTTCTTCTTCTTAAAGATATTTGTTTGTCCAAAAAACCTAATTCTGTAAAAATAAAATAATAATAATAAAAATAAAATAAAATAAAATAAAATCAATAAATGTGTCTGTTTGCTTAAGATGTTCTTCCTTTGTACTTCTTTTGAGCATTTGATGATTTTTTTTTCACAAAATCTTTTTTTTTATATCAAATAAATCGGAGCTTTTAAATGTTTTTAAGATAATTATTTTATTGATTGATAAAAATTTATCTATTTTAGAAACTGATTAAATAATTCTGTATTTATTAAAGCGAGCAACAAAGAAATGTATGCATGTTATATACAAATAAAAAATATTAAATGCATAAATTCGTTATGATTGTAAGCACAAAAAAGTATTTCGGTAACGATAGAAAAAAATACACTGCATTATCTATTTATTCATTTTTATTGAGTTAAGTATTAAATTACGGAAATTCGTATATTGATTTGTGGGTTTTTTTCATTGTGTGTGAGTGATGAATTTTTAAAGTGTCTGTTTAAATTTAGATTAAGAACACTAATACTTGCTAAATCTTCAGAGAGATAGTTGATATTGAAGTACACATTTCTCATGCATTATTGAAGCATTTTCTGTAATATTTTGACAGTTTCATTATTAGATATACTACAAATTAAACATTCTTCAAGATGTCAAATGATATAAAATGCCGCGAACTACCCTCATCGGGTGGAGTTCAAAGTTCTATTGTTAAATCCTCGGTATGTGGTTTGCAGTTGGTTAATGCTTATGGGGAAAATCACAACGCTGATTAGCTATATATATAAGTATTTATATATATATACATTTGTATATATATATATATATATATATATATAACTGTCATTGATACATTGGATAACGTCAGAAATTCCACCCGTCCATTGGTAGGTGATTTTGCAAACAGAAATATCAAGATTTTAGGGTTCCGTACTTAAAAATTGAAAACGGAACCAGTAATATGTTACTCGTGTGTGTGTGTGTGTGTGTCTATTGATCTGTCACAGCCATGTTACTCGTGAATTCTAAGGTGTGGAAAATGAAAATTGGGTGAAATAATAAAGACTATTGACACACATATTTGCAGATTATTAACCGTTCACAAAGATATTTAGGAAAAATTGTAGAGGGATAATTAAGTTACACCATTTTTTTTTCTTATATCATGTGGGGTATCGTGTAAAAGCTTTTGTAACGCTGAAATAAAAAATACATTTTTTTTTTAATTTTATTACCATTCCACGTAAAATGAGCAAAAATTAAAGAAAGGTCGTGGCCACATGGTAAATGATCTAAATAAAATTTGATACACATGTTCAATTCATAGTCCAATAGAGCTATCAAAATATCTTGACAAAAAATAAATTACTTTAGCATTTTTGAACATTTAAAAAACTTTTGATAGAGAATGGCATGTATGCAATAGTCCAAATTTGAAATTTTGAAGTTTTACACATTGAAAATTATTTAAGAGTATTAAATTTAGCTTAAAACATAATAACCACTGAAAAAAATATTTTCTTTTTTATTTAATAATAATAATCTGTTAACGTGATGATTAATTTCAAAATTAGTTGTAAAATAAATAATTTGTGAATTTAGAGAAAAATAGAAACGTTATAAAGATTTAAAAAAAAAATTAAAAAAAAACATGTGTGATGTAGATTGATGCCTGATGTAGTATTACAGATAAAGATCGATTTCCACAAGTTACAAAAATTACCATTTATTTATTTCATCTTCAGTATATCTTAGAAACGTTATAAAAAAGTGCAAAATCATAGTTTTTTTCTAGTATGCAAGTACAAAAATTAAATAAAGGAACGTTCCGACATTAACAATATTGCACAGACATAAAGATTAATAGGTTTATAATAATCTAAAAAAATATTGCCTTTTGATTCGTAATATAAAAAGGGGTTCAAGAATGGAATTTTGTTACATTCCATGCACAATTTCTCTTTCAATTTGCACGCTTTTCTTAAAATATTGCACAATTTCAATGGAAAAATAGTACTGCCATCTACAAGAATTCAAAAATACTAGATAATTGTTTGTTGTAATCCTGATGCAAAAAAGAAGCGGAAAAAAGAAGAAATACGCGAGAAGTAGCAGAAGTAGCTTTTTATTATTTAAAATAGAATTTTTTATCTATAATATCAAATAAATTGAAAAAATATAAGAGCTTTCCTTCATGTTCAAAAAAGCAATAGAAATATAACCTTTTCTCGTCCATTTTTTCTTATTTATTTTTTTTCGCATTAAGAAATAAAAATTCCTGTATTTAAAATACGTACTTTTATCTACATTGTCAAATAAATTGTGAAAAGTTACAACACCTGCCTTTCTTGTCTAGATAAGTAACAGAAATATTGAATTGCCCCTTTACAATTTTTCCTTTTCTATATTTTTATCTCATTCAGGAGTAATATTTCAAACCCTAAATTACGCCAATCTATTATTTAATATCAATTCTTAGCTAAACATAATTTATGATATAGTTTATTCAAGCCTAAGGCTAATAATCGAGATGTAAATTTCAAGCATGTCGACAAAAACTCGATTTTGTATTTACTTTTCACGTGAGCTTACATACTTAAATGAAATGTTCGGAAATCTATTATTTTGTATTTTCTCATAAATAAACATTTTGTACTTATATGCACCGTTTAGGAATTATATATTCAGAGATATAATCGAAAATATAATCAAAAAATATGTATCCTACCATCTCTTTCCGAATATACTGAGAGTAAATTTGTGAAGAAAATTAGAAATAGTGGACATTAATTAAAACCTTGCAGGAACCTAGCGATCAACCTAGGTTACATAAATTTTGCTAAAAAGTATTTTTTCGTTAAACACGAGTTTCGATTTTCTGACATTCATCTTAATTCTAGAAGAAAACCAATGGCTCCTATCGTAGAAGAAGCATGAAAGCATTCTTGATAATGATTTATGAAAATAATCGTCGGAAATAAGCCGAGATATTAACTGTTAGAGCAGCAGTTCCAAAAATAAAGTGTACGCCCCACAGGGAGCCTTTTTACATTTTCTGGGAGCAATTCCAAATTTGCTTCTGAAACCCGTGTCATCAGTATAGTACATTGAGGTTCCATCGACATGGGGCAAACATGAAACTCAAATAAATCAAACACCGATTGAATATATTAATAGTTGTGTCTTGCACGAATGATAAATTCGTCTTGAATAAATTCGCCTTGTTTACAATATTTAAAATGAAAATTTTTGAATTTTTTCTACGAAAAAAAATCAAAGTATTAAGAATTTGACAATATTTAACAATATTAAAAATCTGTATAATTTTCCTTGGTTAGTTATTGTATATTACAATTTTTTGAAACATCTTCAATTATTTACTGAATGAACGTTCTTTATTCTATTCGATCACGTATATTTTCGTCCAATGAATATTTTACGTGTGAAATTATATAAAACTATGCATTAATCTTGACTTTCGTGAAAATATTTATCCTATAAAATATATCAAAAACAGGTATTACCAACATTATATAATTTATAAATCTTAAATAGCATTGCAAAAGGAAGCGGGTAGACAGTAAATATATATGGCTCTAATGCAAATATTCAACAGAGTAAATAAATGTCATAACGACATGCACATTTTACATTTCAAAATCAAATATGTATGCAAAAAAATAAATATATTGGAGAAGGGAAAACAGACGTCTAGTGTTATGATGGAAATAATGGTTGCTAAAAATTGATTAAGAAAAGAATCTTAAACTGCTTCTTGTGTTGAAAAACAAAAAGAAAATTTAATGCTTAAAGTTTACCAATACTTTAAACCTTACAAAAAATAATTGCTATTTGTAAAATTCTATATGTAAGTCACTCTTCTGAAGATAAAAATACAAATTATATCTCAGTTTACATCAACAATGAGATAAACAACGAGAATCTCTGTTTTTGCACAAAGAGCGAGTTTTATAGCCTCGTTACATTTAAAGAATTATGTTAAAAACACATTTCTGACCGAAGATTGATTTCTTTAATGCATTGAAATGCGTAAAAATAATAATTATTGTTTAAACTATATTTCCTTTCTACCGTGTCAGTATTATTCCCCTCTTTAATAATAAGAGATGTAATTTATAGATTAAGTGTGGGCAAAGGTGAGGTGATTTTACAGATGCTTTTCAGGGGCGTGGTCAATAAAATTCCAGATTGTAATACAAGACTCACTTCCATAACACATGGAAGAAATTGAAGAATGCTCTTGAAAATCTTCAGGTTTCCCTGGCTGCCTCAAAATTTGTGTATAAGTGAGCATAAGTTAACCAGCGCTATTAACGTGAGAGTAACGTGAGAGTATACATCAACATACAAATAACAACACCAGTATGTTGTTTCTAAAACCAACCGAGCATTTTTGCAGTAGTAAGAATAATAATCATGTTTTGTCCCTCTTTTGAAGTCTTTCCTTTCTCATGTGTGTGACGTTATAATCTCGCCAGTAAAACGTTTCCTACCATGCATTTCTATGCGATTTCCCATCATGTAGTTGTACTTTATCTTTCCTCAAAGTGTGTAACCACTATGCTAATATACCCTCTACATATTGAACAATCATAACTGTCTAACTTGTCGAAATATCTTTTTAGTAATATCATTTAATAATATATCAAAATGGTATGAAATATTTTAATTGGAATTTTGTACATTGTTAAAAGGATAGTGAGTCTATTAAATATAGATAATATACCGCTGTGATGATGCACCCACTCTATGTTATATTGAACAATCAGAATTGTCTAATTTCTTGACGAAATATCTTTGTATTAATATCATTTAATAATCTATCAAAATGAATTAAAATATTACAATCGAAAATTTATATATTGTTAAAAGAATTGAGTGTCTATTAATGTTACGGGTCGTAACTTTTATTTTATACATTGCATTTGCCTCGTCCAATTTTCAGTGCATATGCAATAGCCTTTAATTTATTCCACAGTGACAGAAACAGGTTGAATAAAAGTATACTTTTTATTTCAATTTAATAGAAATGAATATTCAAATAAAATAACTTCTACGCCCAAATTGATAGGTATGACTTTCGTGACAGTTCATTTCATATAATAACTCAATTTAATACACTATGTACAAAAAGAGAAAAAAGAAATGTTCTTTGAATACATTTTTGTTCTTAGCCGTATGACGTTTTATCAAAGATTTTTATGCTATATTACACAAGTCAGTAAATTTCCACAGATAAAGAAAATAATTATATTTGAATAGGCAAAATTAAGATTAAAATCTATTTTTATGTCTAGGTTAAAGTTATGTAAAAAAATAGAAAGTTGAGGACATTGCACGATTTTTTATATAAAATAACTTTTTATGTAAGTAATATGTTTTTTTTCCGGTATTTGATTATGACTTTTTGTCTGGAACTGTTGTAAAGTATTTAATAAAAAAGGTTATTGACTTTAATGACTGCCATGTTTAATGTAAGAAGCTTGTTTTTAATATTAAAAATTACAAAATTGCATGTTTTATTATGTAACGTAACTTTTTATTTGTATAAAATATTTTTCCTGGTGTTTAGTAATGGTTTTTTGATTGGAATTGTTTTAAAGATTTTATCAAATATTATTATATTTAATAACTACATGTTTTTAATTAGAAGCTGGTTTGTAATGTTAAAAATTAACATGCTACATAAACAGCATCAAAAGATATATATATATTTTTTTTTTGCTTCTGTATTATTGTGGTCCTATACTTCCTCTGGTTATAAGTCCTGTTAATAAGCTCAAAATGTGGGCATGGAAATTCGTAGAATCTGAAAAAACAATGCGCAATATCTACAACATGAACAAACTGATTGATGCAATCAAATAACTGCTAGGAAAAAAATTCAAAAATAAGCAGCACCAAAATAAACTTCTGTTTCAGAAATAATTCTTTAAATCTCAGAAAATAATTTCTTTCCAAAGAAAAAGTGAACCGGAGGATCTCAGAAAAGTTTCTTATTTCCGTAATGGTTGTTGTTAGATGTACAGGGAACATTATCTAAGCCGGCATCCTAAAGTCCGGCCCGCCGGAGAATCTGGCACCCCATTTGGGCATTCAAATGAATCGAGAAGAAATAAAAAATGTGTTGAAGCAGATTTGGATGACGCGACAAATGAGACCATAATTCAAAGTATTAACAACTCAACAGCTCCCAAGGAAATTGACTTTAAAGAAAGATGATGTGAACAATTCTAGCAACATCACTTGGTATCAAATGGATGTTAATGAGAATACGATCATCGAGCTTTTTGAGCGCAGTCATTTGCTCAGTGTTTCAGTAATTACAAAGCACCATATCATAGTAATGACTACACTGTTACAAATTTGATCCCATTTGCTGCATCGTCACTCCACAGCTATTATAGAATAACTCTTTTATGACCAATAATAATGCTCCATAATACTGTAAAGTAACTGTTTTCTATAAAAGCGGTGGATTGACACTGCAGCAAATGAGTCAAACATTTAACAGTGTACATGTTCTAAGAAGTAGGAGTGATTTGACTATCTATACTAATAAAAGAACAAAACGCTCTGTCTGTGTGTGTGTCTGTGTGTGTGTCTGCGATGGCTAGCAAAATCTACAGCACGTACAAAGCTCAAAATTTTTTTGAGAGTAGCCCAATATCTCTCCTGATGCACCTGAGCTTCAGAATTTCAAAATTCCAATTATTAACTGAGTAATTAATTAAAATCAAGAGGTCACTCTAATAAAAAATCATCTTTTGCCCAATTTTTTTCTCTTTCATTTGTTTACGGTTGGTTGGTTGTGTAAAAATTTTCGCAGAAGTAATAAGAAAGCTGAGACAGAATTAAAGAAACCCATGGAGGATTAAGATAAGTGGAGGTGAAGTAAGCTCAAAAGAGGTTTGCGATATGAAACCATTTATCGCTCAAATTTAATGTGGCAAACAAAAGGACGTGGAAGAGATTTTCTATTATAAGACGAATTGAAAGAAATGAATTACAGTTGAAGCATATTTCAAGAGGAAATAGCAAATTTTTAAAATGGTCTTCGTTCTATTATTATTTATTAGAATAAATATTCGCTTTTAAAATGACGGAAATTGGAAAATTAGCAATAATTAAATATCAAATTAAAATTAAATAAGATATTGAAAACATTTGATACGAATTAAAAATTGTATAACTAAAAGTTTCCGTCATTAATGTAATTTTCAATACTTTATAACGAAATGAAAAATGTTTATGACTTAATAATTGCATGTAAATAAATATTTAAAATATAATGATGAAAACATTCTTTTAAAATCATGTATGAAAACTTAAGTAATAAATATTAATCTAAAATATAAATTTCTGACTGCAGACGATTTTAATGTACTAACAAAATAATGTTATGTTTTCAAGCAAAACGTTAAAATAATTTTCTATATTGATATTTAAAACACATATGATAAAATAATTAATAAATTT
Source organism: Maratus speculifer (assembly GCA_964019185.1). Classification (NCBI taxonomy): domain Eukaryota; kingdom Metazoa; phylum Arthropoda; class Arachnida; order Araneae; family Salticidae; genus Maratus; species Maratus speculifer. Next base: position 24,486,211 of record OZ025294.1, on the reverse strand, counting down.
TTACCGGTGAAGCGATAAAATAGTTCTTTTTTTAAAAACGAGAGAAAAAAAAATACAGGTTTAAACCTGTTTCAATTGATAGCGAAATTTTAAAATGGAGGGCCAAAATCACAGTCCGGTGAAATCCAAACACCTCATTGGTCATTGAGCCGCGTCCTTTTCAGGGAACAATCTCTTAGCAGTTGGGTAAATGTTGTCATACTCCTTTTTCCGAGAAAAAATCGTAGCGGCAGTTTTGAAGTAAATCTTATCTCTTTTCATTTATAATCTAAATTTTTCACTCTCATTTTATAAAATGGCATCAAAATATCTTAATTGAGTTAATTTCGATGGTTTATCTTAAATAAGAACAGACGGTAACAATCGTTTAAAAAATACTTTCCCCCTCACCTTTTTCAAATGGAGAAACAAGTTCGTGATTTTCACCCTTACCACACGACCAATGGGGTGGCTGGATTTCACTTGACTGTGATTTTGGCCCTTCATTTTAAAATTTCGCCAATTGATAGGCGTGTCAAAGCACGTGCTTTTGTTGGTAGTTAATTGGACTTAATGTAGGGTTACATCTTAAGCATCATCTCCAGAGATAATACCTTCACTCTATTAATTTCTTTTTACTCTATAAAAGAAACCAATTTGAGATTTTGACACTTCAAAAGTGACTGTTTTTTTCCCAAAGACCTTTAAAATTCATAGACTGGCAAAATGTCAGTTTAACTTAGGATTTTTGAACATAGCTATTACGTCAGATCGTTGGTACTTCGTATATTATAATGTATTTGTGGTTGGCTATGTTGCAGTTAATATATGTATATGTATATATGAGGCTTTTTTAGCAGTTTTTTTTAAATCATTGATTAAATTTGAATGCATTTATTTAAGTTAAAATTTTATTAAGACTTTAATTTGTTTTTAAAACAAAAATGAAATGGCTCTTTGACGTACAATTGTTCGAATAGGCAGACGATTCATACACAGTAATAAATTATCAAATAGCAAAATAAATTATATATAAAAATAGTCACTAAAAGAATAGTAGCAAAACATAATGTTTAGGCGTATTAACACATAACCCGATCCCAACCAGAAAAAACAGACTATACTCCGATCCAAGCAAGACTAAAATTTCATGAGCATAAACGCGACCCGAACCTAAAAATTCCATTTGAAAAAAAAAAACTATGGATTTGATATTTGACCCGAATCAAATCTGAATCCCACAAAAATATTCAAATGAAGCATACCCCAATCCGATCAAAGAAAAATAATGTTCGTGTATATGCAACCCGACCCGAACCTAAAATTTTTCTCTGAAAAAGCCCAAAAAATGACCAGAACGAAACCTGAAATCGATAAAAATATTCCAAAGAACTATAACCCGATAAGAGCAAGACAAAAAAACTTCCATGAACATAAACCTGACTCGAACCTAAAAAATTCCATTTGAAAAAAAGGCCTGAAGTTTTATGCAAACTACATCTGAATCCGATCAAAATATTCGAAAGAACCATAACCGGATTCGAATAAGAGAAAATAATTTTCGTGGACACGAAACCGATCGGAACCTAAAATTCCATTTGAAAAAAATACCTGAAATTTGAATCGACAAAAATATTCCACAGAACCATACCCGGACCTGAACAAGACAAAAAAATTTCCATGAACATGAACCCAATCCGAACCTAAAAAATGAACTAAATCTGAATCTGACAAAAATATTCCAGAGAACCATACCCTTATTCGAACAATGCAGAATAATTTCCGTTGATGCGCAACCCAACCTGAACCTAAAAATTCCATTAAAAAGCCGAAATCTGAATTGAACGACATCTGAACCCGAAAAAAATATTCCAAAGACCCAAAACCGGATCCGAGCAAGACAAAATAATTTCCCTGGACATGAATCCAACCAGAACCTTAAAAATCAATTTAAAAAATACCTGAAATCTGAATCGAACCAAATCTGAATCCGACGAAAATAGTCCAAATAACTATAACCAGCTACGAACAAGACAATATAATTTCCATGGACATAATCCCCATTCCAAACCAAAAAATTTGTAAAAAAAAAAGAAACAAAATCCCGAAATTTGAACCATACTTAATCTGAACCTAACAAAAATATGTCAGTGAAGTATAACCTCATTGGAACTAGGTAAAATAATTTCCATATAAGTACAACCCGACCCGAACTTAAAAATCCCATTTGAAGGGAAAAAAAACCCCACGAAATCTGAATTGAACCGAATCTAAACTGAACACAAATATTCCAAACAATCATAACCGTATCCGAAGAAGACAAAATAATTTCCATGAACATGAATCCAATCCGAACCTAAAATTCGGATGTTCTACAAAACATAATGCGCTCCGTAGCGGTGGAAAGTGAAACTAAGTACTTAGCGCGAGATGGTTAAAATATTTCGTTTATAGTTAATGTTAAATTAGAACTTGGTTACGGTTAGATAACAGTTAGGTTGCAATTACGTTCCGGTGACCCTTTTGTTATTTTATTTTCCGGTTAGGTTACAGTTAGGTCATGGTTAAGTTACAGTTAGGTTAAGGTTAAGTTGCGGTTAGATTGTGGTTAGATTATGGGTAGGTTATGATTAGGTGACGGCCAAGTTACATTTATGGTATATTTAACTTGCAGTTAGGTTACTGTTAAGATACAGCTAAATTACAGACAAGTTATGATTCCGATACAATTAGGTTACGGTTAGGATTTTGTTCATAGAATGAACATTACGCATGTTTGATAAAAAATATACACCTATTTTTGTAAAATGGCTCTGAATTTATAATATTATATACTAACCTTTTAGCGAATCATCGAGAATCGATTTCATTCACGGTATAGTCAGATTTAAGAGTGATATATAATTAGTTTGAAATTCAAACTATTTCACTTGGGATATCTATGTGAAAAAAGTATTTAGTTAAGTCACTTAACAGTAATTTTAAGGATAAATATCAACACGAAATCGTTGGACACATATTCCCTCCTGCGTTTCCCATTGCAGTCATTTTAGGTATTTTTGCAGCTAAATATTAGTTTTTTTTAAAAACCAATTTTTGACACATTCAGGGGGCACGTATTTAATATAATGTACACTGTAAAAAATTTGACAATTTTGCTGTATTATCACTCCCCCGCTTTTATAGAATATATCTCTTTTGACCTATGACAATGCTCCAAAATAGGCTGAAGTAATCATTTTCTATAAAAGCGGTGGAGTGACGATGCAGCAAAAGGGTCAAATTCTTAACAGTGTATTAACACATATTTTGAGTTAAAGATAAAATCATAAAAATTTCAAGTTCGTTTAACATTATTATAACGGACCCGGGCAACGCCGGGCGGGTCAGCTAGTCACAAAATAAAGTGATTGCCAAATTCTGTTGAGCAGATATGATTTAGAATTACTGCTGCATGGCATTATATTTTTAATTATACATTGTCTAAGTGATATTGGGCATCTGTTTTCTGTGTATTTTAACGATATTTTAAACATATTGAAATTGATGTGCATCACTAAGATGTACATCAAGGCTTTTACTAAAGAATGTAGTACACAAAAAATCTAACATTTATTTATAGAAACACAAAAGAAAAAGGCTATAGAAAAAAATGAGCAATAATTGAATATGGAACAATAATTGCTTTCATTGCGATATGTAGTTTTAAATTTAACTATATTTTTAAATATAGTTATGAGTGTATAAATTCTACAGATCATGTAAAGGGTCGCACAAAAGTTCTTTATAACATTCGATTATTGGCGGAAATTGCTGAGTGAAAATTTTCACCAGTACTATAGATTTAACTGAATTAAAGTTTCGCATAATATGTATGAATACCTGTAGATCAAATACAGGGGTATACAAAAACATATATTTTAATAACTATACATGATAATATCAGAAATCGTTTTTCGAATGCAATATACAAATTCCAAATTATTCATTTAGACGTCTTCTTTCAGTTTAGTATACGTTGAAGTTTTGTTACAGTATTCTGAATGTGTTCGATAGTGTTTCGTAATCTATGATGTGCGCATGATTTTTTATTCTCGTGAAATTTAATTTAGATACCATTACAAAGCTATAAGAAAATATATTTTTTAGCGACAAATGGATGCGATTTAGGCAGGCGATTAACATGAATGATAAGCATACATTCAGGGGTCAGCAAAAAAGCCTATTTTGGGTTATATTTAGTATGTTAATGTTATTAAATAGATTGTTATTCATTTAAATTAAAGTTTTAACATGCTAACAGGAAAAAAAAGGACATTTTAAGGCATTGAAAGTGTTTATAATTTACGTTTGTCCGCGCTCTAAGTCGAGTAAATTTACGAAGATTGAGATGTAATTGATATGAGTTATTAAAGTTTCTTATGACATTTTTAGTATTCGAAATGAAGCTTGTAGTATTAGTGGTTCACCCATAAGAACAGGCAAAATTATTCTTTTAGATTATATTGCATGGTAGAAATAGTTAACCTTGTATTTTAATCGTGTTATACAATCTTAAACATAGTGAATTTGATACGCAATATTAACGCAGTAAAGTCTTATTGTGATGAAATCTCTTGATATTTTTTATTTTTAATATGGCATATTCGATATTTAAACACGAAGAGGGTAGCATTTTTGGTATTTACGAGACACTCTAAATAATACCGTTACACTGCAGTCTTTAGAGAACTATTGTTTAATGTATATTTATGACATTACACTACACAATTTTAAATATGATGGAATTTATGTCACTGAGATCTATTAACAGATATTAGAATTTACTGTTTATTTATAGAGTTACCGAAAAGTATTTGGATACAAAAGAAAAAGAACTATTGAAACCCATGAACAGAAATTGCTGGAAGTACGTTTTCAGATGTGATATTCATTTTTAAACTGAACTATTTTTAATATAATTTGGCGTGCACAAAATCTCCAGATGAGTAACAGGGATGCACAAAAAGCTTTGAAATACATTTTCGTTTATCCACCGAAGTTAATCAGTGGAAATTTTTAACAGTTCTATTTTTTAACAGAACTATCGTTTCGCATAATATGTAGTATTCATGTAAATGTACACATCATATGCAGGAGAGCAAAAAAAAGTAAAAATGATGCTATTTTCACAACTATCAATTTGAATAGTAGAAATAAAGTTATTTAATACATTATATGTTATTTGGAATGTTTATTTTGCAAGTACAGTGGCGGTCAAAAGTTTCCGGCCAGCAAAATTTTTTCAGTTAATTTGTAAATATACCCATATGAAGAAGAATCTCAAAGTGATACTTATACATTTCATTGACATAATAGTTAGAAATTTACTTATGGTAGAACGTGAAAATGTTAAAAAATTTAATTGACAAAATTAAGTATAAAAGAAAACGCATGTTCTCAAAAGTTTCCGACCACTTATCATTCTTTAGTCTTTTTCTATCCGTAAATGTTTTCTGTTTGCTTGTGTTTATGAATGAATCAATAGAAGAAATCCAGTTATTTAATACATTATATGTTAATCGGAATGTTTATTTTGCAAGTATAGTGGCGGTCAAAAGTTTCCGGCCGGGAAAAATTTTTCAGTTAATTTGTAAATATACCCATATGAAGAGGAATCTCAAGGCGATATTTATACATTTTACTAGTATATAACCCCGTCAAAAATGACGGAATTTTCACTTGCATTTCATCTTTTTAATACTTCATACAAACAAACAGAATGCAGATTTTATTTTTGAAGAGTTTGTATTGTAAAAAAGCACATTTTAAAAATAGCAATAAATTTCTACAAATACAACTGATTTTTTTTTTTTTTTTTTTTTTTTTTACTTGATATTTAGTTTTTGAACAAATTTTAATTTCAAAACAAAGAACAGTATTTATTACAATAACGATAATAATAATTAGCAAAATAAAACTCAGTTTCTGAAGATTTCACAAAACATTTAAATTAAATATTGAAGTTTTTAAAATTTTAAAATACATTCTTTATTATGATTCTTTGTTATGATTCGGCAGCGATTTTAGTCGTGGTTATATGATAAATTCTTAGTTCGATGCTTTTAGGCGTCGATTATGAAGCTTTGCGTTTTCTTTTTAAATTTAGATTTGGTGCCATCCATACGCAGTTAATATACACAAAACAACTTTTTTTAAAAAAAAATCTTAGTTTCTTATAGACAATACTGCTATTTTCTATAGTAGGAGGCATTGATTTAAATCAAAATCAATTTTTAAAAACTTCAGCTTGCAACTTTAAAAATTCAATCCGTAAGTTATGAAAACCAAAATTATTATTATTGTTTCTTTTGTAAAATTTTAAATTAAATCTACCAGTTTTTAAAGCTTAGAATATATCCATTCGAAATTTGCTTACATTGTAAACGAAATTTGTATTTTTTATCAAATGCCATTTAAATGTAAGGAATATATAATATCATAAACAAAATAAAAATAATCAAATTTTAATTTAAGAGCAATTTTGATTTATTTGCATGCATTGCATCAAAGCAGATAAAGTTTTAATTTAAGACCATGTGAAAAAATAATTTTCAATTATACTGATGCGTCATGATGATATCTTATATATCCATAACAACTTGAAGAAAAAAAAAGAGCTTATTTATTTAAATAGAAAACAAAATTTTAAAAAAATTAACCGGATAAATGCTAGTATTTAAAAAATAATAATAATAAAACTAAATTTAAATTCATCTAAAACTAAATTTATATTTTACAATATATTCCCAAAAAGGCTTCATAGATGGAGAGATCGAGCTTCGTAAAATAGCTCATAGATGGCAGCACTAAACTTGTGAGAGACGGTGCTAGAATGATAAATAAAATACGATCGTACTCAGATAGTAAAAAACTTTTCCATTTCCACTGTTATTTTTATGTATTATAATTGTGGTTTGATATACATATTTTATATGAAAATATGCTGAAAAAACATTATTTCAAGTGGAAGAAATTTTAAAAGCATCATTTTAGCATCTGTTATCAATTATGCCTAACGTGGCGTCTAGCAACATCCAAATAGGAGTGGCACAACCTGGAATCGTTCTACACACTAATCTTCGGACGCATTTTATTATAAGTAGATTGACATATTAGTTAGAAACTTACTTATGGAAGAACGTGTAATTACCAAAAAATTTAATTGACAAAATTAAGTATAAAAGAAAACGCATGTTCTCAAAAGTTTCCGGCCACTTATAATTCTATAGTCTTTTTCTATCCGTAAGGTGTTTTTAGCTTGTGTTTATGAATGAATCAACATGTATAGCATAGTTTGAATTCAAATTTGAAAAGTTCACTAATTGTTGTTCATAAATGAGTGATTAGTTTGTCGCTATAAGGCAATCTTCTCGAGATATTGCGGCTAAGTTATCGATCGGTAAAATCGACTTTAAATGATATTTAAAAATTATATAAAGATGGCCATGGCTTTCAGGACTTTCAGGCGTCCAGGAGACCCCGGAAAATTATTATTCCTGTGGACAGAATTATCAGGAGAAAAACCAATGGTAATCCGCATGAAAATTCCGTTGCAATATACTGCGATTTACTGAATGAAAATATTGCTTAAATAAGTTAGTCTACCGTGTTATGATACTGGAGTGATACAGAATTTTTATGGAAGAGTCGATGTTAAAAAATTTTCAGAGGTAAAAAAATACCGACGTACCCTATTTTCATTTTCCAAGGAACACACAGTCTGGTCAAGTGAAAACTGGACAAAAGTTCTATTTTTCCATTAATCGAATTTGAAATTTTTTTGGTTGTGATGGCAGACACTACATACAATGACCCAACAACAAAAGGTATGATTCGACCTATGTTATTCCTACAATGAAGCATTGCGGAGGACACATTATGCCTTGGGGAGTATTTTCTTTAAAAAGTGTCGGTCCGTTATTTTTAATCCACAACCAGATGATTGATACAATGTATAAGGATATCTTTCAAGACCATTTTTTTTTTTTGCCTTATTAGAGAAAAAATTTGGTCGCAACTATTTTTCGACATAAATAATGTATGCAAGCTTCGATAAGCAATAGTTTTCGCACATAAAAATTCGTTTTTAAAATGGTTAGCCCAAACGCCCAGCATGAATCCAATAGAAAATCTTTAGAAAGAAGTTGGCAAAAGTCTGCGGAACTATAAATATTGCAACTCAGCCGAAATTTCGCCAAAATTGCAAGAAATGTGGAAAAATGTACCATAGACCATCTTTAACCGTTGATTGCATGAATGTCACGTTGCTGCGCCGCAGTATGATAAAATAGCTAATAAAACTGCTAATAAAATAGTAATGCGATAAAATAGTATTTGTAAATGTTGTTGATAACTGTAATTTTCTATTAAAATACCACTTTTTTTTACGAACTTGTGAAGATGGCCGGGGAATTTTGAGAACATCCGTTTTCTTATGTACTTAATTTTGTCAATTAAATTATTGATATTTACACGTTCTTCTATAAGTAAATTCCTAACTAATATGTAAATAAAATGTATAAGTATCGCTTTGAAATTCCTCTTCATATGGGTATATTTACAAATTAACTGAAAAATTTTGTTGGTAGGAAACTTTTGGCCGCCATTGTATGTTGTACCTTATCTCATTCTGAATATCTTGAAAAGTCCTACGTAATCTATGCTGGATTCGACCTTTACTGTTCTTGTTAATAAACTAATTTCAGAATATGGAAAGAGATGCAGATTTACAGTGGCCTCCAAAAGTTAAGATACAAGTTTTTCGAAGTTTACCAGAAAATAAGTGGCAGTCAGATTAAACTTCATAATTTATGTCGATGACAATAATAAGCTATAAAAAAACGTACGCAAAAATTACAGCTACAACTTCTATTTTATAGAAAAGAATAGATATTTGTGAATGAGAGAAAAATATGCAATTACGAAACTTTCGTAATTTCGCGTGTAAGTTTTGTTGTCGTTTAACTACTGTTGTCGTTGAACTACTGTTGTCAGTTTTTTCACAACAACTAGTAGAGTCTAGAAATGTTTAGAATGTCAGTATGAATCCGAATATTCTTTATCCAGAATACATATTCCAAGCCACCTACGTGTTACATCTCCTTTAGAAAACCGGTTTCCAGTCCCGAATGAGCAGCCGCGCTACTGTGCTGCATCTCATTGCAGACCACTTTGCAGCATCAGGGAGAAAAATCTCCGCTACTACGGTGCGAAGACGACTCCACAATGCAGGTCTTTATGCAAGGCGACCACTTGAGTGTGTCCCCCCTTAACAGATGACAGAGAAAGACTCACTTATTTTGGGTAAGATAACATAATTCCTGGACCAGAGTCCCACCGTGGGCTTCTGTATTCTTCACGGACGAGACAAGATTCACTCTAGAGAACAATGTAGGACTTCTTCTGATCTAGAGAGAGGAATTCACTCTATATCACCAATCAAACACTGTCGAAACATGCAGGTACCGAAACAGTTGAATCATGGTTTGGGCATGTATCTCATATATCTCGGAGGCAACACTGATCTGGATGGAGGTTCCATGGGAGAACTCTAAGTAGTTTGAGATATCGGGATGAGATAATTGGTTCATATGGTGCGACAATATGCCGGAGCTAATGGCAATTGTTTCATTCTAATGGATGATAATGCCAGACCACACCCAGCCGTGGTTATTGAGGATTACCATGAAGATCACGGTTTGGAGAAAATGATATCGCCAGCTTACTCTCCAGACTTGATTCCGATATAACTTCTTTGAAACTATCTTGGAAGAAAGGTTGCGAGTTCAAGTCCTTTTCCAATGTCGTTAAATGAGTTGAAACAAGGCTTACTCAATGTCTACCTATTTCGTTGCGCGATAATATAATTGAGAGCATGAAAAATCGATGCCCCCGATGCATTCGACTTCGTGGTGGACATATTTCTTATTAGAACCAGTTTTATAGTGTTTCTGTCACATTTTACTTCATAATACTGCCATTTACTGATTTCTCCAAGAATGGAATTTTCCTTTTTGACTTATTTTTTATTGTAATTTCATTTATAGGTTTAACTTAAGTAAATTTCTACGTCGCATTTAATAAATATCAATTTAGCGCACATTTTCTTCAAATTTGTTGTTTCTATATTCATTCATTTGCAAATTAGAAGCAAAAACCGGTTATACCTTTATTTTTGGAGGTCAGAGTATTTCAGGGTTCATTCAGAAGAAAACGTCTATTGGGTATGGGTATTTATATGAACTTTAATTGTTTTTTATGATTGTTATAAATTTTAATTTATTTCTAATAAGTGGTTTCTTTACTTAATTTTATAGGATTCAATTAGATAAAAACTTTAATACATAAAAATTAAAAATAAGATTTTTTTTAATTACAAAATTTGTTAAAACATTATTATTAAATTACATATAATTTAAATGTTAAGAGATTGAGTTTAAATATTTATTGCCATTTGGTTATTTTTTCGATTATTTACTTCTACTAAAGCCTTCTAATAATTTTATATGCTTATAAAATGCTTATAAATATTTATGTGTTATATAAAATGGAGATTATTGGAGGTTGAATATTATGAAAAATGAGATTAAAATTTAATAACTTGCTGAGCTTACGTCGAGGCGCTTAATCTGCAGATTTATTACTTGTATATACAAATATCGTAATTTCCGTCATATAACCCGAGGATCAAAAAATCATTTTTACGTCCAGACTTTTTTTAAAGAAATATACTTTATTAGATCGCTGTAAATATTTGTTTTCAGTCACTAAATAAAATTTGAGGGTGCAAAATAATTTTTTGATTCACGGATTATACGCCGGAGATTACGGTATATTCTTAATTTTCCAGAAAAATCTAACAAGCTAGAATGCTAAAATTCTCGGTAAACTAACAGCACAAATATTATTGCACAAGAGATGACATATAGACACAAGTACAAAATTGATATGCATTCGGATTCATAGCATATAGCATAAAAATTTTACAATTTCAACCGAAGTATTGTTTCTTTTCCTCTTCGCGAAAACTGCTCTACTACCTAATAGGACAGTGAAAATTTGTTTAATTTAGGGAAATATAGAGAGAGAAATACATAAAACATTTCATATCCACTTTTGGGTTACAGTGTATATATATATATATATATATATATATATATACACTAAGGTGAAAAATGTCATGGAATAGCAATATGCAAATATATATATGTGAATAGAGTCGCTTACAAATTGTACAAATTGTCAGTGCCTGGGCAGGATTCTTGTTTGTGTTTAACTGCTTCGTGAGAAATGGTCGATTATGTGTTTATGGCCACACGACGAGAATTAACGGATTTCGAAAGCGGTATGTTAGTTGGAGCTAGACGCATAGGACATTTTATTTTGGAAATAGTTACAGAATTCACCATTCCGGGATCAACAGTGCCGAGAATACCGAAATTCAGGCATAACTTTTCAACATGCACAACTCAGTGGTTGACCGGGGGCACTTGATGACCGCGATCAGTGATGTCCGCTTAGACTCGTCAGTTTTAACAGACAAGCAACTTTGCATTAAATAACCCCAGAAATGGATGTGAGGTGTCCGAAAGGTGAGTCCGTTAAGGCAGTCTGGCGAAATTTGGCTTTCATGGGCTACAGCAGCAGAAGATCGACTCGGGTGGCATTACTAACAGCACGACATCACCAACAGAAGAGCTTCTGGGTTCGTAACAATATCAGTTGGACCATAAACGACTGGAAAATAGTGTCTAGGTTAGAGAAGTCTCGATTTCAAGTGAAAAGAGTTGATGGAAGGGCACGAGTGCGGCGCAGACCCAGAGTATGATTTGGCAAGTGCTATCACCCTATATGAATCCCATAGTACATTTTTGGAACATAATCGAGAGATCAGTTCGCGCACAAAAATCCTACATTTTCCGCACATTCGGAATAATGGACGCCTATAGAGGCTGCATGGCTCAATATTCTCCAGAGGAATTCCTCCGATTCGTGAAGACCATGCCACGTCCTAATGCTGCACTTCGTCGGGCAAACAGAGGACCGACACTTTTATAACAGGGTATCCCATGACTTTTGTCCCCTCAGTGTATATACATTATTTATCTATAATTATACATACATATGTATGTATATATATACCATTTGCTATATATATATATATATATATTTTTATAAAATAGGCAAGATATGAAATCCTTTATGGCGATAAGTAACATAAAATTTAGTGTGAAAGAGTATTTTTAGTCATGAAAATATTTTTGACGAATTTAAACACCTTTAATTTTTTTTATCTGAGAAAATATATAATTCTTGTATTGTAACACTGGTTTTACGTACACTGTACAAAATTTTTGGAATAGAATAAAATATTAATACAAAAAATATAATTGATTGATATATATACATATATATTCTTAAAAAACTCTAAATTAAAATAAAGATAAGTAGATAGATAGCTATAAGATATATAGACAGATAGCTATAGTAAAAATTATTTAATTTAATGAGCAATATAGCAACAATAGAGCATAATTTTTATAGCAACTTTTGCTACAAATACATGATTTAAAATTTAAACACATCAAGTAACAAATTCTTCTTAATCAAATCATATTAAAACGTATGCATTTTCATAATGCATTTTCTCTTAATGATAAACATAATGCATTTTCATGATGAACATAAGGAATTTTCTCTTTAAGAAAATTTATAAATTTTTGTTAATCTGTAATTTTTTTTAAAATTATTATTACATTTTTTTTCTTTGTCTGTGTCTGTCATGTTTTTGTTAAGATTATATCATTAAAAGTTTTACAATAAAAAAAAAATAATTTTCCCAACTTGTATTTAAAAGACTTCATACAGAATATATCTAAAATTCTCAGATTAGTTTTACTTTACTTCATCAATATTAGTATAAATAAATCTTAAATAAAAAGAAAATAACCCAGTAATTTTATTTTTCTAGTACCTTTCTTGAATATATTTTTTTGAAACATTTTTTAGTCAACATAATTTGCACATCTAGAAAAAAGCTTAATTAACTGAACGAAATATTGTGACTTTTACAAATTATTTCATTATAATTACAAAATCTTTAATATAAAAGGTTTGCTTTTGCAAAGAAAAAAAAAAACTTGGACAAAACACTAAAATGTTTTAGAAGGGAAAAGAACTAAGTAAAAAATAATTTCTAGAAAAAAAATATTTGTCTGTGTTTCATAAGCAAAATATATTATCCTTATTTTCATTAAAGAAGTGGGTGTGTTTTTTCTGTATTTGAGAAGCTTTGAAAGAACCTAATCTAATAAAAATGCAAAGAAAATGTCAAAAATGGAAAATTAAAATAGCTAAAATCTATGGAAATGTCCATACATGGGTGAAGCTTTTATTCATGCATGTTATTGTAATAATATAATCTATTTACATTGCTTTTTTATTTTAGAATTTCAAAAAAGAACAAACAATTTTATTTATTAATGAAATGTTTTTCTGTAACACAGTAGCAAGCTAAGTAAATGTTTTATCTTTTTAATGTATTTATCAGTCACATTTTCCAATGTTACTGATAGCAGACATCAGTATTTATCATTAATGCGGCAAAAGAAAAATTGTAATTGTTAAATGGCTTATGAGAAATTTTTATATTTAAGAATCAAATTCATTCATCTTAAAATTTAAGTTAAAACTTAGAAAACATATTTTTATAATAAAAATAAGTTCTAATGAGTATAAAGTTGTTATGCATAAAAATATTTTGCGACTAGATTGTTTCGATTTGAAACGGAGAATATAGATTATTCAATTAAATTGTATTCAGTTTTACAAATTTAATAAATATCCATCCGCTAGTATCGCAAAAAATGACGTAAGGAATGTATCCAAAAAGTTTTTTTTTTTTGCTTTTTATTGTTTTTTTTTCTACCAATTAAGAATCATATTTTCATATGTTTCTGATAGCAGAATTCAGTATTTATCTCTAATGGAAAAAATAATTGTTAAATGGCTTCTTAAGAGATTTTATACTTAAAAGTAAAATTCAATATATTTAAAAATTTAATTTATTACTTAGAAAATGTATTTTTATATTTAAAATAAATTCTAATGAATATTTAGTTGTTACGTATAAAAATATTTGGCGACTAGTTTTAAGTTATTCACGGAGCTATTTGAAACGGAGAGTATAGATTATTCAATTAAAATATATTTAGCTTTATAATTTTTTATAATTATTCAACCCGATATTATCGCAAAAAAATTACGTAGGGAATATATCCAGATAGCTTCTTTTTTCCGTCTTATCAAGAATATTATTTTTCAAAGTTACAGATAGCGGACTTCAGTATTTATAACTAATGTGACAAAATAAAAATTGTAATTGGAAAATGGCTTATGAGAAATTTTTGTACCTAAGAGCAAAATTATTTTTATCTAAAAATTTTATTTATTACTTAGAAAATATATTCTTATAGAACTGGACACGAAAATACATGACAAATCTCTTATTTCATTTTGATAATCTAACTTTTTTTACTAATCATATTGAATAAATACCTATAATGCGCTGATTTTATTTCATTTTTTTCCTTCTTTAATCTCATTTCTGACTGAACGAAATCCATTAATGTGTTTTTATTTCGAGATAATTTGAACTGAATAATATCTGGATTGAATGGAATTTATGTGCGTTAGCCGTTTTTAATAGTTGCGTAAAAGTCCATCTCATGTGTTAATAAAGCAACTACGATACGGAGATTGCTTTTTAATCTCTCGGATATGCAGAACTTAAGATTGTTGAAGAAAAAAAAAACAATATCATTTATAAAAGAATTAATGACGTTAAAAGAATTGACTTCCAGGTATTACATTTTATTGCTGTAGGGGTGTAAGATGCAAATAAAATTTTACTACAGTTTTTTTTCCCTTTTTTTTTTTCCTTTCTTTTAATTAAAAAAAAAGATGCCTCTTTTAAGCAGAGTTAAATTTTTTTTTCTAGAAAACATCCTGTAAAATATATTTATTTTTACTATTAAAAATATAAAATTACATTTTATTTTTATTACATATTACAATACAAACAGCTATTTTTCAAAAAAAAGTTTTTCTGCAATAATATTTTATATCATGTGAAAAACATTCACTAAATAAAATATTTTATTTTTGATAATACATGATGTGAAGTACTGTTTTCGGAATTATATCTTATCGATACCAAAAATAGTTCAGATTTACCCATTGATTTAATTTTACACACACGTTCTCTGATATAACTTAAGGAATTATTTTAAGCTTCAAACTACATATGTATGGACCACAAAATGATATGTCTTGTACTACGCTTTATAAAAATGTAATTAATACGCACGAATAGGAGTGCCTTCCGTGGGGGGGGGGGGGGGAATTATAAGAGAACCTAATCCGTATTCGCGCAAAGAAACCCAAAGAAAACTCCAAACGGCCAGGCCGACGACCGCGATTAGGCTCGAGCCTAGCACCTGCCGTCAATCAGTTTTTGAGTATAATACAGATTTTTCAATCATAAATATTATTTTAAATCTCTTTCCAACGAACATATCCTATTTCTGAAGCTGAGTCGAGAGTCGATTCAACATATAGATTCAAATTCAACTGTACAAAATGAGCCGAAAAGTCCAGGCCTATGAAAACTAGCATCATGTCTGTATTCAGACAGCCTGTAGCCGCCAGTGCCATCTTTTGGCAGAAATTCGAACTATATTAACAATGTGCATGTTTAAAAATTTATAATATTTCTACTAACATAGCAGCAAACCGCGCATTTTTATGTCAAACCGTTTTTTCTTTGTGTGTGTGTGTCAGTTATTTACTAGACACCCTGTATGATTATCATTTTAGAGTTCTAGGGATGATTGTTTAAGCAATTTGGTACTCCTTAATCATTACGTCAACAAAAAATTACTCGCATAAAGTGATGCCAACTTAACGATATTTCTGATGTTTCATTAAATTCCCATTACACCGGGCGGCGACGACACGAATGACTACGTCATCGAGTTAAGGGATACAATTATGATGTAGGACAAGATTATTAGGTGTAGATTAAGGAATGACTGGTCTGCCTCGTTATTTCTTGGTACGATATGAGTAACAGAGGGCGCCAACTCACCATTTTGGCGTCACTTTTGGATTATCTAGTTACGGGATAACGTTGGTGAAAAATTAAAGGTAAAATAAAGTATTTTAAGAATATTTCGGTCTGCCTGCGCATATCCTGGTACAAACCCTCCGCAGACTGAAATTTATAACAAAAAGGCGTTATAATATACAATACAATTCATGGTATGCCGAATCGGTTGTTTTCTCGCTTACTAATAAGAATCTTTTCCTAAACTATCTAATTAGCGTGAAAGTCGATTGCGAAGTTAAGTAATGTAAAATATGTCTTTAGATTTTGTATTGTACATTATGATGCGTAATTTGTTATAAATTTCAGTCCACCGAAGGTTTGTACCAGGATATGCGCGGGCAGACCGAAATATTCTTAAAATACCTTATTTTACATTTAATTTGACACCAATTTCATCCCGTAACTCGATGACGTAAAAGTGACGCCAAAATGGCGATTTGGCGCCCGCTGTTACTCATATATTACCAAGAAATGACAAGGCAGACCAGTCATTCCTTAATCTACACCTGATAATCTTGTCCTACATCATGATTTCATCCCGTAACTCGATGACGTTGTCAGATTGAATTTTACATTATGACGTCATTTTTTGTTATAAAATTTCAGTCTGCCGAGGGTTTGTCCCAGGATATGCGTAGGCAGACCGAAATATTTTTAAAATACTTTATTTTGCCTTTAATTTGGCACGAATTTCATCTCGTAGCTCGATGACGTGAAAGCGAAGCCAACTCGTTATCTTGTTGACACCCGCTGTTACTCATATCGTGCCAAGAAATGACGAGGCAGACCAGTCACTCCTTAATCTAAACCTAATAATCTTGTCCTACAACATTATTTCATCCCTTAACTCGATGACGTAGTTATTTGTGCCGCCGCTGCCGCCCGCTCTAATAGATTCCCACTGTAATCCAAGAATTTGTCTTCTAACCAACCATTAACGTTTTCTATTTTTTTTTTTCTCTTTGTAATTCCAATAATCTACTCCGCACCAAATTTTAACTTCCTAAGTCGCCAGGAAGTAGTCAAACATTTTGATGAGTGCAAACATTTTGATGGACGGTATTCAATGATAATTCTTTCGTTAATGCATTTAAATATAGTGACTTCAAATTTCACAGGTAGATTACGCCAGGTCACCTTCCATAGCTTTAAACTTAGAGAGTTAGTATATAAAGACTAGGCACTAATAAATAAACCATGTCATTGCTACTCAATCAAAATTTGTAAATAAAATGTTTTAAATTATTTCGCTTACATTCGTAATACTTAAAATACGTAAAATCCTCTGGGATAACATAAAGTTGTGCACTGTTATTTTAAACAAATTTATCAGCACAATTTTATTTTATTTTATAAGTATAAACATATGACTCTAATGGAAATAATATTTCAAGTATTTAATTACTCCTTTGCATAAGAAAACGAGTATACTAACCACCTTCTTATATAACGAGTACACATAATATTTTTAATATTAGTTTCACTCATAATATGGCAAAAATGATTTAATGATATATTTTTTTTTTATCTGTAATGTTTTGTTGACATTTTTGCTTTAAATACTAATACGCAAAATATCTTTTGATTAGAGATAATATCAATTTGTTTTTTCTAATAAAACAAGCCAATCAATTATTACTCATTCAGAGTGAAATTATTATTACATTTTTTTTCTTTGTCTGTGTCTGTCATGTTTTTGTTAAGATTATATCATTAAAAGTTTTACAATAAAAAAAAATAATTTTCCCAACTTGTATTTAAAAGACTTCATACAGAATATATCTAAAATTCTCAGATTAGTTTTACTTTACTTCATCAATATTAGTATAAATAAATCTTAAATAAAAAGAAAATAACCCAGTAATTTTTTTTTTTCTAGTACCTTTCTTGAATATATTTTTTTGAAACATTTTTTAGTCAACATAATTTGCACATCTAGAAAAAAGCTTAATTAACTGAACGAAATATTGTGACTTTTACAAATTATTTCATTATAATTACAAAATCTTTAATATAAAAGGTTTGCTTTTGCAAAGAAAAAAAAAACTTGGACAAAACACTAAAATGTTTTAGAAGGGAAAAGAACTAAGTAAAAAATAATTTCTAGAAAAAAAATATTTGTCTGTGTTTCATAAGCAAAATATATTATCCTTATTTTCATTAAAGAAGTGGGTGTGTTTTTTCTGTATTTGAGAAGCTTTGAAAGAACCTAATCTAATAAAAATGCAAAGAAAATGTCAAAAATGGAAAATTAAAATAGCTAAAATCTATGGAAATGTCCATACATGGGTGAAGCTTTTATTCATGCATGTTATTGTAATAATATAATCTATTTACATTGCTTTTTTATTTTAGAATTTCAAAAAAGAACAAACAATTTTATTTATTAATGAAATGTTTTTCTGTAACACAGTAGCAAGCTAAGTAAATGTTTTATCTTTTTAATGTATTTATCAGTCACATTTTCCAATGTTACTGATAGCAGACATCAGTATTTATCATTAATGCGGCAAAAGAAAAATTGTAATTGTTAAATGGCTTATGAGAAATTTTTATATTTAAGAATCAAATTCATTCATCTTAAAATTTAAGTTAAAACTTAGAAAACATATTTTTATAATAAAAATAAGTTCTAATGAGTATAAAGTTGTTATGCATAAAAATATTTTGCGACTAGATTGTTTCGATTTGAAACGGAGAATATAGATTATTCAATTAAATTGTATTCAGTTTTACAAATTTAATAAATATCCATCCGCTAGTATCGCAAAAAATGACGTAAGGAATGTATCCAAAAAGTTTTTTTTTTTTTTTGCTTTTTATTGTTTTTTTTTCTACCAATTAAGAATCATATTTTCATATGTTTCTGATAGCAGAATTCAGTATTTATCTCTAATGGAAAAAATAATTGTTAAATGGCTTCTTAAGAGATTTTATACTTAAAAGTAAAATTCAATATATTTAAAAATTTAATTTATTACTTAGAAAATGTATTTTTATATTTAAAATAAATTCTAATGGATATTTAGTTGTTACGTATAAAAATATTTGGCGACTAGTTTTAAGTTATTCACGGAGCTATTTGAAACGGAGAGTATAGATTATTCAATTAAAATATATTTAGCTTTATAATTTTTTATAATTATTCAACCCGATATTATCGCAAAAAAATTACGTAGGGAATATATCCAGATAGCTTCTTTTTTCCGTCTTATCAAGAATATTATTTTTCAAAGTTACAGATAGCGGACTTCAGTATTTATAACTAATGTGACAAAATAAAAATTGTAATTGGAAAATGGCTTATGAGAAATTTTTGTACCTAAGAGCAAAATTATTTTTATCTAAAAATTTTATTTATTACTTAGAAAATATATTCTTATAGAACTGGACACGAAAATACATGACAAATCTCTTATTTCATTTTGATAATCTAACTTTTTTTACTAATCATATTGAATAAATACCTATAATGCGCTGATTTTATTTCATTTTTTTCCTTCTTTAATCTCATTTCTGACTGAACGAAATCCATTAATGTGTTTTTATTTCGAGATAATTTGAACTGAATAATATCTGGATTGAATGGAATTTATGTGCGTTAGCCGTTTTTAATAGTTGCGTAAAAGTCCATCTCATGTGTTAATAAAGCAACTACGATACGGAGATTGCTTTTTAATCTCTCGGATATGCAGAACTTAAGATTGTTGAAGAAAAAAAAAACAATATCGTTTATAAAAGAATTAATGACGTTAAAAGAATTGACTTCCAGGTATTACATTTTATTGCTGTAGGGGTGTAAGATGCAAATAAAATTTTACTACAGTTTTTTTTTCCTTTTTTTTTTTTTTCCTTTCTTTTAATTAAAAAAAAAGATGCCTCTTTTAAGCAGAGTTAAATTTTTTTTCTAGAAAACATCCTGTAAAATATATTTATTTTTACTATTAAAAATATAAAATTACATTTTATTTTTATTACATATTACAATACAAACAGCTATTTTTCAAAAAAAAGTTTTTCTGCAATAATATTTTATATCATGTGAAAAACATTCACTAAATAAAATATTTTATTTTTGATAATACATGATGTGAAGTACTGTTTTCGGAATTATATCTTATCGACACCAAAAATAGTTCAGATTTACCCATTGATTTAATTTTACACACACGTTCTCTGATATAACTTAAGGAATTATTTTAAGCTTCAAACTACATATGTATGGACCACAAAATGATATGTCTTGTACTACGCTTTATAAAAATGTAATTAATACGCACGAATAGGAGTGCCTTCCGTGTGGGGGGGGGGTCTTTATAAGAGAACCTAATCCGTATTCGCGCAAAGAAACCCAAAGAAAACTCCAAACGGCCAGGCCGACGACCGCGATTAGGCTCGAGCCTAGCACCTGCCGTCAATCAGTTTTTAAGTATAATACAGATTTTTCAATCATAAATATTATTTTAAATCTCTTTCCAACGAACATATCCTATTTCTGAAGCTGAGTCGAGAGTCGATTCAACATATAGATTCAAATTCAACTGTACAAAATGAGCCGAAAAGTCCAGGCCTATGAAAACTAGCATCATGTCTGTATTCAGACAGCCTGTAGCCGCCAGTGCCATCTTTTGGCAGAAATTCGAACTATATTAACAATGTGCATGTTTAAAAATTTATAATATTTCTACTAACATAGCAGCAAACCGCGCATTTTTATGTCAAACCGTTTTTTCTTTGTGTGTGTGTGTCAGTTATTTACTAGACACCCTGTATGATTATCATTTTAGAGTTCTAGGGATGATTGTTTAAGCAATTTGGTACTCCTTAATCATTACGTCAACAAAAAATTACTCGCATAAAGTGATGCCAACTTAACGATATTTCTGATGTTTCATTAAATTCCCATTACACCGGGCGGCGACGACACGAATGACTACGTCATCGAGTTAAGGGATACAATTATGATGTAGGACAAGATTATTAGGTGTAGATTAAGGAATGACTGGTCTGCCTCGTTATTTCTTGGTACGATATGAGTAACAGAGGGCGCCAACTCACCATTTTGGCGTCACTTTTGGATTATCTAGTTACGGGATAACGTTGGTGAAAAATTAAAGGTAAAATAAAGTATTTTAAGAATATTTCGGTCTGCCTGCGCATATCCTGGTACAAACCCTCCGCAGACTGAAATTTATAACAAAAAGGCGTTATAATATACAATACAATTCATGGTATGCCGAATCGGTTGTTTTCTCGCTTACTAATAAGAATCTTTTCCTAAACTATCTAATTAGCGTGAAAGTCGATTGCGAAGTTAAGTAATGTAAAATATGTCTTTAGATTTTGTATTGTACATTATGATGCGTAATTTGTTATAAATTTCAGTCCACCGAAGGTTTGTACCAGGATATGCGCGGGCAGACCGAAATATTCTTAAAATACCTTATTTTACATTTAATTTGACACAAATTTCATCCCGTAACTCGATGACGTAAAAGTGACGCCAAAATGGCGATTTGGCGCCCGCTGTTACTCATATATTACCAAGAAATGACGAGGCTGACCAGTCATTCCTTAATCTACACCTGATAATCTTGTCCTACATCATGATTTCATCCCGTAACTCGATGACGTTGTCAGATTGAATTTTACATTATGACGTCATTTTTTGTTATAAAATTTCAGTCTGCCGAGGGTTTGTCCCAGGATATGCGTAGGCAGACCGAAATATTTTTAAAATACTTTATTTTGCCTTTAATTTTGCACGAATTTCATCTCGTAGCTCGATGACGTGAAAGCGAAGCCAACTCGTTATCTTGTTGACACCCGCTGTTACTCATATCGTGCCAAGAAATGACGAGGCAGACCAGTCATTCCTTAATCTAAACCTAATAATCTTGTCCTACAACATTATTTCATCCCTTAACTCGATGACGTAGTTATTTGTGCCGCCGCTGCCGCCCGCTCTAATAGATTCCCACTGTAATCCAAGAATTTGTCTTCTAACCAACCATTAACGTTTTCTAATTTTTTTTTTCTCTTTGTAATTCCAATAATCTACCTCCACACCAAATTTTAACTTCCTAAGTCGCCAGGAAGTAGTCAAACATTTTGATGAGTGCAAACATTTTGATGGACGGTATTCAATGATAATTCTTTCGTTAATGCATTTAAATATAGTGACTTCAAATTTCACAGGTAGATTACGCCAGGTCACCTTCCATAGCTTTAAACTTAGAGAGTTAGTATATAAAGACTAGGCACTAATAAATAAACCATGTCATTGCTACTCAATCAAAATTTGTAAATAAAATGTTTTAAATTATTTCGCTTACATTCGTAATACTTAAAATACGTAAAATCCTCTGGGATAACATAAAGTTGTGCACTGTTATTTTAAACAAATTTATCAGCACAATTTTATTTTATTTTATAAGTATAAACATATGACTCTAATGGAAATAATATTTCAAGTATTTAATTACTCCTTTGCATAAGAAAACGAGTATACTAACCACCTTCTTATATAACGAGTACACATAATATTTTTAATATTAGTTTCACTCATAATATGGCAAAAATGATTTAATGATATATTTTTTTTTTATCTGTAATGTTTTGTTGACATTTTTGCTTTAAATACTAATACGCAAAATATCTTTTGATTAGAGATAATATCAATTTGTTTTTTCTAATAAAACAAGCCAATCAATTATTACTCATTCAGTTATAACTATTAGCTAAATACTACTACTTCCTTATAATGTCAAATATCTTCTAAAATAATGTCTCATTTACTAAATAAGCAAAATCTCGACAGAGTGTAAAGTGAAGGAAATATGACACCTTTAAATAACGATTCTAATTTAGTGTCAAACTGTTAAATTAATGTCTCATTAATTTTAATCATCTTTGGAAGGAAATATAAAATTTTAGGCATTTGTGATGTCTAATTTATTGAACGCAATCTTTCCGAACTGTCAATGGAATTTTCTCTAGAGAAACTTTGAAGGGTTTAAAACGCATTCATAATAAATCGAGAAGCTTTAGATAGAAACATATGGCATGGTTGACGAAAGAGAATTGCGTATGTGTTACGGATATACATGAAGAAGCTGTCAATGTGTTAGACAGCTTATAAACTGTGGCATCTTATTTTAAAAAGTTTTTTGAAATTTTTATAAAATAATGTATATTATAGAGATAAAAAAAACGCCAATTATGAAAATTGAATCGTGAGAATTAAAACCTAAAATGCTAAATTATATTGGAAAAATATGTTAACTTTTGGTTATTTTATATTGTGGAAAAACTATTGTTATTCTTAATATTTAAATGAGGCTAATTATCTTTTATGAAAACATATAAAATAAATATTCAGTCTAATATTTCTAATTCTTGTCGACCAAATATTTAAATAATTTATTATAATTATTTAAATTTACCTTAATGTTCTATTTTTATGCTCGTTATGCACTGCAAATATCTATCTTTTACTTCAAAATGTAAAAATTAATATTTTATAATTTGTTTAACACAGCGAGTTTTTATTAGCACCAGAAAATTTACTAAAAATATTTGCGGTTTGTATCTCATGTATAATTAATTCTATATTACAATTTTGAAGCAACTCTTTTAACTTCAATTAAGTTCTAAATGATAAGTTCCAACTCAACATCAAAATAAAGTATAAGTTATTGTGTAAAAAATGGTAGTTTTTTTGAAATATTAAAAAGAAAGTTATTTTGATATAATTAAAATAATAATATTAAATGATTTACGCTCAGTGAATAGCGAACTTAATTTCAAAGATAAATTTTATTTTGTTGGTTTATAGGCGAATGACATCGAACTACGTTGCATTTCGCCTCGTGATTTAACGTTATAAAAATTACAATCATGTTAATTATTTTTCTCTGAATAACTCGCTTTATGAATAATTATCTTATTGATTTAGTATATTTTTATCGCCACGATGGAGGAATCACTATTGTTTAGTTTGTTTACTTTGATAGAATGAGATATTGAGTTGTCAGCCAAATTTAATATAAAGGTATTTCAATATATCTGTATTTTTAGAGATGAAAGAAGTGTATTTTAATTTAATCTGTTTCATGTATTTTCAATTTACATGTTTAAATAAAATGAGATATAAAATCATTTTTAAATGAAGTGATGGTGATAAAACAACATTTGGAGATTTATCACCTACACCTTGTTAACATATATATACAAAAATGGCCACTTGAATTAAAACCACATGTATCTTTAAGGATTAGTATTACAGTTGATTAACGTCGATTTTTTTCAAATATCATTATGAACAGTGTGTTTATACCTCAGCTATGATAGGTACCACCAGCGCTCCTCAACACCTCTGTTGAATGCCCGCAAATCGAAATTTCTGAGTCAAACAAAAATGTACTTTTCTCAAAAACTATGTGGCCTATGATAATTGCTACAGTTTTCTTCCAAGATTTAAATAAACGTCTACCACATCTAATTTATTGAAATTTTGGCTTCAGTAGATTCGAAAATAGAGAGTGGGGGCATATATTTTTTGCAGAACATTTTAAACTATATATCTAAAAATAGAGTACTTAAAATTAAAAGAAATATATTTTTGAGTTCAGCCTTACGAAATCTTTCACACGATACCACAAACGATACATGAAGATAATATATATATTTTTTCAAATAACATTATTAGTCTCTCTATATCTGTATTAATCAATACCTGTAATAATGTAATAATCTGTAAATATGAGGGTCAATAATCTGTATTACTTCTCACAATTTGGACTTTATTCTCTCTCTAGTTTACAAAAAAGTGGCTGTGGTAGACAGACACTGGAGTAGTCTTATAATACACCATATGGCCAAAAGTTACCGGCCACTTGTGATTTTAGCCATTTTGTTAAATATCTAGAAAAATACGTGAGAGATTAGTTTGAAATTCTAAGTATGTTAACCCTATCAAAATTAATGTAGCAAAAGCGTTCAAACTGCAGATTATGATTAATTGGTTTATTTTAATAAACTGTGTTCATTTTTTATGCGGATAGCGTATACTCGTAGAGAAATTAAGGTTTTATAAAAACAGTCCTAATTTTTTCCAAGTTTTTTGTTTATAAATTGCAGAATTCTTAATATAAAGTAATATTCTATTCCGAAAATATGATTAATAACATTGCACACTATACCATGCAATCAGAATTTAAAAAAATAAAATTTTACGAAAAAATAAACTTCTTTACTAAATGATTTTTCATTGCGCATGCATCATAGCTATTAATATTTCATGTGCATATTGTGTAAATGTATAGAGCAACTTTTATGAAAGTCTCAAAAACATAATTTGAAAATTCTCAAAGTGGTCGTAGATAGAATAAGCTCAAAATCCATTGTTCCCCAAATGAAGTAAAACAAATGAGGTTTTGAGGTATTATATCCAAATATATTAGTACGTGCCATATTGGTATTCTACTAATCAATGGATAAATAATAGCAGCTTCTCATCTTTTTGCTTTATTTTAGAAATTACGAATTTTGAATTTATTCGATTGACGATCACTTTCAGAATTTTCAATCTATGATTTTAAAACTTTCACAAAAGTTGCTCTATACATTTAGCTAACACAATATGCAATGGAAATTTCTATAACGTTGACTCATGTGTAATGACAAATTATGTAGTAAACCAGCTCATTTTTCATACAATTATTATATTTTAAAAATCCTGATTGCAGGATATTATGTGCAATGTTGATTGTCATATTTTCAAAAAATAATATTATTTTATATTAAGAACTCTGCAATTTATAAGCAAAAAAAAAACTTGGGAAAATTTCAAGTGTATTTATAAAAACCTTAATTTTTTTGTATGAGTATACATGCTATCCGCATAAAAATGAACACGGTTTATTAAAATAAGCCACTTAATCATAATCTACTATTTAAACGCTTTTGCTAAATTAGTTTTGACATATTTTTCCAAAAGATATTCGTTCTTTTTCAATATTGACGATTCTCTTTGATGTTTCCGGAAAAATCTTCAGGGAAATGTATGACCCGTACTATTATGTTTACATACTTAGAGTTTAAGGATAATTCCTCATGAATATTTCTAGATATGTAACAAAATATCTAAAATCGCAAGTGGCCGGTCACCTTTCGCCATATAGTGCAGTTCCGTTTTTACTCCCTAGAAATAACGTCACAAATAAAAAGATGCTAAATACATTTGACTAAATAATTCACATAATTTGTTATACCTTGCTCATGTGGGTAATTACAATTTAAATGGAACAAAATAAGCGTTTAATAGAAACATGTTGCTTATCTAATTATTTGTTTAAAAAATATCTAATTTAGCTATTATAAAAGTGACAAAGGGTATTCACTGCATTCACTGCGGAAAAAAAGTAATATAATCCGTATTTTTGATAGAATAATACGAATACGTCATGATGTGAAGGTGTTTTAATACAAGGACAGTTTTGGAAAGAATCTCCGAAAATCTATAAATAAAGGACTTGCATAGAATCAAGTTCTACTTACTAAATTTATGTACTACTTAATTCTATCTATTTCACCTTTTAAGTAGCCATTTAAGAATTTTGCCATAGTTTTTCACTAATTCATAAATTTTTTCTTAGGCAAATTCAGCTGCCCGGATTTTTAACAAACCGTTCACAGCAATTTCACTTACATCAGTGTCATACTTGTTCAAAGGAGCAAAGGCATGAAATTCAGCTAGCGCAAACTTTACTCAAAAATTCAAGAACTTTGAACTAATTAAAAAGAGGCGTTTTTGATACACTTGATTTGAGATTTTGTCCTTATTGCTTGCTCTTGATTGGTTTGTATCTTACCACTCATATGAAACTTATGATAAGTTGCGCGCAGCACGTCTATGATGATGGGGAACAGTAATTCTTGAAAAACAGTGAAAATCTGTAATTTTCAGCTATATTTATTAATATTTGTGTCTATGCAGGATTCTTATTTACAGCCAAACGGAAGTTCCCTCCTCACAAATTCTCGCAAACGACTTGCTCATATTTGTGATATGGTCGATCTTTTATTTTATTACATCGCGACACTTTAAACATATTGTGGATAAAGAGTTTGGCATAATATTTTCCTGTGGCAATCACTTGTATTTTAATTTATTTCATTGCCTTTTAAGTGTCTGTAGAATTTAAATACTGATGATGTGTACACATATCGCGCAATCTTAATTATAAGCTTTTTTTTAAATAAATGCAAACCACATTCCAGAACTTGGTAATACTTCCCGAAACAAGTTCTATCTTACAAATAAAACAATCTAATAAATATTATATTTGCGATACTTTCAAACTTACTATAATTATATACAAAACTCTATCGACAGAACAAATTCTATTACTCGTCTGTCCTCACATGGTTAAAAGTGCTTTTGTTGGAATGACTGTCATGACTATTTAAATATGAACATACAGGAAACAAAATTTCATTAAAAAGCACAAATTTGGACAAAAAATAATGATCCAACACCTTAACTCCAAAAGGTGCTAAAACTTTTATTAGAGTAAATGTCAAATGATAATGCTAGATGTAAATTTTGTATGAATGAATTAAAAAAATTCTCGACAACAATGTATTTAAAATATATGTAATTTTTTGATAATGTGTGTTTTATAAATATAGGCGGAGAAAACATTTTTACCACGATGAAATATTTAAATTTATTTTTGAGTTTTTCTTAGAACCACAAAAGAAAGGCAAATAAAGAAAAGCAGTCATTATTAATAGTTTTCAGTGATTACTTACTCCTAATATTAGAGTATAATCACTGTACAGTGTGTCCAGTCTCAACGACGGGCAATGGCTAATTTCTAAACCGTTATTCATAGACGCATAGTTTCAATTACAAAAATGCTTTAAAAAAGACAAAGAATTATTTTTTAAGTGATTTAGGTAAAAAATAGTAAAAAATTACGAAAATAAAAGTTTTTATACGGTCCCCCGGTGCTATAAGTGATATTTAGTAAAAATTTGCCATCACTTTAACAAGCAATAAAAAACAGGTCCCATTCATCTAACATTAAAATTGTCCGAATTATGAAAGTTAAAATTTCATGACTTAAACCATTTTTCTGTAACTAAAAATGGATGTATTGAATTAAGCTTTAAGAGAACATACAATAAATGCTTAAAGTATTATAAAAGACGTCCATTTCTAATGCTGTCCATTGGCTACTTCCTAAACCATTTGTCAGAGACGTATAGTTCTAGTTACAAAAATGCTTTAAATGAGGTAAAAAAATATTTTTAAAGCAATTTAACTGAAGGTGGTGCGACCGCATAAATTTCATGGTAGTGTTAATTTTAATTAATTCATTTCTAGGCTGGTTAAAATTATTGAAGAATTGAGTATAAAATTTTCTCTATCGACAAAATCAAATTTTGGAAAATCGCGAAAACCTTCAAATGCGTCCATTGGTTTTCATTATAAATTTGGAGATTGTAGTATTATATTAATGCAGATTGGTATAAACTGATGTAGAAAACAAAAGCGATAAGGCGAGTTTTGAAATTTACATTCTCAATGGTATTTTTACATATGTTTTATTTTGTATAGAAATGAAGCTGTGTATTTTCATGATTTTATTTTAACCCTTTCACCGCCTTAAGGTTTTTAATTTTTCTTCCCGATAAACATTCTTGTAAATATTCGCAGTTTCTTTCACTGAAACCTGCTCCCAGATGACCAAGTATCTCGCGCATTTTCAAAGCAACTTTTTCCCCCCAGACAAACTTCCGTGCATAGCTAGCTTGCTTTGTTTGGAAGGAGGGTGAAAATACAATGACTGTCAGTAAGTAGAAAAGGATTAGTGTATTGCACTGAGAGTGTCAAAATTACTCTTGAGACTTGAGACTAAAAAACTAGGAAATATGTTTTCTATTGCAGCTGTGTTTGTATATTGATTTAGACTTACAGATTCAGAAAGTACTTTGAATTATACATGAGTGGTTTTTGCGTTCACAAAATAATTACGTAATTTTATTTGTGTATTAAAAATATAGCAAGTATTTTATCTTAAGTTTTCAAATTTTTTATTTGCAGAAATGAAATTACATATAACATTTTTGCTAATGATTTAATCTTTCATTAATTGTGTGTATAAAGAAATCTTTACAAAATTCATTGAAATAAATTATATAGTATTTGGAATCGATAGAAGTAAACAAATGGATCATTTCAAAATAGCTCTTTCATTAAAATTTAAATATCTTTTCGCGAGAGGTTAGAAATTTCAATATTTGTTTAATTGTAAATGCTCATTTATTTTTTATTTGAAAAAAATATTTATTTACTCAAATTATAGCATTTTATATGTTTATAAATCGCATAAACTAAGTTTTTTTTTTAGTTTTAAAATATATTTTTATGATTAAGGGTGAAACATGAAAAAAAAAAAAAAAAAAAAAAAAAAAAAAAAAAAAAAAAAGATTTATGAATTTATATATTTTTTTTCGTTACAGATTGTTTATTCAATTTCATAAATCTAATATATGATAAGTATTGTATATGTTATAGTATGAAATAATCATTTAGATTTCGATACAAAAGTCTTAAATATATCAAAGAATTGCTAATTTTATGTATTTTATTTTTTAATTTTAGCATTTATATAAAAATTTGGCCCTCGATTTAAGAATTTATGAAAGATAATATTGGCTTAAGTCATTCGTAATCCAGCCAAAATCTTCGCTTTTTCAAAACATTTTGAACATTCAAAACATTTTTTACCTTATTTGCCATCAGAATATCAGTGATTAAATAAAGCAAAAAACGTTAGTCAGAAAAAGTAGTACCAACAGATCTAAGAAGTAGATGGAATTTGTCACAAAGTATTTAAATTTAAAAGAAAATCCCTGTTGGTTTGGCCTATAGGCGGAGGTAGATTTGGAAGTTAAGTGCGCATTTCAACAACTAAAAATAATATATGATTAGACATAAATCCAGTTTAACAATTTTATTTGGTCGCTTTTGAAGAATTTTTAACTTGATTTTTCTATAAGAACTGTTTTTATCTGAATCATCTTAACAGAAATTCGGTTCAAAATGCCCACTTTGACAGCATTTTTTCAAATATATTCTAACAGTATGAAAAAAATCGACTATTACGGCACATTATATA
Organism: Maratus speculifer; assembly: GCA_964019185.1. Lineage (NCBI taxonomy): Eukaryota > Metazoa > Arthropoda > Arachnida > Araneae > Salticidae > Maratus > Maratus speculifer. The sequence goes on along the minus strand of OZ025294.1, from coordinate 24,455,830 downwards.
TTTCCTAAATAAGAGAAACTGTCAAATAAAGGCGTTTGAGAGCAAAAATATATTTAAAAATGAGTCAGAAAATAAGCAATTTGTTATTTGAATAAATCTTCAATTATTCAATCACTTTCGCTTTGGAAAATTATGCTAAAAATGCCCACTTTGATAGCATTTTTTAAAAATATATTCTGCATATATCAAAAAAGTAAGTCAGAATATATCAATAAGTCACATTAAACAGTTCCTAAAAGAAAAAAAAAAAAAAAAAAAGAAAAAAAAAAAAAGAACCTGTCATTTGGATGCGTTTAAAATCAAAAGTGGATTTAAAAATGAGTCGGAAAATAAGCTAAGCAATTTTGTTCTTTGAATAGTTTCTCAATTTTTCAATTACAGTCGTTTTGGGAAATTCTGTTCAAAATGCCCCATTTTCAAAGCATTTTTTCATCACAACTATATTCTGCCTTTATCGAAAAACTGGCCAATATATCACATTACATAATTTCCAAATAAGAAAACATGTCATTTGGATGAATTTAAAATTAAAAATGTGCCCATTTAAATTAAAAAATGAATTTAAAAATGAGTCAGAATAAAGGCTGTTTGGATTTGAGATTTTTTTTCCACTCCCATTTTTTTTAATTTTATTTTGCTATAATGATTGGTTTTAAAAACCCTTCTGTGTGAAAGTTGTAGATGTTTATTGAGAAGATGTAAAATAAATTTAATTGGTTTTGATATCTTAAGAACTGACGCAGTTACAGATTTTTTTTGTTCACCCCCCTCCTTTTTGTTTTCGTTTTTATTTATTTATTTATTTATTTATTGGAATGAGAGTTGTTCTTATCAAGAACTTGTAAATACAAAAATTTTATATAATATTAAGAACTTACATAAAAAATTTAATTGGATTTGATATTTGATTTTTATCTGAAGAATTGACGAAATTCTGAGTTTTTTGCTCCCAAAAACCCTATTTTTTGCGCCGCTTGAGCCCATTTTTAATTTTATCAAAAATCTGTCATGCATAATCTTTTGGACCATTTTTTTAGAATTAATATACATTTAAACTGATTCGATATCTATTTTAATTAAAGATTTATGTTTTTTTTTTTGTTTTTTTTTTTACAAAAATTTTCCTTTTTGAACCCCTTGGTCCGATTTTGCCCATTAACGAACTTGAACGAGATTTTATGTATTAGTTTGGAGGATATTTCAGTAGAATTATAGAACTTATCGTGTCTATATAAGTTCTTTACTTATGGTAGCTTTTGGGTCTAGGGGTCATGATCGGTGTAGATCTGTAAAAATTTTTCAGAAATTCCAACATAGGAGCGACCGCAATAGGTAGCATTTCATGCGAAATATACCTAAAAATTAGATATTTTTCCTCGTCCCTTCACACAAAAAAGTTTATAAACTGGTGTATTGTTAGGTAAACCGAAAAAATGGCAACACTGATAAAAATATTTTTTTAAGTATGTGAAAATAAAACTTTATGTATAAATATTTCATTCAACAAAAAATTGATATAGTTATCGAAGTACTTATTTTGAAATATTTATATTTATATAGAAAATCTATTTTATGTTTCAAGTAAAGCAAAAGCACTACTAAGATATTTGTACGATTCTTTTAACCCTTTCCGGCACACTATGCCCAGTCCGGGATACCTATTTTTAATTCCAAATTTGCGAACGGCGCCAATAATGTTTTAATAAAATTTTGCTTTTGCAATGAAATCTTAAATTAAGAGATTCTTAATTTCTAAAAAAGTCGTTTGTAAATTCCGGTGATAATCGATAATTTCTCATTTTAGTAACAGGATTTGACCATGCCGGAAAGGGTTAACAAGTTATATGGATAGCTTGAGGTTAGGACAGTGACTTTTATATAATCCACTTTTAAGAAATTAAGTTATGATTGATACTTTCATGGCTTATAAGCAGATAAGATCATACCATGTTAAAAAATCCCACTTTTATTAACATTTAAAATAAATTAAAAATAAAACAACATTAAATTTTTGCCCTTTTGCTCGGCGGTCAGGGGGTTAAGGACTTTTGAAAATTTTTGAAACAGATCCTTTGCGATACAAAAAAATAAACTAGTTAGATGTGCCAATCCCAAAACTTTCTTCTATCTCATACGTACATTTTAATATTTTAAAAAAATAGTTACTCATTTTAATGCTTTATTAATTTTAATTCAACACCATACCAACTTTGATTTTCATGTTAAATTTCTGCTTCAATCAATTAATCGGAGTAAAAACGAATTTCCGTCTCTGCACGAGCCGATGGACAATAGAATGATACGCAGATTTTTTTTTTCAAATTCAGGGAGGACCTACTTGCCTTACCAAAAAATACTCATATACAAAAAATTTAGTTAAGTTCTAGAACTAACTTCATAAACTTTTATGCGGTGCGATATTGAAAATGGTATAAAATTAGCTATTGCAGCGCCCCCTTCCGGCGGAATTTATTCAGATTCAGGGCGAACCAACTAGCCATAGCCATACGCTTACACAAAAAATTTCGTTCAATTCGATGCATAACTTCATATACTTTTGGTCGGTACAATATTGAAAATGGCACAAAAATCACGATTGCAGCGCCCCCTTCCGTCGGAATATTTCAAAACTGAAGGAGGACCTGCTTGCCACAGCCAAAAACATTCACAAAAAATTTGGTTCAATTCTATGCATAACTTCATACACTTTTTTATGGTAGAATGGCGACATACACACAGACACACACACAGACGGACAGACAAACATTTTGTAAAAACATGTTTTTTGGAATCTCTGACCCCTAAAACGTGTAAATCCGTCGAAAACCGGAAGTCGAAAAAAATTTCGATTACAATACTTTCTTCTATTGAAGATAGAAGAAAGTAAAAAGTAATTTACGTAAGTTAATTTTATGCGAAATATTGTGATTTATGTTAACTTTTTTTTTTTTCACTCGATGTAAATGTAATTTCAAAGATACAATCCAAAATATAACTTTTCATGCAATATAAGGATTTTTGAAATGCGCAAGTGTATATTAACATATATATGCTCGATATTTATCATATGAGTTCATGAATTCAAAATATCGAAAAAGAAAAAAAATGATCTGATCGTTTGTTATACCATTTAGTTAAGGGCACATGAAATATAAAATGGTTATTTTTGAATTATCGGCCTAAAATCTGAGATAAAAGTTTATTGTGCCAAATAATTATGACTTAAAAGATCATGGTGATAGAATCGTTTTAAAATTATATATTTTAAGCACTGGCAGATGTGTGTATGCATATACATATATATTTTTCTTTTTTAATGCTTTGGTACATTTTAAAAAAAATCTGTTTTAGGTAAACAATTAAAGCTCTTTAAAAATTATGTAACTATCTTGTTACTTTGAAAATATCAAACATTATACGTCTAAGTGTTTTTTAAATACAATATTGCATTCTCATTTTTTTTTTTTTTTTTTTTTTTTTTTTTTTTTTAATGAAATATTTTTATTTTTATTTATTTTAAGCCAAAATGAAAATTGCTTCTTATAATTCTCAAAAAGCATGTTTCTGACACCACAAGAAATTTTAAAGTGATAGATTCAAATGTTTTTTTTTTTTCTTTTTAAATGTACCGAACAGATATATTGTTCAAAAAATACGCAATATGTTAAATAATTCTGAAAAGTAAATTTATGCATGAAATTAATTTCGTTTGATTTGTATATGAGCTATAATGTGTATATTTACTTTTAAAAAAGTTTAATTATTAATAAAGTTTAAAATTTTTAAGCAAATGCATGATGTTGATGTTAAGTATTTCACAAGAACTGCTTCATTTTACTTTACGAGATTCCCATGTACCCTTAATGGTAATGTTAAACATACACATATAAATGTTATTAAAAAGTTTGTTACTTGTTATACAGTAACTGTTTGATTTTTATTTCGTAATAGTCTCTTTAATTTATTAATACTCTTTTCCAATCTCAGAAAAAAAACGAATGAATAAATAAATAAATAAATAAATAAATAACGGAGAAATTAAGGAATCCATGAAATTAAAGATACTAATTGAAACATATTAAGTACAACATGCTTTGAAAATCTTGAATAGTAATAACAAAAAATGCAAATTAACTCTGTTTAAAATGCACTTTTCCCCCTGCTATACTCAAATTCGTGCATAAAATAATGAAAATTATGTTTAGAACACTAAACTATCAAGGGACCTTTTTCTTTCCTTTCTTTTTTTTTTTTTTCTTTTTTTTTTTTTTTTGGTAATACAAGTTTTATATTTTACATTTCATTTTCTTTGTTTTATACCAGAATTTAAACTGAATAAAAAATACATCCTCATTAGAATTAGCTTATGAAATTTATCTGAACAAACACTAAACTTAATCTAATTATTATTACTTTTATTTTTTTTAGAATTATACTAACTTTCAAACGGAATAATAACACGATTTTTCAATTATTTCTTAAATTTTTATAATTTATAGAGATTTCTTATCATTCTAAAATAACTCTGAAAAGAAATATCCTGTTTTATAGTAAACATATAAAATAATACAAATTGCTTAATTATTATTATTTTTTTTTTTTAAATTTTCTTTGCACGGATGTTTCAGTTTGCAATAAGTCAAATAATAGAATGTATGTGCAATGGAACTAGAAACACCCGATTTTTATTATTATTGTTATTTTTAAACAATTTCAGAGCATCCAAATAAAATTTATAAAGTTTTATTACATCAGTCTTATTTTATTGAAGGGGGGAGGGGATATACAAATGCTTTAAATATTTGGATGTTAGCCTCCGACGATGTTTTTCTTAAAACTAAGGGAATGCCGTGAGTAAAATTGCAAAATTAAACAAATCTATGCATTTAGAATAATCTCAGCATTATTACAAAAGAGAAAGAAAGATATATCCTGCTAACACCTCATAAAAATTCATATTAAGATGAAATATAGTAACAAATAATTACATGCTGGAAAAATTCTATTCTTTGGATGTGCATACATTGATTTTTTTTTCTAACATGCTTTATGCAATATAAAAATTATAAATGATATTAAAATAGCAATATCATAATCATACATAGTTTGAAATTAAGTATAATAAAAAATCCCATTATTAAATGATACTTATATATAAAGTATGAAAGTGAATATTAACATGTGAAATTAATTTCGCAATTACATAATATTTTTTATACACTTATATGATAATTTCTTGCTTATAATTTTCTCTTGTATTCCCGCCATATGAAAAAAGCTACAATTATTATACCAATATTTTAGGATTATTTCAAACAGAATCACTCACTGTATGATTAATAAAAAAAAAAAAATCACTGAAAGTAGGTGGTATTTTAGTGAAGATTAATGCAACTTCACAGTGAAATAACTTCTTTAAGGGAGCACAAAAGAATTATAGTCAGAACCACTCATACTTGGACGCGCCCAGACGTCAATCAACCAGTTTATAAGAGGGGAAATAAGAGAAAGCAAAAGCCGGGCATAACGTTTCACGATCAAAAACCAGTGTACGGAAAAAGCCGGAACAAACATTTCGTTGACATGAAATCCCTTACGAGAAAAGCCGTAGCAAACGATTCAGCGTAAGAAGGTGAAATACGGAATAAGCCGGGACAAACGGTTAAAGGGTTAAAAAGGTGTGTTACTAGGATAAGCTCTTTTCTTTTCTTTTTTTTTTTACTTATAACTTTATATTTTCCTAATTCAAAATTTGTATTAGAATTTTAACTCGCATCCAAATATTCGATCTCGGTTAAATTCGCATACTTATTAATATCCAATGACAATGTAATATTAATCCGATTTTAGGTGCGTATCATTATTTATTTATTTTATCGCACTAGTTAGTTTAAATAATCTAATAGCATTTCAAATATGTATAATTTTTTAATAATTTTGTAGCAAATTGTGACTGTTACTTTTCATAACTTAATTGAAAAAAATTTATGTTTATTTGTTTTACTTATTAGAAGTTGTATATTTTGCTTTAATGTGTAACCATCAACATAAATTTAAAAATAATATAGTAAAATCTATTTTACTCTCAATGGATAATGTTAAATTTTATATCTGAGGTTCATTTTTATTTCCAATAAATTTGTGGTTGACCCCTATTTTGCAGCAAAAAAGATGTTTCAATTTTAAACAGCTATTACTCGATATGTTTTAATCAAAGAAGATTGGGACTTTTTTTGTCTTACTTGTCAGAATATTGGTAAAAATTTACTAAATGCCACTTATATGACCTTGAGATCATATAAAAATTTTATTTTCGTAATTTTTAATTAAAAAATGTTTTTGACCTAAATTGCTCAAAAAATACTTCTTTACCTTTTTAGCATTATTGAAATTGGAACTAGATGTCTGTAACTAACGATTCAGAAATTAGCCATTGACCACCGTTGAGAGTGGATACCCTGTATAAAAAATACATAAAAGAATTGCTAAAGTATATTTATAAAATAAACTTTTTATAACTTTATACCTGGTAAGTTTGGCTATATGACCAATAATATTTGACTAAATATTTTATCAAATGTGTGTTAAGTTAGTTCATCTAGTGATTTCCTTTCAAATTGCAATGCGTTGCGGATTACAATGTTTTAGGTATAGGTGTAAAAAAATAACCATTTCTATTAAAATATGTATTTATGAAAATTTTTATGCCTTTCTTACTGCAGAAATTACTAAAAGATTTCAGAAATTACTAAAGTCATAACAACATTTGTAATTAATGATTTCTAGTAGCAGAATTTCATGAAAAAATACATTACTTTCTAAAAAAAATAAATAGCATAATAAAAAAGAGAGAGAAATGTGCTGCCTTTTAATGATGAGTTTAATTTACTGTTAACTGTTTTATTAAGGCCTGCCTATATTTAATCATTTTTGAAAGGAAATCTAATTTTTAGATATTTGTCACACCACATTCAGGCATTTGTATTTTGAACAAAATACTTTCAATTCGCTAAGTTACATTTCTCTAGAGGCAGGTAACCTTGAATGCGCGCGTGCATATTTATAACGCATCGAAACGTCTCACACAAGATTATGGATTCATGTAATACATGGCACAAAATATGTTTGTATCGAATACTGAGATGTACATGCATTCAAATAATATTAGTTTACTCGTGTTATTATATAGATGTTTAGTAATTTATTAAATGCACTTTCTGGAGATTTAAAAAATCGAGATTTTCCATCAAATTCAAAAGATGAAAAAAATTAAAAAATATATGAAGTGTCTAAATTACTAAGTTGATACAGTGTGATATTTAAATATATAATATTTGTGAATATTACATTTGTACATGTGTTACACTACGCAGCATGTAAAATAAAATAGTTTTTTCATAAAGTTACTTTTTTAACATTTATACTCTCAGTTCTCACAAAAAAAAAAAAAAAAAAAAAAAAAAAAACAGAAAAAAAAAATGTACGTTGAAAGCTATATCGACTCATTATATGTTTATTATGTTTTTTATAGATAGAAATATAAGTTACAAATATAAAATTGAACAAATATAGACCTAACTTTGGTATTTCGTGCTTATTATAGAATTATTTTACTTTCTTATTAAGTAAGTTTCTTTATATTTCTTTTAAAATATCAGACTATACATCTCCTGATTCCTGCATATTTGCTGAACCATAAAAGATAAATTTAGAATATTCAATTTCTTGAAGCCTTCGAATACAAGATAGACAGTGATATCTTTCATACTTTTATAAAAGCAGAAAAGGAGAGATGAATATGGATTTTATCGAAAAAGCATTTTTATGTAAATGTTTAGGGAAAGACAATTTACTTTGCTTGTACCATAAAAATACGCTGATGATTTAAAAACGCTATAAAATATTCGATAAATTTATTTTACTGCATAAGATATATAAAAAGATAACGCAGTATTATTGAATACTTCCTATGTGAATGCTTACGTCATAGTTTTCAAGTGCCTCATTTATAGCATGTAAATCATTAATGTACGTAGATTTCCAAAATAAAGTCTTTTCATTTTAAACTTGGGACCACAAATAAAACTGAGCAACAATGAAATTACTTCTGATATGAAATTGTACAGTATTATGTAAATGTAACTAATAGAACATGGTTATTGCCATGTAAAATCTATTTTGGACTTTTTTCCGAAAATCCATGCATATCTCAATTTTAATGTAAAGACGAAACTCGAAGCATAAGTTATGCTTCACATTAATGAATAGAGATTACTCGCAAGAAAATTGCATTTATATCTTTTTATGTTATTCTTCTCAATGTAATTAGCACGTAGTGACAGATTGTTTTACACGGCTTATATTTCATAGCTAATTTCAATAAAAATGTAAAAGGCATATAAAAATGCAAAAGAAAAGGCTTACACTTTTTACCTTTTATTGTATCATAACTGCAGATATCGTTTTGTAAAAAGTCGTCCAAATTTATTCCTTTTTGTGTTCTTTATTATATACAAAGAAATCGTATGAAATGAATGCAAAATATCAAGTAACAAAGAATTGCAATAAAATGTGTATTCTTTCAAGACTGGATAAACCCGGTCAAAATACACAAACTGTTTAATTTGCTGAAACTTTGAATTTCTAATATACATAGTAAAGTTCTATTAATGAAAAGTCCTTTTGGCAATGCCGGGAGGAAGAGGTAGCTTTCATATACTTATTTATTTATTTTAAATTAAGTTTTCAAAATCAAATATACGAAGCTCAAAATAGTGGAACACGATTATATGAGATTGAATACCAGTTTTTGTCAATACTGAATATTAATAGGAATTTTTAGAAATTAGTAATCTTTTATTCAATCTGGTTTTATTTATTGATCGGGTCGCCAAATTCCACGATATCCATTTTAAAGCAACATGTTGGATAAAAAAAACCCAATGAGCTTGATCGAAATCTTAATTCATGTGAACATGCACACTCACAACGAAATCGATTAATATATACGAGTGCTGTCGCTAGTAAATTGACTTTTAAAAAAAATGTCACCTACATTAGAAATTCAAACTGCTATATCCCAGGCGTTTTTCAAGGCAAAGACAACGCAAAAAATACTCTGGAATTCATTTTTAAGATAAATATTTTAGAACGAAGCTTTTTTCAATTTCTAATTTTTTGTTTATACATCATTATACATTTAAAAGACTTTTGACAAATTTAAATGGCCGCCATTTTGAAACAAGATGGCGGAAAAAGTTGGCCCGTGAACTCGGTCACGATATTGGTATGTAATATGAAAACACGGAGTTATATCGAAATCATTTTATAAATATGCGTATTAACGCGTGACAAATTTCAGACCGTTTCAAACTGTCAGTCTCATTGGAAATTGACAGTGCTAAAACTCGGCATTTTTCAAGATATAGATGAAACAAACAATGCTCTGGAATCTTTGTATCATGGTCAAAACACAAAAGAAAAATCTTTTTTAATTTCTAACTTTTTTGCACCTAATTTTAAAATTTAAATTAAAAATAATAATATTCCGCCATTTTGAAACAAAACGGCGCGGCGGTTGGAACTGGCCAACGAACTCTTTCCATGCATCAGTATGTCCTATCTATGCACCAAATTTCATCCAACTCGGTGTATAAATACGCGTGTTATCACGTGACGAAAACCAGATCATTTCAAAACCTGAACAACACTAGAAATTAAAAGTACTATAACTCAGACATTTTTTAAGATAGAGACGAAACAAAAAATGCTTTGGAATCTTTGTGGTAAGGTCAAATGCATAAAAGAAAAATCTGTTTCAATTTGACACTTTTTTGCACCGAATTTTTAATTTTAATTTAAAAAAAATTTAAATGGACGCCATTTGAAACAAGATGGCAGATGGAACTGGTTAACGAACTCGGCTGAGGCTTTATTAAGTACTATGTACACACCAAGTTACAGCCAAATCGATTTATAAATACGAGTGTTATCACGTGACAAAAATCAGATCGTTTCAAAATGTCAGCCATAAGAAAAATTCAAAGTGCTATAACTCAATCATTTTTTAAGATATAGATAAAGTAAAAAGTGTTCTGGTATCCGCGTTTTAGTATGTAACTCATAAAATAAAAATATTTTTCAACTTTTAATTTTTTCGCATTTATTTTTTTAATTTTAAATAAAAAATTTTTTTAATGACCGCCATTTTGAAACAAGTTGGCGGATGATGCTGGCCAACAAACTCAGTCGAGATATTTGTATATACTATGTATATACCAAGTTTTATTCAAATCGGTTCATAAATACGTTAGTTATTGCGTGACAAAAATCAGATATAGATATATATACACGTCAACATTTGAACGGAGGGGGGTTTTGGGGTCTGGGGGTCATGATCGGTGAAAATATACCAAAATTTTCTGGAAGTGCTTTCCTCCGGACGGCTGCAATAGGTATCTTTTTACTTTTTATAATGAAAGCTACCTAATAGCTGATTAACCAATTCCGACATATGATATAAAACGCTAAACTAATTCAGTAGTACCAAATTGCGTAATAGAGACATCCTCATAATTCCAAAAGTAATAATCATAATATATAACAGTTTACTGTGTCGTTTTAGGCATCGCATTTCCAATTAAAATATATCTTTGAATTGAAATTTGAATGAAATACAGGATCACGAGAAATCGAAGAATGTGGAAAACATGATTTCAAATATCTCGGCTACAAATAATGAAATCGAATTCGTTCTTTATGCAAAATTTGTGTTATTTTATAGTCTTTTATGTCCACTACTTAAAATAAAAAAGTTAGAAAATTTTTATGTAGCTTCATTAGAACGAATTATTCGAAAGTTCGAAAAAATAGTTACGGATAATCGAGGTTATTGACATTAAAAAAGCTTCGTCCCATTCTTACATATTAAGTACATACAAAATTTCAAGTCTCTATCTCATTTTGTGCGGGATACAATACTTTTACAAACACGCAAACAGACCAGACACGCATTCAGACACTCAGACACACAGATGGACAGACGGCAGTTTTTTTTTATCTAAAAATATTTTTTGGAATTTCCAGTATGTAAACGTGTATATCCATAAAAAAATGTTGCGATTTTCAAAACGATTGCAAGATTTATCCTATGATGGATAAGTAATATACGACGTATGGTAGGTATATAAAAATTGCAGTAGATTATAATGCAGTAGATAAAGTGTTAAAATTTAAATAAACTTCAAGTATGTCATAAAATTCCAGTGTAATAGCTAGAATGTTTTAAATTTATTCTCAGTTCATATATAATTGTTTTGACATTCCTAACAGTTTTAACTCATTTTTCAAAGCTACAAAAGCTGAACAAGTTTAATTACCCCTAAAGAGCATTTCACGCTCAAATTTCAATGTTTTCGAAACAAGAATTAATTTAGTTCAGAATTTGTTTGTACTATTAGTAACACAACTGAAATTCCAACATTATTTGTTTCTAATGTAATTATAATTGCGCAAAATAGACAGGTACAATGGAAAATTGTCAGGAGTATGAGAAAAATATGCTGTAGATTTCACTGTGTGTTAAGATGTCGTAATTTTAATATTCTTCATTTGGCAGAAATTCCAATGTATGGCTGTACAGAACCCACAATTTAGTTTGTTTAGAATTATTTTCCATTGTTGCATTATATTATTACAAATAAACCTACAAATTTCAATATTTTGTTATTAACAGTATGAAATAATAAAATCCTACGTACGAAACGGAATTAACCCTTTATCTCCCGCATTATGAATTCATGAAAATTTTACATTGTAAAGCATTTTACGCAAATTGTTTAAACTAAATTAAAAGATTTACATAATCATTTAATAAATATTTGAAGGATTTTAGGATTGAAGGATTGAAGGATTTATAAGGATTAATTAAACCTGAATTGACATGAATTTTGTGCAATTTTTATAACCCCACTCCAATCTTCTATTTTTAATTATTTCCTTAGTATTTTGTAGAATTATAAAATTTACAAATATGATGTTCTTAGAATATAAATTTAGAAATATTTCAGCATTAAAAAAACACCATCCCCATTAGCATAAAGAAAGCTGAAAAGATGCAATGTCAAAAGAAATCATTCCTTCTTTTTTTTTTCATTTTTTGTGTAACCATTAATGCTTTTATAGAACAAGATAAAGTAATGTATCTGTAACTCATTCTAAACAGTATTACAACTAACTGACGTATTAAAAAAATTTAGTAATAAGTTATTTTAAATGTACTTATAAATACCGTCGGTAGATAAAGGGCTAAGTAAAGTAGTAGCGTCATATGTAAAATACCTCACATATTTAAGAGAAATAATGCCCAAATAATAAACTTCGTCTGATTTAAGATACTTAAAATAATTTAATTATTCACGTGAAAAATGTTTACTAGTAACTGTTAGATCATATTTTAAAACCTCAAAGTAACATTTCAGATTTTTTAAAATTAAATAATATATTTACGCGTGATTGTTAAAGATAAAAAAAATCTTTAAATTTAATAAATAAATAGATGTGAAATGCATTCAATAAAGAAAATTACGTCATATATTAAAATTATATATGTAAAAAGATTTTCATTTTGGAAAATTTTAATGTAATGTCAAATGGTATAAAATTTGTGTGACTAGGGAAGTTGTTATTAATTACATCACTAAACGCGCTATAAATAGAGGTAAATGCACGCAAAAAATACTGTTGATTTATTTTTTACGAATTACTATTCGATGAGCACTTATTGAAAAATTCAGGAATTCATTTTAAGTGATATAAACAATATACGTTGTGAAAATAACATGAAAATATACATAATGGGACATAAAATAAAGAAAATAATTCAGAAGGTAGTTAAATCTGTACCTGAAATCAAGAAAATTCGATTAAAAGATAAAATATGTTCGTAAGATTTTAAAACACAATGCTTTTCAATACTATGTTTCTAAATGCTATCCCCAAGTAGCCGGGATTTTTAAACCTCGAACGTAAATGTAGAATATTGTCTATAACATCATTATAAAGGTCCGATAGATGGCGAATTTTTTTATCAAACGGTTTTATTCAAATTGATTTTCGAATGCCTAATAATCTTAGTTATTAGTACCGAAAACAACCTTCAGTTATTACGACAGTGATGGTATCATAAAAATGTCTCATTCTTTTAAAAGGAAAGAGTAGATTTGGCTTCTCCAAGAGCTGAAATTTATTGCATCTGGAGTAAGTTGTTTTTTTAAACGTTTTACTCATCTTGATTTAATTTGCTTAAAAACAACTCGTTCAATTTATTTATTTCAACTCTTCACTAGAAGGTGACTTTCAAAACGTCAGATGAGTGGATTTCTTGTCAATTTGAGTTGTTTTGTGGTTGAGGTTTTAAGACATCATGCAAAACAAAAAGCTTGGAAACCCGATTACAGAAGATAGTCGCCATATACATTGAAAATAATCAATATGCCGTAACCTGGTATACTTTATTAACAAGGAACATTACATCACTTTAAAGTATGCGAAGTTTGAACGGGGGTTGGAGTGCGAAGCTCGCCGAGGGCTGAGCTCCCTAGAAGAAATATAAAGAAAAAAGTTTTTAAATTATGTTAATAATAGTTTATTAATCTTAATTTATATAAAGCAGTTTCTTGTGCTTCAAAAAATTTATATATAATATAAAATAATATAATAAAAAATTATATATATATATATATATATAATATTATAATATAAAATTTGTCTAATTCTGTTCATACCTACATAATTTTACACCTAAAATTAATGAAGTTTTAAACGGAATATGTAGTGACTTCTGTGATAAAGATGAGTTTTTAAAATTTTACTACATTTATAAAATGATTGATAAACGTAACAGCTGTGTTCTAATTTTTTATCTATATCTCAAAAAGACATTTTAGGTTAGGTGATATCGATGCCATACAAACTAAAATTGAGTCAGATCATCATTCTATTATAATGATGTTTTAAAAATTTAACAAATTACCTTAATAAGGGTGATTTGGATCGACAGTTTTGAAAGATCCTCTTAAGAATTAAATTTAACTTTAAAATAGATATTCAGAAAACTTATTAAAACTAATGACGAAAACATTACAAACCTTTAAACGTGATTAGGTTTACTGCTTTAACATATCAACATTTAAAAACATACAAAATACTTCTTATCTCTTTATAATATACAGTGGCTGAAAAAAGTTATCGACCAGTTATTTTCTTTGATTTTTTGCCAAATCATTTCAGCGAAGAAAAAGCGCGTTTGCTATAAATGTTAAGAACATGCAAATGACTTCCGTCCACAGGATCATATTAATTTTAGACTAAAACATTCATCAGTTTTTTGTGTCAATAAAGAGTTTATTTACTTACATATTTATTTATTTTTTTGACTGTATTCTTAAATATCGTGTTTATGCTTGAGTATAAATCAACTCGCATATATGTAGATATGCGTATGAGTTGAATCACGCAAGTCGTCGACGGACCCCCCCCCCCCCAATTTGCCTGCTGCATTCCTCGACTTATACGCCATTATATATGGTAATTAACGTTAAAAACTAAGTTAAAATTAGATAATAAATATTTTACAGTTATTGTAGCAAAAGAGTTATTTATATGCCGCTAAAGGCCAGTTCTCTCGTGAGATTCCGGAAAAGTTATCGATAGGAAAATATACTCTGAATAGTATTTAAAAAATATACATAAAGATGACCATGACATTCAAGAATTTAGCACGATTCTCGAAACCTTATTGCATAACATCAATTTGTTTAAATGAAGAAGAAATTTCAGAAGATTTTCAACCGTTAAATACATGTACAAAATGAACAAATCTATGTTTGGGAATTTATATTAACTAGGTGGTATGCTAAAAATTTATTTTAATAACTCGATTAAATGTTCTATTTAAATAATTTTTTATAGCTGTGCCTTATTAAATATTCAAAATGTGCTTTTATTAAGTATTAAAAAATCGAAAAAATCTAATAATTTCGTACATGCTGTTTCATAATAAATTATTTTTTAATATTTATATTATTCTGTTAATAATGTACTTTATGGAATGGAATTCAGATCACATGTAATTATTATAATGTATTAAATATTAATATATATTTACATACAAATTAAAAACATCAAAAATTTAAAAAAAAACATTAAAAATGTTTAATGTGAGCTAAACTAGAATTAATTCTAATTCAAACTTTCCAAAGAATCAAGGGAAATAAAAATTGTAACGTTGAATAAATATTGATACAATTTAGACTTCACTATCATACCAAATAAATTTAGGTAGAAAATGACCCTCGCTCGATAGGTACTTTAATTTAATAATGTTTCTATTTAAATGCATAAAAGACAGTAAATTTAACAATCAAACTAATTCAAGAAATAAAAATACCAAATAAATTAAAGCGAAAAAAAGAGTTCCTTAAAATAGTGATTCAATATATTACATACACCACAAAAAAAAAACTGAATTATTCATTAAATTTGTTAAGTTATTTTTTAAAGAAGAAAAATAATTTAGCTAATTTTTATTCATTTTAATTAATGTAATGAGCAATCTAAAAATTATATTTATAAAGTATATGTATATTTCTATAAAAGTAATCTTTACACTATCAATTTATATATGAATTTCAACAGGAAAATACTACCATGCAAAGAAATTTAAAATAACTTTTTATATCAACTCTAATATACATTTTCCAACACGTTTTCTGCAAATGGCAGAATCTTTCTGTGAAATTTGAAATATAGCTATGCTGAAATAGCCTACAATTTCAACCATGATTACTTATTATTGAGTGCAATTAACAAGGATCATTTTCTACATTTAAATAAAAAAAAAAGGATTCATTCAAAATCACATATATCTGCTGGGATAGAGCCAACTAATTTTACGAATTCTCATTCAAAACCATTATTGCCAAAAACTAATATTCAATCTTCCATAATTGGCATCCCCTAATTTAAGCTTTGTGTGATGAATAATATAAATTGAATATTTAAAAATAAGGAATGTGTAAGCCTTCTCTTTCTCCATGCACTGGGCGGAAAAAAATGTTCTTAACGGAGCAAAGTAATTTTTTAACGATTGTTTATTTTAAAATAATAACAATAATAATCAATCTGAGAACATGTATATGAAGTATTTGTATATTTCTATAAACGTAATCTTTAAAAAATTACAAGCTTATGCTTCATTTTAAAGAGCAACATTTTTCGAAGTAAAGAATATTTACAATAACTTTTGATGTTAATAATAATATACAATTTCCAACACGTTTTCTGTAAATGTCAGAACCTTTCTGAAAGTTTTGAAATATAGCTTTCCTAAAATAGCCTACAATTTCAACCATGGCTAGGTATTCTTGAGTGCAGTTAATGGAGGTATATTTTTTCAAAAGAAACAATTCTCTCAAAATGCATCTATTGGCTGAATTAAGCTAACTAAAATCTAAAAGTTCTTATTCATATTCAGCATTGAAAAAAATAATATTCAGTATTTCATAATCGAGATCAACTTTTTTTTATTATTAAACGAAGCAAAGTTATATTATTAACTCAAAGTTATATTATCAACTATTATATATTTTAAAAAACAATAATAATAAATTTAAAAACATATTAATAAAGTATAGGCATATTTATATAAACATAATCTTTAAACCACCAACTTATACTTCAATTTCAAGAGGAACATCTTTCCATGCAAAGAATATTTATGATAACTTTTGATGTTGACTCTAATATACAATTTCCAACATGGTTTCGGTAAATGGCAGACCCTTTCTGTGAAATATAAAATATGGCATTCTTAAAACATCCTACAATTTCAATAACGACTGCTTATTCTTGAATGCAGTTAACGAGGGTCGCTTTAAAAAACTTTTCAAAAGAAAGATTCATTGAAAAGCACATTAATTGGCTGGGATAGAGCAAACTAATTTCGCAAAATTTTGATTCATATTCAGTATTTAAAAATATAATATTCTATCATCCATATTGGGGATTCAGTAATTTAAGCTTCGTGTGTTTGAACAATATAAGCTGATATTTTAAAAATAAGGAATATGAAAAGGATATATATCTATCGCTTCGTCTTTGTACTGGTCGGAAAAAAAAATTAACAAAGCAGAATAATTTAGTTCACTATTATTCATTTAAAAGTAATAATAATAATTTGAAAACTTATTTATGAAGTGAAGTTATATTTCAATAAACGCAACCTCTAAAACACTAGTTTACAAATCAATTTCAAGAGGAGCATCTTTCCACACAAAGAATATTTAGAATTACTTTTGATAGTAACTCTAATATACAGTTTACAACACGTATTCTGTAAATGGCAGAACCTTTCTGAGAAATTTGAAATATAGATTTCCTAAAATAGTCTGTAATTTCAATCATGACTACTTATTCTTGAGTGCAGTTAACGAGGGTCATTTTCTATAATTTTTCAGAAGAAAGATTCATTCAAAAGAACATTTACCGGTATCATCACTCTTCTGTTAAAACTGTTTCAAGTGCGAAGCGAAAATTATTTTATGGTAAAAGTTATTCAAAGTAGTTGATGTTAGAATGATTGAGATAAACAGCGGTGACGCTTTAAAGTGCCGTTATGAAATTTTACATAAAGCTGTTTGAAATATTAAAATGATTGTGATTTTGTTTGAGGATGTTTAGAAGGCTTCTGTAAAGTATGAATTAAATTAAATAATCCTTGTTTAAGCTTGAAAATACTGTACACAGTTTTATTCTGTGTTTTGAATAGTATCATCTTATCATAGTATAGGTATAATTCGATAAATGTACTCTTTAAACCACCACTTTACACTTTTATTTCAAGAGTAACATTTTATACGCAAAGAAAATTTAGAAAAACATCTGAAATATAACTTTCATATAACAGACAATAATTTCAATTATTACTACTAATTCCTTAATGTAGTTAACGATGGTCATTGTCTATGGTTTTTCAAAAAAAAAAATTACGTAAAAGCATATTTAACGGCTTTAATAATGTTGATTAATTTCGCAAAATCCTAATTTATGTTCAGAATTGGCAAAGAATACTATTCAATCTTCCATAATCGGGATTTACTAATTTAAGCTTCATGTGTTTGAATAATATAAGCTGATTTTATAAAAAAAATAACAAATATGAAAGCTATTTTTTCCAACGAAGAAAAGTAATTTAGTTGACTATTATTCATTTAAATAACAATAATCGATTTGAAAAAATGCTTATGAAGTATTGGTAAATAAATTTCTATAAATGCAATCTTTAAACCACTAGTTTATATTTCAATTTCAAGCGGGACATTTTCCATCGCAAAGAACATCTAGAATAACTTCTGATGTTAACTCCAACATATAATTTTCAGCACGTTTTCTGTAAATGTCAGAACCTTTCTGAGAAATTTGAAATATAGCTTTCCTAAAATAGCGTACAATTTCAATCATGACTATTTATTCTTGAGTGCAGTTAACGAGGGTCATTTTCCACAATTTTTCAGAAGAAAGATTCACTCAAAAGAACATTCACCGGTTTCATAACTCTCCCATAAAAATTGTTTCAAGAGTGAAGCGAAAATTATTTTATGGTAAAAGTAATTTAAATTAGTTGATGTTAGAATGACTGAGATAAAGAGCGGTAGTGCTTTAAAGTGCCATTTTGAAATTTTACATAAAGCTATTTGAAATATTAAAAGGATTTTGAGTTTTATTTGAGGATGTTTAGAAGACTTATGTAAAGTATGAATTAAATTAAATAATCCTTATTTAAGCTTGAAAATAATGAACACACTTAGTTTTATTCTGTATTATTATGGAATATATAAGATTAATCAATTCGCTAATATCAATAAATCGGATAGAAATGTTAAAAGTAGATCTGAAGATTGTGTGAAAATTATATTCTTTATCCTATAATCGAATGAAAGAATGAATGTCACTAGATTTAATTAGGAAAATAGCCACCGAGAATTCCAACCCCCTCCGTTTCCTCGAGAGAATCATAAACAGATTTAAAGTGAAATATCAAGATAAACAAAATAACGATGCTATAAAAAATTTAAAATTTTGTAAAATTAATAATATCCCAAAGTTTTTTGAAAGAATGAGACATGCATTAGTTAAGTTTGATATTACATTAATAGCAGTCCCCCCCTAAATTAAGAGTTTTATTGAATATAAAGATTGACCCAATTCAAAACATCAATAGATCAGGAGTATAGAGTATCCCGTTCAATACAGGTAATAACGATTATATATACATAGGTAAAACTTCAAGGAAAGTTCAAACAATGCATGATCAACATGATGCAGATTTTCAGATTGGGTAGACCACACACCGAATATGCAAGATTAGTACAAACTCAGCATATAGAAATATAATATACTAATTCTAAAATAATCTTTCATACAACTAATAACGTTGAAGCTATCACAAGAGAATCCATCGAAATAGTACTATCCAATAAAAAATAGTATGTAATGATGCAATTTACTAAGATATTTACGCAATCTAGAGGCATTTTATACATGGTAGTTAAACCTGTGTTTTTGAAAATATTTTCAGTAGCTTCTTTTTCTATTTCTCACTTTATACTCCGTAACTCCTTGGAATAAAATGGACTGTTCCAGATGGAGCTTGAGAACGCAAAGCAGCAACAACTGCCTTTTCAGTTTTATCACTGATGATACCGCGTAAGCAAACGTTCTGAACTTTTTAAACGGACTGAATGTATTTTTAAGTATTTCTATTTGTTTTCAAGCACATTTTAAGCAAATATATATACATTTACATGTACTTTTATGTTTTAATTAGTATACAAAGTGAATTCTGCACTGAATTTGTTCTTAACTCCAATTGCCATTGAATGTCACACTTTATCAAAAAAATTCAACTGCAGTTTAAAAGTAAGATAAGTAAACACCATGAAAATAAATGATGCTGACATTAGACTCATCAGATGTTAATAGAAGAGCAATTGTAATACTTCTGAAAAAATATACACATGCATACATTTAAATTTAAAATCAACTCTATTAATTTTTTTAATTGATTTTAGCAGAAAAATAATATGAAATTTAAAAAAGGAAAAATAAAATTCAATAACTATATTTTGCCCTTAATGTTATTATTTTTATAACTTTATTCATTTGCATTCATACGAAATATATAAAAATGACTATTAGATGTTACGATATACATTTAACACTAAAGAATTTTGAAAGTGTGAGAAATTTCTTCGTCGTCTTATTTACATAAAATATTTATTTAATTATCTTTATTGATAGATAAGTAACTTTTTCGATTATCCTCTGGTCTGCATGAAAACTTGCCCATACGGCAATTCATTTTTTTAAAAAATAATTTTTATATAATCTAAATTTTCATTTTTTTCGCTTACAGGAGCATTTTGTATACATTTTCATAAAGCTGATAGCTTAAATATTTTTGACATAGCACTGATTATAAGGAAAGTTTTAAATTTTTGGAGTAGGACAGGATTAAAAACATAAAATATATTCAATAATATATCGAATTATCTAGCAGACATTTTAGGACTGAGGAATTTGTTCCATGATTAGAGATGGTTGCTTTTGGCATATAAAATTAAAACGGAATTACGGAATGTCCATTAACTTCTACAACGGTCACTCCCAATACCGGACACCTCTAATTAGCCAATATAATACAAGGTTGGATTTTTTTGTAGAAAAAGGAATTTATTGAAGTATAAATAAATAGATCAGTGTCTCTTTCACTGGAACTCCAAATTATGTTTGCAACTTCGGTAAATGGTAAATTTTAAACTTGCTCCGACATTGTTTTGATTATAAGTAATACTTAGAACTTCTAAAGTAGAATAAGGTTAAAATTTAACTTTTCAAAAATTCTAAATGCAGAAAACACCATCAATAACAGACACTTATGCTGAATTTGTTTGTTATTTGTACGTATTCTCTTTTCTGGAATGAAATATATGCTTATGTTAAAAAAGGCTAGATCATCTCAGAATCTCTAGAACGATAAGGCTCTCAAATAATAACAAAACAACCAGTACTAGTACATAAAATCATAAACTGCGTAACACTGATTGAAAACAAGCAAGGACTTTTCCAAATACCTCCACGGGACCTTTTATATGATAATGATGATGAGCTATACAACTAATTAAACAATTTTTTTTAAGCAGCTATAGAATCAGTGTTACTATTAAAGAAAAATTATGTTATATACGTCTCGTCTGTAAAAAAAGCACTCAGCTCGTCTATTTTACTATTGATACCTATATTTTTTTCATTATCTCAATTACTTTTTGTTACCTATCTATATTTTATTACTGTATAATTGTTTGGTATTTTTTTTAATAAACATATTTGGGTGGGACTAGTTGAGCTCAAACCAATTGGTAGGCCGCCCCACCTGGCTGAATCTGAATCTGAATCTGCTAAAAAATGTTAATGTTTCCTAAATATGTTGTCTACATAAGGATCTTGTAAAAACACAATTGGGCACTTCTAATTAAAGAGCATCATTAAACTAAATTTTTTATACACAACATGTATAAGTTTTATATATGTTTACCTCAAAAAATCAGACACCTCCAAATTGAAGTCAAATTCTCTAGGTGCCACCTATTAAGGAGTTTTATTATATATATATATATATATATATTGTATTTAGTCATGTTCTACTCTAGAAGTTCAAAATATTGATTATAATGAGTCCGATGATAAATTATCAGGTTTACGAAAATTGCGTACAATCTTGGAAGTCGTTAATGCTTACCAAAAAAAGGCTGCGATTTAAAAGGATGAAATGTCTGAAATTTAGACGCATAAAAAGTCTAAAAAATTAAGAGAAAACAAAAATGGAAACTTCTGAAAACTAAACACCCCGTTTCAGACTTTAAAGTTTCTGAATATCCAACCTTTTAATTTACAATGTGATAACAAAAATCGTATGCATATAATTACAACAAAACCTGTGTAAATGAAATCGCTGTCGAAATGAATTTGTTTTACAAAGGTTTCGACGAAAGTGGTTCAGCGATTACTGGACACGACTGTATACAAAGTATTTGCTCTGCAATGACTTATGTCGAATATCAAAGTCTACTGTCTTAGATGCCCATATGTTAAATTTCAGAAACGTAGTTGCTATATTAACATATTTTGGCCTGAAGAAGAAAAGGTTTTAAGATATACTTTTAAAGAATTTTAAAGGTGGGGGTGAGACGGAAAGGCTTAATTTTAACTTACGGGGCTATATTTGTGAGGGTGGTTCAGACGTGGCCTTATCTTTATGATCCTGAGTCTAAATGACAGTAGTAACGTCTCATCCATTGTAACAAAAGTAGCACCGTAATCTTCAAACAAGCCTTAACCCAATCCACCTCCTTTCACCTCCTCATATAATATGTTAATACAGCAGCAATGGTTCTGAAATTGAGCATATAGGTATCTAAGACATTAAGCTTCGATATTCCAAATCAATCATTGCAATACAAATATTTTATACACAGAAATAGCAATAATTGTTGAACCACCCTCATTTATAAAAAGAACATAATTCCATGATGTAGTTTAGATCGAAAACATACAAATATTCAGTCTGAGATAGGACTGATTCATTGAGAGGATCAGTCTTCATAATGACGAATGCGTTGATCAAATCTTCTAATTTAAAAATAAAAAAATGTGTATTTTCATAATTTACTATCGACTTTTTTTATAGCTAATATTTATTTGTTTATTATTTTGAGAAAAATATATTAATAATTTGCTAATAAGTATAATGAGTTAATGATGTTTCATTGTTTCGAAAAAAATATAATCTTATTTGAGATCATGTGTTCTTTTGTAAAGCTCCACGAAAACCCAAATAAAAGAAGTGTTTCATAAATTGTTTTGTAGACTTGAAATGATATTTCGTCTTCAGAGAATTTATTTCAGAATTAAGGAAATACATGAAAATAAGATAATAAGAATTTCAAATTAGATTCAACCAAAATATCATTAATGTATTTTCTTCAATTACACATAAGATTAAAGGAGAAGACTGGATTAAAAAAAGCGAAAATAGTATTATTGTTGTTTTGAAAAAGAAATCAATAAATAAACTTAAAAAAAGACACTAATAAATTTTCACTTTTTTTCAGAATGGTGTAAATTCTAAAAGCTAACTTTATTTTGAAATAATATTTCTGTAACATAAAAATCTGTAGAAAGTAAATAATGACCAATAATTAAAGTATAACTACAAATACACAATAACATTAAAATATAATGGTAAATTAAATAAAAAAGTTGGTTGTTCTTTATTATTTTACATGATATTAAAAGATCTGCATTTCTCTACATTTTCAATTACTTAAGTTATAAAAAATAAATTGTATTTCAAAGATTATTGGAAATTTTTTTAAAAAGTTACCTTTTTTAAAAGTTTATTATAAATCTAAGAATCTTATGTTAATTATAACTAACAGTCTAAACACTATGAAGAGTAAGAAATAACGGACATTTAACCTAGAAATACACCATCTACCAATAAGTATTTGAAAACTTTCAATTTTTGACATTTTCTCAAATATTTAAAAATATACTTGTTAGATTCTTCTGAAACTTCAGGATTATGAAGATTATGTCTGGCCTCATATTTATCAACATCCATTTGATAAGCAGGGCAATTACAGGGCAAACATAAAATTAAAGAATAGCAGAAATATTTGGAATCACCCTGTACATGAAAATGCACGAAACGATTTATCGCTGCAGAATACAAATATGTGGATAATGCAAAGCATGTACACTGATTTTTATAAGAATAGCATGTATATTCATGAAGAAAGAGTGATTTTTTTAAATTAAAAAAATTCTGGTATGTTTTTTGTTTATATCATGCAGAGTTTTTGACCAAATTTAACGCAAATTTTAGAAATACTGGCAAAATCTATTAGAAAAAATATAGCGCAATTGGAATATAAATATATTAAATATTTTATGAAATATGAGTAGTTTTATGAAATAATTTTTATCTGCTCATGTGCGTATGATAAAAACGATTCTTTTACATCATTTAATAATCAATTCTATGGAGTAACCTATAAAAAAAATCCAATCAAATATCGTGAAAATTCAAAAATATATCATTATTATAAGTAAGCTGTTTTTACATTGCTCTCTAAAAACGGCTGAATGATAAGTGATTCTCCACAAATTGACATTTTTTTATTAACTGACTTTTAGGGAAAATTAGTATTTAATGTATACAATATCTAAAGCAATATTTCTGTTAATAAGTATTTTGGCATCTGTGATAGTAAAGAATAAAAGCTCTTTTCGTTTTCTATCACAGGTTCAAGATACTTATTGGATTATCAAATAGATGTTGATAAATATGAGGTCAGACAAAATCTTAATAATCTTGGAGTTTCAGAAGAATGCGACAAGTATAATTTTAAGCATTTGACAAAATGTCAAAAATTGAAAATTTTCAAATACTTATTGGTAGATAGTGTACACGTCATTATTTATTTCTTACTGGTTGAGACATATGATTGTCATGTATGGATTGCTATTTTGAATCAATATTATCTTTACAAAAGGACATATCAACACTGAAGGAATGTGGTGATCTATGTAAATTAAAGAGAAATGAATAATTGAAATTTCATAACAACCGTTATGTATTTATTTGAAATTTATTTACATATTTCGTGTATTTCTATTGCATGTAATCTCACAAACATAATCATGATTTCCAATAGGACAAGTATAATTATCATTTTGTAACTCTCTGAGGGGAATGCAATTGTGTTTCTGCTTTCTTTAATTAAACGAAGGAATTTAGAAATTTTTTATTTTAAATAAAATATGGAAAAGTAATTTTTTCCCTTTTGTTCGACGAAAGTTATAAAGTTAAAACTTATTTCAATATTTTTTGAGAAAATCTTAGTTTAAAATAGGTGAGATATCACCCATTTTAATTGTTCCTCAAGGGACTAAATACTACCATTGCGTAACAACGTAAATATGCATTATTTTAAATTGTTTTTCCATATAAATCATTTTTTAGTTCACTCTGGAATACACAATGAAAAATATTCGTATATTTCAAACAGAAATATGATACACATAAATAAAGATTCTTGCGTATATTCCACTCCATTACACACCCTCACTTAAAACTCTACAACACTTTACTAAATTGAGCGGATAAGCCACTTATTTCCTGCGGGCCTCGAGCAGCTCCTGTTTTCATCCGGACGATAGGATGCCATTTTAACTGCAGTTCCCATTATGCATATTTCGTGTAAAAAGTATATGAAATTTTATGCAGAACAGAAATTTTATTCTATGGAATATGTATGATTTTTATTGAATCATGAATTATGAGTTATTTTATTTTATGGTTCATTTGAAAGAAGTTAATATTCGTGAAAAACAAAGTTCACTAAGTTTTATATGTAAAATGAACTGCCTTTAACAATTTAATTTAAAAATAATTATTTTGAAGATATTGCAATACAATAACATGGAGTTTCGGGAAAAAGTCTTTGCGGAAATGTATGACCTGTACTATTCTCTTTACACCCTCAGTTTCAGGAAAAATCCTCCCATATTTTTCTAAGTATTTAACAAAACGTCGAAAATTGAAAGTGACTAGTTAAATTTGACTATATAGTACATAATTATCATTTTGTCAATAAGCCACATATATTTATCATTGTCTAACTCTTTGAGTCATGCAATTGTGTTTCCTATTTTGTAAAATTCCCCACGGAAATTTTAAAAAAAAAATTGAAAATAAGGAAAAGCAATTTTTTTTGTTTTGTTTCACGAAAGTTATAAGACTAAATTTATTTCAATTTTTTGATGCAAATTACATTTCAAAATAGGTGGGATATGACCTATTTTAATTACTTCTCAAGAGGATAAACGCTTCCATTGCATAAAGTTGAGATTTAAAGAGCTTTAACTTAGAGAATTGATTTTATTTGAATAGAAAAGAAAATAAAGTACCTTTCTTTATCCTCTGGTTTTGTTCGACGTTTTCAGAACTTTATATCCTTGTTGGTATAAGATTGCTGGTTGTGGAATAACTTGAAAAACATTGTCTTGAAAAACATTCGTTGACTTGTTTGTTGATTTTAGACTTTCGAATATGAATTGTTACAGAAATAAAAATATGATTTAATGGGATTTTAAAGCGATTTAATAGACTTCAGCAAAACGTAAACATTCTTTTTGAATCAGAAGATTCTAAACTGTCCCGCAGTCAACTGCAGAATAAAGAATACAATCTAAAAAGATGGATTACAAATGGATAAATACAAAATTTATCTATGAAAAAACAAAAACATATTGGGAATTAACAAACACAAATGAATGAGAATTAATGAAATATAATATTAATTAATATCAAAAGTTTTGGTGCTGCCATCTACAGTCATATTTCCGAAATAATTAGTGTCTTTTTACTGAAGATTTCCTTTTAGGATTCAACATCCTCCGCCCCCGGCAGTAGAGGGGATACCTTTGTAATAGAACGTTTGATGTCACCGTCCGCTGTTTTAATCAAGACGACACGAACTCGATTGTTCTGTCCTGGGAAAGTTTGTAGAATGCGGCCCATTTTCCATCTCATGGGCAGGGATCGTTCCTGAATTATTACCAAGTCTCCTTCTCGTAGATTAACACTTGGAGTAGTCCATTTAGGACGCTGTTGGAGATGTTGGAGATATTCTCTTGACCATCTATACCAAAATTGGTTCTTGGCCCTTTCAATAAGGCGCCAACGAGCATTTAATGATAGAGCTCGCGAATCAGAAGCTTCTGGAATATCAAGGAGCGGTGCTCCGATAAGAAAATGACCTGGCGTTAATGCGCGCGGATCTCATGGATCTGATGACATCGGTGTTAGAGGTCTTGAATTTATGCAACTTTCTATTTGACACAGTAAAGTAGATAATTCTTCAAAATTTAAAATACTGGATTTACATGCCTTTAACAGATGATTTTTTGTAAGCTTTACAGCTGCCTCCCATAGCCCACCAAAGTGCGGCGCATATGGAGGAATGAAATGCCAATTGATTTTTTGGCTCGAAAGAAAATCTTGAATTTCTCTGTCCCTCAAATATTGGAATAACTGCTTCAGTTGATTTGCTACACCTACAAAATTCTTACCATTGTCTGAATAAATATCATACGGCAGGCTTCTACGTGCAATAAATCTCTTTAGGGCTGCTAGCAAAGCTTGCACAGACAAGTCTGATACCACTTCCAGATGCACTGCCTTAGTGCACATACAGACGAATACATTTATGTAAGATTTTAATTTTATCTTACTTCTAGGCAAATTTGGCTTGGTTATGCAGGGGCCGGCAAAATCTATGCCAACCTTGGAAAATGGACGGATTGGGGTGATTCTGTCAACGGGAAAATCTCCCATCATTTGTTGACAAGCTTGGTTTTTTAGGCGTTTGCAAAGTACACATTTGTTGAGCTCTTGTCGCACAGTAGAACGATCATTAACAAACCAAAACTGTTGATATTACTTGAATCTAAAAATACATTTAGTGGTAATAGTTTACTTTTGCTTGGTAAGGGTTTTCTTTCTTTTAACAACTTAAGCTCTGTGTTGAATTCAGAACTTAGAATTAATTTTACAATGCATTAATTGAGTTAGAAATTTCTTCTGAACTTAGATTTCCAAATTTTTTCGATGTACTATGTCTAGCATTATGAATAAATCTAAGACAATAGGCTGTGACTCTTGACAGCTTAGAGAATTTCGAAAACTTAAAAAGAAAGTCAGGATATGCACTTACTTGTGTTACATTACTGACAGAGTCAATTTCTTGAGTTAACTCTGAAATTGGAGCAGTGAATTTTGGTATTGGGATTTGCTCATTTGACAGCAGCCATGGAGGCCCATGCCACCACAGAGAATGATTAAGAAGCTTTCGTGGAGGAATTCCCCTAGAAGCTACATCTGCAGGATTTAAAGCACTTGGAATATGATTCCATTCATGGGAAGGCATTAATGCCTGTATATGGCATACTCTGTTAAGTACGAATTGATTTCCCTTTAAAGGTGGTGCTTTTAGCCAACTGAGAACAATTTGGGAATCTGACCACAAATAAATATTGTCAAATTTTACTTTTAATGTGTCGATAATTACAGAACATAACTTAGCTAGCAAAAGACCTGAACAAAGCTCGATTCTAGGCAATGTTTGAGGTTTAATAGGATTCACCTTAGTTTTTGCAGCAATCAAATTAACAAATACCTTTTCAGGTGTAACAATACGTAAATATGTAACAGCAGCATAAGCTTTATTCGAACCGTCGCAAAATCCATGCAGTTGAATTTGAACAACTGCTTCATTAAGTAAATTCATGTATCGAGGAATTTCTAACGATTTCAATAAATGCATTTCAGATGAAAATTCATTCCAAACCTGTTGTATGGCAGGTGGGATTTTCTCATCCCAAGAAATCTTATCCTTCCAAAGATCTTGCATCATGATTTTTAACTCTATTGTTGTAGGAGCTAGGAAACCCAGAGGGTCAAAGATTGTAGCCACTACAGATAACAAATCTCGTTTTGTTTGTACATCCTTTAAATCAGCGAACCTAATTTGTAAAATATCTTTGGAAGAGTCCCAAAGTAAACCAAGCACTTTAACAGTATCATCTTCTTGAATGACCTTTTTTGAGGAAGCCTTTATTTCATCAGGTAAGTGATCTATTACATCAGGATCGTTACAGGCTCACTTCCGTAGATTAAAACCTCCATTTTTCATAATTTTAATTAGCTCTGTCACTAAATTCTGAGCGTTTTCTCTTGAGTTGGATCCAAAAAGGAGATCATCCACATAAATTTAATCTTGAATAATTTGGCAGGCCTTTTGATTAAATTGTTCATGATCAATGGCCAACTGGCGTAATGTCCTAATGGCCAAAAAAGGTGCCCAGGAAAAACCGTATGTAACGGTCAACAGCCTGTATGATTTGATAGTGTCTTCTAAATCTCCAAGGAATGCGTTGATAGTCAATATGCTTCTGATTAACGAGGATTTAACTAAACATTTTTTCGATATCAGCACTAAAAGCAATTGGATTCATTCTAAACTTTAATAATAAAGGAAATATTTCCGGCTGCAATTTTGGACCTATCTCTAGATAATCGTTTAAAGAGCGACCTGATGAACCGACTGCAGATGCGTCAAATACTACTCTAAGTCGTGTAGTTGAACTATCTTCTTTTAATACCCCGTGATGTGGAAGATAAAAATGATCCGGATTTGAAATTTCTGAATTTGGTATAAGTTCCATATGCCCCAAGTCGATATATTCTTGCATGAATGCTAAATATTGCTCTCTAAGCAAAGGGTTTTGGTGGAGTCTCTTCTCCAAAAAATAAAACCGCTTTAGAGCTTGAGATTTTGAATCACCGAGGATTGGTTTAGATTTAAACGGCAAGTTTACAACATATCGTCCTGATTCTGTGCGTGAAACGGTTTTAGAATAATTATCTTCAACAAGAGAAATTGGATCAGAACTGGGAACCGACTCAAGTTCCCAGAACTTTTGCAGCTGAGTATCTGCGTAATAACATGACAACTAACAGATGAATTTTGGTTTGATTCATTCGAATAAATAATTCCCGATATTATCCAACCCAGTTTAGAATTAATAGCACTCGGTGATCCTTTAGGTCCTAAAATAGACTCTCCTATTATGATATTAGCAAACAAATATGCACCTATAAGAAGATCAATAGGACTGGACACATGGAAATTTGGATCCGCAAGATTCAAGCCTTCAATATGTGGCCAAAACGTAGTCGTAATCAGAAAATTTGGTAAATTTGTTGTTATCTGGTTAACAACTAACGCGTCTAATTGAAAGACTTCATCATTAAAAAAGGGAGAGAATGTCAAAAGAACTTCCTGAAAAGCTGTTTCTGCAACTAAATTATTTATACCTGAGATTTTATGATTTGTAGGCCTTGATGGAAGACCTAATTTTTCACAAGTTTTAGAAAGTAGGCTCTTTTGAGAACCACTATCGATCATCGCCCTGCAAGGAATGAATTTGCCTGATTTGGACTTTACACGTATAATGGCAGTAGCCAACAATGTTTGAGAATTTCTACTAAACGACTGATTAGTAAAACAATTTGATTCATTTAAATTACCTACAGCATTTGGGGTTGTTACATGATCTTGTTGTCCAATAATTTGTTGTTGTGCAGGGGCAAATTGATCACGATGAAGGAGTGTATGATGTTTCGAATTGCAATGTTTACATGTGGTATTTATCAAACAATTAGCAACAAACTGGTTAGAACGCAAACAGTTCGTACATAACTTTTTAGATTTTACTAAATGCCAGCGTTGCTCAACAGGTAAATTCTGCTTTGATGGGCATCTATGAAGTTGGTGAGGTTCATTACATTTTGGACAAATAATTTTTTGTGATTTATTCACATTATCCGTTACGACAGTATTCGATACCGATCTTTTTGGAAAATGTTGAGATTTGGGATCAAATTTATGATTAGATTTAGATTCAGTTTTAATAAATTCAACATTACAATTCTGCAGACTACGTGCTTGTTTTTCAAGAAAACTAATTACCATTTCATAAGTTGGAAAACAATCATTATTTAATGATAACTCCCACTGTTTTCGCAAATTATCATCAAATTTTGTTTGAATTAAATAGACTAAAATCAAATCAACAAATTCATTAAATTCAAATTTTAAAGATTTCAGTTTTCTGATAACTTCATTGCAAGTGTCCAATAGCTCTAGAATTGATTTTTGCGTAGGTGATTTTAATGATTTAGCATTAATGAATTTTGACAGTAATGAGTATGCCAAATTCTTACGATTATCATAGCGATTAACAAGAGTTTCCCACGCTTCTTTATAATTATCACCGGAAATTGAAAATCCCGAAATTAATTTAGCAGAATAATTTTTTACACTCGCTATTAGATAAGAAAATTTTAACTGATCTGATAAATTTTCATTATTATGAATTGCATTCAGAAATGTTTCCTTAAAGGTAATCCAATTGTTAATGTCTCCATAAAATATCGGCAATTCAAATTTAGATAACTTTAAAGCGTTATGCTTAACAGAAATTGAATAATTACTATTTTCATCCATATTTTCTTGTATTTTTACAACCAAAAATTCCTCGATTTTCACTAAATCGTCAACAACACTGTCCTTCGCTTTAGTGAATGAATCGTATAAAGCATTAATACTTTCTTCGGCGATTTCAAAATAAGATTTCTTTAAATCAGCTTCTAAGCTAATTAATTCTGCTTTAAACTTCTCAGTTAATTTAACATTTTTATTTTCTATTGCTTCAGCTACTTGAATGTTATATCTGTTAATTTCTTTAATTGTGAAATTAAATTTCTGTTCATTTTGTATTTCTACTTTCGTTTTCATTCTGAAGTAATTAACTTTTATAATTAAACTTTAAAAATACGCTAGACGCTGCGGCTGAGGACGGACCAAACAATTTATTTATGTTGAGATTTAAAGAGCTTTAACTTAGAGAATTGATTTTATTTGAATAGAAAAGAAAATAAAGTACCTTTCTTTATCCTCTGGTTTTGTTCGACGTTTTCAGAACTTTATATCCTTGTTGGTATAAGATTGCTGGTTGTGGAATAACTTGAAAAACATTGTCTTGAAAAACATTCGTTGACTTGTTTGTTGATTTTAGACTTTCGAATATGAATTGTTACAGAAATAAAAATATGATTTAATGGGATTTTAAAGAGATTTAATAGACTTCAGCAAAACGTAAACATTCTTTTTGAATCAGAAGATTCTAAACTGTCAACTGCAGAATAAAGAATACAATCTAAAAAGATGGATTACAAATGGATAAATACGAAATATATCTATGAAAAAACAAAAACATATTGGGAATTAACAAACACAAATGAATGAGAATTAATGAAATATAATATTAATTAAAGTCAAAATAGCCTCGTTTTATCAAGATCAAAAGTTGTGGTGCTGCCATCTACAGTCATATTTCCGAAATAATTAGTGTCTTTTTACTGAATATTTCCTTTTAGGATTCAACACATAACTATGTAAATTTTTATTATTTAACATAATTGCATTTCTGTATAATATTTTTCTTTTTAATCACTATGCAATACACTAGGAAAAATATTCTAATATATGAAATAGAAATATGATAATCATAAATAAAGTTTCTTGCATATATTTCACTCCATTACGCAAACTCACTTAAAACCCTACAACACTTTACTAAATTGAGCGGATAAGCCACTTGTTTCCTGCTGGCATCGAGCAGCTCCTGTCTATATCCGGAGGATAGGATGTCATTTTCACTGCAGTTCCTATTACCAATTTTTTCGTGTTAAAAGCATATGGAATTTCATGTAGAACAGAACATTTATTCTATAGAATATGTTTGATTTTATTTAAATCTTGAGTAATATAAAAGCTATTTTTATTTTTATTTGAGGCAAATTTTAATTAGAAATATGTAGAATATCACCTATTTTTATTGCTCCTCAAGGGGTTAAATACTTTCATTGTGTAACGACACAATTTTTATGTTTTAAAATAATTATTTTTCCATATAATTTTGCTCTTAATCACTTTCAATATATAATGAAAAATATTCGAATATCTGAAAAAGAAATATGTGATAATTTACGTAATAATTATTTAATGTGGTACTCATAAATAAAGCTTCTTGCATATATTCCACTCCATTACACACACTCATGTAAAACCCTACAACACTTTACTAAATTTAGCGGATAAGCCAGTTGCTTCCTGCGGGCCTCGAGCAGTTCCTGTCTATATACGGAGGATAGGATGTCGTTTTCACTGCAGTTCCCATTATGAAAACTTCGTTTAGAAAGGATATGCAATTTTATGCAGAACACAACACTTATTCTACGGAATATGTTTCATTTTAATTGAATCATAAATTACATAATGTATAATATTACTAATTAAAGCACACTAAACACACTTTTAAATAATAAAACTTTAGGACTGTATCTTCAAATTTTAATAACACTATAATTAGCGAACAATCTGGTCGCCATTCTTTTTCACAAACTATAAGCAGCGAACACTCTCGTCGCCATTCTTTTCACACACCGTGAACAACAACACTTTATTCTCTCCTTAGTTCACTTCACATTTCAACCAAAGGGAGTTCAGGACGCCCTCTTACGGGACTTATAAATTATGAAATTTCAACAATAAACACATAAGAAAATATTTGTATTTTAGGGTTCGTTTGAAAAAGTATAAATATTTGATATATTCTCGAAAAACAAAGTTAACTAAATTTTCTGTGTGAAATGAAAAACCTTTATTAACTTAATTTTAAAATAATTATTTTTAAAATATTGCAATACAATAACAACGGGGAGTTTCAGCAAAAACATTTTCTGGAAATGTATGGCTTGTTTTATTTTGTTTACACACTTACAATTTTAAGTTGATTCCTCATGTAATTTTCCAGATATTTAATAAAAGCGTCTAAAATTGTAAGATGCCGGTCACCTTTGGCCATGTCGTGTATGTAGTATCATTTTTTAATAAGGCACATATATTTAACTTTGTCTATCTGTTTGATTCATGCAATTCTGTTTCCTTTTTTGTTGAATTCCCTCCGGAAATTAAAAAAATATATTTTTTAAAATAAGGAAAAGCAATTTTTGTGGTTTTGTATCACAAAAGTTATAATATAAAGAAACTTAATTAAATTTTATTGGTGCAAATTTTAGTTGCAGATTGGTGGGACATCATCTATTTTAATTTCTTCTCAAAGGGTTAATCACTTCTATTGCGTAACGACGTAAATTTTTATTATTTAATATAATCTATATAATTTTTCGTTTCAATTTCTTTGCAATACACAATGAAAAATGCACTCATAAATAAAGCAGCTTACAGTCTATCTATACTATATTCCACTCCATTACACATCCTAACTTAAAATCCTATAACACTTTACTAAATTGAGTGGATAAACCACTTGTTTCCTGCGGGCCACGAGCAGTTCCTGTCTATATCCGGAAGATAGGATGTCAGTTCCCGTTAGGAATAGTTTGTGTAAAAAGTGTATGCAATTTTATGGAGAACAGAAAACTTATTCTACGGAATAGGTTTCATTTTAATTGAATCATGAATTACACAAGAAGTTATTTTTATTCAATGATTCATTTGATAAATGATTAATATCCTAATTTCCTAAAACTCTAGGATGAGCCCTACCATTATTTAAAAAAATTTACAGTGAAATTATGTAACGTATGTATTATATTATACTTTTTAATTGTTTTTGCAATAATGTAAACGCGTATAAATTATTAGATCGAGAGATTTATATTATTTTATAATTAATTCATGTGACAAGTATATCACTAATTTATTTTTAAAATCAGAAATCATCTTTTTGCAGAATGTGGGAAAAATTTATACTATTAAATACTATAATACGCTATTATGAACTATACTTAAAGTTTATATGATTGTGTACATTTATATTTGTAATTAACACAACTGTTTAAATGCGTGTCTATCCTTACAATTTTATTGAAAATGTTTAAAAGTTACATACAACTTTCATAAATGTATCACGAATATACAAAGTTGAAAGCTTCTCATGTCCTATCATATATGTTAAATATGCATTTGACGTGCTTTTCAAAGCTAATTAAAAATAATGAGACGTTAATTGGATAGTTTTACACTTAATTGAGCTGATTGCTGAAAATTGTCAAAATTTCTTTTAAAATGCCTTCTGTGATTCTCTTAGCTCAGGCGATATAGACTGTGTTATAAATTATTTTTATGTCATAAATATGTAACTAAATCTCATTTGCAAATCCTCAATAATTCGGTAGTGTACGTGTAAAGGTTTTTAGACACTTCTGTGCATAATAATAATATTAATCATAACTTTAAATTTGTGACTAGATTTACAATTTTATTTAATACTTCTTAAAAATCAAAATAGATTTCTATTAAAGTATAATTCTGAATAGACAATTTTAGTATTCCTACTCATTCTATCAAATATTTTAAACTCTCCCTTTACGTTATTAAAAATATTGATACATTAATTGAAGAGTTTAACTATTAATTGAGATGAGTACTGAAAAGTGTAAAATTTTTTTTGAGAGATCCTGCTGGAATTTTCTTATCTCGAACGAGTTAAATTATATTACAAATTAATTTATATGATTAATATGTAGCTGAACTTATTTTTAAAATTAAAAATCTTTGTATTGAACATAGCTAACGTTTTCGGCGCACTTTTCTTGATTAATAATGAGACTTTGTCAGCGAACACATATCTACGGAAACGTATATTTGATATTT
Source organism: Maratus speculifer (assembly GCA_964019185.1). Taxonomy (NCBI): domain Eukaryota; kingdom Metazoa; phylum Arthropoda; class Arachnida; order Araneae; family Salticidae; genus Maratus; species Maratus speculifer. The sequence continues at coordinate 24,420,341 of OZ025294.1, read as the reverse complement.
ACATATTCTACTAGTTTTCCATTTTTAAGAAATAGAAATTTAAAGAAAAACTGGAATAAAGTTTTTAAAATGTAGAGAGAATTTTACATACACTTTTGTAAAATTTGCGAAAATCTTGTAATGATAGTCTGCAATTACTTTTCCATATAATGTTATATGGCCTTCACTAAAATGCGTTTCTAAAATCTTAGCAACCCCACCAGTGGCTGAGAGATTCTGCTCTCAAAACATAGACGACAAGTACTGGGTTCGAAGCCAATCGCGGTCATCAGCCTAATCGTTGAGGGTTCTCCGTGGTTTTCTTTGAATTTTGAATTTCCTTGCGTAATTACCGGTTGGGTTCTCTTAGAAAAAACCCCATGGAGGGAACTTCCTCCATAGGACCTACATCCCTCGTGTTGAAGATTGGCCGTTACACAACTAACTAAAATCTAAGTATAGTTAAAAAATTATGGCATATAAGAAGATACTTACGCCCAGTAGATCTTTGTTCATAGCATTATTCTTCCACGTTACCGGCACATGGTTCATATGCGCACTTAAAGCAAGTTCATTGTTCGTGTTATTATACTCAAGATTTATAAATTGAATGACAAACGTGCTCTTGTGCTAAAAATTGATGGTTCTGAATCAAATTTATCAGTTAATTGAGATTAAATTGCTATTTAGTTAATAATATAAGATTAGAAAAGTTCTTCGAGGTAACGAAATATAATATGTATATTGTTCGTTATGTTTCGTATAATGGTAACGTAAACATTTTTATTTGCAGTAATTTCCTTACAAATGAAAACTCCTCAGTGAATTTTAATGATATGCTAAAATTGGTCTTCGAGGGATCAAACTGTACAAATGTTAAAGCCTGCAAAGAAACAAAAAACAGACATGAAAACGGATAATGCAAAAAAAAAAAAAAAAAAAAAAAAAAATCTTTATATATTGTTGAAAATAAAATTTGAACCATTATCAAAACAAATACAAAAAACAATATAGAAATTACATAATGTCTTGAAAAAAATAGGTTTGTTTTATAAAGTAAAATGTACATTTTTAGCTCAAAGACATTTAATAAAATATGACAAATTAACAATTTGAATAGTACGACATAGATTCATTATTAAATAAAAAAAAAATTTTGACTAAGCATTGGAGAATAATGTATATATGTTACATATACACATACTTAGGTCTATAACTTTAAAATTTTTCTGCACATATTTATGAGAAAAATAATATTTTATTTAAAAATAAATATAAAATTCTTCCCATCACTAGTAAAATATTAAATATTTAAGAAAAGTATTTCAATCGAAATAATTAAATGTTAGAGATAGAGGTTAAAATTATATGAATTAGTTCTACAAGTTTCCTTTGGAAAATGTCTTGAATAGGTAATTTGAAGCAACATTCTTATCTTGTGCAAATATGTATTTTTAATGGAAGAAATAGTTAATGAAAGAAAACATTCATTGCGTAAACGCACTCGGGAATGCATTGCATTAAATATAAAACATTTTGTTACTATATATTTTTTTAATTGTAATAAGGAATGTAAAGGAAAACTAGAAAAAAAATCTTTAAATATATAAATTATGAGTGCACATTATTATATTGAAAATATCTCAATCTTACCGGGTAGCATATTTCAGATGTGTATATTGCTGGGACGATTACTGTTTCTAAACCAATAGGAGACCGTCATTATCACGGTCAAGTACACGCCCACACAGTTTGATTGACAGGAACTCGTGGACAATTGATCGTGTGTGTTTATTATTTATTTGTACTCGGATTGTTTGAATTTGTACTCGGTAATTAAAAATTAAAGGTACGAAATAATTTTTTTTTTCAAAATGACTGAATTTTATTTACTTCAATTAGAAATTATACTTCCTCTGATCCTGAAATAAATAAATAAATAAATAAATAAAAATTAAAGTAAGAATTCTGCTTATACGGATATTTTCGCAGAATACTTTTTTCCCATTTGTTTAATATATATATAAATCATTTTGGAACGATATTTAGAATATTAAAAGGGTTTGAAATATTTTTTAAATGTCTTATTTATTAATAAAAGACAGCCTCCAATAATTTTTAAAAAAAAATCACCAACGGACTCTCGGCCCGCGATGGACTCGAACCCATATCCTCCGATTTCAAGCTCGACGCTCTAACCATTCAGCCAGTCAGCTCACTTTCATCCGCAACAGATTATCGTTATAATTAGCACCGTCAATTGTCCACGAGTTCCTGTCAATCAAACTGTGTGGGCGTGTACTTGACCGTGATAATGACGGTCTCCTATTGGTTTAGAAACAGTAATCGTCCCAGCAATATACACATCTGAAATATGCTACCGGGTATCATAAATTGTGTTGGAAACTATTATTTAAAAATATTTTTATATACCATTAATTTTAATATGATTTTTATACTTGAACATTGCTAATAGTGAATTATTTTTTTTTTCATCTATTTATCTTCAACTTTAAATAACAATAATACCAAACAAATAAACAAATGAACATTACAATTTTTACAAAAAAAAAAATTAAATGTTAAATTTAAATACATAGAATTTTTTTAAACACTTCTTTAAAAAAATTTAATGCATTTTAAGAAGTAAAGTACATTTAAGTCTCTCATAAAATGGAAGCAATGGAAATATGAGATATCTAAACCTCTTTAAAAGTGACTACACAATCACATTTTAAGCGCATTATATTCTATATAATTCTACATCTTATTTTTCTAAATTTATTTTAGCATTTGAATGCTTTCTATGGAAGAAAAATCTTTGATAAGAAAAAAAAAATAAATAGATAAGATGAACAAACGAAAGCGAAGAAAAAAACATTATTTTCGTAATTCTGAAATATGCAGAGTAAACGGAAAAATACAGAGATTCTTTGATGTGTAGGATTAGATTATTCTATCGAATAAAATGCTTAGAATTATGGCCTTCATAAAAGATAAAATCTTAAACACAAATAAATATTTTCATTTTCTGCGAAACACACTTAATTGTTTACTTATTACGTTTAACTAACCAAAGGAAAACGAATTATAAAATGACTATTATTGTTGAAAATTAGATATCATTTGATTAACTTTGAATTGCCAAATTAGTATCAAGTATAATTACTCATGATATGTTAAAGGTGATGCAATCAAAACATTAAACAATTTTAAAACAATATTTTATCTAAGGAAGGTGATAAACGATGAAATATTTTATTTGGGTTTAAGGCACAAACTGAGAATTAATACAATATTTCGCACAAAAATGTTTGATTATTCTTGTGGTATTCAATTTAAGAATCGTTTAGTTCATGGCAGGATGTAAATAAATAATTTTATTTATTATGGATATTAACGGTGTTGTAATATTTTAAAGAAATCAAAGTAAGTCTTCTAAAAATATTTTTATAGTTTAATTATTGTCATCGCTATGAATAATTGTTCACATTCTGTTGGAAGTGAGACACCTTGTTATTCTATTTTGTTAAACTGATTGAAACTCTACAATCTAAACAAGTGGGTAAGTGTCATCGCAGATTTCACAGTGAGTTTCGTTTAGTATTTTTTAATGATCCTTTAATTTATAAATCTAATTAGTTAATGTTTAGTTATTAAATTCTTTTATAGATTGTAGCATTACTAAATTTAAATTAAAAAATTTATAAATGAAAGTTATTTATTTTAATCAAATTAAAAATGCTCAAATCAAATGTCCAAAACTCCAAATGCATTGAAAATCCAAAAAGCGGAAATATACGTTCCAATAATATTCTAAATGCATCCCAGCTTATATTGAGTTCCTAAGCAGTATGCTATAGGCATTTCGAGTTAATTATTCTCTTTTCCGTCCCGTGGCGTTGGATAATATCCGCCTAAATTGTTAATAACCACCAAATAAGTTTTCGATTTCTTCTACGCTTTAAATAAATTCACTCTGGTAGATGGACTAAATCAATAAATGTATTATATATTATTTGAAGTAAATATGCATTATTGCATATTACTAGCAGGGGTGAAACTCGATATAGTATTTTCACTATATCACTCACTCTGTACTATTACTGAAAAACATGTTATTTACAATTATATTATTTACAAAAACAATCAATAAGATTACTATATTTGTATGCACAGGTTAATAAATTTTACTTTATATTTAAATTTACAACGAAAGGACATCGATCCAAATCACTTTTTTAGCACGACTCTGATTGGTTTAAACATGCATTCCGAATCTTATTAAAAATGTATAAAAAAATTCTTCTCATTCTGAAAGACAATATTTGTTGCCAGATATAGCCGAATTCGGAGACATTACTTCAATTTGCACTAAATACGTATTTTGTCTTTCGTAATCTTAAAAATCGATTTTTCGGCCAAATGTCACCAATATTTTTCAATTATCGCCAATTTATTGGCTGTTGCCATATTCTGGTGACCCTGAACCATATTACCCAAAATGACCCACTAATCAAATTTGATCAAACATGTGACTAAGTTCTATAATCATTAGATAATCAAAAACTGTAGAATATAAAATTGAATCAAAATCGTTTAAGCCATTTGTTAGGTAAAATTAGCTTGACATCATTCAGCATGAAGCGAACTGACCCACTAATATAATTTTGTTTAACATGCGACTCAGACCGACAGTCTTCTCGTGACAAAAGACTTTTCATTACAAAATTTATGTAAAATTGATTGAGTCGTTGTTATATATAATTAGATTGACCCTAACCCATTATCACCCAAAATTATCCACTTATCGAATTTTTGTGAGACGTGTCTTAGTCCAATGGTTTTCTCTTGCCCGAAAAGTTATAATACAAAGTACAGTCAAAATGGTGAGAGTCATTTTCTACATAAAATTACCATGACCCATCATGATCCATTAATGACCCTTATAATCGAAATCTCTCAAATCAAAATCTCTCACTAATCTCTCAAATCCTAGCTCATTAGTTTTTGCGTGCCGAAAAGCGTTAGATACAAAATTCAGATAAAATTGATTGAGCCTTTTTTAGATATAATTAGTTTGAGCCTGACCCGTTATGATCCAAAATGACCCATTAATCGAATTTTCTCGAACATCTGATCTAACCCAATACTTTTCATGTGCCCGAAAATGAAAGAATAGAAAATTTAGTCAATATTGTGCGAGAAATTGTCTAGATAAAATTCGAATGACAAAAAAGTGACCCACTAATCGAAATTACTCGAATGTGTGACCTAGCCCAATGCTTTTCTCGTGCCAAAAATATGCTGTATACAAAATTACATTAAAATCTATCCACTCATTCTGTGGATAAAGCTTGACCATGGCCCGTGATCACCCACAAATGACCTTATAATCGAAATCTCTCGAACATGTGACTTAACCCATTAGTTTTCTCATGTCAAAAAACTGTTACATACAAAATTTCGTTAAAATCGATCACGTCATTCTTTAAATATAAATAGCTTGGCCCAGACCCTTTTTGACCCTTTATGATCCTTTTTCACCCATTAATAGAATTTTCTTGAACATGTGACCTAGCTAAATGATTTTCTCGAGTCCGAAAACGATAAATTACAAAATTTAGTCAAAATCGTGCAAGCTATTTTTAGATAAAATTAGCGTGATCCATAATGATCCAAAAAATGACCAAACTTATAGTATTTTAAGTCACGTGAGTTAACTCAATGGGCTTTCCGTAATCCAAAACAGTAAAATACAAAATTTGGTCAGAATCGTTAAAACAGTTTTTTAGATAAAATTGGTTTGACCATAATGACTCTAAAATGATCCACTAATTTAAATTTCAAGAACCTGTGACGTAGCATAATGATTTTCTCGCGCCAAAAAATGATTGTATGCAAAATGTTAAAATCTATCCAGATGTTCTTTAGATATTAATTACTTGACCCAGACCCACAACGACCCAAAATGACCCACTAATGGAATTTTCTCGAATATTTGACCTAGCCCAATGGTCTTTTCGTGCCCGAAAACGGTAAAATACTAATTTTTGTCAAAATCGTTCCAGCCGTTTTTGAGTTAAAATTTACACACACACACACACAATTGTTGCTCACATTATAGTATAAGATACTTTTCTTAAGGTATTATTATGCCAAGTAGAAGTGTGTACGCACAGCTATCAAAATGAAGAATTGTTTTATATATTTAATTATCCGAAATACACATTTTTCATCTTTTCATCTTTTTTTGTTGTTGTTAGTTTAAATTCTTTCATCCGTTACCCACAAACGAAGTGACTCTATTTAATTCAAAAATGTAAGCAAAAGGGAGAATATGTATGTATATTATGTTTGTGTGAAGCCAACGTCAAAATGGATTAATACATTTGTATTCTTCGATACAGATGGATTTTAACATGTCAACAGCACACCCATTGGTTCGTTTTTTTAAAACATCTCATTATTATTTTTTTCTGAGCAATATTTGTACTATATTTCAGTAATAATCTTAAGAAAAACGCTCTTCCTATTATGTTTATACGAAATTTATAAATAGAATTTTTCTTTAATTAAAAGCGTTGAAAAAGTGGACCAAGTGGGAGCCCTGCATAAAAAAATACGCAGTGCTTTGATGATTTTAATCAAACAAAATATAACCCGTCGAATTCCGACGAAAAAAATAATTAAAAAAGAACTGTTCCATTCATTTATATATAAAATAAAGCTACAAAAATAGTTACAGTAAAAAATGCATCGTATATTAGTTAGTATAACTCTGTTGTCCAAATTATAAAAATTAAACTTTAATCACATATGTAATCAATAAAATATAATAAATATCAGTTATTATAATGAATTTATCAATTGAGACTCTTATATTTGGTAAAAATGCGAATAAAAAAACTAAATTTATTTAAAACTGACGCAATTATACAATTTCAAGTAAAATAAAAACCCGTGATGAATTTCATCTTCGCGAAATTTACATATGCACTTCTCGTATTCATCATGTTTAAAAAATAGTGTTTTAATTTGATTATTTTAAAGTCATTTTAATTCAAAACTTGAAGTCACGATTATCAATAACATCTTTGCATATTAATAATAGCTCTTTGAACTTCCGGGGCTACTCTCAGTACTGTAGAATGAAAAATTCCGTAATTTATGCTTTTTTAATGCATTTGTGTTTAAGTGTTTAGTTTTATCTAAGAAAATAATCATTTTCCTTTAAATATAACGCTCTTTTCAATTACATAAGCATTTCGGCTAGAGATTCAAAATTAATTTCGGTATACATGCAGACGGGAAAAAAAAAATGGAAAAAACATTACAAAGAAAAATGCGTGTTGTCGAAAGAAGTTGTAATTTTCCGTCAAAAATATTTTGACGCAATATGTCCCTAATTGGATTTTGAGAAACTAAACCAGATATATAAAAATTTAAAATATAAAAATTTTATTTATTCTTTTAATTTTACCTGAAAATGGCATGAGTGAAGATAAGTAATCCTCATAATTTCTCTCAATTATGTAAAAAGAAAAATTATTTAAGTACCCCTCCCCCTTTCAAGAAATTTCCTATAATATTTTTAAAATTTAAATATAAAAATGGGATAATTAAAAGGAGGTCCAGGCACATCTACAAATGAACAGTTTAAAAAAAATAGTAGTGAATTTGGATCAGTAGAAAGCAGATGAAAAAAAAAAACAGTTTTAACTATACAGATTACATAAAATTATTAAAAATAAAATAAATCAAGTAAATTTTGTTATTTTTGTAAAATTATAGTTACATGTCTTAGAGAATAGAAATAAACTTGTATTAATCAAGATAATTTTGGACAAAATTTGGAAACCTGATGTTATTGAAAATCTGAAAGATTTACATAATCATTTAATAATTGTTTTCTTAATATTTTGTAGAATTACAAATTGTGCTTAATTACAAATTGTTGTTCTTACAAAATAAATATAGAAATATTTCCCATTTGAAAAACTCCTCAACATGAGCCGAAGAAAGCTGAAAAAATACAAAGGCATCGTTTAGAAAATATTTTTTTTTGTATATTCTTTAATATATATGTTTTAAATCTACGCTTGGAACTACTTTTCAGGTTTTTTTTTTTATTTTTCTCTATTATAAATAAAAATACATGAAGGTGTGTTCGATTTCATTGTTTTATGTATATCAATAAAAAATTGTATTAAATATATTGTTATATGAATCTAAAAACACATATGTTGTCTTGTATAATACACATTTGAAAATCTTAAAAAAAAAACAACAACAAAGAAATAGAGAGAAAAAATTAAAATCTTTATGAAATACGCAATATTTTTTAAACCACTTTTATTTGAACATTGAAGTTTAGTTAAGTGACAACTTGAACCATATTTTTAAAAATAATCTAATTTTTTTAAGTTGTTAACTGTTCCCCATAAACGTCTGTCTTTTTTTTTAAGTGTGCACACCGTTCAGCATGGTTGAGAACTTTGATTTGCAATTTTATTAAAAGAAATTAAAAAAAATGATTTTGCAAATTATAATGTCTGTGGTATATGCAGAAGTCTAAGTTTCCCTCGTTTCTGAACATTAAAAAACTTCATAAAATATGCATAGTTTTCAAGCCATGAAATACATTTAGTTTCCAAAATGATTTTAAATGCCATTATACGAAAAGACATAAAACGAAACTGGATTTTAAAAATATATGAGTAAAATAAAATTTTATATTCAAGAAGACCATATGAATGAAAATATATGTTTTGTAATTTTCCTTTTAGTCTCTCATTGATTCAATAAAATGAATTGCTTTTTAGTTATAAAAAATACATTTGTATATATAAGTTATGACATTAAGCAAAAATTTCTTTTATGTGCATGTTTTAGTCAGGTACAAATATTAAAGAAATGAAGATTAAAATAAATTCAATGTAAGTATGCATAGTTTTATTGAATTAATAAAAGAATTCGATGTATGGAAAATAAATCTTTATTAAAAATAATTCATTGCTGAAAGAGTAGTTTTGATAAACTTATTTTTTCAACAACTATTTAAATACATGTATCAAGAAGATAAATAAATAATTTGCAAAAATTCCTTTTATGAAGTTATTTCATTAAATCAATTACTGTTCATTTGAAAATATGCACATCTGAATTCTCATTTGTGGATATTCTATTGTTGGAAACAAAATTAATCTGATGTAAAGTACAGAAAAATGATATCAATTTATTGTTTTATTGTTAAAAAATAGAAGTCAAGATGAAAAAACGATAAAAAATAATTGATTAAAAATTATAAATATTATTTCGAAATAGAAGACTTCCGTGTTTATTGTTTTAAGATTATTTTTAAATAAAACAAAATCGTAAACTATTATTCAATATTTCGTTTTAGAAGAAACAGTTAATCATTGAAATGCATTTCAATAATTCTATTAATTAACTTTAATTAAAATATCATTAATGGATTTCTTTCGTCTGAAAATAGGATTATAAAATAAATGGTCAATTATGTATATAATTAAGAGTTAGTAAGAGGATTTTTTGTAAAGCATCGCTTTATATTGTTTATTCATTCGATACAATACTACACAAAAAATATATATAGGAAACCTTATGCATATATAGAATCATTTTAAAATAACGTTTAGTTGTTTTGTTAAAATAATTTTAGTATATACTCGGTTTATCATTTACAGCTCTGTACAAAAAGTTAGGACTAGAAAGAAAAACAGTAAAGATCTTACTTAAACAAAAAGACAATATCATTACAAAATTAAAAACTAAGTTATAAAATTTTTGTTTTTTGTTTTAAATTACAATAACATATATTTTGTAAAAATATGCATAAATAAACTTCTAGATATTACAATTTGATAGAAAAAGTTTAAGACAAGTTTATTTAAAATCTAAGTTACTCATGTAAATTATTTGTACTTTTTTTTTAGTTTTTTTGTTTACTTTTGCTTAGCACTGATAACTTCCAAAAGATGCTCTGGGAAGCATTTGTTCTGCTTTTTAAAATTGAAAAAAGACATTTGTGTCCGTGTTTACAAAAAGACTGCCTTTAGTACAATAATCGAATAAAAATGCTTTCTGTTGTCATAAAATTGGCAAACTAAGATTTCTCACATACATAATCTATGCAGTCTATGTACTTTTTTTTTTTTTTTTTTTTTTTTTAACATGGAATGTCTGGAGTTTTTAGTTTATTTCCAGATGACTAGTCTGAGGTAGACACAGACTTCGGAATAGAAGCGATATCTTAATACAATGCCAAATTCTGATTTAAAAGTTCATATTCAAGTAATAAAAATATTACCAAGAACATCTGCATAGTCAAAGGCGTTTATATTTGTCTGGGTGAAAAAACAGTCTAGTTTTTCGGTTGCATTAACCCAAATGGGTACATCAGTTTTGTCCCATTTTATTAATGATACTCAAATATAAATGAAATTTCGATGTAAGAATAATATGTTTCGAATTCTAAGATTCGAGCTAATGAAAATAAAACAAAAATCTAGTTCTGAAGTCAAACGAGAGAAGAAATAATTCAGTAATAATTAAAAATACTGTAATAATCGCCAGTAGCGAAGAGGTTAAAGCTTGTACAAATCATGACTGACTCACTTCTTTCTACACGCATGGAAAGGGGATATGGTACAATTGGTAAATCATGCCAATAATATTCTATATAATCTGTATGATCAAGGATACAAAAATATTCATTAGAAAAGAATAATTTAAATCATTGATTAAATTTTAAGACATTGGATGAAGAGGATTTCAGTCTCTCATTAATCCAATGCTTTATTTTCGCTTGGCTTTTGTTTAGCATAATTATAGCATTCGGGAAACTTTTTAAAATATTTCTAAAAGTTTTCGACATTACCGAGAGTTTTAGAGCATGCTATATAATAGAAGAATAAGCAAAAATCTTGAACAGCCATTCTTATAAGGTTTCGTGTACATCGGTCTGAGAGTTTTGATAGCAATCCATTTTTTTCGTTTATAACATAATTTATTGGATCACAAAGAAATTTTTTACACAACTGTTTTACATTTATTTATTTGCGAAGCTATTATCTTTTCTGTGAGCTAGTAATATGAAAAAGAACTTATTTTACATTTTCCTTTTTTCAGTCAATGATTTACCACGAACCATGCTTAAAGCAGAAATTCCATATCCCAAAATTTGAAATCTAGCACCGACTAACTTATAAGACTCATCACAGGTGAGTCCAACACAAAATATTACAGCCATGACGTCCTCTCATTGTGGTAGATTAAAAAGGAGATACCAGTTCTAAACTTAATTTCGATTGTTAATATTACAGAATTTTTACTCTTGTTGAAAAAACACTTTTAATTTTTTTCAAACAAATAAAATTCACGTATTATATGATATATTTGTGTCTAAATTCAAGATCTATAAATCTTTCCGAAATTTTATTATAAACAATGCAAGTAGCATGTGGCCTTAAATATCTTACGTGCACAGTATAATATTTGTTTTAAAATTATTATCGATAAAAAAGTAAGTGATTGATCTCAGTTTTCACTTTGCATATATTTATACAATACTAAGAAAAAGTGTAAGTAATAGTAATTCTGAATGATAATGAAATGAAATCAAGATATAATACTGAAAGAAAAATATTATATTTACCAAAGTAGAATTTATGACAGTTATTCCCGAGAAAATATTTTAAAAAGAAATTCACGAATGAATTTAAAAATTAATAAATAAATTTTTACACGGCATACAATAATAAAAAATGTTTCTCTCTTTAAGTTGCTAGTTTCATTAACTTTTTTCATTAATCTTTTGAGCTTTTTTGACAATACTGTTCAAACATGCTAATTCGAGCTTTCAGAGACTGCGAAAACGAGTAGCAGAGAAAATGACACTTTATGCTACTCAAAGCACAAAATGCATATTTAGAAACAGGTTGATTTTCTGTACCCTGATTTTTTTTAAGAAAATTTAAAAATTTTACCATATATTTTATCCATTATTAAATAATGGGGACTTAAATAGACATACTACATGGGTTTTAAAATGGAATTCTAGTTTTTTACGTGTAAAATCACACACATTTAATTACTCGTATAAATGTCTGTCATAGAATGGTGAGTAAAATTGCGTTTTTCGTTTAAAATTAAAAAAAGAAAAATACTGATAAAAAGAATTGACAGTATAGAAATATTTCTATGCGCAAAATTTGGCTAGTTTATCTTATAATATATACCCTGTTAGCTATTTATAACGCTTCTACTTAAAAGAGGTTTATCAGCTAATAAGCGATAACAAAATTAAGATTTCTTAATAAAAGAAAAATTTAACAATTATGCAAATAACTTTTAAAAAGGTCTAAAAAATATTTAAAAGTCTGCTGCAGATTTTGAAATTTCAGCTGTTTGTTGCTAAGCAGAGCTTAGCTAACCAATATAACATTTTTGTAAAATTTATTTTGGTAAAATTATAGGGAGCAATTTGCATTAATGGTTAAAGTATATCGTTCATAAACTGAAGGAATTAAGTGTTGATCTTGTTCGATTTTTAGTTTTTGTTTCTTTGTATTTATTATACGAATTTAAAGAATAATTAATACAAAGATCAGTTGATCTTTATTATATATTATTTTGCAATGTTTTATAGTCAACTAGATAATTAAATTATTTTGCAATCATAGTTAAGTTAAATTTAAAAATTATAATTATATGTAATATAAAATAAATAATTTAATTAAAAGAAATTTAATTCTTATAAAAATAAAAAACATGTAATTTTAAATAAAGTTCATTATTTAAACTATTCTCTTTTTATACCACAGAGACTCTTTTGAAAATTTTAATGAATATTTAATTTTTTTAATTGTTCTCGATTTTTTGCCGTTGTCGTAATTAAAATATTTTAATAATGCATTACAAAAATGCATTAATAACGATCTTTTTTTCTTCTTCTTCAAGAGTATCATTTATCATGATTTCCTGAAAAAGTTTCAAAAATAAAAATATCAGATGGGTAATATTCTTTCTTTATTAATATTGATTTTCAAACTTTTGGCAAAAAATATAAATTAATAATTATTATTGTTTATAAATTACAATGTGAGTAAGGTACAGAAATATAAATAAAATTTTATAAGTATATTTTATTTAATTCTTTTATATAATTAATTGATATTTTAAAGTAAATTACATGAAAAAAATAGAATGTATTTTATTTTTTTTAAATAATTAATTTGTATTGCATTTATTGTTTTCCCAAAATTATTATCTATACTAACTAGCTGACCTGACCGGCGTTGCCCGGGTCCGTATTAACAATATTAAACGAACTTGAAATTTGTATGATTTTATCATTAACTCGTTACATGCAGAAATGCATTGTCTGAAATACGTAGCCACTGACTGTGTGAAAAATCGGTTTTAAAAACAACTGATATTAAGCTCTAAAAATACTCAAAATGAGCAATGAAAAACGCGGGAGGGAATATGTATCCAACGATTGCATGATTTTCGTGTAAAAAAGTTCATATTTACCCGTAAAAATCACTGTTAAGTCACGTAACTAATTATTATTTTCACATACAAATCCCAAGTGAAATATTTTGAATTTCAAACTAATTATATCACTCTTAAATCCGACTATACCATGAATGAAATCGATACACGATGGTAGCGAAAAGGTTGGTATATAGTACTATAATTTCAGAGCTATTTAACAAAAGTAAGTGTTATTTTTAATCAAATCTTGCGTATAGTTCACTCTGTGTATAAATTCCTAACCTTAAACTTTTATACCGTAACCAGAACCTGTCTGTAACCTAACAGCGACTTAACAGTATCCTACCGTAAATTAAATATAACAGAAATATAACCTAGCCTAAATGTATTCACTTTATTGTAACATATCCTTATTCTAACCATAACATAAATGCAATTTAACTTTAACCTAAATAATATAATAGAAAAATTTTTTTTAAAAAATTACTATTTCTTCGTAAAATATGCTTCAGCTGTAATTCGTTTCTTTCAATTCGTTTTTTTAATACAAAATTGCTTCCTCGTGCTTTTGTTTGAGACATTAAAATTTCAGCGATAAATGGGTTAATATTGCAAACCACGGATTAAGACACTTCTTACTTCGTGTTGCAAACCTTTTTTCGGTTTACTTCGCCTCCACTTATCTTTTTCTCCATGGTGTACAGCGTGATTAAAAAAAAAATCCTCATTTAAACTGACAGTTTGCCAGCCTATGAATTTTAAAGGTCTACCCAGCTTTTTTAATTATTTCTGCGAAAATTTTATGCAACCAATCAACCATAAGAAAATGAAATGGAAAAAAAGTGAAAAAAGGTGATTTTTTATGAGAGTGAGCTTTGGAATTTAATTAATTACTCAGTTAATAAATAGAATTTTGAAATTCTGAGCTTCAGGTGCATCAGGAGAGACATTGGGCTACTCTCAAAAAATTTTGAGCTTCGTACGTGCTGTAGATTTTGCTAGCCATCGCAGACACACACACAGACAGACAGAGCGTTTTGTTCTTTTATTAGTATAGATAAAAGAACAAAACGCTCTGTCTGACTTTGTGTGTGTCTGTGTTTCTGCGATGGCTAGCAAAAACTACAGCACGTACGAATCTCAAAATTTTTTTGAGAGTAGCCCAGTGTCTCTCCTGATGCACCTGAGGCTCAGAATTTCAAAATTCTATTTATTAACTGAGTAATTAATTAAATTCCAAAGCTCACTCTCATAAAAAATCGCCTTTTTTCGCTTTTTTTCCTTTTCATTTTCTTATGGTTGATTGGTTGCATAAAAGTTTCGCAGAAATAATTAAAAAAGCTGGGACAGACATTTAAAATTCATAGACTGGCAAACTGTCAGTTTAAATGAAGATTTTTTTCTTTTTTTATCACAGCTGCTGTACACCATGGAGGAAAATGGTAGGTGGATAGAGGGAGATAGGTGAAGGCGAAGTAAACCGAAAAGAAGGTTTGCAATATTAAACCATTTATCGCTGAAATTTTAATGTCTCAAACAAAAGCACGAAGAAAGAATTTTTTATTAATAAAACGAATTGCAAGAAATGAATTACAGCTGAAGCATATTTTACGAAGAAATAGTAATTTTTTAAAATGTTTTTTTTTTCTATTATATTATTTAGGTTAAAGTTAGGTTAAAGTTAAATTGCATTTATGTTATGATTAGAATAAGGATATGTTACAATAAAGTGAAGGCTATGTTACATTTCTGTTATATTTAATTTACGGAAGGGTACTGTTAAGTCACTGTTAGGTTACTGACAGGTTCTGGTTACGGTACAAAAGTTTAAGGTTAGGAATTTATACACAGAGTGAACATTATGCAAGATTTGATTAAAAATAACACTTACTTTTGTTAAATAGCTCTGAAATTATAGTACTATATAACAATCTTTTAGCTACCATCGTGTATCAATTTCGTTCATGGCATAGTCGGATTTAAGTGTGATAAAATAAGTTTGAAATTCAAAATATTTCACTTGGGATTTGTATGTGAAAATAATAATTAGTTACGTGACTTCACAGTGATTTTTACGGGTAAATATCAACTTTTTAACACGAAAATCATGCAATCATTGGATACCCGTGTTTTTCATTGCTCATTTTGAGTATTTTTAGAGCTTAATATTAGTTGTTGTATTTAAAACCTATTTTTCACACAGTCTGTGGCTACGTATTTCAGACAATGCATTTTTGCATGTAACGAGTTAATTATAAAATCATACAAATTTCAAATTCGTTTAATATTGTTAATACGGACACGGGCAACGCAAAGTGGCTCAGCTAGTTTCTTTTATAAAATACATTTCAGTTTAATTTTTAGACGGATGATTTTGTATGAGGTTATTGATTTATCTTAATCGTATCTCATAATCCTAAACACATTGGGCGCCACCATTAGAGGTTTGTGACAAGCAAAAAATGCCACGCTAAAGTTGTTTTCAACTCTAATACTGAAACTGTTCTTTGTCTGGGCAAATTATTGAAATTTTGTTAGGTTTGAACTTTTTATGGAAAGTTATGTTGCATAGAAGGGATTTCAGGTAGAAAAGGATTTGTATTTATGCAAATATGTTTTCCCATACACATCTCAAATCGAAATTAAGCCTAACGTAACTGCATCTTATTGTATACAGGTAAGACGGATGGGTTTGTCCGGGATTTATAATACTGTGATTTATTATATAAAGATATCATCATATTACTATACCAAGTTACCTCGTACAAGTGACTTCACTCTTTGTATAATAGATTATGAAACACAACAAAAATGATACCTGATACGCTTACTGTTATCGGACTTTTCCTTACCGGCATATTTTTGTAATTTCTTTTTCGGGCTAACATATAACACTATTTAGTTAGATTTCATTCATTTCTCATTAGCAGAAATAAACAATGGAACAAATGTATTGCGGTTAGCCTGAGGAATGAAAGACTGATGCTGGGTATTCCTAATGAGACAGAATTGTTGTCATGATGATTTTCTTCTGTTAGGTTTTAAACAACTTCCATTCGAAACTGTTTAGGTGATAGTGAGCATCATATTCACAATACAAAATGTAGGAATTCCACAAAAGAGAAATCCAATCAATGACATAAAATAATTTGTGGTATTTTTCTTGGTTTAGGGTAAGCATCTAAATGATGGTATACATTTTCCTTAGTTCTAGTTTAATCATTGTGGCAAATCCCATATTTAGGGCTTGACATTATATCTCCCAATTTGTTTGTGACAGCCTGCATGCGTATTGTGAAAATTTGACTAATATTCTTCTGAATATTCTATTTCATTCCTTGAAACCTCATTGCTTGTGTAATTCCTTTGCTTTTAGATTTTAAAATAAATGTTTTATATTCAATCGAAGTGTTCCACACTCATCAATCTGTCTGTTGATTCCCTTAGTAGCCAAATCTGTTGAGTTTTTAAATTGTTGCGAGACAACTTTGTCCAGAATTGGTTTTGTGAGTGTTATGATAACTCACGCTGACATGGAAGATCATGCAAAGAATTATCGAAATTAACTTTCTATTGTACATTATGACATTCCAAACGTACCCACTATTTCATCCAACGACAACAAACTCTTCATTTCAAATCGCACTCTGGTGAATGGCTGCTGTCATTCAAGTCTTCCTTTATAAAGAAACAAATTTTTATGTATTTTTTAGATGTAAATAAATCGCTGAAACAGCTCCATTCAATGTTGAACAATCCGTCATATCTTATATAATTTTGCACAGAGATGAGTGTTGAATCACATGTGTCGTTGTTGTTCTCGTGCAAGCTTTGCTTTAATTGGCAAAACCTTCTATATGATATTGTTTTTACAGAAAAATTCTATTCAACACTGATTGTTACTCCACGAATCTTTCTGCTCCGGTTCTTTAGTCAACCTGGAAATCATCAAAATATTTTTTAGAAGTAGAAAACCATGGTTTCGAATGCAATCTAGGAGCGTGCTCTGCTGCATATCTATTAGTTCCAGTTATAATAATGTCTTCATAGAAATATTTATAAAATAATTGCAAACCGTTAAATTGCTAAATTTAAAATTCGTATTTGGTATTCCAGTAACAGGAAAGAGAACCGGTGATTGTTCCAATATCGTTTTTTAAATGCAGCAGAATAGAGTTTACCGAAATAAAAAAGAATGTATCATTTGAATTACCATCCTACATGGAGCTTTTTTGTTGAAAAATCACCTCCACTATATTTAAATTTTGTATCATAATCACTACATGAAAGACCATCTGCATCACTTTTGATATCGTACGCAGTCGTCAATTTTTAAAAAATATAACTACCCTTAAATATCCAGCATCTGCCTTACATACAATAGGGCAAAACTTGTGTCAAATCGAGTCTCTCCAGCAAAAATTGAAAAATGGCAAATCAAAACGGAATGATTTGTTTCTTTTTAAGGTTTAGGCTGAGTTAAAAAATGAACAATATTAAAAAATTCTACTGCGACTTAATTTTCTCATGATACTAATTAGTTACTTTTAGGCTTAAGGCATTTTTAGGCAAAAATAGGCATAATCAGGGAAGTGGTTAATCATATTAATTTACGTGTACAAAAATGTACACTGCATTCTCAAAGTAAGATTGTTTAAAAATGTTATTCCTCCACATTCCTTGAGATCAAATCAATTTTGAAAACTTCTTAACAATCATGACACGTCACTCACCCGCAAGAAAAATGACATATTTCGTAAAAAAAGAAAAAAATCACAGCATAGGCCAAAGATAATTTGCATTATTTTAGTGTGAGTTAGTATCATATTACTTAGCTCTGCATGCAGTAGTTTAAAAGTTTTTGAAATAATAAAGCTTTTGATAATGAAGATAAAGGGTGACTTTTGCATAGTAGGACAACCTTACCTCAACGCACAATTCACTTCTTTCTCTTGTCATGAATCGACATGTAGCGTAAAAAAGGCATTTTCTGTATAACTATACTTATGAAACTTTTTGTGTAGCAAGACCCACCAATGGCTGACCTATCGATTGAATAAAATGTAACATATTTTTTGTCGAGATGTACCATTTTTCTTGCGGGTGAGTGATATGCAATCACGAGTCATTCATAATATAAAAAAGTAATGAAATATATATAGTAGTACAATTGCTTTAAAAAGCAAGTTACTAAAAAATTCGAAGATACTTCGTACCTCCAATCATTTGTTTTGAATACATAACCAATTGGTACTGTTTGTTGCTACAGATTATCATACCTTCTTTCCTTTTTCCTTCTTTTTCTTTTTTTTTTTTTATTAACATAAATAATAAAATTAACCTTATTTTACAAATGGACTTTAAACACATATGACTATTTGAATGATTCTGAATAAAGCTTTATGATTAACGAGTTAAAGTTTATTTATTACATTAACATAACATTAACAGCTAATTTCACACAATGTATAATTTCATAAAAATATGGTCTTAAATTAGAATTATATTATATAGATCTGAGGCTGGATAAGAGTCAGCATTATCAAAAATGATTCTAAATCATTTGGAAAATAATAAAAATCTAAGACAAAAAATAATGAATAACCAGGAATTTTTAAAAGTGGAAATTCCGAAAGATAGGAATTTCATAATCGAGAGAATATTTTTAAGGGACTTGCATATTTTATACCTTCAATAATCGATTTTTTTCATATTTACTTCAACATTTATATAGTGGCATTTAAAAAAACAATTCTCATTTAATTTACAAATCTAAATTTTGTTGCTACTTATTTCATACACTTTTAGAATCTCAAGACATTTGAATTAATTAAAAAAAAAACTTTTAAAGCACAATTTCTAAACGGTTCTGAAAATTTTGAAACTTTCTATTAGAACGCTGTTTTACAAGTGTTCTTGATAAATTAAAAAACAGAAAAAAAAAAGATTATTAAGAAAAGAAATACAAGAATAAACAAATAAAATGCTGATATGTTAAAATGTTTATTGATTTGGCATTCTTATTTAAAAAAAAAAAAACTGTTAACTTTCTGAAAAGTCTATTCTAATTTACATGAGTTGCACTGCGCTGCATAAGGATCTTTGATAAAAACAAATAAGAGGAAATGAAAAGCCAATATCAAAACTTGCTTTAAATTTAAAATTCCAGTAATTTTGAAATTTTTATTTCAATTAAAATTTTTTATTTTGTTCTTAACTCATTTAATACATTTGATCAAACCATATTATCTATTATTATTATTATTATTTTGCAAATTATTATTTAATGCATTATCACTTGCACCTAAGTGCTATGTGTTCGGTGCATATTGGACATTGGTAGATTTTAGATTTTTTAAAGTATCTTAATTTTTTTATGAAAATATTGACATAATAATGTTAAAAAAATATAAATGCAATGCTGCAATACATCTTTTTGCGTTAGTCAAAGAACAATAAAATTCCTGAAAATGACAGATAATAATGCCAAATTCCGTGAAACTCCTCATTAATATTTGAAATTCCCAGATATTGTCTGTACAAAATAAATTTATAAAAAAAAAGATTAAGTCAATCTGAAAATTATAATTGTATTTATCATGTATTTGGGAAAAAAAGCATAATTTGTCCAAATTTTGCTTTTTAAATATTTATCAAATAGTTGCTTTATTTAATTTAAAAGACTTTTTTCATATTACTAAGCTCTATTTCAAAGACAATTGAAATCTTCTTCGCATGAGTAATCAATAGCAATTAGTTTACATTCATTTTCAAAGCAACATTTCATTTTTTATATTATTTTTGATTAAAATACTCTTATTATTAATACCTGAAAATAAACTTAGAAATTGTAGTTTCAAAAGAATGTTCTTTATACTCTATTTCGATAGCAATTGTAATGAAATCTGTAAAAATCAGATACGATTAATTAAAAATTATGTAAACAACAAATCTAATTATTGATTTTCATTCAACTAGAAAGAGATTAAAGGAAACCGATCAGAAGTTAATAACTATTAACATTATTTGTTTCAAAATAAAAATCAAGATATGAAATCTAACGATCAATAATAAAGAATTATTGAGATTCTTATTTCCAAAACAGAAGCGTGCATTATTTTGTCTTTGAAATAAAATTTAGCTAAAGAAACATTTTAAAAATTGATAAATAATGTGTTAAACGTTCATATTTTATATAAAAAATAATGCTTGTATATTGTTTTGAAAGAATATTTTCTTTGGTTTGGAAAATTTCTGTATATCCAGCTTTAAAGAATTCTGCCTCATAATCTATTTTAATCATATTTCTTAAAATAATAATCAAACAAATGTATTTAAACAAAGGTATATTATTGAAAAAAAAAATTAACTTTTCATGATTCCATTTTATAATAACTTTTAAAATAATAATTAGACAATTCATTTCAAACAGAACTATGTTTTAGAATTATAAAAATATATCCAATTATAAAACTATATAGACATTGCTTATGCATAAAAAATTATATAAACAATTTATGAGTTAACTTTTTAGAATTATTTTTAAATTTAATGATCTATTATTTTTTTTTACCACATTTAAATCTAATATTAACAAATATTTCTAAACTGAATATACGCACAACAAAATTCTCATTCTTTGGTATCTTTCAGTTTTAAAAGGGTAATGATTGAAATCTAGTTTGCTTTAAAATATATTATTAATGCCTATTTAAGTGTTGAATTGTGTTTTATTCAGAAATAGAGAAAATCAGAATAACAAACTAATGTAATTAAGAAACAATATATTTATCATAAGCACATTATAGAAGTATTTAAAATAATGAGTATAGTTAATATCATCGGTACCATATCAAATTATCTAATCTGAAAAAAAAAACGTTTGCAGTAGACTAAATTTTCCAAATTCAGATTTCTTGAGTGACACTACTTTTTCATATAATGAAACTCGCCGTATTTAACCTTATTTAAATAGGATATTATTTACGAAGAAAATAAGAGGAATTTTACCTTTTCAGTAAAGTGGTGAATCATGAAATCTGATTTTTTAAATGTAGCCCACTGCACTGTAAACTTAAACTCCAGTAAAAAAACGGAAAAGGTGCTGGCAGCAGAGTTGCCGTATCTGATCCGTTAAATCATAGAAATTCTTTTTCATTACTTTTCCGTTTCCAAGATTGAAGCGTTCCGTTTGAGACTGGAGATTGTCCGTTTTCGAAACCGGAGCATTTCCATTTTCGAAACTGGAGCGTTTCCGTTTTCGAAACTGGAGCGTTTCCGTTTTCGAAACTGGAGCGTTTCCGTTTTCGAAGCTGGAGAAAACGGAAGTTTTCGAAACTGGATAGTTTCCGTTTTCGAAACGGGAGCGTCTCCGTTTTCGAAACTGGAGCGTCTCCGTTTTCGAAACTGGAGAGTTTCCGTTTTCGAAACTTGAGCGTCTACGTTTTCGAAACTGGAGCGTTTCCGTTTCCGAAACTGGAGCCTTTCCGCTTTCGAAACTGGAACGGTTCCGTTTTCGAAACTGAAGTACTCCAACTGGGAAACTGAAGTACTCCGATTGGGAAACTGAAATACTGCAACTGGGAAACTGAAATACTCCAACTGGGAAACAAACGCTATGGTTTAGAAACAGAATATTGTTTTTCAGGCTAAAATTTTCCATTTCAGAAAGAAATTTCAAATTAACGCATGATTAGTTTCCGTTGTGCTAATTTATATTTTCAAATTTTACCTTACTGATCAAAACTTATTGCCATATAATTAGTTTCGTATTTATGTCATTAAATATTTTTTGTGACTAATTTTTTCGGCGTATATATATATATATATATATATAACAAAACCAAAAGAAATTCCATATCCCCAAAATACATGGAAGTCTTCATCAGGGAGGCCCCTCCATGTAGGGGTAAATAAAGAGAAGTTTCTGAAAGGATGTAGGCTCATAAGCTAAATTACATCCTTAGCCCCCAACTTCTCAGATTTCAGAAATCAAACCAAAACCTTCAAAAATATTATAAATATATACAAATTTTTTAAAAATACCAAAGCACAAGACCAAAAATTACACAAACAAAAAAGGAAAATTACCTACAAAACTAAATATAAAAAATAAAATTGTAAAATACAAACCCCCAGGCATACAAAACCCTCTTCAGCTAGTGGGGCCATTCACTAGCGCTTCAATCTCGCCCTAAATTGAAATCAAGCATCCGTAAGTAAAGAAACACTGAGACTCAGAAACTTTCAGTTAACATATTAGATGGATAACAGTTAACCATTAAAATCTTTTTTAAACCACTCATAGCCAATTCTAGATCTGTTTTGTTATTGCAAATCCTGCGGATCCTATTAACTTGTGAATACATAATATTTTTTAAAACTTTATTGCTAATACATGAAAACCAGTAAGTGAGGCTATTAACTTCAAAATTAAAATCCTTCCTTTTATCATAAAGTCCAATCAACCATTTTTCCTTGTTTTTCTTAAATTAAGAAAAACAAGGAAAAATGGTTGATTGGACTTTATGATAAAAGGAAGGATTTTAATTTTGAAGTTAATAGCCTCACTTACTGGTTTTCATGTATTAGCAATAAAATTTTTAAAAAATATTATGTATTCACAAGTTAATAGGATCCGCAGGATTTGCAATAACAAAACAGATCTAGAATTGGCTATGAGTGGTTTAAAAAAGATTTTAATGGTTAACTGTTATCCATCTTATATGTTAACTGAAAGTTTCTGAGTCTCAGTGTTTCTTTACTTACGGATGCTTGATTTCAATTTAGGGCGAGATTGAAGCGCTAGTGAATGGCCCCACTAGCTGAAGAGGGTTTTGTATGCCTGGGGGTTTGTATTTTACAATTTTATTTTTTATATTTAGTTTTGTAGGTAATTTTCCTTTTTTGTTTGTGTAATTTTTGGTCTTGTGCTTTGGTATTTTTAAAAAATTTGTATATATTTATAATATTTTTGAAGGTTTTGGTTTGATTTCTGAAATCTGAGAAGTTGGGGGCTAAGGATGTAATTTAGCTTATGAGCCTACATCCTTTCAGAAACTTCTCTTTATTTACCCCTACATGGAGGGGCCTCCCTGATGAAGACTTCCATGTATTTTGGGGATATGGAATTTCTTTTGGTTTTGTTATATACATTTTTTACATTTCTTTTTGTAGCATTTTGCGCATTGGTCTGTAAAAAACTGTTTATTTGTTTCTTCATTTTTTAAAAATTAATTGAATGGTTTAAATAAAATTGTGTATATATATATATATATATATATATATTTTGTTAGTTGTTGAAGTATTTCAAAAATAATGACTGCATGCGTATTAAGGAAATACATCAAACAATATCAATTATAATAATCATGCCTTGTATATTTACATTGTACAGGGCCTGATTTCTGAAAAGGTCAGCCTTAGGCCCATTGCTGATGGAGAATCAAAATAATTTAGAAAAGAATTCTTAAAAAATGCTTTTTTCTACAATTTGCTTAAAAACTTTGTACTCCTTGGTTATCCCGTCGACCAATTTCGCCAAATTATACGAATCGTCCAACTATTATCCAAATTACTCAAATTGATGCAATTTTTTTAATATATAAGAAGAGTACAAATAAATTAGTAGAACATAAATAAAAAAAAATGTCGAATCAAAAAATCCCTTGACGCCGGAACAAATACGTGCAGTGTGTTTAATGCAAGTGAATGCGAAATTTACGGTAATCCATTATTGGCATTTAATCTTGGCATTAAATTGTTTGCCGACAGGATTACCAAATGGTACCAAACATTTTAAATTAACTTGAAAACTGCATCGCATTATCTAAAACTTCGAAATATAATCTGAATAAACTTAAGAAATTTTCCAAAGATTTTTTCATATTACAAACTGGCATTTTGACATTTCTCCTTCTTGATCGAAACTTTTTGGACTATAATAGATTACAGATAATTTATGTCAGTAATTATTTGTAACTAACTCTTCCTGTATGCTTTTCTTAAGGAAAACCTTTTGTTTTAGTTTTCAAAATATTTTGATAAACTGGATGTGTTAACATTAAAATGCAGAGAAAAAAGAAATGCAATATCAATTTTACTATAGACGTTCTTTGGTTTAATCTTAAAGATAAAATAGACATTACAGATTGTATTTATGTACATATTTACTCAAAAACTAACTATGTTACTTTTTTGGCAATATTTAAATTGGAGAAAAAAATGTGCATATATATCAACTGTTTTCCATTTTCACACATTCTGACATGCCTGGTGATTTCTGGTGTAAAATCAACTCTGCAGAATTACAATTACTTGCTACCAAAAGTTTTAAAAAGGTTAACTGCCTTTTTTTGTGTTTATATACAGTTGGCAAAAAAAGTATTTGTACACTTCATTTTTTTAAATTATAATGAAATTAAATAAAAGATTTAAGCAAAAAATACTGTAATACATTAATTTAATGCATCATAATATTATAGAAGCAAAAACAAAATTAAATGAATCGATTTTTTACATAATAATAAACAAATATACAAAAATATAATGCAAAAAAAGTATTTGTACACTACATTAATGTAATATAATTAATGAAAATTTAGTAAAATGATACAAATTAATATTTTGTTTGAATTCATTTAGCGTTTATGACTACTTCTAGATGGTGTGACATAGATTCCACCAACTTTTTTGTAGCGGTCTGGTTAATGTTATTCCATGACACAGTAAGAGCTTCTTTAAAACTGTTTTGTACTGATACATATTTTTTTTTTCGGATTTTTGCATCCAATAGCATCCGGAAAATTTCTATTGGATTCAAGTCTAGAAATTTTAGAGGAGTTACCAGTCGTCTTCGAGTATTGTCGTAACCATGTGCTAGTAATCACAGCAGTATGCTTTGGTCGCTATCCTGCAGAAAGTGAAAAGCTTTTTCTACGCATAATTTCTTGGCACAGTTTAATAAATTATGCCGCGACACATCAATGTATGTTAAACCTGTCCTTCCATTGTCAATAAATTTAAAATGTCCTGCTCCATTAGAAGCTATACACCCCAAAACTATAATATTCCCCCCAACATGCTTGATAGTTTCAAGTATACGTTTTGGATCTAGAACAGTTTCATTTTTACGCCAATTTTTTCGAATGCTTGGTGGTAAAAAAATTCCGAAATTTCCCTCATTAGAAAAAATTACTGTTTTCCAAAAATCCAATGATTTACTTCTGTATGCGAAAGCGAATACTATGCGTTTTCGCCTATTTGTTTCGCTGATGAATGGATTTTTCCTTGAGGTTCTTCCTTTTAAATCTGCATTGAGAAGAATATTTTTTATTGTTTGAGGTATTACTCTGATGCGAGAAGATGTCGCAAGGTCTCCAGCAAATTTTTGAACCGAACGCATAGAATTTTTTAAAGCTTTTTTAACAACACTCTCTTTTTCCCTCATTGTTAGTTTGCTGTGAAGTCCTGGTTTTCATTGAATTTCGATGCTTTTAATTTATTCATAGTTCCTCCTATAAATCCAATAGTTGTAAATGGTAATTTAATAGTTTTAACAAATTCTTGTTGCGAATTTAAATTTTTATTATGCTCAATCATAGGATTTCATATATCTAGAGGTGCCTCTCTAGTTTATGTTCTATACTCAATTATTTCAAGAGCAAATTAGATTAAATGTCAGACAAATATAATATGAAGTTAAAAATTATTAACAGCTTCTGTAAAAGTAGTCCTTTGAACCATAAACACTATAAAATACAGTACATATCCAGGATGGAGAAATGTACAAATACTTTTTTTGCAAGAAATTTTTAAACTTTTCCTATTAGAAAATTATTTTACATCTTTATCGAAATTTTCTGTTGTGTAGTTTAAAACGCACGGTAAACAGACTGTATTAAAACTATTTTTGACAAAATATGTGTTTTTATTTAGTTAAAAATCAAAAATTTTCGAGTGTACAAATACTTTTTTTGCCAACTGTATAATGTATTGAACTGGATACAAGAATTTTCTTTGCTGTGTTGTCAAGTTTTAAACCATAAAAATCAGGAAGTAAAAAAAGGTAAGAAACTTCAAAAGTATTCATTAATAATTCTTTATTAATATATAAAATATTAACAAAATAAAATAATACATGATGATCACATTAAAAAAGAAATCTACAGTTTTCAGTGTAATGCTACAATTCATTCATTCTAACAAATAGAATTCTTTGTATAATATTTTGCATTTGAGAGTGAAAATTGAAAATGTATTCAGAGAAACAATCATGAAGTTTTAAAAAGCAATCATATATGATTGCTAATAACTTCTATCACATGAAATAGTTTTAATAAACACAGTGACAATAAATAAGACTGAGAAAAATTGGGTTTCAAAAATTAAGAGGAATAAATATGCAAAAAATCAGAACACTAAATAAAACAATAAAATTATCGATTGTTGCATCCCAAATTAAAATGACTTTCAATATCTCTAAGTCCATTTACTAACTATATAACTGGCTTGTTAATCTTATTAATTCTTCTTCCTTTCATCCTAGGTGCTTTGATACCTTCATTTGAGTTAATAGTGGCAAAGATTCTGGAAAATGAAAATAGAAAATTTAGTAATAAAAGACACTTATAAAGTTAAAATATGTAACATGGTATATTATAAAAAAACACCACACTTTCCTTTTATTTTACAATACTTTTTTTATATAAAAAAGTTGCAGGAAATACGAGAAGAAAAGTTCTAAGATAACTTACAGCAATTTATGGCCTTACATAGGATAATTTTAACACTATCATGGTTTTTAAACAGACATGAGAACGATCAATACCAAAGAAAAAAATATTTGATGCCTTTTCGTCCTCCCCCCTCCCCCTTCGGCTCAGAAATTCATCCTGGCCATAAGCCGAAAGCTGGTTCCCAGGATGGGCATCTACTTCTACGGCTGCCCTTTCGTTATGGTGTCCGGGGGGCGTGTATCCTCTGCCCCCCATCTCTTTAGCATCGATCAAGAGAACTATAACAAATACCTTAACTTCCACCATTATAAAGGGTTGTAATCCACAAAATCTGATTTTAAAAAAAAGATACTGAATGTTTCAGATTTTCTTCAACCTTAAATATATTAGGCATCACTAAAGTAGAACACACAAAGCTATAGGGGAGAGTGGGGTACATGTGAACAAGTACACATAAATATAGCTTTTTCTCATAAATGGATTAATTTCTATAAACAAAAAGTACTCAATATATTAAACAGAGCAATTTTGTATATGGTATTTTTTTTAAATTGCTTTTACAGTTTCTTCCTCTTGATAGTTTTATAAATTAAAAATAATTGTTTCACAACTCTTCTACTATTGGGGTGACGAAAAAAGATAATTTATAACGAAAAAATATCTATAAATTTCGCTTGTTTCTGGGTGATATGTTTAAGCACTGCATTATAAAATTGAAATAAGTAGATTTATGAAAGAGAGGGAGGATAAGATGATTGGTTTAATTGTTAAAATAAAAAGAAAAATTAAAGAAGTAAATTTGAAAAAGAAAATATAAAACTTTTAAATTTTGCTTTGGGGTTTGTGTTTCTGGATTTTTTTTTTTTTTTTTTTTTTTTTGGGGGGGGGGGTATTTAGATAATTCTCATCAGAAATCTAACAAAATATGAAAGATTCCCATCCATGTATTTTTCTTATTTACTTCTAAATTAATGATAAAGAAGGATTTTTAATGATTGTTAAAAAAAAAAAAACTCGATTATAATATCTCCCCTAAATTTATCTTCTTTCACTTTTGAAAGAGAGAATTGGGGAGCTGCATAAAATCGTTATTTTATGATAGTTATTAGTTTAAAAATTGTACTTTCTTAAGATATTACTGATATCTATCACCGTTTAAAGCATCACATATATAACTATTTTAGAGAAAAGTAAGCAATCATTTCAAGTTTGGAAAAAAATAAATAGAAATATTTGCTAAACTGCTTAACGCGAAACTTTTTTGTATTAACAATGCATAAAACACCGTTTATTAAAATGTAGTATAACATTATTGAAATTTATTAATTATTTTAAATTAAAATTAAACGAGATTGTTGCTCTTTATGTATCTATTGACAGATGTTTTTGTAGAAGTTTGAATACAAAATCAAATGTTCTAAGACAAAAAGTCTTTTATTGCAGGAAACTTATAGAAGCTAACATCATATCATTTCTCACGAAGTTAACTGAAACTATCAGAATCTAAGAATGATTATTGGGGCTCATATGAATTGTTCATATTTGCCCCCAACAAATTATTTCATAAATGTTCCACTTGTCCAATACAGTTAAAATGACAAATCATTAACATTTTTCAATTTTTGAAGACTTTTTTGTATTAAAAAAATATTTATTAGTATTCATAGTATATGTTAAAACACTAAAATTCAAATAATAGAATAAATAAAATTATTAGCTTACCAAGTGGGAACTAAAATTTTACTTTTGAGATCTATAAACGGTGTTTTGCTACCGAGGTTAAACAAAATGTCAAAGAGCTTCAATTTTTTCTTTTTTATACCATATGTCTACAGGTGTTTTTATCATTAATATTTTTTTCAACTAAAAAATTCTTTAATAACTAGAGAAAAAATGCGATGTTCACATAGTTATATTTTACTTCAACTTGCAGTAGTTTCTCTAAATATTAATGAGTAATTACAATATTTTATATATTTCTGCATAGATTTCCTTACTTGTGGCAAAGTCTTATAATTGTGATTCCAATCGAACTCTAAAACACTTATTTTTTTTACATAGTATTTTACTTTTTGACAAATGTTAAGTTTTATCTTCTTAAAAGCTTTTTTATTATCTGTGGCGTAAAATTAAACTATATTAATGCACTATCATACTATGTATTAATGTAATATGTTTATTTTCATAGCAAATTTTTTTTAAACTAATGTCTGAGGAAAACTGATTTAAATAAATGATTTTTTAATTTATTTAAATCGTGATTTAAATCAAACCGATTAAAATTAACGAGTCCTGTTAAATTTATTTGAAAATAACTTTAGTAGTGTACTTTTAAAATTCTAGTAATAAATACAATAAAAGCACAATTCGGTTGTACTTTTCATGGGGTGTTTTTTTCCATTACTATAATTTTGATGTATTTCTGGATATGTGTGATTATTTGATGTATTAATGGAAAAGGAGACTGAGATTAGCTAAGTTTGTAGATTAATATAGAAAAAAACTGGAATATGTTGATTATAACATTATTTAAAAGATAGTTTTTAAAAATTCAATAAACTTAAGCTATTTAAGAAAAAAGTTTTAGTGCTTCTGCAAAAATTAGGAAAAATGATTTTTCGGTTAGGGAGAAAAAAAGATTTTTCATAAAGCATAAAACACGTGTCCCACTTTTCATTAACATTTAACTAATATTACTGATTTCACAGACCACTGCTTTTTTAGTTGTTATAGTTTAACTTTCAATTTTTCAATTTAACTACAAATACTGATTAAATTTCATTTCATTTGGAACTTTAATACTATCACCGGAGACTTTTAAATAGGTGAATGTTAATTACAATATAATGTCTTGCACAAAATGTTTAGTACAAAAACACCATCGTATGAGTTTATTATTGTTTTTATTCATCTTTCGAACTTGCAGTCACACAAACCGCTTCACACTAGTTGCGTTGCAATTTCTGATACGTCAGTTGAAGATTAAACTTGCTATCTGCATATCAAATTTATACTCTATTACTATTATAAAAACAAAAACATTACAAGTAAATAAAGATACAAAAGAGTTAAGTAAAACATTCTCAATAAAATTATCACTAACATTTCATGCTTCATGGCTGGTAAAAATTTTTAATGATAATCCAATTAAGAAAATATACATGAGAGACTATTTCATATTTGTGTTAAACTTTAAACATGCAGGGAAGAATGGGGCACATGTGAACATGGGGCAGATGTGAATATCGCATTTTTTCACTAGTTATTATATGATTTTGCAGTTGAAATAAAATATCAATGATGATAGTACTTGTAGACATATGGTAAAAATTTTTTGAGGCTCTTTGACATTTTATTTGTCATCGGCAGCCAAAACCTTGTTTATAGATCTCAAAAGTAAAATCTCAGTTCCAACTTGCTAAGCAAATAACTATTTATCCTTTCATTTCAATGTTAGTGTTTTAACACATACTATGAATACTAATAAATATTTTTTGCAAAAAAAAAAAAAAAAAAAAAATCTTCAAAAATGAAGAACTGTTAATGATTTATCACTTTAACTGAAGTGACCATGTGGGGGACACTTGTGAACAGACTACTTCTGGCAGATATGAACAGTTCATAAGTATCCTAATAACAATTCTGTGATTCTGTTCCTTTAGTTAACTTCATGAGAAATAATGTCAGCTTCTATATCTATAATTTACCTGCAATAGAAGACTGTCGTAGAATATTTGATTTTGTATTGAAACTTCCACAAAAACATCTGTCAACAGGTGCATAAAGAGCAACACTCTCGTTTACTTTCAAGTGTAATTTAAATAAATTTAATGTTTTCTAAAATGTTATAATATTGTACAATATTTTAATGAACGGTTTATTATATTTTTTTATGCATTGTTAATACAAAAAGTATTGCGTTAAACAACTTTGCTAATTGTTCTATTTAATTTTTCCCACCCTGAAATGAAGGCTTACTTTTGTCTCTAAAATAACTATGTATATCATGCTTTAATGGAGATAGATATCAGTAATATTTTAAGAAAGTAACATTTTAAAACTAATAACTACCATAAAATGCCAATTATTAGCCTTTTCTCCCCTCTCCTTCTCCTCTCTCTTTCAAAAGCAAAAGAAGTTAAATTTAGGGGAGAGATTATAATTGAGATTTTTTTCAACAATCATTTAAAACCCTTCTTTATCATTAATTTAGAAGTAAATAAGACAAATACATCAGTGAGAACCTTTCGTATTTCGTCAGATTTTTTATAAGTACTATCTAAATTCCCCTGTCTAAAATTTCCCCGAAACACAAACCACTAAGCAAAATTTAAAAGCTGTATTCTTTTTTTTATTTTAACAATAAATCAATCATCTGATTCCCCTCTCCCTCCCCCCAATCTATTTATTTTCATTTTGTAATTTAGTGTAAGCTATATTTATGTGAACTGTTCACATGTGCTCCAGACTCATAAAAAAAAGAACTTTTTTTGTCAAAGAACGAAAACATTAGGGTACTTTCATTTTTGGATCATCTTTTAAATCAAGTTAAACAATTTTTTTCCCTTTACTGATATGATAAATTAGTCATTTATTCCTAACAGGGGTCTAGGTAAAGCTGTATTCTTTATATAAAATAACATCATTAGTAAGAAATGATTGTTAGTCACTAACAAAATTAATCTTGGGATAAAAGAATTACAATTTCATATTTTATAATTTTATCTTAAGGTTCTTTTCAAATCCTAACATTTATTCATTTCTTTCCCAGTTGTAAAATAAATGCCATTTTTATTGTTCTGTGTTTCTATTGAATTAAAGGGGGGGGGGGACATGCTGCAAAGAAAATATTGTTTAAGTG
Organism: Maratus speculifer; assembly: GCA_964019185.1. Classification (NCBI taxonomy): domain Eukaryota; kingdom Metazoa; phylum Arthropoda; class Arachnida; order Araneae; family Salticidae; genus Maratus; species Maratus speculifer. Next base: position 24,388,241 of record OZ025294.1, on the reverse strand, counting down.
TTATATATAAATCAAGTACATGCAAAACAAGTTACATTAGAAAACCATATAACTTAGAAAATCTTATCTACATATTGTGTAATCTACATATGGTACTTTAAATTTATTTTTTCAAAAGCTCCTAGCATCTTAAGTTGATTTTGTGGTAACCCATCACTAAATTCTTTTCTCAATAAGAAATAAATTGTATTTTAATTAATTTATTTGGATCTGTCCTCCGCCTCTCAAAAAGAGATTATTTGTGCTCCAGAGAATATTTCTGTTAAAGACTGAATACGCATATAACTTATTTTTGTGATATCGTGATTGATTTCATTTCTTAAAATGGTTCATTACAAAAAGTCAGTCCCGCTCCTCCCCCCCTCTCTCATATATATATAAGAAAAAAAAGAAAGGCATTAAAAAAGAAAAAAATTATAATTTAATAATTGATTACAGTAAAGTAAATTCCAAAAGTAAAATGCATTATCATTAAATAGAAACAATGTTGCATCTTGCTATACTAACAACATTTTTACTTTAGTTGTTGTTTTTCTGAGCATACTTTAAAAAATACATATTGATGTTTTTGATGGTTAAAATCCCTTTAAAAGTAAGTTAATCTTATATAACGTCAAAAAAAATTTTTTGACGGCTTGAACCAAACTCTGCATGTAAGCCAAACGTGCATTATTCGAAATAAACATAACAAGATCAGACTATCTAACACTCATTTAAAATAAGTACAATTTTCATTAAAAAAATAACTATAAAATGAATCTGAATAACTTACCTTTTGTTACAAACATAACGAAAGAATCCAGGTAAAAAAGATGACGAAATAGAAACAACGTTTTATTATTCGTGTAGTTTTAAGATATATGCTGCATCTAAATGTTAGCATCAGCTAAAATGATCGCAGAAATCTTTTCTAAACATAGCTTAAACATTCATAACCATCGATAACATAAAATCAACATGGCTGTCACCGGCGGTGTTCTGTTTTTGGTGCGTCTGTTGCCACAAACGGAAACGCTCAATTATCAAGTCAACAAAAAATGAAAAACTTCCTGGAATTTCTTGAAAACTAAGATTTTTTTCTAAAACGGAATTTCTCAATTAAAAAAGTTAAAATTCAAAGAATAACACCTGTAAAATTCAGGATACTTTTTTACAGTGTGTTAACACCTTTTTCATATTGAATAGTTTGACATTGTATCGACGATATGTGGAAAATTACTTTTAAAAACAACCTTTTCATATTATATGGTTTTGACATGGTATCGACGATATGTGGAAAACTTCTTTTTTACAACACTCTTTTCATATTGGATAGTTTGACATTGTATCGACAATGTGTGGAAAACTTCTTTTAAAAACATATAGTATCCTAAAAATATAGAATGGTATTCCATTTTAAGAATCACTTCCATTCACTATGCAGCTACCAAAAGGCTAATGATAAACATTATAGGGAAAATTCCCATTAGTAAAATATGCATACAAATATAATTTTAAAATGAAAGTTTGAAAAAAATGATTAGACACTTTTTATAATTATTTAATCAGCAACAACTTATTATTTTTAACAACATCATTTTCATATTGGATAGTTTGATATGGTATCGATGATGTGTTGAAAACTTCTTTTTTGCAACACCCTTTTCATATTGGATAGTTTGATATGGTATCGATGATATATGGAAAACTTGATTTTTGCAACACCCTTTTCATATTGGATAGTTTGATATGGTATCGATGATATATGGAAAACTTGATTTTTGCAACACCCTTTTCATATTGGATAGTTTGACATTTTTTTTCTTTTTACGATATGTTGAAAATTTCTTTTTAACAACATCTTTTCCATATTGGATAGTTTCACATTATATCGACGATAGGTAATCTTTAAAAAAAAAAAAACGCTTTTTTCATATTGGACAGTTTCACACTGTATCGACAATATGTGGAAAACTTTTTTTTAAAACATACAGCATCCTAAAAATGTAGAATTGTATTCCATTTTAAAATCACTTCCGTTCACTATGCAGCTACCAAAAGGCTAATGAGAAACAATCCATTATTATAGGGAAAAATTCTATTGATAAAATATGCATTCAAATACAATTTTGAAAATGAAAGTTTGAAAAAAATGATTAGACACTTTTTTTTATTATTTAATCAGCAACTTATGTCAAGTTCTAACTGAATCTAAATTGGATAAAAATTCGTACATTAGTTTTTGAGATAGATCTATTGCAGAAATCGTAACAAAAATCTGCAAAGGGGTACTTGAGGGGCAATCTACTCCAAAAATAAAACACGATAAACTTATACTAGAGATAAACTGAATCTTAGGTTCGATGAAAATTCATGCACTAGTTCTAAAGATACATATATCGTGACTATGGTTATAAATGCTGTCTAATTGTATCAATTTTTGCTTATTTACACCAAAAACCAAACAGAATTAATTTATATCACTGACTAACCTAATCTGAAGTTTGAACAATATTCGTGCATTAGTCCTTGACCTATAGCTATTGTGATAATAATGAATAATGCCATATAGCAGTGCCACCTATCGGGCTTTTTACACTAAAAAAATAATACGCACCAAAACATATCCAGCACTAACGGAATGTGAAAATTGTGCAAAAATTGTATAAAAAATTGTGTCTCAGATCTTGAGATACAGCTACTGTTGAAATCGTAAAGCATGCTACATAGCATCACCTCCTGTTGGGTAATTTACATCATCAAATTATATCAAGGACTAATTGTATATAAACGTTTATTAAATTCCCCCCATTTGTTCTTTAGATAGTGCGCTCACAAAATTACATTCATACAGATTCATTCGTACACAGACATTTTGTAAAAATCAAGTTTTTCGGGTCCTCTGAATTCTAAAAAGCATAAATCTGTCACAAATTGTAAGTTGAAAAATTATACTAAACCAGTTCTTAATTCAAATACAGGTAGAAGAAATAAAAAATGCTGCATTAATGGAATAACTATTGCATAAAGTTTTTACTTGCATTTGTTACAAAATCAGAATCAGACTTTTTAAAGCGTTTTATAATATGTTAGAAACAATTGAGTAAAAAGTAAATTTGTTCTCCGTAAACACTGTGAAGAAATTTCATTATTTCAACAGACTACAAACATAGAAACTACTATTTGCCTACATAAGTATTTTCCATGATTTATTAAATTCTAAACATATTACTGAGATACTATAATTTCACTGATAGTAATTATTTATTATAATTACAGGGCTACGACAGGTGACTACTTTTTAATTCTTACTGGCACTAATTTTTCTAAACGGAAATCTTTAACAAGCACTTTGCCAACATTTTCAAGAAAAATATACATCAAAATTTATACTAGAAAAATACTTGTGTGAACAGAATATAAAAACAGTCGCCTTAATAGCCCTGTAATTATTTTTTTTCTAAAAGTTGCAAAACATTTTTCGCTGAGTATTTAATTATGAAATAAATGTGGAATGTATATTTTTTCAACATTCACATGATTACATACAACAATTATTTTTTTAAATAAAGAATTGTTATTGACTATGATTTGCTTGAACTTTCTATTTATTATACCAATGGACAAGTTGAAAATTTTCTTTCGGTGTTACCAGAGAATTCCCTAAGTTTATTCTCTCGTATTCAACAGTTGTTGGGTTATTACATTCTATCAAATCGTCTTATGGTTTGGAAAAGCATGGAAATTCCTTCTAATTCGGCAGATAAAGTAAGGAATTCGCGATTCGCTCGGCATGCTATATTACATGGAAGGATATTTGTTGTATGAGGAGATATTTATAAATTTTAGTAATTAAATATGTTGAAAGACACATAGCATATATTGTTAGAATTTACGAGCTCTAACTAAATGTGTATCTAAGTGCTTATTTTTACACGCATTTATTTTTATTATGCATTGGAAAATACTTTATTTGAAACATTCGTGCACTTAATAATTTTTTTTATTACTACGTACTTTATAGCATGAATTTATGTCAACATCTCAAAATAATATATTATTGAAAAATAATATGTTTGACATCGCATTTTAATTAGTAATTATATGAATTAGATACATGGGAAAATTTCTGTTTTTTTACGTTTAGTTTTAAGAATGTTTCATATACGTTTCAGGCAAAATACGTTTCAACAATTATCTGTAAAACTGCTAAAACTTAATAAATTTTTACTAAATTTTATGTAAATGCGTGAACATTTTATACTTTTTGCTATCTTCAGTTTCAGTCACTGCTGCAAGTTACATAGCAGCAAATTATACTTAGTTGTAGAATGTTGAGTATGTTATTCTTTTACGATAAATCTGGCAAAAATATTTTACTTTAGAATTATGTTTATATAATTTTGAAGTTATAAAAACCGATTTCTACAGGAATATGGAAATTATAAAATATTTTTAACACATACAAAAGTTTTTGTTTTATTTTTCTTTATTTATTTATTTTTTAATGCGTGGTGATTTAAAATTTACTGATTATATTTGAGAAAGTCATTGAAACACACATATGGAATGTATGTTTCTATGGAATACGATATGTTGAAATCCATTTTTTCTCTCAAAAATCTAGGGTGCGTTTCTACAATATATATATATATATATATATATATATATATATATATATATATATATATATACAGGGTGATTCCGAATTTTTTTTTACAATAAAAGAGGGGTGATAGTACACATCAAGACAAACAATACTAAATAGGAGACCAAGGGTCCAAAACGTTTTCCTAAGGAAATAGCCGCCATTAAAGTTTAGGGATCAAAATTTCAAATAAACATAAAAAACGGAAAAATCGGTCGATTGATTTGCGGTTTTCACTAAAATTATTCTTTATGTCGGCATTTTCTTGAAATTAAATTATAAAGATAAATTTCAAAAAATGCCGGTAGAGGGCGCTTTAGACTTTGGAGTAACGAACAACTATTTTTTGCCGGTATTTTTTGCATCTCATTAAATGTTTTCGTAAGCTTAGACTCAAACTTAAATTTTGAGCTCAAAATCTGTAGTTGGGAGTGGTTAAGTAACACAAACTGAGCTGTGTTCAGAGGGTTCAAATTTCAAATGATTATAAAAAACGGAAAAATTGGTCGATTGATTTGCGGTTTTCACTAAAACTATTCTTTATTTAGGTATTTTCGTGAGAATAAATTATAAAGATAAATTTCAAAAAATGCCGATAGAGGGCGCTTTAGACTTTGGAGGTACGAAACTCTCTTTTTAGGCGTTATTTTTTGCGTGTTTTTAAATGCTTTCGTAAGCTCAGACTTGAACTTAAATTTTGAGCTCAAAATCTGAATAGCTGGGAGTGGTTAAGTAGACAAACTTAGCTGTGTTCAGAGGGTTCAAATTTTAAATAATTGTAAAAAACGGAAAGATTGGTCGATTCGTTTGCGGGTTTTGTTAAAACTAATTTTTAAATCAGCAGTTTTCTTTATCAATCAGTGTTTTCTTGGAAATAATTTTTAAAGATAAATTTCACAAAATGCCGATAGAGGGCGCCTTGGACTTTGGAGTAGAGTACAACTATTTTTAACTGTTATTTTTTTAATCTCAATAAATGCTTTCAAATGCATAGACTAAAATTTTGGGCTGAAATTCTGAATCGTTGGGAGTGTTTAAGTAGCGAAAAATTTAATTGTGCTCGATAAGGAAAGAGGGTTAAATTTTAACTCTTGAACACACTTCAGTTTGCGCTTCTTAACTCCTCGTAACGATTCAGGATTTGAGCTCAAAATTTAAGTTTAAATCTAAGCTTCCGAGAACATTTAAAATGCTTTTGCAAGCATTTAATTAGAACCAAAAAATAATGGTTAAAGTGAATTGTTGGTTCCTCTGAAGTTTAAGGCGCCCTTGATTTATCTTTAAAAATTATTTTCAAGAAGATACTGACTTAAAGAATAGTTTTATTTTAAACCGCAAACGAATCGACCAATTTTTCCATTTTCTATAATTACTTTAAATTTGAACCCCCCCCCTCCCTCCCCCTTGAACACAGTTCACTTTGTGCTACTTAACCACTACCTACTATTCAGATTTTCAGCTCAAAATTTAAGTTTAAGTCTAACCTTCCTAAATCATTTAAAGAGATGCAAACAATAACGGCAAAAAATAGTTGTTCGTAACTCCAAAGTCTAAAGCGCCCTCTATCGGCATTATTTGAAATTTATCTTTATAATTTATTTTCTCGAAAATACCTAAATTAAGAATAGTTTTAGTGAAAACCGCAAATTAATCGACCAATTTTTCCGTTTTTTTTTAATCATTTGAAATTTGAACTCTCTGAACACAGCTCAGTTTGTGTTACTTAACCACTCCCAACTACAGATTTTGGGCTTAAAATTTAAGTTTGAGTGTAAACTTACGAAAACATTTAATGAGATGCAAAAAATACCGGCAAAAAATAGTTGTTCGTTACTCCAAAGTCTAAAGCGCCCTCTATCGGCATTTTTTGAAATTTATCTTTATAATTTAATTTCAAGAAAATGCCGACATGAAGAATAATTTTAGTGAAAACCGCAAATCAATTGACCGATTTTTCCGTTTTTTATGTTTATTTGAAATTTTGGTCCCTAAATTTTAATGGCGGCTATTTCCTTAGGAAAACGTTTTGGACCCTTGGTCTCCTATTTAGTATTGTTTGTCTTGATGTGTACTATCACCCCTCTTTTATTGTAAAAAAAAATTCGGAATCACCCTGTATATAAATATAACTGTCGTTATTCGCTAAAGTTAATACATGTAAATAAAATTAATACAAAATGAAAATATAGCATCTAAAATAAACATTTTTTAAAGCAATTGTCAATATATTTATCGTTCTTTTGAGTAAAATACTAAGCCATATTGAAAAATCATAAAAAATGTGCAGAATTTAAACCATATAAATTTCCACTATGATTCGCAAACATGGAACATCCGATTAAAGTGCTACTCGAATAAAGATGTAAGCGACATTTTTTATTTTCCATGTTTACATTTTACATAAAGCACGTTTGCTGTTTTTTAAATATCATTAGAGTAGTTTCTATATTGATGTCACGAAAAATAATCAAAATCCTTATGCGGCTAAAGAGTTTAGTACTTTTCATCTAATAAATGGATTGTAAATTCGAATTTTGTTTTAAAAATAAACTCTGCACTATGGACTAGAAATTTTAAAGTAAAGAAATTTTAAAACTACAAATAACTGTTTAGCATTTTCTTAGGCATTTCATTTTTATAAAAAAAATATTTCATGTTAGATAATCTTTAAATTATAAGTATATTATATTGTTCTTCGTAATTTATTACAGAAGTATAGACCATAAAAGTAAAAATACTAACATTTTCCCATTATTTTTTTTTCGTGTAGTTAATTTCTGATTCAGATGTCGTGGTGGCTTTAATTATAATATGCATCTAAATCGTTTTCATTTAAATGTTGCAGAACTACATCAACAGCCATAGTAAATTAGAAGTTACAGTTTGAAAAATAATTTTAATTTAAATAACGGTAACCATTCCATTCTTAAATATTAAAAAAATACCTATTTAAAATACATTTTTTGCGCAAGTTTTTAACTTTTTAAATGGAAAAAAGCATTTTTACTGCTTAGAAACGTTGAAACACGTAACAGAGCACAAACAGTTTTTTCTTTTAATAAATATATATAATTTATAGGAGCCATGAACCAAGTGAAAATTTGCTATATAATTTTAAAAATGTATTTGAATTAAATAGTTTGAAATTTAATGAGGTTGAACTTTTATAACTTTTTTTAGTTTCAAATTTAGTCCTAGAGGTAATGTTTTAGGAATTTTCTATAAGAATACAGTAACAGTCACAGTAAATTTTCTGCGCTGTGACATCGAAGTTATTTTTCTACGTCCACACTAATTATTTTTTAGTAACTTTTAAAAATCTTAATTTGTTTTGTTTTTATTTATTTACCATAAGGTTAAAAACAATCACAGCCGACATAACTGATGTTTTTCCAATGCGTCAATGATAGATGAAGTGAGTGCCTCGTGAGAGACACTCCTTTTAATGAATTAAAATGTCACCTTCTGCAGCATTTCACATTTTCTGTAAATGAATAATAATACTATTTGGAAAATAATATTTTCAAAGACTTTAATTTTAGAACTATAAATGATTTCTATATTAAAAAAAAACAATGATAAAATCATTTTTATGATGATCAAGAAGTAGCTTAGATAATAACAGAGTTATATTGATATGCCTGGACTTTTAGAGTCATGTTGATATTCCTCGGCCAATCATAAACAAACTTTAAATGAAATCTAAATTTAACAATTTTCGGTACTGTAAATTTTTAAATTTCTAGATATCGTACATTTTCCATTTTTACACCATCGTATACAGAAAAAAATTACTTTTAAGTACAACTTGTTTCAAACCTTTACCAAAATTCGTTATTGGGTAATATATGGATCAACTGGAGATTATATTAGATATACAACACTTTTTTTTTTTTTTTTTTTTTTTTTTTTTTTTTTTTTTTTTTTTGCTAGAAATAAATAAATGGAATAAATATATAAATAAATTTGTAAATTATTCTTTCATATATATATATATATATTTAAATATTTTAAGTAATAAAATAATATTTTAATTAAAAATAATATTATTAGATTTTTGTATTTATGTTGGCAAAGACAGTATTTCCTCAGATGATATGAGAGATTTTGGTGTAGGTGGGGGTATTGTAAAATTGTTGTCTGAAACTGTACCCCAGAATTTCAATCATGTAATTTATACAGACAGATTTTTCACTAGTTTGAAGTGTGTAGAATACCTTCTGCAAAATAAAATTTATTTCTCATGTACTGTTATGTCTAACAGAATTGGTTCTGCTATACAAAAATTGAGACCTGATAAAGAACTGAAAAGAGGAGAGTGAAATGAAGTGGTTAGATATGATGAGAAGATTTGTATACTTAAATGGAAACAAATCTGTTACTTTTCTTTTAACATGTGTTGGAAGTGAACCAAATTCGTTATGCTTGAGATGGTCAAAAGAAGACAAGGCAAAAATAAATGTACCACAGCCCTCTGTAGCGAAGATGTACAATGTATGTATGGGCGGTACAGATCTTTGTGATCGATACCTTGCATATTAATTCTGTGCAACAAAAACAAATATTGTCAACGCCTTGACAATGTTGGACACTTAACAAGATTTGTTGACAACAAAAATGCATCTAAATATCGTTTAGAAGGATTCAAATACAAAACTAGAGTAATTTGTATAAATTGTAAAGTTTATTTATGTAATTTGAAAAGCAATTGTTTTGAAAATTTTCACACTAAATAAAAAATAAAGAAAAACTTTAAGTTTTCTGGTAATTTTTAAAAAAAATAATTCATAAAAAATATTTCAAAAATTCTAAATTTAAGATTCATTAATGCAATACTTTTAAAAAAATAGAAAATAGTATTTACCTGTTGAAAAACATTTGTTTCTGCAATTTTAAAAACAATTAAATGCTTGCAATAATTTCCCAAAAAAATTAACTTTTTATGCAATTGAGTCCCGAGGTCCACATATGTGGACCTCAATTTGCTGCTACTCTGGAACATAAAATTTTATTTTTTTTTTTCATTTCTATCATATTAGAAGCCAACTTAGTTAAATAAACCTATTCCAGCTTTTTTCAAAAATTTATTTACACTCAGGACAGAAGAAGTTAAACCTAATTCTCTGTAGGGATTTCGTCTTTATTTAAATATATTTTTTCTTATTAAAATTTATAATTCAAAAAAAGCACTTTTAAAATTATTTTGCCATTTAATTTAGAAAAAATAATTAATTTTTATATTATTAATTCAACACAACCAAACTGATTGGTAAATTTATCCTACGACTTAAATATTTTCAACTGAGCGAAAAATTGCACAGGCCGGGAATCGAACTCATATATTTGGCTTACAAGGTCAATGTTTTATCTATTAAGCTAACTGGGGGTAGCCGGCTGGGATTTATAGCTCAGATAACCTTACAGCTCCTTAGAATAAACCGCAGGTAATGAAACTCCATATAACGATGTATGTCTACATGGCAGACCAGATGTTACGATCAATAAGGTTATCTGAGTGATAAATCCCAGCGGGATGCGCCCAGTTAGCTTAATGGGTAAAGAATTGACCTTGTAATTCTGTTTCAAATCGCATTGAATGTAGTTTTCCTTCTGTTCTTCCATTTTACTTCATAATGTTTTTTGGGGTTTAATTTAGATTTTTGGAATTATTTTTGTTGTGATTTTTCCAAAAAATTCTATCTGAATTTTTTTTAACATAATATTGTGTACATATTTTAATCGGAATAAGTGTATATTTAATTTACAGCATGCAAAATTAAATCAGTATAAGAAATTTCATCACAGATTATTCTTTTACTATTGGATATTTGCGTTATACTTACCTTTTGTCTTTTATCTTCTACAATTTCCAACTTGTTTATCATTTTATTAGATTTTCTTTTAGTTTTTCAAATATATTTCAGTTTTATTCCTACGATTAATAAGGCATTATGGCCAATGTGCGAGGATTATTATTATTATTTTTTTTTTTTAAGTATCAAGTATAATATTTATTTTATCTGAAAAAAAATCTTCAAAAGATAATCCTAAGTTACCGTATAAGAGTAAAACAATAAAAAAAATGTTATAATCAGCTTTAAATTCTACCATCAGGAACCTAAAAAATGAAGTATCACCTAATACGATGAGAATGAAATTTAATTAAAAATGATTAATTAACTTCACTGTCTAGCACTATATGACAGTCTGATTTTTACCACGATTTTATTAACTTCACCTGTATGTTTGTGAGTTTGTGAGTTTGTAACTCTCCTTATTTTATGTATGTTCACCGGCTACTCCGAAACCATGCAACCGATTAACTTGGTTTTGGTGTTAAATGAAAGAAGATGCTCTCGAATTGGTACCACTTCAGTTTCATCGAAATTGGTTCAGTACTTTTTTAGTAATTAGGCAAAAACTAATAAAATTAGTGATTTTTCGCTAATTAAAAGTGTTGAATACGTTCACTGAATGGAGTGTAGACAGCATGGCCGAGCGGTCTAAGGCGCCGGATTGAAGCTCTGTTTTCCGAAAGAGATTGTGGGTTCGAACCCCACTCCTGACATTATTTACATCTATGTAAAGTTAAAAAAAAAATCCGTATTACAATTTGTATTTTAAACCGGCTTCAGAAAAGGAAGAGGAAGTTATCAATTCGACGCGTATGTATTTTTTTCTACGTATGTTCACCAATTACTCTGAAACTATCCAACCGATTAATTTGTTTTCTGTTTTAAATATAAATATAGTTTTAAAAAACTAATAACCACGCTTTTAAAGTTATCAAACTAAAAAGTGAAAAATAAATATAGTTTAAAAAAAACTAAAAAACACGCTTTTTAAGTATATCAAACTAAAAAGTGAAAAATAATTCGTACTATAAGCTGAAAACGAAAATAGATGAAAAATACTATATTACTAGAAAATCATTGTTATTATAGAAATCAATTAATCAGCAATAAATAAAATTATCGTGGAAAAAAAGCGTGGGGTGCTTCTTAAGAACTGATAGATGGAGCATGGTAGATGGAGCATGGTAGTTGGAGCACCCCACGCTTTTTTTCCACGATAATTTTATTTATTGCTAATTAATTGATATCTATAGTAACAATGATTTTATAGTAATATAGTATTTTTCATCTATTTTCGTTTTCAGCTTAAAGTACGAATTATTTTTTACTTGTTAGTTTGATATACTTAAAAAGCGTGTTTTTCAGTTTTTTTAAACTATATTTATTACAGTACCACATGTTTAAAAAATCCGGGTAATAAATAATAGCCCATATAGAAGATTTGTCAGTCGGAAAGGGTTGCTGTCTACAGATTAAGCTAAAATCAAATGTTTACGGAAGCAGTGACATAGACCAAAATTCATGAAAGGCGTGACAGATATAAGCCGGAATATTTTCATCCTTCCTTACTCTTACGTGATAAAGATATGCTGTTATCCACTAGTTGCCATTCTCTATTAACAAGATAGGGTGTAAATTTTTGAGTCTAAATTTTACATGACAGGATAGAAAGTAGGAACATTTCCCAAGGGTTCCGGAGTCGGTAGAAAAAAGGGCCGATTCCATCTCCTGAATTTTTAACTACATAGACTCCGACTCCGGGCTGGGTAATACAATTTTTTTGTTGGTCATAATTATGCGCAAATGCAATACAAAAATGTGAAACTTTCACTATTTCGGTATTAAATTACTTCTTAGAGTTTGGAAAGATAAAAGAGGAAAAAATGTTTTCTGTTTTACTAATTTTTAAACTTTGCGTCCCCCAAACCCAAAAAATCCAACTATCGACATCTAAAGAAAAAAAAAATTGAAAATTAGAAATATTTTTAATTTAGATGCAATCTCGTGTCTTTCAAAGCAAAAAAATGTTGATGGAAATGGTTTAAACAAAATAAAAATGAAAATTTTACTAATTCAAAAATAATTCCAGATTTAGTTGAGTTTTTAATTAACAGCGGTTTTTATCTGTTACGTACGCTAGGAAGAGCATATTGGAGATTCTTAACTTGTGTAGCGTAATATAATTAAAATATAAAAATAGTAATTTCTCTTATCTATTTAAAATTAATATAATTAATTTAATTTCAATTTAAAGTGTCTAATAGAAAATTGAAAGAAGGCTTGTTTTTTAGCGACTCTAACTCCAACATGTTTGCTCAAAAATGTGCTCAACTTCGACTCATCAGGCCTGCTTTTCCTGTTTATATAATCTATTATGTTGTGTCGGTTATGCACACACACACACATATATATATATAAGAATATTCTAAAAGTTATTAGAAATTATTCTTATGTGAGGAGACCAAAACACTTCTCGCTGTAAAGCACGTTAAAAAAGAAGCCTTATTGCTTAATTCCAAACTTTATTCATTTCGTTGCAGCAGCAGTGCAGTCTGTTTGACTTTATATAAACAAAATCACCACACCTCAGTGAATAAAAATGGGGAAATCACTATTTGAAAAAAATAAACTATTTTAAAATTCCATAAATAAACTATTTTAAATTAGATTTTTTATAAATCTTCTTTTTTAACGTGTTCACTGTAAAATATATATATATATATATAAAATATATATATATATAAAAAAAAAAAAAAAAAAAAAAAAAAAAAAACACTGTACAAAGTGTTTACAGAAATGATTTTTACAGAGAAATGGTGTATTTTTTACAGAAAAAACTGTTTTAATGAAAAATTACAGATATTTTCTGTAAATTAAACGGTTTTATACTGACGCCACAAATGACTGTTTTTTCCAGTCAATTTAAAAGATTTTTTTCACAGTGTTTAAAAAAAACAGCGTTTTTCTAAGTGCCATTTTTTAAGAAACCAAAATTTCCCCTATTCTTTAATAGAATGTATTTCCTCTCTAACAATTGTTTCAAACAAATGGAATAAAAGTTTTGAACTTTCTCTCTATTCTGATAACATCCAATGTGAAATATCTAATTTTTTAAACATATTACATTATAAAATTCTCTTTCGTGGTAGTTTAGTTGGAAGCTGATAGATTATTTTGCATGGTTTACTTCAAAAAATGAATCTGTATTTCCAAGCAAACGAAAAGAGTAATTCTTTTGAATCAAACGAAATCTATAAAGACATTTTATCTGCCTATCCCCATGCACATTTTCAATAGTAAAGTAGTTTGAAATTTATGGGATTTTGAAGAAGTAAATGGAAGCATGCTTTTACAAAAATTCCTTTTCAAATGTAATTTTTTTTTTTTTTTTTTTTTTTACTAAATAGTACTGAATTTTTAAACTTCTCAAAAAAATTATCGCTTTTATGAAATCATTTCTTTGATTATCGTATTCGTGATGAACTGTGGGAGGGTGATTTTAGTTGCATAAATTTCATTAGGATTAGAGTTACCATATTCCGTAAAGCTATATGTTCTTAAGAGAGTGTTTCAAAAGTATTCTAGCATACTCCATAGGAGCATACTAGAGATAGTTCAATTGGGTGCGGGACGATTATGTTAAAAAATAATAAACGACACAGTGAAGCTTAATGAACCAATAAAAAGTTTTTTTTTCGCTTTGACTAACAAAAATACAATATACTGTAGGCAAAACTTAAAACTGACTAATAACTGCATATTAGAAAACTATGCAAGGAAAAACAACTATCACATTAAGAAATGTGTTACATGGAAAGGTAGAATTCGGCGAGAACTACTATTAGAAAGAACTACTCAAAATTAATCAATTTTAAGCATCCTCAGTACTCGACCCAACATACACCAATATCCGAATAATCAGAAAATTAAGATAATAAGCTGAAACTGGTGTTAATTAATCGAAGTGAAAGAACTTTAAAATATAATAAAATATAATAAATTGTGCGAGGCCTTTCAAAAGAAATGAATCTTTCTACATCAGGCGCAAAGAAGACGTGCGTCTACTGTAAATGTAGCGGCACGACTGAAATGAAAAGGCGTGAAAGGGTGCAAGCTGAATGAACAGCCAATAGGAAAGTAGAAGGCATAAAAGAAGGCCTTGCGCAATTTATTATATTTTATGGTGTTTTAAAGAAGTTTTTTCACTTCCAATAAGACAATTATTCAAAAAATCGATATCCCGTATTACAGCAGCTTAAATGAAATGCAATCAAAATATACACTTGAAAAATGCACAAAAGATCATAAAATATTCAGATGTAAGTATAATCCCAATGTAAAAAAATATGTACATGCAAGCCTAATAATAAAAAATAACATTTAAATATATATCAATTTCTGAAAGGTTTCATGGTTTTAATCAACTTGTTCTAGAGAATGTTAAGTGATATATAAGAATATTAATTTATTTTAGTTTTTAAAAAAATTCAAAACTTATTTTTATTTGTTTATTTTTTAATAAATCATTTTTGTGACTTTCATAAAAATCTCTGAACATTCAAAAATTGACCAATTGTGATCGCTTTTTATCATGAAAAATTTTGTTTACATGCTTTTTATCTAAGAAATGTTTTCAGAAAAATTGTGAAAAAAAATTGTTTTAAAAAAAATTGTGTTCTTGCAAAATTGTGATCACACAATAAGATTTGAACTTAAAAGAAATTAGTTCTTCAACTTCTATATAATTAAAATCAAGAAAATAAAAATTGACATAAATAATGTTTAAAGGACGGTATATATACTGCTGTAAGCAAAATATTTATTTATTTTTTTAATAATAGTTTGAATCTTTAATGAAATAATTAATTTTAAGTCTTTCATTCACTAACAAATTATGCAATTATCGCATTATTCTGTTGTTCTGCACCTGAGATCATAAACAGATAGATAACTTAGTTGTACAATAAAATATCTGAACGAGACAAAAGCTAATGAAATAACTAGAGCTAAGAATATATTACCCTTGACTCAGGTTCCAAGTCTTTTATTTTAACATGAACGTAGTTGAGCTTTTTTTTTCAGAATGTTATTAGTCGTGCTCGGTCATTTAGACTTCGGCCGTCTCCCATCAAACAGAAAATGTAAGATAAGAAGCATTTTTTCTTTTGATATTCGAATATTATATTTCTATTAAGTTCTAAAATTGTAATTTACTTAAATTATTCGTTTTATTAATAAGATTTGGTAAGATAGAAAAGTGTAAAAAAAATGAGCTGACATTCTGGATTTTTCGTAAATTTTTCCAGAAATTTCAAATTTACTTGTAAAAATGTGTCTGAAGGAAAAACAAAGATGTCTGGTTATGCCATTGTGGTAGCGAAAAATTAAGTCAGATACATGGCAGCTCTCCATTTATCCGTAAGGTAATATGATTCAAAGGTCTTCGCACAAAAGTCACCATCAGGGTAAATTTTTTACCGCCGTTTTGAATGAAAAGTTTTATTTATTTTATTTTATAATAGCCGATTATCAACATGAGGGATATAGGCCTGGGATATAGGCCCTGGGGGAGGGATGCCCTCCGTGGGGGTCTTTCTAAGACCACCTTACCCCGATTTACGCAAGGAAATCCAAGGTTCAAAGAGAGCCACTGAAAACTCCGAAAAATTAGGCCGACGGCCGTAATTAGGTTTGAAAGAAAGGACTTGTAGCTACAGCCGTCAACTTAAAATGTTTAATATCTACTATTCGTTACAAAATATTTATGAATTTTTACAAGTCATCAGCTCTCTAGGCGAAAATTTACATTTTCAATATGGAATGTTCTAGAAAAAAATACATTAAATCAATGTATGATAACAACACTATTTAACTTAAAATTTCTAATTAGAACAGCTTTTGCGTTAGAACATGGCATGTGTCTATGTTTTAACTGGCATGTGTCTATGATATTTTATGAATTTGTTATCGTACCGCATGCATATAACCACAAAAAGTTGCTCTACGGTTTAAACTATTGAATCCAACCATTTGTTTCGACTGCCGCTTAGTCAGATAATTATTATACTGACTAAATCTAATTGGATACAAAATTTTAGACACGTTTAGACTTTAAAAGAATGTTTGTCGCATGCCGTCTTTGGAATATCAGAAAATTATTGAATGCATTTTGAAAAACATTCGTGATTAAAAATAAATATTGCTATTTATTGAGGTGTTATTATGTAGTCGTTTAAATGTTTCGAATTCAGACATTACATATATGTGTGTTGCAAAGTAAGATAAACTATTTTATCTATGTTTTATTGTATTGTTCATTTAAGGTATATTGTGAAGTTGTGTATGTTATATACTGGTATTTTGAAACATGGTTTTATGAATGCGTGAAAATGATTTAGTTATGTAGATAATTAATACAATACAAGATAAAAGAGTAAGAAATTAAAATTCTAAAGTAATAAATAAAATCCACTGTTTCAGTATATGCTTTTGAGTATTAGATTTCAGCATTTGGTTTGTAAACTACGCAATGTTTTATCATTATTGAGTTCAATTCAATGCGATTAATTTTTAAATCATTTTAAAAACTTGAATTAGTTTCATAATTTCTCTCTAAAAGCCATACTATTAAATGATTCCTATAATTTTATTCCCATTTTATGTTGTTTGAAAGAAGTAAAATAAAATGTCTCTTTATAGATAGATAAAAAAAATCTCCTTAGAGATGTTTACAACTACAAGAGCAGCAAATTCATTCAGCAATTCCTTCCTATGTATTCTAGATTTGATTTAAGTGACGAAACTTGGGGCCTGTCTGTCTTCAAGCTAAAGAATGCATTTCTCGTGGTAATTACCAGAATTTTTTCTAGATGAATTGAAATGTATTTGTACGGAAAATAATAATGATGGATTTTCTTTTTCATGTTCATATAGTCGCAAACTAAAATGTAAAAAAAAAAATTAAAGCAATTTTCTAAATTTTATGGAAATATAGAATATATAATATTTTTGAGAAAGTCCCGGCATAAAAAGTATATTTCTGAACAGCAATACTTTGTTAAGTAATTGTTTATTTTTTTTGCATATTTTTACATTTATTAAACAAATTTATTCGTTTATTAAATGAAAACATGTTTACATGTTTATGACTAGCAATTTGTATAGTAACTTATAATTGTATAATCAAAATATGAGATAATTACATCCGGAAAAATAAAGCCATATTTGTAAAAATTAAAACTATGAGTTAGAAAACCTATTACCTGTACTAAAATAAATAAACTTTATTGATAAAATTTATAAATTAAATGTTAAGGGTTTTAAAACTTTGTGTAATATTTCACCTGTATGCGTCGACGCAAACCAAGAAGTATTGCGGAATTTGGAAACGCAGGAAAATAGACCATATTACATTTGTTAAAAATAGTAAATAACCAAGAGTTCCACTATAATAAATAAATCGATTTAATATTGATTTTATGTACAGTTAAGCCCCGAGCTGTAACAGCTTTTGCATTAAATAATAAAATTAAAACAGACCGTTGCATGCATATCAAGCACGGTGAACGTCGTCCAAAAACGTTGACACCCTAACTCTGAAACTTTATATTTAAAGCTTACTCTGTAAGAGTCAAGGATCTTTGAGGACCAACTCTATGGCCAAGGACTGACCCCATGGCTTGGCGTGAACTGTCACGGACAGAAAATAGTGCTACATTCAAGTTTCTTCGGATTCCGGAAAAGGTGGCAACTTGAAAAGTGATGAATCTTTTTCTGGAACTTTCGAGGAGTTTAAAATAAAAACTGAAAATCGTAGTATGAGATATAGACATGTAGTAGTGATTTTTTTGTTAAGAAAGTGAATATGCTCGTTTTTCCTTGTGTCGCAATAAATAAAGATGGAAAAATATATTGGATTCTTCAGCTCAAGACTTAAAATTTATTCATCTTCTACAAATTATTGTGTTTCTAAATGAACTAAGCTACAGACCTGTGCAGCGGGAAGTTAATTGGCGTAGTCGGTAGGATATGCAAGGTGAGGGCTTTTTACTAATGTGACTTCCCATTATAATAATTTATATTGTATCTATGATAAATTTATTAAGATTTTTGCGATTTTATTTCATATTTTGACGTTAAGGAAAGGAATTTGTTTTGAGTATATCTAGGTAGTACGTCAGTGCTAAGGTGTAGTAGTATTGTAGCAGTATAGGAGTGGTGTTTTGTAGT
This sequence comes from Maratus speculifer, assembly GCA_964019185.1. Lineage (NCBI taxonomy): Eukaryota > Metazoa > Arthropoda > Arachnida > Araneae > Salticidae > Maratus > Maratus speculifer. The sequence continues at coordinate 24,369,530 of OZ025294.1, read as the reverse complement.
GCCGGCTGGATGGAGGATTTTTTGAATTGATTTTGGTTGTGATTTTTTTTTTTTTTTATTGTTTGTTTTATATATGAGATGTTTTGCTATGAAAGTAGGGCTGTGTATATTTCGGAGAGTAATTGAGTATTGGTTGTATATATATGTTAATTGAAGGATTTATAAATTATGATGAGTGTTCATTTATGTGTGTATAATTTTGTTTTAATATTAATTTGGATTGATTTATGAAGTAGTATTTGTTGAAGTGTTGTATTGTTACGTTATACATGTGTGTTGATGGTGACATGGGTGTTGAATTTTGGAATTGCTACGGTGCTCGCAATGGTATTGAATTTATGTGCGTGATATAGCTACAAAGTGTGACTTATTTCTGGTGTGTATTAGAGTGGTGGATTAGTGATTCCGAGTTACGGTTAAATTGAATTTTCGCCAATTTGTTGGACAGTTTACTACCCTCTTGAGAAACTATTTAAAAAGTAACAATGTCATTTTTGGGTAAGGCTCGTAAAGAAGATTTACGATGTTTGGCTGAATAATTGGGGGAGCACCCTGAACCGGATGCAATAATAGCTGATTTAAAGCAACTAATTATGGCGAGTAAAAACTATGAAGCAGAGTTTGTGAAGGGATTGATGGAAGCTATTATAGAGACTAGAAAAGAGAATGAGGCGAAACGAAAGGAGATGGAAAAAATTGCGTTGGAAAGAGAAGAAAGGTAGTTAAAAATTGCGTTGGAAAGAGAAGAGAGGGAGTTTAAAATTGCGTCGGAAAGAGAAGAGAGGGAGTTTGAGTTGGAGAAGTTGAGGATAGCGAAAGATAGCGAAAAAGCAGGAATTGATGGATTGGAAATGAAAACCTATAATTATGGAATTGAATTTGCGAAACTTATGCCGAAATTTAATGTCAAGGAGGACGACATTGTTTTGTATTTATCTATTTTTGAACGCCAAGCAAAGAGTATGTGTGTAGATCCAAAACATTGGGTATCGAACTTGTTGGTTTTGCTGCCGTCCGACATTAAACAGGTTCTCGCACGCGAGGCAGAGGAAAAATTTGAAGATTATGAATATATTAAAGGGATTCTACTGAGACGGTTTAAGTTATGTCCTGAAAGATTCCGTAGAAAGTTTATGGAACATCAAAGAAACCCTGAACGCACATGGCGAGAATTTGTATTTGAATTAAATGGTTATTTTCAAGAATGGATTGATGGACTTAAAATTGCTGATTTCAATTCTTTAAAAGATTTGATTGTAACTGATCAATTAAAAAGAAGAGTGCCTGATGAGATTCGAGATCATTTTGTGGATGAATGGCCTAAAATAGTATCTCCTACTGATTTGGCTGAGAAACTTGACTTATATGAAAGTGTGCGACAAGATTTTAGGAAGTTAGTTAAGAAAGATAGATTTTCGGAAGAGAAGAGTAATTTTTCATTTTATTCTAAGCACACTGATAATAGAAATCCTGGTTTCGCATCGGATCGCAGATGTGAGTCAAGAGTTGGTACTTATAAAGCAAGGACACGGATACCTAATAAAATTACTTGTTATTCGTGTGGACAAGAAGGTCACAAGGCTCCATTTTGTCCAAATCAACGTGGTACTCAAGGTGTACAAAGAGCACAAACGAACTCTGTGCAATCGAATGAGAAAGTTGGAGAAGAGCAGTCATCGATATTAACTGCAAGAATAACAATACCTGTTTCGTCCTGCGTGAAAAGAGAAGGAAAATTTAATGAATTGGAAGTGGTTAGGATTAAATGTGGAAATAATGAGTTGGATGGTATCTATGATTCTGGTACACAGATCTCGGTGATACGGGCAGACTTAGTCAAGGATGTATCAGTTGAAGGAGAAGGAACGATTGTGATAACTTCAGCATTCGGAGAGAGTGAAGTCGCTCCATTAAAAATAATACCGATGAGAATAGATGATAAAATTCATGGAAACGTAATGGTAACTTGTGCCGTTTCCAAGAAATTGGTGAATGAGATGCTTATATGTCCAACTGCTTATGAAGCATTAAACCATAAGGTTATATTACATACGAAGTTTGAGAGTGTCTCTGATCTCACTGGTGATGTTGATTTGGAGGGTGGAAATAAGTTAGAAATGGACAAAGAGCATGGAAAGTTTGAAAAGTTGAATTCTGATCCTGAAAAAGATGAACTTGATTTGAGTGAGAAGGAAACAGAGGAATCCTTTATAAAATTACAAAGAGCTGATGAAACTTTAAGAAATATTTGGGAAATGGCTGAAAATAATAAAAGTGCTTATTTTATAGAGGAAGGTATTCTTATGCATTCTGAAGATGTCTGTGGAGAAAATGTGAAGCAGGTGGCGTTACCTCAGTGTAAGAGACAGTATATTTTATCTGTTGCTCACGAAATTCCTTTGGCGGGTCATTTGGGAGAACAGAAAACAAAACAGAGGATAAAGTATTCCTTTTATTGGCCTGGATTGAAACAAAATGTTAAAAGGTTCTGTACAAGTTGCAAACAGTGTCAATTAACAAGAACTGTCATATATAGAGATAGGATACCTATACGCCCCTTGGTTCGACATGAAAACGCTTTCGAGGTGTGGAGTGTGGACTGCATTGGTCCTTTGGAACCGCCTTCTCGTAGAGGTCTTAAGTTTGTGATAAGTGCCGTCGATTTGTGTACTCGGTGGGCGGAAGCCGTACCAGTTAAAAATAGTACTGCAAAAACTACTTGTGACGTTCTAAGAGTTTTAAAAAAAAGGTAGTTGTATGATGTTTTAAATTTTGATGTATTTTGGTATTTCTGTTTTTCATGCTTATATTTAGTGTATATATTGTGTTACTTGTATATATTTAATTTAAAAGAAATGGGAAGATTCACATTGCTCTCATCCTTGCTAATATTTTTTTTTTTTGTGTGTGTATGTACTTTAAAGCTTCATTGTGTCAAAAGCCACTAATGAGCTCTTTTAGGGGGGAATTGTAAGAGTCAAGGAGCTTTGAGGAACCAACTCTATGGCCAAGGACTGACCTCATGGCTTGGCGTGAACTGTCACGGACAGAAAATAGTGCTACATTCAAGTTTCTTCGGATTCCGGAAAAGGTGGCAACTTGAAAAGTGATGAATCTTTTTCTGGAACTTTCGAGGAGTTTAAAATAAAAACTGAAAATCGTAGTGTGAGATATAGACATGTAGTAGTGATTTTTTTGTTAAGAAAGTGAATATGCTCGTTTTTCCTTGTGTCGCAATAAATAAAGATGGAAAAATATATTGGATTCTTCAACTCAAGACTTAAAATTTATTCATCTTCTACAAATTATTGTGTTTCTAAATGAACTAAGCTACAGACCTGTGCAGCGGGAAGTTAACTTACTCTATAAAAGCAGTGGGGCTCCAATTATTAGGATATATTAGAAAAATTTTCTTTAACATATCATATCATATATATTATAAAGCAGAAGTTCTGAAACTTCCAACGAGTGTTTTCAAAAACTACCCGATGGATTTTTTTGCCGATTGTATCATTCGATAGGAAATATTTTTCCGAAGGTTTATGATTCAAATTTACAGGGATAACTCTGATTTTTCGTAGTAAATTTCGTATTTTTCGGTTATTTTTGACAAAAGGGTTGCCAGTAGCTGTTTTTGGCGAAAATTATAATTGCTAAAAGAATTATGGCTAGATCTATTAGAAATATTACAAATATCTGGCAAATAATAGCAGAAAATAACTACTGACAATATTAATAATAATAAAGAAAGACCGCTTAAATGAGACGTAATATTATAAAAATATATTTATCTTGAAAATGAAAAAAATATTTGTAATGCTTAAAAAATAAATTAACGCGAAATATAACAATTGGTTCAATTTTTGGCGACTTATCCTTGGCATTAAAATAAAAACATGAATTTCAGAAACTGATTAAATGAATTTTGAATGATAGTTATTTCCCTTTTTATTATTTCCTTTCTCTTTTTTATCGAATTTCCATATAATATAACTTACAGCAGAAAAAAGCAGATCTGATTGTAAAAGACACTGTAAGTTGTGAGTTATTATTCGTTTCTATACCATTTTCATCTTGCTTTTGTCGCCAAAGAATGTGTTTTTAAGCCGAAAATGCACTACTGACTTAATGCTTGACTTAAATTCTTAATGGTCGCAATAATGTTTTTTTTTTTTTTTTTTTTTTTTTTTCAAGTGAAGATAATTTTTAGAGTATATTTTAATATTCAATCGTAAATTATATAGATATGACTATAACTCTTTTATTTCTTTTTGCAAATGTAATTATTGTTAATTTAATTTTTCTTGCACTATTTCGTCAATTTCACTTGTAGGGAAAATTTCAGTTTTAAAATTTAAAAACTGAAGAAGGAAAGATTACCCCATCGATTAAAAATCTACCCCCAAATTCCAAGATTAAATGTCAATAATGGATGATCGTAAATGTCACATTCACTTGACATTAAGCATAATATAAATACTAATTATGTCATCAAGTGATTTTAATTCGACATTTTATTTCTACTTTTATATATGTTCTGCTAATTTTTTTTTCGTTATTTAAATGAAAATTAATCTAATCTATATAATCTACTAATAGTTTGGCGATTTGTATAATTTGGCAAAATTGGCCGACGGTATAATCAAGTAGTACTGAAGGAAAAATTTTGCAATTCAGAGTAAATTTATGCAATTATGCGTTATTACTATAGATAAATTCAACATTTTGAAATGAAAAATTCCCGCTGAATAAAATTTACAAGTCTTTTTTAATGGACCATTTCCTCCTCAATATTTCTTCAATCAAACTTTCGCTATTCTCTTTCGCGCAGGCTAACAAAAATGTATTTTAAATATTTTATTAGATAAAACGTAAATGACATTTTTCTATTTAAAAAAAAAATATTTTTTATATCTAATTCTACCATTAGGTGTCTTACAGGACAAAATAGCAGAATTACTTTTAAAAATGGTTTTATCTGTTAATTGTATGTTATTTGTTTATTTGGGTGTTTGAAATTACTTTTGTCATCAAACAATGCGATTTTATACCAAGAAGGCATAGGCCGGAGCGATGTTCACAATTACTAAATTCTCTCACTCTCTTTTAAATGTGTGAGAGCATTTTTAGAATTTTTTTTAATGTTTAATTGTAAGTATATAAATAGCAGTTATAGCAAAAAAAAAAAAAAAAAAAAAAAAAAAAAATGCGTATAATGTTTAAATTTTAGTATAAATGTCTTCCTCATCCAAACTATAAAAAAAAAAAAAAATTAATTGCAACTTTTTAAAGTTTTGGCGCAGATGTCATATAAGCACCACATTCGCACGATTGCAACAAAATGGCGATTTTATGCCTCACATGGTAAACCGACTATGGTTGTTTATTTATTAATAAACTATTTATTAGCTTTTATTTTGTTTTTTAAAATAATATAATCCTTTTGTTCGACAGCTATTAATTAAACTTTTTTATTTATTTTTTTTTTTCAAATAATACAAAATAATTAAAAAATATTTATGAAATTGGTATTTAAAAACCAAGTTCTCCAAATTGGCGCCAGAAAAAAAATTGCGCCAATGTGGTGCATACATGACATCTGTGTCAAAGTTTTTTCTTATACATAAGTAGGGAAAATGCAGTATAAATACCGATTAAAGTTTTTTTCCAAATGGAAATTTTGTCACGGATTTGGTCATATACTCATCGAGGTGTCTCACTGGCGCCAAATGGCATTACTTGCCTCATATGATAACCAGCTGTAGTTGTTTATCTGATGATAAGTTGTTTATTTACTTTCATTTTTTTCTTTTTTGAAATGACATTTGCATGGCTGCCAACTACTACGCTTATTTAAAGTCAAATAAACCTGTTAGAAGCAGAAATTTTAGTAAATGATAAATAATATGTGATTCAATGCATAACATTGAATATATTTGGCATAAATTTTATTAAAATATTTTTGTGGTTCCAAACATGTTTGTATGATTTAAATAGGCGTAGAAGTTGGCAGCTCTGCATTTGTTGCGTTGTTCTACAGTTACTTTTTATTTATTGTTAATTGCTGTTTAAAATGATAGAAAATAATAAAATATACATAAATTTCTTTGGTATTCTAAAACGAGGATTTTGCCACATTGTAGTTGCAAGATAATCGTGCTAAACCTACTGCGTATATGATGTCTGTGTAGGAATCTTTTGTGAAATATGAAAAGTGTAAATTGGCTACTACTTGATTATCACGTCAATCAATTTCGCCAAATCGTTCGCCAAATTAGACAAATTTACATAATTTTATCTTAAATAACTAAAGAGAAAATGCTTAAATACGAAAGAGCAAATAATTTTGTTTTCATTTTTCAGAAGGAAATTTTGCAATAATAAAGTAAATGTTGTAGTGAGAATTTTAATGTTTTTTTTTTTATTATTTTTTATTTATTTTTTTTTTATCGTTGGCAACTTGCTGTAACGAAAAATGTATTTTTTTTCATGCTATTGTTTTGTAAGAACTGGTTTTGTGAAAGCCGTGTTAAAATGGTATTCAAATTTTTGAACCCTTCTCAATTACCACCCCGATGGGCCGATTTTGCTCATTTGCAATTCCCACTGAGATATAAACCATCTCAATGTACTTGACGAGTTTGAAGATGATTCTTGCATAATTGTGCCTTTTATCGTGCGGACAAAATTTAATATATATATAAACTTTTTAGGTGGGAATAGCTTTGGGTTCCTGGCTTCACATAATGAAAAGTTGTGAAGAAATTTTTCAGAAGTTGTACCACGGTAACGACTGTAATAATTAATATTTCTTCAAATAAGGGAAAATTTTAAATCCTGTTGCCACAATGGTCTCATTTCGCTTCCAAATGTGCACTGTTAGAAATAAACTAAAATAGTTACTTCTAAATAGCTGGTTTTTGCGCAGCGTTTAAGATAATTTAATATTACAATGGTGTCTAAATCGTTTTCAGCAATGAGCAAGGTGCTGCTGGAGATCCAAATTATTTAAAATACAAATTTAAATTCACCAGTTCGTTTCATCCACGGTTGATTCTGAAATATTGACCAGCGCAGCGGGCATATCCTGCTAGTATATTATAAAGCAGAAATTCTGAAACTTCCAAACGAGTGTTTTCAAAAACTACCCGATGGATTTTTTTGCCGATTGTATCATTCGATAAGAAATATTTTTCCGAAGGTTTATGATTCAAATTTACAGGGATAACTCTGATTTTTCGTAGTAAATTTCGTATTTTTCTGTTATTTTTGACAAAAGGGTTGCCAGTAACTGTTTTTGGCGAAAATTATAATTGCTAAAAGAATTAAAATGGCTATATCTATTAGAAATATTACAAATATCTTGCAAATAATAGCAGAAAATAACTACTGATAATATTAATATTAATAAAGAAAGACCGCTTAAATGAGGCGTATTATTATAAAAATAGATTTATCTTGAAAATGAAAAAAAATATTTGTGATGAATTGAATGATAGTTATTTCCCGTTATTTCTTTCTCTTTTTTTATCGAATTTCCGTATAACATAACTTACAGCAGAAAAAAGCTGATCTGATTGTAAAAGACACTCTAAGTTGTGAGTTACTATTCGTTTCTATACCATTTTTACCTTGCTTTTGTTTCCAAAGAATGTGTTTTTAAGCCAAAAATGCACTACTGACTTAATGCCTGACTTAGGTTCTTAATGGTCGCAATAATGTTTTTTTTTTTTTTTTTTTTTTTTTTTTTTTTTTTTTTTTTTTCAAGTGAAGATAATTTTTAGAGTATATTTTAATATTCAGTCGTAAATTATATAGATATGAGTATAACTCTTTTATTTCTTTTTGCAAATGTTTTCAATGTTAATTTAATTTTTCTTGCGCCATTTCGTCAATTTCACTTATCGGAAAAATTTCAGTTTTAAAATTTAAAAACTGAAGAAGGAAAGATTACCCCATCGATTAAAAATCTACCCCCCAAATTCCAAGATTAAATGTCAATAATGGATGATCGTAAATGTCACATTCACTTGATATTAAGCATAATATAAATACTAATTATGTCATCAAGTGATTTTTAATTCGACATTTTATTTCTACTTTTATATATGTTCTGCTGATTTGTTTTTCGTTATTTAAATGAAAATTTATGCTAATCTATATAATCTGGCTAATAGTTTGGCGATTTGTGTAATTGGCGAAATTGGTCGACGGTATAACCAAGTAGTACTGAAAGAAAAATTTTGCAATTCAAAATAAATTTATGCAACTATGCGTTATTACTATAGATAAATTCAACATTTTGAAATGAAAAATTCCCGCTGAATAAAATTTACAAGTCTTTTTTAATTGACCATTTCCTCTTCAATATTTCTTCAATCAAACTTTCGCTATTCTCTTTCGCGCAGGCTAACAAAAATGTATTTTAAATATTTTATTAGATAAAACGTAAATGACATTTTTCTATTTAAAAAAAAAATATTTTTTATATCTAATTCTACCATTAGGTGTCTTACAGGACAAAATAGCAGAATTACTTTTAAAAATGGTTTTATCTGTTAATTGTATGTTATTTGTTTATTTGGGTGTTTGGATTTACTTTTGTCATCAAACAAGGCGATTTTATACCAAGAAGGTATAAGCCGGAGCGATGTTTACAATTACTAAATTCTCTCACTCTCTTTTAAATGTGTGAGAGCATTTTTAGGATATTATTTTATGTTTAATTTTAAATATATAAATAGCAGTTATAGCAAAAAAAATGCGTATAATGTTTAAATTTTACTATAAATGTCTTCCTCATCCAAACTGTAAAATAATTTAATTGCAACTTTTTAAAGTTTTGGCGCAGATGTCATATACGCACCACATTCGCACGATTGCAACAAAATGGCGATTTTATGCCACACATGGTAAACCGACTATGGTTGTTTATTTGTCAATAAACTATTTATTAACTTTCATTTTGTTTTTTAAAATAATATAAATCATTTTGTTCTATAGCTGTTAATTAAACTTTTTTATTTATTATTTTTTTCAAATAATACAAAATAATTAAAAAATATTTATGAGATTGGTAATTAAAAACCAAGTTCAGCAAATTGGCGCCAGAAAAAAATTGCGCCAATGTGGTTCATACATGACATCAGTGTCAAAGTTTTTTCTTATACATAAGTAGGGAAAATGCAGTATAAATACCGATTAAAGTTTTTTCCAAATGGAAATTTTGTCACGGATTTGGTCATATACTCATCGAGGTATCTCACTGGCGCCAAAATGACATTATTTGCCTCATATGGTAACCCAGCTATAGTTGTTTATCTGATGATAAGTTGTTTATTTACTTTCATTTTTTTCTTTTTTGAAATGATATTTGTTGTTTTGTTCTACAGTTACTTTTTATTTATTGTTAATTGCTGTTTAAAATGATAGAAAATAATAAAATATACATAAATTTCTTTGGTATTCTAAAACGAGGATTTTGCCACATTGTAGTTGCAAGATAATCGTGCTAAACCTATTGCGTATATGATGTCTGTGAAGGAATCTTTTGTGAAATATGAAAAGTGTAAATTGGCTACTACTTGATTATCACGTCAACCAATTTCGCCAAATCGTTCGCCAAATTATACAAATTTAAATAATTTTACCTTAAATAACTAAAAAGAAAATGCTTAAATATGAAAGAGCAAATAATTTTGTTTTCATTTTTCAGGAAGAAATTTTGCAACAATAAAGTAATTGTTGTAGTGAGAATTTTAATATGTGTGTTTTTTTTATCGTTGGCAACTTGCTGTAACGAAAAATGCTTATTTTTTTCCCTGCTATTGTTTTGTAAGAGCTGGTTTTGTGAAAGCCGTATTAAGATGGTATTCAAATTTTTGAACCCTTCCCAATTACCACACCCTTGGACCGATTTTGCTCATTTGCAATTCCCACTGAGATATTAACCATCTCAATGCACTTGACGAGTTTAAAGATGATTCTTGCATAATTGTGCCTTTTATCGCGCGGACAAAATTTAATATATATATAAACTTTTTAGGTGGGAATAGCTTTGGGTTCCTGGCTTCACATAATGAAAAGTTGTGAAGAAATTTTTCAGAAGTTGTACCATGGTAACGTCTGTAATAATTAATATTTCTTCAGATAAAAGGAAATTTTAAATCCTGTTGCCATAATGGTCTCATTTCGCTTCCAAATGGTGCACTGTTAGTAATAAACTAAAATAGTTATTTCTAAATAGCTGGTTTTTGCGCAACGATTGGATCATTCGAGACAACAGCTCAGCCGCTATAAATCTCAAAAATCCCCCCTCCAAACAAACAAACAAAAATTTTGCGCAACGTTTAAGATAATTTAATATCACAATGGTGTCTAAATCGTTTTCAGCAACGAGCAAAGTGCTGCTGGAGGTCCAAATTTTTAAAATACAAATTTAAATTCACCAGTTCGTTTCATCCACGGTTGATTTTGAAATATTGACCAGTGCAGCGGGCACAGCCTGCTAGTATAAGATAATTCATGTCTGGTTTTTGATATATTTAAGGTTATTATCACGCGATCGGTCAACCTCGAACAAGTCAGCTGGATTGGAAACAAAAATACTTTATACTTATTTAAATTGTGTGTAAAATTTTGGGTCATTGTATATTTATGCAGTTCCCCGTTTTAGTTTTAGAATATTAAAAAATAATTATGATAAGCCTAAATTACAAATTTAATACACATTCCATATTCATCTCTTTTTTTTATCTAAAGATTTATCAACGTTTAGGTTATTTCTATAGTTATAGATACAACATTCAACACCTAAAAAATAATATATATTTTTATTGTGTATTGAATTGGATTAATATTTCAGTTAAATCATAAAGAACAATGATTTATTTTTTTAGAAACTGTATTTTAATTATTTTTCACAACAGTTATAGAATAATATATGCTAGTATCTCTGGTTTTAACCACCTAAAGACACATGAAATATCATCAAGAAATTCTTTTGTATTTATGCATTTTTTGAATTTTTACTGCAGACCTTAGAGAAATATCTTTTTTCTTCAAACGAAAAGAAAAATAATTCCTCTCTGTAATTACAATCGTTTTCGGTGGTTTAACAACTTTAAAAGACTTTTGGTGGATAATTTCTCAAAACCGCTAAATGATATACTCTTTATACGTTCGTATATTTGCGGCTACTAAAATGAAAAAATGTAGTGAACTTATTCTTGCATTATTACTATGCAATTAGGCAATAATTATTAAATTTATTAAGATTTTCAAGTTTTTTTTTTCATTTCTTTATTTTAATTGTTCGAATTTTTTTAATTAACAATAATTTTTTATCGTGCTTTTTATTTTGGGCTATAATTTCCATGACTTACTATTTTATTTATCACGTAAAACTTATACTGAATAAAAATACATATCTTTACTTAGCAAAGCCACAGAACAATCAGCTGAATTCGAAACTTTTTTTTCCGTGTATATGATGGGCGAAAAATAGCTCTTATTGCCCCACCTTCTTTATGCGATCAAGGCAGCATTTAGGGGAATAGTCCAATATTATGTTCTGGTTGGCGCGATTGGCGAAGAAATCCCAAAATAACCATTTTTGTTTCTTACGTAACCAGTTTATTTTGTAAACAGAAAAACCGTTTTTGTTTATTTATTTTACAATAAAGTATTTTGAAGGCGATATTAAATGAAACCATCTATGCGATTTGCGATCACTCTTACCCACTTGTTTTCATTTTTAATGCACAAATCAGTATCGCTTCTTCGCAATTTTTCCTTCTTTTAGGTTAAAAACTACCTATTGCAGCCGTCCGGAGGAAAGCACTTCCAGAAAATTTTGATCTATTTTCACCGATTATTACCCCCAGACCCCAAAACCACCCTCCGTTCAAATGTTGACATATGTATATATATATATATATATATATATAACCATATATATATATATATATATATATATATATATATATGCATATATATCTGATTTTTGCCATGCGATAACTAACGTATTTATGAACCGATTTGAATGAAACTTGGTATGTACATAGTACATACAAATGTCTCGACCGAGTTCGTTTGCCAGCATCATCCGTCATTTTGTTTCAAAATGGTGGCCATTTTAAAATTTTTTAAAAATATAAAAATTAAAATTACATGCGAAAAAATTAAAAGTTGAAAAATATTAATCTTTTATGTGTTAGAACTGAAAACAGCGATTCTAGAACACTTTTTATTTTGTCTATATCTTAAAAATTGATTGAGATATAGCACTTTGAATTTTTCTTATGGCTTATGGCTTATTTGAAATGATCTAATTTTTTCACTTGATAACACGCGTATTTATGAACCGATTTAAATGAAACTTGATATGTACATAGTACATACAAATATCTCGACCCAGTTCGTTGGCCAGCATCATCCGCCATTTTGTTTCAAAATGGCGGTTATTTTAAATAAAAGAAATTTAAATTTTAAATTAAATGCGAAAAAAATCAAAAGTTGAAAAATATTTTTCTTTTACGTGTTAGAACTAAAAACAACGGTTCCAGAACACTTTTTATTTTGTCTGTATCTTAAAAAATGATTGTGTTATAGCACTTTGAATGTTTTTTTATGGCTGACATTTTGAAACGATCTGATTTTTGTCACTTGATAACACGCGTATTTATAAACCGATTTGAATGAAACTTACAAGGAAGGTCTCCATTGGGGCATACTCACAAGGAAGGTCTCCATACGGGCATACTCAGAAAAATCTGAAAAAATTACAGAATGTTCTTCTCATATAGTTATATATGTTTATAAAAAAAATTTCGGCGGAACCTCCTTATAACGTCCGTAAAAAAATAATAAAAATTTCGTTTATTTGACGGTTTATCTCCGGTTGGCGAAAAAACGAAATTTTGAAAAATACGCTCTTACGCTTCGAATACTTTTTAAAGAAAAAACTTTCTATGTTCAATTTATTTAAATAAGTTTAGTTTTAGTAATTTTAGTTTTACATTTTTACTTTACTTTAAGTGTAAGTTTGTCATATACGTTTATATGTACTTATAACAAAATGAAATTAATATATTTTATCATTTAAAACACAATTTAAATTGATTAAAATTGTTCCAAATTGAAAAATACACTGTTAAAATCTGCTGCATTTTGTTGCAACGCACTCCCTTGCTTGTATAGAAAACGGTTACTTGGCCGTGAAATGGAGCTTTCTCATTGGTTGAAATAGAGATATTATATACAAGCGGTGGAGTGCGTTGCAACAAAATGCAGCAGATTTTTAACAGTGTATGACACGGTCAATTCGCCGCGCTATGGAGCATTTTCATTGGTCAGAAGAGAGATATTCTATAAAAGTAGTGGAGTGACGTTGCAGTAAATGCTGCAGATTTTTAACAGTGAAGTCAATTAAAATCAATTTTCAGATTAGTTAAAATCGTCTGCTTTTGGCGAGGAAATGCACTGCTTGCCAAATCCCGCGTCGCTTTCAGCTTTTCACGCCAATTATTCCAAACTATTTTATTTTTTTACATATCTAATAATGTAATTCCGCCGCTAATTTTCACTGATCCTTTATTACCTACATGAGTAGTTTAATTCGTATTTTTTTCAAAAAATTCTGAGTATGCCTCCAATGGAGACCTTCCTTGTCAGAATTTTTTTTTAAAAATACGTATTAAACTACTCATGTAGGTAATAAAGGATCAGTGAAAATTAGCGGCGGAATTACATTATTAGATATGTAAAAAGGTAAAATAGTTTGGAATAATTGGCGTGAAAAGCTGAAAGCGACGCGAGATTTGGCGAGCAGTGCATTTCCTTGCCAAAAACAGACGATTTTAACGAATCTGAAAATTGATTTTAATTGACTTCACTGTTAAAAATCTGCAGCATTTACTGCAACGTCACTCCACTACTTTTATAGATTATCTCTCTTCTGACCAATGAGAATGCTCCATAGCACGGTGAATTCACCATGTCATACACTGTTAAAAATCTGCTGCATTTTGTTGCAACGCACTCCACCGCTTGTATATAATATCTCTATTTCAACCAATGAGAAAGCTCCATTTCACGGCCAAGTAACCGTTTTCTATACAAGCAAGGGAGTGCGTTGCAACAAAATGCAGCAGATTTTTAACAGTGTATTTTTCAATTTGGAACAATTTTAATCAATTTAAATTGTGTTTTAAATGATAAAATGTATTAATTTCATTTTGCTATAAGTACATATAAACGTATATGACAAAATTACACTTAAAATAAAGTAAAAATGCAAAACTAAAATTACTTAAACTAAACTTATTTAAATAAATTGAACATAGAAAGTTTTTTCTTTAAAAAGTATTCGAAGCGTAAAAGTGTATTTTTCAAAATTTCGTTTTTTCGCCAACCGGAGATAAATCGCCAAATAAACGAAATTTTTATTATTTTTTTACGGACGTTATAAAGAGGTTCCGCCGAATTTTTTTTATAAACATATATAACTATATGAGAAGAACATTCTATAATTTTTTCAGATTTTTCTGAGTATGCCCATATGGATACCTTCCTTGTTAGTATGTACATAGTCTCGACCGAGTTCGTTGGCCAGCATCATCCGCCATTTTGTTTCAAAATGGCGGCCATTTTTAATTTAAAAAAATTAAATTTAAAATTAAATGCGAAAAAATTATAAGTTGAAAATATTTTTCTTTTAGGTGTTAGAACTTAAAACAACGATTCCAGAACACTTTTTATTTTGTCTATATCTTAAAAAATGATTGAGTTATAGCACTTTGATTTTTTCTTACTGCTAACCTTTTGAAACGATCTTATCTGAACGATTCATCATGTTGCTTTAAAATGGCATACACTTCATGATATCGTGGAATTTGGCGACTCTCTAAATCGCTTAAAATAAAACCAGGTTGAATAAAAGATGACTAATTTCTAATTATTCCTATTAATATTCAGTCATGACAAAAACTAGTATTCAATCTTATAAGATCAGGTTCTACTAATTTCAGCTTAGTATTTTTGAATAATATAACTTAATTTAAAATAAATAAATATATATGTGGGATATTAAGTGATTAACTTATGATTTAAGCAAAACAAATATTCTTGATAAGATAAAAAGGTTTAATAGACATAAAATATATACGTAGCATTCAAAAATAACAGTAGAACTGAATAAAATTCAGTATAAATAAGCTTCCCTGAGCTTTGCATTAAAAGTCCATCAAACTCGCTGTCACTGAAATCTATAGAACACCTCGTTCTTTCCACGCATCATCACATGAATCTCACTTGGGATATCACGTTCATTAAATCATTGAGTTTATTATCTTTTATTGCTGAATACTTCATTCTTTAATCCCACGTATTCGGTCATCCTGACGTTTCTGACGTCCTCGGCAGCTGCCTGTAAAAATTTAGGCACACATTTACACAAACAAAACAGGTAAACATAAAACAAAAACATGTCACGTTATGCAGATGCGTTACTCCAGGGCTTCATATATTCTGCAGCAGTTGATGTCTTGTTGGGACCATCATGGTCTCCAATTTTCTCTACATCATAACGATCATTTGACTTTACTTTAGTAACTTTATAAAGTCCATGGAATTTTTCCTTTAATTTCAGACCTGGGCCGTATTGCGTTCTTTGTATTGCCACGAGATCATTTAATTTATATTTGTTGGGCTTACTCGTCTTCTTGTTAAATTGTTTTCTAATTTCTTCTTGTATTTTCAAAATATTTTTTCTCGCTTCTTCTCTTACATTCTCCCGTTCCATCATTATGTGGTTCACATCTTCTTCCTCTAGTATTTCTTTAATCCTTAAGTCATTTTTATTTTTCATTTTTACGCCAATCATCAATTCAAACGGCTGTATTTTGTACTTCTTGTAACTGTACTATTGAGAATTCTCTGCACATCTGCCACATATTTATACCATTTTGTGGGCTCATTCCCACATAGCTTTGCTAGTACTGGAATCAGGATGCTATGAATTCTTTCGATCTGTCCGTTTCCCCTGAAACGGACAATAAATCAATACGGATAATAAATCAATGACATCCCTGCCCAGCCCTCAAAACTTGTGGGATATTAAGTGATTAACTTATGATTTAAGCAAAGCAAATATTCTTGATAAGATAAAAAGGTTTAATAGACATAAAATATATACGTAGCATTCAAAAATAACAGTAGAACTGAATAATATTCTGTATAAATAAGCTTCCCTGAGCTTTGCATTAAAAGTCCATCAAACTCGCCATCGCTGAAATCTATAGAACACCTCGTTCTTTCCACGCATCATCACATTAATCTCACTTGGGATATTACGTTCATTAAATCATTGAGTTTATTATCTTTTATTGCTGAATACTTCATTCTTTAATCCCACATATTTATAAGTATATGAAAGCTACCTCTTCCTCCCGGCATTGCCGGAAGAACTTTTAAACATCGCACATTTTCAATTGTTATTCCGTCGTATAGGAGAAGAAAACTACTCTGAAATGCAATTTAACTTAAAACTGTATTTCGTTTGACTCACTTATTACGGCTTTATATTTTTCAAGCAAATTCTTTTTATCCTTTGTCATGTATTTCTATTAAGAAATAGCAATATACATTTTACACATAAATCTGTAAATATTGTTCATAATAATTTTCGATAATGAAATTAAAGCTGCATGAATAAATAAATAAAATAATAGAGGAAAATGCTTAATATCTACCGCATGAAATTCGATTACTAAAGATTAATCCATTTGACGATAACACAATAAAAATAGTTCAGGATTTGTTTCCGACAAATAAATCATATCAAAATTAAAATTTCCTCTGTAAATAATAAAATAAAATAATATAAATAATACATATTTAACAGACATTTGATTGAATTACGTGTTCGAAGCACTGAAATGATCAGGAACAAAAATGCTGCCTTAAGTAACAAAATCTTCGGTTGATAACTTCGGACATGCGTCTAATGCGGAAATATGACTTTTGATATTTTTCAGAGCTTTATTTGATTCCATAATTAAAATTTTCATTCAATCCTTTAAGCGGCCTAATCGTGTATTCTGTCATGTAATATTTTATTTCAAAGGTTGATTTAACAGAAGATTGATATCAATGTTAATTTTTGGATTGTAAATAATAAAAATATATGAAAAATTATCAAATACAAATCTTACTGCCAAGACTTTTCACAGTTATTATTTTATGAATAATAAAAGATTGAAAAAAACCTGCTGGATGCTTAAATGGTTAAAAATAATTTTTTGGAATCTGTTAGCAATCTAAAAAGTATATTACATGCAAAAAAATTATTAAATTTTTCAGTTTGCAATAAAAAAATGGTTTTTATCTTTACTATATAACCCGGAAGACCGAGTTCGAACTACTAGTTATAATAAAATCCCAAATGAAGAGACCACTTCAATAAATATGTAAATTATGGAAAAATGTTTAATAGTACTTGATGTGATTTTTTCAAATTTAAACTTGAATCTCATTGTTATCAATATTTTCAATTAAATTCTTCCTTTTTTTTAAATAGTTTAAACGATGGCATAAAAGTACATAAAAAGAAAGTAATATAGTAGCAAATTGAAATTATATCACTAAAAATATTTATTGTGTTATAGTAAAAATGTCATAAGATTTACATAACCGGCACATTTATAGACAGCAAATGTAAATAATGGCATAAAAGCTTACTAGTAAAAAGTAATTTTCTAAAGTTTTTGAAAGAAACATTTTTGTACAATTAAAAATACTTACATTTTTTATGTAAATTTTTTGCTTAATTTTTTATAGGTATTAGCTAACTTGAGTCTCATTTTTCAATAAATAAAAATCAATCAAACAAATCAATTGGAAAAAAATTCTAAAAAAAGAAGAAGAAAAGACTCTGACAGTCTTAAAAATGGGGAAAATTGTAATGTTGTCATGTCTGCATTTTGTTTTAAATGTAAAAAAAAAAAAAAAAAAAAAAAAAAAAAAAAAAAAAAAATGATTTTTTCAACATTATCCACAAAAAAAAAAAAAAAAAAAAAATCCTAATTACGAATATGAAAGTAATTTTTAAATGTATTTATAATTGTTCAATGTATAAAAAATTCATTTAATCTGTAGAATTATATTACTTTATTGTTGTTGTTGTGTTTGTGACGGTCAATTATCAACGCGAGGGATATATATAAGCACCCAACGGTGGGAGTGTTCTCCGCAGGGGTTTTTTCTAATGGAAACTTGCCCGTATTTGCACAAAAAAGTCCAAAGTAGGAAGAAAGCACTGAACGATTAGAGTGATGGGCGCGATTGGGTTCAAACCCAGCACTCCCTGTCTACCAATTTTGAGCGCTGAACCTCTCGGCCGCTAGTGGAATACTGTAAATATTGCTTATATGGCAGTGGAAACTGGAGCTTAGGGAAGATATTAACACTGGTTTGCAGTAAGGGGATTAACTAAATTTATTACTTTTTTCCGTCATAATAATTTAATCTTCATTTAGTACGGAATGTTCAAGAAACCTGGTCGTTTGTAAATAGCATAATATTGCGGTTTTCTCGAATAATATGACGTGTTACACTCATGTTATTTTATTTTATTTTATTTATTTATTTATTTTTTTTTATTTCAGATACACCCATAACGGTAAAGGTAACAAAAAGTGAAATAGTCAAGTATGACTAATCTAAAATATTCTTCCAAGTGATACAAGTTAATACTTCCTGAAAAATATAGCATATCAGTACTACCAGTTAAGTAATTTACACTAAAATCTAATCAGCATTTAACTGAATTTGAAGTTTGATGAAAAACCGTTCATTAGTGTTTGAAATAGAGCTACTTGTTCTTAGATAATTCTGCATAGCAATGTCATCTATTGAGCGACTTACTGCGTAAAACTAATCAGGAGCAATTAATATCAGGGACAAACTGAATCTGAATTTTGATGAAAATTCATGTATTAATTCTTGAATTACACGTATTGGGGAAATCATGCAAAATGGAGCATAGCAACGTCATCCGTCAGTTAATTTTTACAAAACACTAAAGAAATACTAATTTATGTCACAAGCTAACTGAATATGAAGTTTGATGAAAATTTGTGGATTAGTTCTTGAGATACAGCTATTACAAAAATTGTGAAAAAGACTGCATAAAAGTGCGACATTTTGAGCGATTTATACCAAAAAGTAATAAAAACTTATTTATAATATGAGTAAACTGAATCTAAAGTTTTATTAAATTACACAAATTCACAAAGGGACACTCTAACAGACAGTCGTTTCGTAAAAACGTGTTTTTTGGGATGTCTGATCCTTAACACGTGTAAACACGTGTTATGAATGAAATAAGGCATTTTCACAAATCCAATACTTTCTTCTTGTATATAAGGAAAAAAAATTAATAAAACGTGTAAATCCGTCGAAAACCGGAATTTGAAGATTTTCACGAATTCATTATTTTCTTCTTGCGCAGATAGAAAAAGTAAAAATTAAAGCGGCGATCAGTACATTAGAAAAATGTATCCAGGATCATGATGATTCTCTCCGATAACTGAATTCCGAAATCAAGACTCAGTGTTACCTTATACACACGAATGATTGGAACTG
The DNA here is from genome assembly GCA_964019185.1 of Maratus speculifer. Classification (NCBI taxonomy): domain Eukaryota; kingdom Metazoa; phylum Arthropoda; class Arachnida; order Araneae; family Salticidae; genus Maratus; species Maratus speculifer. Next base: position 24,349,886 of record OZ025294.1, on the reverse strand, counting down.
TCCTGACGAGATGAAAGTACACTGAAATCCGGAAACAACATAAATTTTGGTAATGTTTCGATATCTTTCCTGTCGAGGGGGTATTATGAATGGATATTCGGTAGTCATATCCATGGGTCATTCACCGTGTGTCGTACATTTCAGACTCACTTTGTGGCATTTATCACTATTTTTTTTTTACAGTGCATGTATCCATTTTTCCAATAAAATTTCTTTTCGATTAGATATTTCATGTTTTCGTTATTCTTGACCAACTGTCTAATTTATATTGAATATCCTATGTATATAGAAAGCACTTTTCAATCTGTAATATAACTTTTAATACCTATATTTCATAATTATAATTATTTGTATCATTACGTATGGCAAAATTTTTAACCTGGAGAACATGCTTCAAAGCAGGCTCTCGTTAGATAAATTTTCCTAATTAAAATTATCTGATTTAGAATTTGCGGAGGGAATGTTGCCATAAAATCAATCACATTGCGCGAAATTTCAGAAAAGATAATTATATTTTCCGAAATCATAACATTCACCATAAAAGCTGGAAATCTAAAATATTTCGTTACATTATTTTGAAACGAGAAAATGCAATTTATTTTACTACTTTTCATTAATAAATTGCATAAATAATTTTCAAAATTTATGTATATCCATTTCGAAACTACAATAATGTTTTAGAAAAACTTTCATTCATATGTATTATTATCATTCATATGTTTTTCTTTGTTTCTTTTTATAATGAGTGCCATTGTGATGAATTTTAATCACGCTTTTTTAAAGGGACTCCGCAGTCAAAAAAGAAAAAATGTTTTAATTATCAACTTAAAAAAATAATTTTAAATATAATCATACAAATGGTAAATAAAAAAAAATTAATAATAAAAAAATTAAATTCCTTTTTCTCAAAATTGAAAGCCGTTTACCAAATTTAAAAGTCTACTTGCAGTATTTTATTTATTTATTTTATATTTATTTATTTTTTAAATCAAATAATTTTTATTTTCTTCTATGTTTACAAGAAAAATGTATTGTATAGGTGAAAATGTTCAAATTCCGATTTTGACGGATTTATACGTTTTAGGAATTAGACAGCTTAAAAAATATGTTTTTACAAAATGTCTGCAAATCTGTCTATCACTCTGTCATTCTTTTTCTGTATGTGACAAAAATTTTGTAGGCGCTCTATCACAAGAACTAATGCATGGAATTTCAAAAAAATGCATATACTATTAGACATTGATATAATCTGGAGTTTATTAGTTTTTGGTATATGTAGCCGAACAAACGGTGCTGCTATACCGCCTTTTTCACGATTTACGCAGTAGCGTTATCTCAAGGAACATTGAAACAATTTTAATAAAACTTGAGATTTCAGTATTCTTTGATATAATATGATTCTGATTACTAATTGGCATGAATCGCTCATCAGGTGATGCTGCTGTTTGGCATTATTTATGATTATCGCAATAGCTTAACTTCAGGAACTAATGACGAATTTTCATCAAACTTCAGATTCAATTAGTCCCTAATGTAAATTAATATGCTTTAATTTTTGGAGTAAATCTCTCTATAAGAGTCTCTTCTATCCATATTTCATTACAATTTCTGCAATGATTCTATCTCAAAAACTAAAATACGGATTTGCAAATTTCAAATTTAGTTAGAACTTGACATAAGTTGTTGCTGATTAGATTTTAGTTTATATCCGCTAAACGGTGATGCTGCAATGCTTAATTCTTCTGGATATATTAACGTGTATAACATAGAAGAAAGTTTTGGGATTGCTACGCCCGTCTAGTTTTATTGCGCCTAAGTAACGGCATTTTAAAAAAGTTTTAAGAATAGATTTTTTTAAGTAGCAGTTTTTTTATCTAAACAAAATAATAGAACTAAGAAACAAGGAGTATAAATCATGTTTAAGCATACATTATGAAACACTTTCTGAAATTTACACTTACAGAATTTTATTATGCTTCTTATAAGTGAATTATTTTAAATTTGAAAATATGTAATAAAAAATACTGCGCAGTACTGAATTATGTAATTAACTTTGCCAAATACTGATTCATTAAAACCTTGATAAGAATATAAAAAGGAACCGAAAAAAATTCCGCTTTATATAGGTCTCTGTCTCGTTGCAGATACACTTGTTGATATTTGTTCTGTTGGGATTTATATTTTTTTCATTTAAGACAGGATTTTGCTATAGACAGATTTCACAGATTTTACGGTAGTTGTAGCCTTACAAGTAAGGCATTTACTAAAGTAGCAGTGATATGAATCACCTTCTCTTTAAAGACTACCTTGTCTTGTGAAGAAATTTGCAAGCTAAAGTTAAGTTTTTTTCTCGTTTGCATTTTAACATTTATTATTGAATTTTTCTTTTTGGGGCAGCTGAAGTTGACCTGTAGTCCAGTTAATGTTTACTTTTTCTAGAATAGTTGCAGTTTTCTTTTAAGTTTCTTTTTTACTGTCAGATGCAGTTCCAAAAAAAAAAAAAAAAAAAAAAAAAAAAAAAAAAAAAAAAAAAAGTCCCAACCAAAATTGAAAGCATTCAAACTAACAACGTTAATAATCAATTTCATCTATACTAAGGAAATAAAATATCATAAATAAATGCAATTGTGAAATTTGAAAACAACATAGATTTAACATTAGCTAACGAAGTTCTTTGCGTAACTACTATAGGTTATTAAGAGCGCAAAAAACAATATTTATTTGGCGCCCGGGGCATATATGTCCCTCTGCCCCTATCTAGGTTTTGCCCTAGACTTGTTTAGTTACATATTTTTGGCAAACAATTTATCTTATTTATAATAATATCATTGCCGAAAGTCAGTGAAGCTTACTTTCGAGACACAATTTTTTTTTTATTCTGTCTGTCTCTCCATCGGTCTGCCTGTCTGTTTGTTCCGCGATAACTGTCGTAAAAAGCATACGATTTCCTTGAAATTAAGTAAGCACGTTCATAAGATGCTCGGATTTCGCTATATAGTTTTTTGTTAAGTTTGATTTATTCGTTCGGAAAATACAGAACAATTTATTTGCACCATAATGAGTTTCAATGGCAGTCCAGATTTTTTTCAAATTTCAATTCAGTTCCAAATACGGTTTTAAATTATTCACATTCAATTGAAATTTTGTCAATGTATTTCTACATTATTTTTTAATTAGGAATATAATAATTTTAGCACTTTAGGCATGTTTTCCAATAATATAAATCATTTTGTTTTCTCATTTTACGCGTTTGACTTGATACATATTCCGTTTTTTTCTTTTTCTTTCGTCAGTTGCTTAGAAAAGCATTTCATAACTGATAAAAAAGAAAAAAAAATAATTTAACTCTTTAGATCCCAAGCTCCAAAAAACTGAATGACCTCAGAATCCCAACAAAATAGCCGAAAATTCTCCTGGTTTTTTTCCCCCATTCTTTATTAGGGCAGGAATAGAAGAAACAAACCACCGCTTTATTCCTCTCGTCAAAATTTTGGCAGGTGGTACATCCCTCTTTTTATCTTCCTGCTTTACTTACAGAAAACGAAGTTAAGAAAAAAAAAAACATTAACATGGAAATTTTTCAAAGATTAGTTTCTGTTTACGGCGTATTTTGTTCTTTTTTTCCCCATGGAAATTTCGGACATACATATTTTTTAAGTTTGCAGATTACACCATTTCTATGTAAATTTTCATTTACTTAATCATTGTATAAAAAGAGTATTTTTGAACTGTGTTTTGAATTTTAAATCATTATTACCAGCTTAATTAAAGCATAAATAACAATCTTTTAGTTTAAAAAAGTATGTTTTAGAAATACTTTAATATTGTATATGAAAATTATTGTAACTTATATGTAACTTATTGTAACTTATTATTAAAATTTTCACATAATCTAGAATAAAGATAAAAAAAATTATGTATAAATTCAGTTACGAAGTTGAAAATGTTTACTTAGCAGAGCCGTCCTTAGGGGTGTGCGACAGGTGCGGTCGCACAGGGCCTCGCGCCTTGGAAGGCCTCGCTCTCGGTTTTTTTTTTTTTTTTTTTTTTTTTTTTTTTTTTTTTTAAGTTTAATTCATTTAAAAAAAGAAAAAAATTAGCTTTTGTTTTACTGTAAGTTATTTATTTTGCGATAAAACTTAGGTACTTAAAAATGTTTATTTATGAAATGTTTTTTTTTTTTTTAAATAAAATGTTAGGCGCGGACATTCTAAAGCAAAAAATATTGCTTGTAGTCGTCTAGTCTATACCCAATCTGTAGGAGTTGTTATACTCCAGTTTCCCCGCACATGTTGCGACATTGTCATAGAATATATTGAATAAAATTTACTTAAAAGAAAAACATAACAAAAAAATTGTAGGCGCCACCCTGCAAGTCTTGATTGCATAGAAGGTCTGTGCTTCCCCTCCCCGCATCAACTCCTCCTCTTATTGCAGACACATTGGCGTTAATAAAATAGTCAATGCTGAAACAACAATAAGAAATTAATTTTAGCATATATCACTTGAATCACATTTAATAATTTTGACTGCTCTTTGTTCATGAACTCATGTATTTATTTACTCAGATTTTTCAGTTACTTCTCAAACTTGTGTGAATATTTATTGGGTTTCCTTGATTGTTTTGAAATAATAGCGAGAGGTAAATATATTTTTATATTTTTATAAAGCCAAAAAAAAATATATATATATATCCTTTTAAAATTATTTTTGTTTTGTGTGACCAATCATGCTTTTGGGTCAAGATAAAGTAATGTATCTATAACCAGGGGCCTCGCTAAGGGGGCAGGAGGTAGCCTCCCCCCAAAAAAAACATTTGCACATGCTGTTAAAGTTGGCAAATTTACAAACTGAATTGACAAATTAGTTCGAAACTTTAATAAAAAATTATAATACAGTTTCTATTTTTGATAGATTTTATGTTAGTTACCAATATAAAAACTATATTACATTCTCTAATCGTGATATCTTGGTAAAATTATAAAACCATTTGGCAAATGCCCAAAACTATTTATATTTGCTTTTTACCATGTTGGCAAAAACTAGATTTTGACTTGGCAGTTTAAGATTCTCTCTCCCACCAATAAAAAGTGTTAGCGAGGACCCTTTCTATAACTCATTCTAAACTATAATTACAACTAATTGATGTATAAAATGAATTTTATAATAAGTTATTTTGATGATACTTATTACCGTCAGTAGATAAAGGGCTAATGAACAGCAATAACATGATATTTTTATTAACGTATACTTAAGTCTCTATAAAAAATAAGATAGATTTTATCATTTATTTGCATATTTTATTGTCTGATTAATTTCAATGTTTATTCTACGAATATTTCTCAAAAGGAAATCGATTCACAGTCAAATGTACGTTTCACAGGTTATGGGAAGGCGATACATTAACTAATTTGGAAAGGAATAAAATTCGACCCTCATCTCAAAAGTTCTGTTTCAAATTAACTCGAAATCACTCAACCCAACTCCCCCTCCTCACACCGAAAAAAAAAAATGTTAACAAATAGGCCGACTTGAACCCGACACATTTCAATAAAAAAAAAAAAAGAAATCCACGTTTTAATACAGTTATGGAAATGTACTCGCCAGTTATATTCGTAATATCCATTTGATCTTTTAAGTGCAACAATGAACATACATTATCTCTATTTATGGACATGCATGTATAAACAGTGTCGTGTGAAAGGGGCAGTCTCCCCCGACTCGGTAATTTTGGCAGGTGCCAAACTTATACACAAGCGTCTAGGGACAGCACTATCACAGAATGCACAGCGCACAAGTTTCGCTTTCAAGAAGCGAAAACCAGTTTTCACGGGGGAGAAAAGTGATTTTTTTGAATGCGTTGGCTTCAGCGGTGGTATTGCAGTCTACGCGATGCGAACGAGATGAATCCCTTTCGTTGGTTTCGAATACTTAAAACATTCGTTTAAAAGCTGTTCAAATGTGTTAAAAAGCACTACAGATTAATAAATAATAGATAAAGTGTTATCAGAATTTATATGGATTTTGAAAACATTTCAGGAATTCTTTAATAGTTTCTGCAATTTTTCCCCGCCTTCATTATTACTTGAAAATTAATTTTTAATTGCTTTACATTTTCATTTGTTCAGTTTGTATTGCAACGTGGTCAAGGACTTTTTTAATAGGCTTAAAAAAAAACTATAATTTAGTACTATCATAAATTTGTATTTGTACAAAATATGTAAATTATCAAAATAAGAGACAGAAAAAAGTTTAGATCATTTTCCGTTTTAAAAATATTGATTTATAAATTAAATTTCTTAGTAAGGGTAATTCTCAAAATATGGAAATAGACATGTATTATAGCAATTACCTGATATTTACAGGATTAATATGATAATACGAATCCCCTAAAAATAATAAGAACATAATATCAGTAGTACATCATGCGTGTCATAATATTAATTTACGTTAAAAAGTATTCTAAATAAAATGAATAATTACTGTTATTATTATAATAAATAATGAATTATAATTCTATTTTTCCTATCACTTTCGTGTGTTGAACATTAGATTAAATGTAAAAATTAAAAAAACCCTCCCCCTTTTTTTTTTTTTTTTTTTTTTTTTTTTGTAAAAGAAATTTATTTTTATGGTAAAATATGAAAAGCTGTTTAATTTCTAAGTAATTAAATAAAAATACTAGCTATTTTCATGCATTTACTAATGAAAACAGTTTTGAGGACGGGTCAGAAATTTTTGATTATGGATTTAATAAATAATAAACTTTTCTGTAAACATTTTCATAGGAGGGGGCATATAATATTTTTTTTTCTTTCTTCCATTTTAAATCTGAATATTTATTTGTTTATGTATGTTATCTAATCTTTTGAAAATGTGGAACTAGCTGTGCATATTGCAATTAAGAGTGCTCCTAAATGGAAAAATGCAACTTTATCACATAAGTTTTAATTTATTTTTGTTCGGAAATGAATGAAACTAACAAGTGTTGTTCAAAAACTATCTAATCGCACTATTTTTTTTTTTTTTTTTTTTTTTTTTTTTTTTTTTTTTGAGAGAGAGAGAGAAAGAGGGAGGAGGCAAGCGCAATAGATCCTTTAGAAAAGTGTCAAAATGGACATTTTGAACCGAATTTTTGCGAAAATAGCCTTAAAAAATGGAAAATGAATGGAAAACAGTTCTATAAAAAACATTAATGATAATAATTAACATAAATGTTTGATATTCACATGTCGGTGATGGTATCATGAAATATCACGAACTCAATTTTGATGCATTAGGAAAGTTCTTATTAATCTATAGTTATAGCAATTTATTGGAATTTAATGAAATTTTCTCACATAAAGCTTAGTTAAACTAATAAAATTAAGGTACTGCAGATCTGGATAAAAATATTTCCTACAATTTACAATAAATGATAAGTTGTGATATAAGTAGATATAAGAAAAAAAAATCACATTTATACAGGGAATGAATTTTTGTCTTATTAAAATAACTAATGAATGCAATGAAAAAAGGGGGGGCGGCTGAAATCAGGCAATAGACTGATTTCAGCAGAGGTTGATTTCAATGTGTGTCTCTCTCTCTCTCTCCACCCCCCCACCATATACACACACACTTCCATTGTGTCCTTATACAAATTAAAACAGCCGGATGGAATAAATACAGATTACTTTTAAAGTTTGAACTATCAAATATTTAAAAACTTATAAAACTGTCCATGTTATATATATTTATGATAACGTAGGGTGAGAGGAACAATACTACATCACGTTAAAAATGCAAATGAGTATTGTTCCAAAGCAAGCTGATTTTACTATCACATTAGTTATGGAAAACATTTGAGTTGAATTACCAAACATGTTTTGTTACCAAACAAATTTTACATTTTCTATTAAATTATTATGAATAAGCACATAATTTCATCATATGAGAAATTTCATTTTAATTTATCGCATGATTTTCTTTTAACTATCAACAATTAAAAAATAAAAAAGAAAGAAATGAGAAAGTATTTTTAGAATAAAACTATACATCTAAATGTTTAGTTATTAATTTCCATCGGGATCTGAAATTACTTATATTTTACCATTATGTTATAGATAATAAACAAAAATAAATCTATCGCTCTATAACTTTTTAAAATAATAATAATAATAACAATAATAAATAATTAATTAAATAAATTATTAAAAAAGAGAAATAAAGTGAAAGAAATAAAGAAAAAACAATCTTTTAAACAATCTTTATAACTCATAAACTCATTTTGACTGTAAATGCTTCATGCTCGAAACACAAGCATGCCGAAAAGATAACAGGTTTCGAAACTTTTATAACATAAAAATTAAAGCTTCACAATATTAACAAAGGGTTTCATAGCACATTAATACTTGAGTAACGAAAACTTTAACATTATGTAGAAAGGATGTAGCATAAACTGTAAAACTATTTGCACAGAATATGCACACACTAAGGAAACGACAAAGTCCAAACGCACACGCAATAAAACCAGTGGTCGAAAACGGACGAAAACCGGTCAGAGGAGCGATCGAAACAGAAACTTGTGCCTTGTGCATTTTGTGAGGGTGCTGTCTTTAGACGCTTGAAACTTATACTACTAACGTCATTTTTGGGCTGTCGCAAGAAAAAGTTGGGGGTGGGGAGCCATATTAAAACTTTGCCCAGGGCACAGTTTTCCCTTCACATGCCCTTGTGTATATAGCAGGAGTGCAGAAAATGTTTGTACTTCCAACAATTCCCCCAATCTACACGAAAATTTACCCAGAATTTTGTGGTATGTTATAGATAAATGCTGTATCACCGTAGTTTTAGAAAATTTGGATTTTCCAATATTGTTCAACTTATGCGCGAGTATGTATGAAAGGCCTGATTCTGAGTGAAAAAACAATTCTGAAACAAATTTTGTAAAAGGTTTTGACACAATGGGGGAAAAAAGGGAAATCCTATTTTTTTTTTCCGTTATTTCACGAAATTTGCGATCTTTTGACGGAATTTGCGTTCATTAGCGGCCTTTTCACGAAATTTGATTTTATTTCGCGATCTTTTGACGCATTTTCTGGTTATCTAGAAATTTTTTCATGAGTTTTGCTGATATCTCTCGATCTTTGTACAGTTTTGCGGTTATTTGGTCTTCCTTTTAAAGAAATCGCGGTTATTTCGCACTTCTTTATCAACATTCGCGGTTGTTTTGTCTTTATTTGATTAAATTTGTGGTAATTATGAGATCGTTTAACAAAAATTGCAGTTATTTCGTGATCTTTTGACAAATTTTGCGGGTTTTTTGCTATCTTTTAACGAAATTTGTGAGATATTTCAACCCTCTTTTAACGAAATGCGCAGTTGTTTTACATTCTTTTAACGAAATTTGCGGGGGTTTTTGCGATCTTTAGACAAAATTTGCGTTCATTTCGCCATCTTTCGAGAAAACTTGCGTTCATTTCGCGATTTTTTCATGAAATTTGCAATTTTTCGTTTCATGTTCCTTTCAAGAAATTCGAAGTTCTTTTGCCATATTATAAGAAAATCCTAGTTATTTAGTCCCCTTTTGACGAAATTCTCGTATGTTTCGCGGTTTTTTGGATGAAATTCGCAGTTGTTTTGGTAACTTTTGTTGAAATTTGCCTTCATTTCGCGATTTTTTGACGAAATGCACGTTCATTTTGCAATCTTTCGACGAAATGTGCTTTCATATCACGATCTTTTTAAAAAATTTCTATTGATTTCGTGATCTTTTTAAAAAAATTTCATTCATTTTCCGATTTTTTCGCAATTTTTTGACGAAATTTGCGGGTTTTTTTCGATCTTTTGACAAAAATTGTAGATATATTGCAATATTGTGACGAAATTCGCGTTTTTTCTTGGACAAAATCGTAAGGTATTTTATGTCCGAATTTTCAGATTGATGACAGTTTATTTTAAATTTTCGGAACCGAATGCCTTAGATTTTTGAGAAATTCGGAGCAGAATCACTCCAGTTTACGGTACATATTATTCTGAGATCGATTTTGTGATAGTCGCCGAACGAATCTTTTTATTTATAGTAAAATTTTCTAGTTCTAGGAATTATGGAATTTGTTGTCAAAATAGAAATCAATTGCATATGTTTCTGCAAAATTTCCCCCTATCCTAGGTCGCTGGATAGGCATCCTTTGTGCACAGTTTATATCTGAAAAATATTCCGAACTTTGAAAAATCGGTTATCCACAACCCGACCAGTAAAGATACACATCCAACGTTTAGCATCAACCAGATATAAGCAGGGCACGCAACATGAAAAAAGAAAAAAAAAATAGCATCAATTTTGTTCCTCTCTGTGCATCTCTCTAACCCTCTCACTGACAAGCCCGTGCTGATATCTTTATTAAGCTCCAGGTTTCATTGCAATTTAAGTAATATTTAAAAAATTTCATTATTTGAATTTAATGGATTTTTAATACTTTGAACAATTATTAATATTATCAATGATTACATTCATATATATATGTATGTTATTATGTTGAAAGTACAATATTCTTTTAGTGTTTAAAAAATATGCAGCTAAAACAACATTACAATTTTGCTTTTTTGTAAGATTGTCAGAGGGCTAGAAGGGAAAGGCCTCGCGAAAATTCTCGCACCCGGCCTCGCTTTCTCTAGGGACGGCTCTGTTACTTAGAAAAGATAGCTTGCTAAAAACTGAAATTTCTCTTGCGAAAATAATAATAATAATACACAGTAAAACTACTCGTAAACTATTCGAAAATCAATGAAAAAAATGTATCTTCATAAATATCGAAAATACATTTTTTTTTTTTTTTTTTTTTTTTTTTTTTTATGTTTCTAAATATAACGAACTATTTTTGAATCATGGGTAACAAACGATCTGTCTTTTTAATAATACCAAAATATTCAAATTTTTATATTAGAGGTCTCCAGAAGTATTGGTCATTTTTTTTTTATTATATTCATTTCTCTTCATTTTTTCTATTAGCTCTTTTCCTTTGGTAAGGATTCAACATATTTACTTTTTTTTTTGGATCAGAACCTTGGATGTGCCAGGATTATTTTTTTTTCTCGATCGTTACAGGCTGGAAATTAATTGAGTTATTATTTTATTATTATTAGTTTATTCTATTTTTTAAATCAAACTTTTAAAATATCATAAAAAAGTATTTGAATTTTGATATTGTTCCGTCTCTTTATTTATCGTATACAAATAATAAAGTTTGAAAAATAACAAAACCAGATGGATCACAATTTAAAAATAATTATTTGAAGTTTACGTGTGCAAAAATACAAAAAAAAAAAAAAATTGTGAGTAAATATTTTACTAAAAAACACTGGTACGGATTAGATAGAGGGACAGGATTAGATAATATATTCCACCACAAATCACTGCTATGCATACAAAACCCATTGTATTGATATTAAAACATGATTAGTAAAATTAAATGAAGAGGTAAACAATACATTTCTAGTATTATTTTTGCATATGACTGATTCAAAAGTTTATATCAGAAGCCTCTTCTTCAATGTAAAATAAATTACGGTAATAATGAAAAAGAATAGCAGCATAGTTTTTTTTCTTGCTGCTCATTTTATTTCCTTTCTTATATTGCGATGTGATGAAGGTAGAAGAGGGTTCTACTTTTTGTTCAGATATTCTGTATTTCTGTGTTCATGTCAAAAATTTAAAATAGAAATTTTTGCTTCAATTAATAGCAGACATTTATTTATTAAATAAATCGAAATTTACAAAGTAAAAATTCTTATTAAAAAAATGTTATTAAAGGATTTTACTAGTTAGATCATATTAGCGGTATTAAATTTTCGAACATTGGGATTATTACATTACATTTACAGCGTAGAACTTAACTAAGAAATAGTTTTTTTATTTTATTTTTCATTCGGTCCTTTTAGTCTTTTTTTTTTTTTTTAGATTTTTATTAGTCGATTTCAACAGCCGAATTATTGTTTTCAATTAAAAAGAAAATGTGTTAGATTAACAGTAAATCATCGCGATTATGAAAAAAAAACACACATATCCTATTGTGTAAGGGAAAAATGTAAGAGCTCGTAAATTTACATATATTTGTGATTTCAAAACACCAGGTCTTTCAATTCCCCACCAATGGCTGATAGGTTCTGCTCTCAAAATTGGTAGACGGGAGGTGTTGTATTCGAACTTAGTCGCGCCCGTCGACCTAATTGTTCGGATATTTTCGTGATTTTCTTCTAATCTTGGATTTCCTTGTGTAAATACGGTTTAGGTTCCCTCAGAAATACCCCAAGCGCACATCACATCTCCTCAGCCTATACCTCTTGTGCAGGAAATCGGCCGTAATAAAATAACTAAACAAAAACAATTCCCGCTTCAAACTAGCAAAGTGTTAAAAACACTTACAATTAAAAAACTTTTATTAGTTCTTTGTCACTTTGTTGTTTAGATAATACGCCTGTATGTAGTCTGATTACCATAGGGTTAAGCTACCACCAGTAAAATCTTTTTTTTTTCTTATTTATGGCAGTATTTTTTTTTTTTTTTTTTTTTTTTTTTTTTTGAATGCGACATTTAATAAAAATACTTTTTTTGTTCAAATTTACTGATTGCAGTTTGCCTCGTCATTAATCAGTCCCTGTCTTTCCTTTTTCTGTTAAACGCTTTCTTCTGAAAGCCATTTCAGAAAAAACAAAAACTTTCAAATTCTCAAAATAAAAATATTTTTATTCCGAAAAATTCACACGTAAAAATCATAGCTTTCGCGAAAGTGAAAAAGTGAAAAAAATATTTGTTTTTCTTGCTGTCCAGCCCGGAAATGCCAATTCTTCCTTACCCCTATCCATCAATGAGAGGGACCACCCCTTTGACAGCTCACCTCCCACTTCAGGGGGACTGAAAATCTTTCAGCTACAGACGGCTATTATGGGATCCTGAGCACTCGGATGATTTGGGCTATTACGGGATTCAAAAGGGATTCTTAAAGGATTCTTAACTACCAAAAATTAAGCAGAATGTCTGCCAGACAGAAATAAAAGGTTAGTTAATTTTTAATAATGTGGTGTGCAACATAGCTTTGCGTCACATATAAACTATGTTAATAACATTACGTTTTCAGCACTTCCCAACATAGTTGAAAGTACTTATAAACTTTGTTTGGCTGTTCGTAAGTTTGTTTATTTGTGCTCTATCTCGCGTAAATATAATCCCATTGCTATCAAATTGATATATATCATGGTATAAATCGTTTGTAGTTTACTGTGACATATTGTGTATTGAAAATGAATAATAAAGCATTTCATGTTCATTTACAGGGCCACCCAGAAGAATTCCTTCCGTTACAGATTATTGGGGGGAATTGTTTGCTGTGCATTTCAATGATATTTAAAATATATTAAAATTTATGTAAATCACTAAGGTTTATTACAAAGTTATTACTATAGACCATGGTAAAGGTGCGCAAAGAATTTAAAATTCATTTACCGGGACCTAAAAATGAATTTGTTGATAGATGAAAATGAACAATACTTAAACCTATGAACAAAATAATATAAAAGGTTTGTCCAAGCTGTTGCTTATCATTAATAATTGCAGTATAAATGAAATTTAAAATATATTCTATCTATTTGCACAATCTATAGAAAATTACGAATGTAAATTTAATGAGTCTATGGGGGGTTCAGTAGGGCAGAGCCCCCCAATGTGTAATACAATGTACTCAAAATGTACTTAACTTTTTTTTTTTATCACAAGCATAACTTAACGGAATACTTTTGACTGTAGTTGCAATTGAACTATAAGGACTACAGTCTTTGTTATAAATAGGGATCCACAGTAAAAGACAACAACATATTAAAAGTACTGAGAATTCGAAGTACATCTGCAAGAGTTATAGTAATAACTACCGGCCCATAATAAAACTTTTCAATTATGCTGGAAAGTATTAAAATATAGAAAATTTTGTTAATAGAGATTAAAAATAGTAATTAAAAGAGAGAAATTTTTCGTACATGTGCCCCATTTCGACTCATAAACTTTGGAAATATTTCGGAAGATTCAATGGTAATTTAAAAAAAACTAGTGGTGACTCACTGTAAACAGGTTTCTATCCATTCCCGCTTACCGAATGATTTTAAGGCTAAACACGCTGCTGCTAAATTTTGTTTTTGGGTTTCTTTAAACAAGATTCGTTATTCATATGAAAATCAGTTAAATAAAATGAACTAAACCAAAAGAGTTTTTGCTTTCCAATGTATTTTAACAACGCTATATGAAAAAATTATTTTAAACTTAACGTTTTAAAACTGATGTAATTTTCACCAAATTTTTCTTTCTATTTGTAAAATTTAACTGAAATTATTTTTATCATTAGAAAGGCAATATTATTATTTGCGCTGCCTTAGAATTGGCAACAGTACTTGAAATAAAAAAAAATCTCTCGTGTATGTGTAAAACTATTTTTTTATTTAAATTGTTTGCAATGATATTATGTCATCATATTAAACACAACGTATTTTAAACCTGCATATACTGCTTTAACAAAAATTAAATAATTCATTATTATAGTTTTCTTTCTTTTTAAATATTCATGTATAAAAATAATTTTTATGACGGAATTTTTAATATTTTCCGCCTATTAACATGTAATTAGTTAATTCAAATTTGAAAATTTTTCCTTTTCATACTAGTCGTGTCTAAATAAATTTATGATTTAAAGAAAATACTTTCTTTGCAAAGTTCTTACAATTGGCAACAGTTTAAATTAAAAGACTTTTCTTAAGTATGTAAAAAATATCTTTGGAAAGGTTGAAAGTATGTGTATTTAAAACTGAAATATATTCTCAAAAAAGGGAAAAAAATTAAAATGCCGTGTGCACAATTTGAGTCTCTTGGAAAAACAATGCAATTCTTGTGTATAGCTTTTGATACTATAAAACTTTTTAAGAGAATAATTATGACAGATATAAATTTTTATAATTGCTCTATTGTGGAATAATTTCGACCAAATTTAACATTATGTAGCTCTTTAAATACATCTTCGATTTGGAAACTTTCCACTTTAGAGACACGTGTTCAGCGGATTTATCAAGCACTTCGCTATAATACCACGAATTTTAGTATTTTTTATGCAGTATATTTATTAATATTACCGAAGAAGACATCCGGTCACAAAAAATCCATTTACAGCGGCTGCGACAGCGTTAGTTACTTTTATGTAGAATAGAGAGAAGTGATAAGTTTCTAAAGATACGGACCTCAAATATCTTATATAATAGGGGATAATAGCCTAATTTAATGACTTGAGTTTTTTTTTTAAGTGTAACACTTTTCATTTCTGATACATATGCAAAACATTTCTACACGTGATTCATATATTCACCTACTAACTAGATTAATTTTCAGAATAATTTATTTGTGAAAATCTTAAGTTTTATTTATATTTGAAAATTTTCTCAAAAGTGACCTAATTGAGCAACTGTCAACACTTTCTCATGACGGAAACCGGTCGCTTGCAAAATTCCACTTTTTTTTTTTTTTTTTTTGGCCGGATAGCACGGAGAGTCGGATACTCGAGATCCGGATAGTCGGGAGTTTACTGTATATTGTCTTATTGAGATGCTAAAGAAATGCTCTTGAGAAAGTTATATGCTTTTATATTATTAAAGATTGTTGAAGAAGTTTATTTCTTAATATTAACTTCATAAATAAAGGAATAAATAAGTTAGCAAGATATATAAAAGTCATTGAAAAAAACAATGCTGTTGAAACATAACTTTTTCTGTTCAGTCAGAAGAAGCATGAAAAAGAAATAGAGTTAAAACAAAATCGTTTCTTCATCTCAGGGGAAATTCTTTTCGTTTATTCAGAACAATGTCTTGGAACCAACTGGCTCAGTCAAGTTTGTTCACTTGTTTGAAATAAATTGAACTGAATAATATAAACTGTAAACTTAAGAAATATTTTTAAAAATATCATCTAATATTTATCTTAAAAAGAAATCTTTTTTATAATGGATGGTAAATGGTTTATTTTTGTTACTTAAAGTTTTCTTTAATAAATATTTTTCTGGAAAAAAATTCAAAGAAATATTTTTTTATTACTTTTAATAAATAATATTGCAATATCTTTATCACAGATAAACAAAATTTAATAATTATTTAAGGATTTTCTTAAATAGGCACATTATAAGATTTTACATCTCTAATTATAGAAATAACAGAGATATTAGATTTCATTAAGACGGTTCATTCAGTTGGCATTTTCTTCATTGCTCTAAACGTTTTTGTATTAAATACAGTGTGTTTGATTTTTATTTATTATTATTTATATAATATTTATTAGGATGAGCGAAGCGAATCCTCTACTAGTCCACTCAAATGACACTTTGTCGTACACTTTACAAAAAAACTATACAGTATTTTCACTTGAAATTAAACACAAATATAAATTATGATCTGTAGATTTGCAGAATATTATTTTTTTTACAGAAATACTTTTCAAAAAATTATTATTTTAATTAATTTATTTTACATGCATTTCCAATGCGGACGCATTTTAGCAAATAAATAAAAAATGAAACGCGTATATTTTCAGAAAAAAAAATATAAATCATGGAGTAAATAATTATAGATAGAATCATGATTAATTTAATAAACGAAATATGTTTTCATCACTCCGCAAAATCGTTTGCACAGATGACACTTAAACATTTTAAAAGAATTGTATTATGGAAATTTTTTTTTTAGTAAAGTGGCAACAAAAGAATTGTAAGCAAATAAAATTAATTTTTAAATTTGCCATATAAATTAAAAATTAAAAGAACTGCTTAAAGTTGTTGCCTCGATTCAAGCTCTTTATAAATGTACTAAAGCAAAGTTGGCCGATTCAGAAACTATAAATGGACTTTAATCATTTCTTACTTTATCATTTGGATTTAAAGTAATGTTGCGTTCTTATTTGTGGACCGAAAAAGGTTTAGTGAACGGTACGTTAGACTTTGTTGCGCATATTAAAGAAAATCACAAGCCATCAGACCAGATACCGCGAATAATCATGGATAAATTTGAATACTGCAGTAATTTAACTTATAAGAATTGGTGCGTACCAATTCCCCCAATAATTAAATTCTGGAAAAATGGAAGCATAAATTGGTCAATAAAACAATTTCCTTTGCAATCAGTTTTTGCAGTTATAATTCATAAATCTCAAGGTTTGACATCAGATAAAGCAGTAGTAGATATTGGGGATTAAGAGACACCAGTTTGCTTAACGCACGTAGCGTTGTCGAGAGTGAAATTCCTTCAAGGTTTATCATTTAATAGAAAATTTCCTTACGAGAGATTCTACAATATAAAAAATTTCATATGCTGGTATGCAAAAAAAAAAGGAGAAATTAGAATTAAAAAAAAAAAATACATTTAATAGTTCTTAGTATCAACGAGAGTAGATTTTAATGTTTTTCCAAATATTTTGTTTGAATGTATTATTCTAAGATTGCTATCAAAGATTATTTGATGTGAATTACAAAGATTGAAAACATACCTTTTTCAAATCATTTCAGATAACTCCAGAGGCTATTGGGAAATGTAAAAACATCTTTAAAACTTTTGATTAAAAATTAAAAAAATATGTATTGTAAAATTTTGCTTCGAAAATATTTTTATTTATACCAGTCTTATATCACAGATAAAAAATTCCGAGGAAACTCTTAATTATTTGGCTGAATTTACATTTCTAATATTTAAGTACGCCAAAACATAAGATAAAGTTTTTGCTTAATAAAGATGCAAAAATAATATAAAATAATAATGTTATTTTCAAATATTTATCTTATGAAATATTGCTTCGCGAATCCAAACAAAGCACGGCTTTTGCTAGTTATATTATATATAACTTATATATATTATTATTATTTATATAATAATATCAATACCAGAAATCTGCATATGGCATTTGAGAGCTAAATATTTCTTGAAAATAATTTAAACCTCAAGACATTATTCAAAACAATATACGATCGGTATCTAAAACAACTATCTGGTAACGAAACGTATACCAGAAAAATTTTCGGTGTTACAGATTTCGTCATTCTGACATTTTTGTAATTATAGTTTTAGGTAGCTTTCATTGCAATAAGTAAAAAGCTACCTATTGCAGCCGTGTCCGGAGGAAAGCACTTCCAGAAAATTTTGGTATATTTGCACCGATCATGCCCCCCCCAGACTTCAAAACCACCCTCCGTTGAAATGTTGACTTATATATATATACATATATGTTGCGGCCAAAACCCGAAATTGGCCAATTCTAGAACTGGGCAGCAATATTTAAAAATGACTGGCCAATTCGCGAACTGACCATATGCGATTGGGCAATTCGCGAACTTTCCAGATGCGATTGGGCAATTCGCGAAATAGATAGAGGCAATCGGCTTAATCCTTTCTAACACAGTTGAAAGTGTATATGAATTCAAACAGTCTAGCCGTCTACCTGCCCGTGCTCTAACTCGAGTAAAGGCTCGGGTTTGCTTGTACTTGTTATCTTATTCGGTTTATCAATTAATTTTGGTGTTGAAGGGGAATTGTGCACTATTTTTTGCTAATTTACTGGGATATACAAAAATATATCGTTCAATATAATCAATTGGAATCGTTTTTACTGTGTATTTTAATGTTGTTACATTATCTTAGTTACAATAAAATTGGTAGGTATGCATCATTAAGATGGACATCAAACAGTTATCTATTACAGTATATGAAATATAGCAATTCCAGATTTTTTACAGAAACACTGAAAATTATTTCATTACAAAGAACACTGTTAAAAATGAATCTGTGAATTCACGGTGAAACTAATGGCAGCAAAGTAGCCAAACTTTAACCGTTCCGTTAGTAGATTTTCCGTTGTGGGATATACAAGAAAGGAAAACTCCGTTTGAAGAAGCGGTAACTTTCTGTTACAAAGTTTGATTTTTAATATAATTTTTAAAATTAATGATTTGACTAATCGTCAAAGAATACGAAATTTCCGAGTGATTTTAAGCTGCTGTATTATTTTTCCTAATTTATTTATTTATATTATTTTGTATAATTTACCTCAAGCCACCATGAGGATAGAACTCGAGACCTTTTGATAGCGGAACAAATCCTTAGCTGCAGAGCCAAACCTGTCGATTCCGGGATGTACAAAGTATGCCTTTTATGCTTTAGTGGGAAAATCTGTTGTGCTTTTTAAAGATTTATTTTCAAATATATTCGTTAGAATATTTGTAAACGGTTTATTTTATTTTATTTTAGACTGATGCATAATACTTATTATTTTTAAAAATCAATTTTAATTTTTTAACTAGTCTAAACTTTTTAAAAAAAATCACTCTGAAAATGACAATGTTTTTCTTTAGACTTTTTTTTTTTTTTTTTTTTTTTTGAATGAAAAAAATATTCATTTTTTACAAAAATAATATTATAGACAATTTTTGAAATTGCCATCCACTATTTATTTATTTATTTATTCATTTTTTTTTTTTTTTTTTTTTTTGGCTAATTAGTTAAAAGATTTTTTAGATAAGAATTAAGAAAAAAATAAACGGAAAAATGTAATTTAAAAGGGATTTTTTAAAGTTATCATTATTTCATACCGCGACAGTGGGATTCGAAACCAAAATCCGCGCTTGCAGACGATTCGCTGTGTGATGCCTTGACCACTCGGCCACACAACGGAGTGCCTCCGTTTTCTGTTTCTATTTCCATCCGTTACGTTATTTTCAGGGAATATGTTGAACTTTTCTGATTTGTAACGGAAAATGCCCTTTGTGAAAGGGAACTTTTTCTGTGAAAATCAAGAAAAAATATTCGCGAATTTCAGAATTTTTTTAACAGTGAAGAAAATAGTGAAAAAGGTTTTTTTTTTTTTTTTTTTTTTTTTTTTTTTTTTTAGCGCCATTTAACGGTGTTACACTGTTTCAAACATAATGAAATTCACATGTTCTCTCATATGGGAATCTCTTTTTTTGTAGAGTATCTTGATTAAGTAGCCATTATAGCTCGTTTATTGGGACGCCAAACTGAATTCTGATAAAGAATTATGATATAAGCAAAAAAAAAAAAAAAAAAAAAAAAAACGTTCATAGGGTATTTTAATGATGTTACTCTATTTAAAACATAATGCACATGTGGGATGCAATTTTTTTGTAGAGTATTGATTGAGTAGTTATTATAGAACGTTTATAGGATCGCCAAAAAGAATTTGGATAAAGAATTATGATATTGTCAAAATATCCTTTTTAGGGTATTTTAATGATGTTACACTATTTCAAACATAATGCAATTTACAAGCCTCGCTTATGTGGGAAGCAATGTATATTTACATATTAGTATTGATTAAGTAGCCAATCCAGTTCGTTTAAAGGGACGCCAAAAATAATTGCGATAAAGTATGATAAATTTCAAACATAATGAAATTTATATGCCTTACTTATGTGGGAATCAATACTTTTTTGTAAAGTATTGATTAAGTAGCCGTTATAGTTCGTTTATAGGGACACAAAAATGAATTCCTGTAAAGAATTATGATATATGCGAAAAAATCTTTAATATCGTATTTTAAAAATGTTACACTATTTCAAACATAATGCACATGTGGGATGCAAATTTTTGTAAAGTATTGATTAAGTAGTAATTATACTTCGCCAAAATAAGTCTGATGAAGAGTTATGATACATTTCAAACATAATGAAATTTATATGTCCTTACTCATGTGGGAAACTATGCGTTTTTGTAGAGTATTGGTTATGTAGTCAATATAGTTCATTTGTAGGGACGCAAAAAGAATTCCGATAAAGAATTATGATAAATGCAAAAAATCTTTCATATAGTATTCAATGATGTTAAACTATTTCAACATAATGCAAATGTGGGATGCAAATATTTTGTAGAATATTGAATAAGTAGCCATTTTAAAATATGTTTATACGAACGCCAAAAATAATTCCGATAAAGAATAATGATGCATGGCAAAATACCTTTTATAGGGTATTTTAATTCTGATGAACTATTTGAAACATAATGTATTTCAAAAGCCTCACTCATGTGGGAAACACTTTTTCTTTTGTTGAGTATTGCTTAAGTAGCCATCATAGTTTATTTATAGGGATGCTAAAACATTTCCGATAAAGAATTATGATATATATTTTAAACATAATAAAATTTATATTCCTCACTCATATGAGAAATAGTTTTTTTTTTTTTTTAGTATAGTATTGATTAAGAATTTATTATAAATCATTTATAGGGATTTCCAAAAAAGTATTCCGATAAGGAATTCTGATGTATGCGAAAAATACTTTTACAGAGCATTTTTATGATATTTCACAATTTCAAAAATAATAAATCCTTTATAAATTTCTAATATGCTCAACAACATGTTTTCTATAGATTATTGACTAGGTGGAATTTGCCATTTAATTTTGCCAACTCAAATTATTTAGTTGTTTTATTAATTATGAGCCATTATTGTTTTTCATGTGCATTTCCAGCTATGATAAGCTTTTAAAATTTATTTGTAAAGCAATTTATAGATCATATGAAACCTTTAAAGAAAAATAAATAGATTACTGGTTCTGGATACTTATTACTGAAATGAAATTTTCTTTTTGTTATGCTTACTTGGATATATCTTTACATTAAAAGAACCGGAGTAAATTCTCTTAACAACATTCCGATATAGTTGGATGATGTTTTGTAATCTATTCAATGATTCATTTTTGTTGTTGTTACATTCTTGTTCATAGCCTTAAATCCCCAATTCGGATGTTGGCCAAGGCTTTCCAGCCAGTTCGGGAATTAGCCGGCCAAAACTTGAAATACGCTATTCTATTCATGTATTTCAGGTTTTGGGCAGAACGCTTGGCCAGTTCTAGAATTGGCCAGGCTTCGGGATTTTGGCCGCAACATATATATATATATATATATATATATATATATATATATTTATTTATATATACACTATATTGCCATTGATTATGGGACACTTGCGATTTTAGACATTTTACTGAATATCTAGAAAAATACATGAGGAATCATCTCGAAACTCTTAGTGTATAAATATAATAGTATACGTCATACATCTCCGTGAAGATTTTTTACCGAAACGTTATAGGGGACCGTCAACAAATTAAAAAAAAAATGAATATCTTTTGAATAACCCTGTCAAAACTAATGTAGCAAAAGCGCTCAAACTCTAGATTATGATTGAATGCCTTATTGTAATACACTGTGTTCATTTTTATGCAAATAGCATGCACACTCGCAGAGTAATTAAGGTTTTTATAAAAATGGTCCCAAATTTTTCCAAGTTTTTCCATTATAATTTTCAGAGTTCTTAATATAAAATAATATTTTTTTTCAGAAAATATGACAAACAACATTGCACACAGTACCCTGTAATCAGAATTAAAAAATAATAAAAATTGTATGAAAAATGAGTAGGTTTACTATATAATTTTTTACTGCGCGTGCGTCAAAGATATCAAAATTTCATTTGCATATTATGTTAGCTAAATGTATAGAGCAATTTTTGTAAAATTGTCAAAATCATAGCTTGAAAATTCTGAAAGCAATCGTCTATAGCAAAAGGACAAAATCCGTTGTTTCCAAAATGAAGCAAAAAAATGAGGGATTTTATCCAAATGCAGTAGTACATCCCATATTGTCTATTCTATATTGACACTAATCAATGAATATATGGATACAACCCCTCTTGTTTTTGCTTCATTTTGAGAATAACGGATTTTTGACTTATTCAATTGACGATTATTGTCAGAATTTTCAAGTTATGATTTTGTGACTTTCACAAAAGTTGCTCTATACATTTAGCTAGCATAATATGCAAATGAAATTTTGATATCGTTGACGCATGCGCAGTAAAAAGTTATTTAGTAAACCAACTCATTTTGTATACAATTTTCATTATTTTTTAATTCTGATTACAGGGTACTGCGTGCAATGTTGTTCGTCATATTTTCTGAAAAAAATATTATTTTATATTAAGAACTCTAAAAATTATAAGGAAAAAACTTGGAAAATTTTGGGACCATTTTTATAAAAACCTTAATTACTCTGGGAGTATGCATGCTATTTGCATAAAAACGAACAAGGCGTATCACAATAAGGCATCCAATTACAATCTCGAGTTTGAGCTCTTTTGCTACATTAGTTTTGACAGGGTTATTCAAAAGATATTCATTCTTTTTTAATTTGTTGACGGCCCCCTTTAGAGTTTCGGGAAAAAATCTTCACGGAGATGTATGACTTATACTATTATATTTATACACTAAGAGTTTCGAGATGATTCCTCATGTATTTTTCTAGATATTTAGTAAAATGTCTAAAATCGCAAGTGTCCCATAATCAATGGCAATATAGTGTATATATATATATATATATATGTATGTATGTATATATCTAATTTCCGTCGTGCTGTAACTAACGTATTTATGAACCGATTTGAATAAAAATTGTATGTGCATAGTACATACAAATGTCTCGACCGAGTTCGTAGGCCCGCATCATCCGCCATCTTGTTTTAAAATGGCGGCCATTAAAAAATTTTTTTAAAGATTTAAAATTTAAAATTAAAAGCGTAAAAATTAAAAGTTGAAATTTTTTTTTCTTTTATGTGTTAGAACTTAAAACAACAATTCCAGAACACTTTTTCTTTTGTCTATATCTTAAAAAATAATTGAGTTATGGCACTTTGAATTTTTCTTATGACTGACATTTTGAAACGATCTGATTTTTGTCACGGGATAACGCGAGTATTTATCAATCGATTTGGATGTAACTTGGTGTGTACATAGTACATAATTAGGCCTCGACCTAGTTCGTTAGCCAGTTTAATCCGCCATATTGTTTCAAAATGGCGGCCATTTAAATTTAAAAAAAATAAATTTAAAATTAAGTACAAAAAATGGAGAAATTGAAAAATGTTTTTCTTTTATGCATTTGAGCTTGATGCAAAGATTCTAGAGCATTTTTTGTTTTGTCTGTATCTAAAACTAGTCTTTGGGGGCCACCGTAATACTTACCCATCATGGATATGTATATGAAAATGAAACATGTGAAATTATTTATACTAGCAAAAGCCATGCTTTGTTTGGATTCGCGAAGCATTATTTTATAAAATAGATAAGGTACCCTGGGGTAATAACGCCACCTTAAGGTTCTACCAATTTTCACGGCTTAGTTTTAGATTGTATTTTTCAAACAAATATAGGATCTGTTACAGCAACTCATTGACTATCTATATAAAATAAAATAATTTAACAGATATGTATTCATAAAATGTAATGGCGTTTTTTCTTGACCAATGCTATTTGGCGTTATTACCCACCTATATGGGTAATAACGCCATGCAAACAAAACTATGAAATAAGATGGAATAATTGCATGTAGATTGCCCAATTCTAAAAATACAAACTCTACAAACTTAGAAAGTGACAAATTGCATTCTAAGCTATTGAAAATGTTCAATTTTTTGTGAAAGTGTAAGAAAAATAAAGGTGTGGTGTGGGAGGGGGGGGGATGAGGCAAAAGAATATCAGATCGTGAGCTTCTTTTTGCTTTAAAAAGACCGCTTAAATAGAAATATGAGAAACATTGCACAGTTTTAACTGTGTTTATTTGAATCAGTAATTAGGATGTAGCTCTGCCACTGTAGGGAATCAACCGGGGTATTAATGTCAAGGATTGGCGTTATTATCCCGGTATAGTTATTGCGCAGTACATTTTAAATTACAAATTATCTCGAGAAGATATCCAAAATCTTCAACAACATTTTAAAAGTACATGAAATGCACTATAAATTTATGTAATTAACAAAGTATTATCCGAATAAAAAGATCGTCTTCACATTACAAAACGTATCTCGCAAATTTTAGATCAAACGTTAATTTTAGTTATTTGTAAAAACAATAAGACCTAAAAATGAAACAAATTAACTTGAAGCTGTTTTTTGCGATTTATATGACTCAAAACCCTTCTGCGCAGAGCACATGGGTGTCATTTACCTGAATATTTCATAATTATGCAAAATATAAGCACTTGGCGTTATTACCCCGCCTGGCGTTATTACCCCAGGGTACCTTACTTGAAAGTAACAATATATTTTTTTTATTATTATTATTGCATCTTTATTAAACAAAAACGTTATTTTATGTTTTGGCGCATTTTAATTTTTTATTTATGATGTAAAACTGGCATAATAAGATATTTTCGAAGCAAACTTTTACAATTTTTTTTTCAAATTTTCAACTAAAAGCTCTTTTAAAGATGTTTTTACAATTTCAAGTAGCCACTGGTGTTTTTTAATTGTTTGAAATATGCATGTTTCCAATCTTTGTAATTAACATCCGATAATCTTTGATAGCTATTTTAGAATAATATATTTGAAGAAAGTTTGAAGAAAGTTACTTCTTCAAAATCCTATTTTCTGGAAAAAACATTTGAAATCTGCTTTCGTTGATACTATGAATTTTTAATTGTAAAACATTTTATTTTAATTTCTTCGTTTTTATACATGTTAGCGTATGAGAATTGCCGTAATTCTCTCCGCGTGGGAGAACTTTTTACTTTCAGCGAATGGCAACTCAATTAATGGAATTACCTTTTTTAACGAAGCGCTCTCTCACTCTCGCAGTGACGTTTTCACGAATAATTATTGTTGTGTTTGCGCACTTATTAAAGTCTTATTTTTCTATAAAAGCCTTCTGATTAATGAGTCGATATTATTTAGCCACAATACGACCTTCGCAAAAATATTTATAAAGAGCTTGAACCAACAACTTCACGCAGATCTTTTAATTTTTCATTTATATAACAAATTTAAGAATTAATTTTATTTGTTTACAATTATTTTGTTGCCAGTTTACAAAAAAAAAAAAAAAAAAAAAAAAAAAAAAAAAAAGAAAGAAAAAGAAATCCATAATACAATTCTTTTAAAATGTTTAAGTGTCATCTGTGCAAACGATTTTGCGGGATAATGAAAACATGTTTTATTTAATAAATTAATCATGATTCTATCTATAATTATTTACTCCATGATTTAAACTTTTTTTTTCTGAAAATATACGCGTTTCATTTTTTATTTATTTGCTAAAATGCGTCCGTATTGGAAATGCATGTAAAATAAATTAATTAAAATAATAATTTTTTTAACGTTTTACTGTAAAAAAAAATTATATTCTGCAAATCTACAGATCATAATTTATTTTTGTGTTTAATTTGAAGTTAAAATATTGAATAGCTTTTTTGCAAAGCGTACGACAAATTGTAATTTGAGTGGACTAGTAGAGGATTCGCTTCGCTCATCCTAACAATGCATTGCAATTCATAAACAAAATTTAAATATTGTTAATATACAGAGTAATGCTATATTAATGAACTGCTGATGTACCAATTTCGACAAATTATATAAAACGTTAAACTACTCAAGTAGTACCGAACTGCGTAAAAGAAACATCCTTATAACTCCTAAAATAATAATTCTATTAACTAACAATTAACTGCGTCGGATTAAGCGTCTCATTTCCAATTAAAATATACTTCTGAATTGAAATTTGAAGGAAATACAGGGTCATGAAAAATCGAAGAATGTGGAAAACAAGATTACAAATATCTCAGCAACTAATAATCCGATCGACTTCGTTCTATATGCAAAATGTGTGCTTTTTTATTGCCTTTTACGTCCATTCCTTAGAACAAAATATTCGAAAATTTTTATATACCTTTCATCAGAACGAATTTTTCGAGAGTCCGAAAAAATAGTTCCGGATAATCGAGGTTGCTGATATTAAATAGGGTTCGTCCCATTCTTACATACTAACTATATACAAAATTTCAAGTCTCTCGTTTACAGGCAGACAGACAGACAGACAGACGGACGGCAAATTTTTTTTTCTAAAAATGTGTTTTTCGGAATCTCTACTATCTAAAACGTGTAAATCCGTCAAAAAAAATTTTCGATTTTCAAAACGATTGCAAGACTTACCCTATACTACTTATGATGGGTAAGTAAAAATGGTTGAGTTATAGCACTTTTAATTTCTAGTGTTGCTGACATTTTGAAATGATCTGATTTTCGTCATGTAAGAACACGTGTATTTATAAACCGATTTGGATGAAGCTTGGTGCGTACATAGTACATACCGATATCTGAACCGAGTTCGTTGGTCAGTTCCATCCGCCATCTTGTTTCAAAATGGCGGAATTTTAAATTTTTTTTAAAGATATAAATTTTAAATTTAGGTTCAAAAGAGTAAGAAATTAAAAAAGGTTTTTCTCTTGTCTGTTTGCCCTTGATACAAAGAATCTAGAGCATTTTTTGTTTCATCTATGTCTTGAAAAATGGCTGAGTTATAACAGTTTCAATTTCCAGTGTGGTTGACATTTTGAAACGGTCTGAAATTTGTCACGCAATAATACGCATATTTTAAAAGTCCTTCCGGCAATGCCGGGAGGAAGAGGTAGCTTTCATATACTTATATATTTATTTATTTATTTTAAAGTAAGTTACATTGTTCAAAAATACTAAGCTCAAATTAGTGGAAATAATCTTATAAAATTAGTGATTTTATAAGATTGAATACTAGTTTTTGTCAAGACTGAATATTAATAGGAATTTTTAGAAATTAGTCATCTTTTATTCAACCTGGTTTTATGTTAAGCGATTTAGAGAGTCACCAAATTCCACGATATCATGATGTGTATGCCATTTTAAAGCAACATGGTGGATTGTTCAGATCAGACCGTTTCAAAATGTCAGTCATAAGCAAAATTAAAAGTGCTATAACTCAATCATTTTTTAAGATATAGACAAAATAAAAAGTGTTCTATAACCATTGTTTTAAGTTTTAACACGGTAAAGAAAAATATTTTTCAACTTTTAATTTTTTCGCATTTAATTTTAAATTTTAAATTTTTTTAAATGTAAAATGGCCACCATTTTGAACAAAATGGTAGATGATGCTGGCCAACGAACTCGGTCGAGACATTTGTATGTACTATTTACATACCAAGTTTCATTGAAATCGGTTCATAAATACGCGTGTTATCACGTGACAAAATCAGATCGTTTCAAAATGTCAGCCATAAGAAAAATTCAAAGTGCTACAACTCAATCATTTTGTAAGATATAGACAAAATGAAAAGTGTTCTGAAATTGTTGTTTTAAGTTCTAACACGTAAAAGAAATATATTTTTCAAATTTTGATTTTTCGCATTTAATTTAAAATTTAAAATTTTGAAAAAAATTTAAAATGGCCACCATTTTGACACAAAATGGCGGATGATGCTGGCCAACGAACTCGGTCGAGACATTTGTATGTACTATGTACATACCAAGTTTCATTGAAATCGGTTCATAAATACGCGTGTTATTACGTGACAAAAATCAGATCGTTTCAAAATGTCAGCCATAAGAAAAATTCAAAGTGCTATAACTCAATCATTTTTTAAGATATAGACAAAATAAAAAGTGTTCTGGAATCTTTGTTTTAACTTCTAACACGTAAAATAAAAATATTTGTCAACTTTTAATTTTTTCGCATTTAATTTTAAATTTAATTTTTTTTTTTTAAATTTAAAATGGCTGCCATTTGAAACAAAATGGCGGATGATGCTGACCAACGAACTCGTTCGAGACATTTGTATGTACTATGTACGTGCCAAGTTTCATTCCAATCGGTTCATAAATACGTTAGTTATCGC
Source organism: Maratus speculifer (assembly GCA_964019185.1). Taxonomy (NCBI): domain Eukaryota; kingdom Metazoa; phylum Arthropoda; class Arachnida; order Araneae; family Salticidae; genus Maratus; species Maratus speculifer. The sequence continues at coordinate 24,321,131 of OZ025294.1, read as the reverse complement.
ATGACAAAAATCAGATATATATATATATATATATATATATATATATATATATATATATATGTCAACATTTGAACGGGGGATGGTTTTGGGGTCCGGGGGTCATGATCGGTGAAAATATACCAAAATTTTCAGAAAGTGCTTTCCTCGGGACGGCTGCAATAGGTAGCTTTTTACTTTTTGTAATGAAAGCTACCTAAAAAGTGATTTGGATATAACTCTTTGTGTACGTAATACATATAAATGTCTTGACCGAGTTCACTGAACAACTTCATCCGATATCTTGTTTCAAAATGGTAGCCATTTAAGTTTGTCAAAAATCTTTTAAATGTATAATGAAGTACAAAGAAAAAATTAGAAATTGAAAAAAGGTTCTTTCTAAAGTAATTATCTTAATAATGAATTCCGGAGTATTTTTTGCTTTGTCTTTACCTTAAAAAACGCCTGAGATATAGCTGTTTAAATTTCTAACGTGGGAGATATTTTTTAAAAAATCAATTTGCCTGCGACAGCATTCGTATATATTAATCAATTTCGATGTGAGTTTGTATGTGCACATGAATTAAAATTTTGACCAAGCTCACTGGTTTGTTTTATCAATCATGGTGCTTTAAAATGTCATACACTTCATGATATCGTGGTATTTGGCGACCCTCTAAATCACCTAAAATAAAACCAGGTTGACCAATTTCTAAAATTTCCTATTAATATTCAGTATCGACAAAAATTAGTACTCTATCTTATAAAATTGGATTCCACTAATTTGAGCTTCGTATATTTGAATAATATAACTTAATTTAAAGTAAATAAATAAATAAATAAGTGTATGAAAGCTACCTCTTCCTCCCGGCACTGCCGAAAGGACTTTTATTTCCCCAAGCAGAAAATTTACTAATGGAATGGAAAAAATCTGGCAACTTTGACTGTAGTATTTTTACCGAGGATTCACAAATTTATTTTTTACTGTGTGTTCATATTTTCGTCACTTTCCTATTTTAAAAATTCTAACACTTCTTTTGCATCCGGTATAGAGTTGTAAAATTTTTTGTGTATGTTCTTTACTATACATGGGTAAATCTGCCGATGGAATTAGCCTTTAGATTTTTTTTGTTATTTTATTTTAAATAAAAGTATATGTTTGAGAATTCACTAATTTTCATTATATACAGTGGTCATTAAAAAACTTTGCCGATATATGAGCTGTAGCGGCCGGCCAGTCCGTTCAACCGATCGAGGTGAAATTTCAGATATAGCTATTCAGAGGTATGAGCTAAAAATTCTGTGAACGGCAAAAAAATGGCGCTCACGGTTTCGGTTATAGTTACAAAAACTCGAAATTTTCCAATGGCAACACCAATTTTTTCATCGCAAAATGCTCTGCACACGCGAAAACCCTAAAGAGCGTTGGAACAGTACGTGTATCGCAAGAAACGGACACGTTATGCACGCACAAAAACTGTTCTGCGAATACCGCCCCCCCCCCGGTACGAAACACGATTGGGGCGCAAGGAGTAAATTTGCATATAACACAGAGTCAGAACACTAATCTCTGATTACAACACAGATCGGAGTAAACTTTTATTTTGATTACCCAATTTCCACATGGGTGCCATCACAGGCAATTACACATTGCATGGTGGCGACTGTGGACAATACAGCCAAACGTTACATCGCATGAGGGATGTTTGCAATCTCACATTTGATAGAATCTTTCAAATCCGGCAAAGTTTGCGGATTGCACATATACACTCTAGATTTTAGATATTCCCAGAACCTGAAATCCATAGAAGTAAGGTCGGGGGATCGCGGAGGCTATTAACGTTACCAGTTAAGGGTAAATGAGCCTCGTCCGTTCATAATATGCGAAGAGGTGGATCGTTATCTCCAAAACATTGGATAAGAAATTCATTAACAAAGTCTATGTGTTGTTGATGGTCTCTCACTTCCAGCATCTGGGCGCACTGGTACCGTTAAAGAAACATGCGGATTACAGAGCGCAGTAACTTTAAGACCATTGATTTCGTTGTATCAAATACACGAGATGCATCTTTTGTAATTTGCATGCGTCCTTTGGTCACTATGTGATGCACTTCCATAACAGTATCCTTAGGAACAGTTGGTCGTCCGGATCGCAGATTACCACAGGTGTAGAAATTTTTTCGAATGCCATTACTAAAACACGAAGAGCTTGTGAAATGCATAGGCCACGTATTTGGCGATGGTTTCGGCAGTAAACGCGACAGGTTTTCGCAGCATTCATCTCATTTTGATAATCGTTTCACCAATTCAACACAAAGCAAGTCATTCTGTTGGCATTTGCGAGCTACGACTGAAGAACTAACATTGCCATCCTGCTTTTTAGCTCACAGGCTATCGTAGCCTGAGAGCGTATGTGCCCCCCGTTCTGTATGTATGTACGTACGTTCGTACGTAACGCGATAACTCATGATAAAAATATCCCATCCACTTGAAATTTTGTATTTAAGTATATCCTGATAAGGCGCTTCAATGATTAGATTTTGGAGTTCATTCAATATGTACAAGAGCGGGAACGGGGGGCTCATGCCCCCCCCCCCCCTTAATTGATATGAATGGGTTTTTTATGCAGAAATATTAGTTTTTGTTCAAAATTTTCACATAGGATCATTCTGATGAAGCGCTTCCGTGATTGGTATTAGGTGTTCATTGGATAAATATAAACAGGGGAAATGGGGGTTCTAATGCCCCTCCCCGTAATTTATATAAATGGGTTTTTCACGCAGAATTGTCAGATTTCGTTCAAATCTCTGAATAGTTACGGAAGTTTAACGGTTAAGTGTATAAAAGAGAACGATAACTCTTCTTAAATTATATAAATGGGTTTTTATTAAGAATTTTCCTATTTGCTCCAAATTTTGAATATGGATTTTTTATATGATAAAGCATGTCCCTGATCAGTTTAGAGGGTTCAATGATTAAGTATAAAAAGGGGAAAGGGGGGATCTGATCCCCCCTCCTTAATATTTTTTTTCGAACGGAATTAACCCTTGAAAATATAAGGCTGTAATGTACAATTGGTATGCGTAGCCTGTGAGCTCAATGCCATCAGTTTAACTGGGCAATATTCTTTTTATTATCCGTTTTATACGCTGACTATCTGGCAAACGATGATCAGTGATTGGTATTTTGTCTCTGTCATATTCAAATTTTATTCGTGCGCCTTGGTCGTGCTTTTTTGGGGCCCTTTCGTAGACCTGATTTTGTGAGAGCATAACGCGTCCGTTTATTGCAATAATCATACCTTTCCAACGCTCTTTAGGGTTTTCGCATGCGCTAACCATTTTGCGATGAAAAAAATAGGGTGTGGCCATTGGAAAATTTTGAGTTACTGTAATTTTAACCGTAACCGTGAGCGCCACTTTATTGTCGTTCACAGAATCTCGAGTTCAATCCGCTTAATAGCTATATCTGAAATTTCACCTCGATCGGTTGAACGGACTGGCCGCTAGAGCTCCATATATCAGCAAAGTTTTTTTATGACCACCCTGTATATCAGAAAAAATATCATGTAGGAATTTAATATATGTGTGAAAATCTTTTGAAAGTCTTAGAAAAATATATTGAGCAAAAATACCAATATTTAAAAAAATAGATGGGATTTTTTATAATGCAATTTTTTTAACTTTTTAAAACACTTATTGAATAATATTTTTTTTTTCCTCAAAATTCGTTGTTAGTTGACCTTTGAAATGAGTTTCTGTTGCTACTTTGGAGAGATACTGTGCAGTGACTTCTTTTTAGCTAGAAGAAAGAAGTTAGAGATAAGTTAAAGAACTTTACTTACTGTCAGTTAGGTCATTTCTTCAAAATACTTAAACACAACCGATTTCTCCTTCTCTCTCTTTTTTTTTCTTATCACCGAGGATGGGGATCAGAGTGTCCTTGAAACGGCCGTATGAGATACTTTGTTGTTTTGTACGTAATTTGTCTGTTATAACTTTGTTTGAAGTTTTTAATAAAAAAAGTTCCTTTTCCGCGTATCAGAAAAAAAATCCATACTTTTCATGTGTTAAAATATATTACTAAAATGGTATTATTGCATTGTAAAATAAGTCAATTTAAGGGTTTTTTTTTTTTTTTTTTTTTTTGTAAACACATAAAAATGATAAGCAGTTTTTTAATGTTCAAAAAGAAACTTTTTCCCTTAAAAATATACATAAAAATGCCTTTTCGATAAATCTATATTGAACTTTCTTTTTTTATCTGTTACAAAAATATCACAGGTATTATCCAAAAGCCTTACATTAAAGTGCATGAGTAAATTCAATATTTTGAATTTTATGTTTCTTAGTATAAAAGCCAATGCTGAGATTTAGTTTATCTTTTTATATGATTTCTAAATATTTTTTTATAAATAAATAAAAAAAATAAATAAGATAAACGTTAGTATGAGTTTTCAAAATTTATGCATATGTTACTTCGATTCTCACATAAATTTAGACCTCTAGTGATGACAAAGGAAATTGTATTATATTTTTATATATAGTCAAAATTTTTCATCAGGTTAATATCTTTAAAATATACATCTTGTTTAATAAGGTTTAACGTTTTTTTATTTTATTTTTATTTATTTTTTATTTTTTGAAATTCGAGATTTTAAGTTGATAAAAAGTTGTTACTATGATTACATATTTTCCCCCAAAAAATATTTTTGAATTCGAAAAACAATTAGGTCTCCCGGAATTGGAATAAAATTTAAACTTTTTGGCCTAAAATGTAATTTTTTCATATTTTTTAACTCAATGAATATAAAGTAATTGTTTTTCGAAAAGTACAAAAACATAAAATTTTGATAGGCATTTGACATTTAAAAAAAAAAAAAAATCGCTTCTTCATTAATTTTACAAATGTCCTGGAATCGAATTAAAAATCTCATCATTTTACCAAATATCCAAGATTTTCAATTTATTTTGTTGATAGTTTTAAATTTGTTACAGGTAATTTTTTACATCTGCAAACCTCTAGATATCATGCAAATAAAATGTATAATAATTTTAAATTAGTTTATTAGTCTAATTTGTTTTGGCTCATGACATAAGAAATTTTTTTAAAGTACCACACACACACAAATAAAAGTAAACCTTTAAAAGTTTAATATTTAAATGAAAAATGTTACAAATACAGTAATTCAACATTGAATTAGAAAATTATTATTCAAAGAAAATTTCGATTTCATTGTCTGTTTATCTTGATAAGTTATTTTGATGAATATAGAAGAACCATGTTCAACATGTTTCAGTTATGTAACTCCAGAGAGTGTTTCTGGGAAAGTCATAGTATCATCAATACTAAAATGCATGAAATGTTACTTCATTCATGTGAATACTAATAAAACTCTTTTGTGTAGTATAGGCAACAAGTACTGGTGTCTCTAATAGATAAATTGTATTGAAATAGGGTGCTTTAAATCACGCAGTGCAAATAGTGATTTGCTAGCTTCATTTAAATGAATTACTTCTTAGGAAAGTTTTGTTGTCTTTGGTCCAATGTATTTCAGTAGTCCTATAAGTAAAAGTTTAATAAACTGTCAAAAGTTACCTATCATTGAATATATCAAGATAGATAGTCTTTTTCCAGAGGTTATCAAGAAAGATTAGAACACGGATTAGAAATATGTAATCAAACTGTACTGACAGCAGAATTACCAAATTTGGCAAGCGAAAAAACTGGAAACTCACCCCTATGGAAGGTGCCAGACAATGGCAAACAGAATCTTACGTTTATTGAGTGCATCAATTTTTCAAACTCCACAATTGAAAGACCGGTTCAACTTGTCATGAATGTTTATGATCCTGATGGTTTAACATAAAAAGTCAGTCTAACATTATTTATTTATCATAACACCTTTTTAAAATCGTACAGTACTTTAAGATTATTGTTCAATCAACTCTACAGAGAAAGCTTTTACGATACAGCCAGAATATTTCCATCTGTTAATGCTGTTTCATTTTCGAAAACACATGAGATCTCTGGCTAGCAAAATGATAGAAAAAGTTTGACAAACCGAGTTCAATGAAAAGAGAGGTATAAAACCACCACAATTTAATTATGAGACAGAAGACTATATCGACCTTATTCATTGGCAATCAACTATAGTAACGGAACCACCTCTTATAACTAACTTGAGCAAACAATATATTGATTTGATTGTTGATTCTGGAACTAGTGATGGAAATATTTTTTTTTTCATACACACAGGCAATTTAAAGAATTGTAAAGGAAGTTACATGAGTGTCTAAACACGTTTATCTAAACACACAAAAATCGAGATGGATTCATTAGGTAAAGATTGCTGGACGGAAAATAAATTCCAAAGTTGAAATTAAGAGTCACTTCTTATCTACAACTACAACAGCTCAAGAATAAAGAACAAGTAAAACTTTTCTCTTTAGCATTAATTCAGTAATTTTTCAATTATAATAGTAATGAACTTAATATAATTTTTTTATTTAATAATCATATTTGCAATTCACTGCAACATAAATTATATATTTCAAGCGGCCTAAACAAGAACTTTGTTTGCATGTTGAAAAGGCTTCTTACACTTCTGGTGCACTGACTAAAACCATCAAGATAAACAGACAATGAAATTGATCTTTATTTTTAATAATGCTTTTCAAATTCAATGTTTAACTATATAGTATTTGTAACCTTTTTCCTTTAAATGTTAAATTTTCAAAGCTTTACTTTTTTGTATTTTTGTGTTGTGTTTTAAAAATTGTTTCTAATGTCCTGAGCCAAAACAAGTTAGACTAATAAACTAATTAAATACTCATATGCATTTTATTTGTATCATATCTGGAGGTTTGGAGAAGAAAAAAATTACTGTAATAAATTTAGAACCATCAACAAAATAAATTGACAATCTTGGAAATTTAGTAAAATAATGAGATCTTAATTTAGATTCAGGGATACTTATAAAATTAATGACAGAAACGAAATGTTTTTAAATGCCAAATGCCTATCTAAACTTTATGTTTGTGCTTAGAAAAAATAATTACTTTATCTTCATATATTTAAAAAATATGAAAAAACTACATTTTAGAACAAAAAGTTTAAACTTCGTTCTCATTCCGGGAGCCATAAATATTTTTCAATTTCAAAAATATTTTTGGGGGTAAATATGTGATCATAGTAACAACTTTCTACCAATTTGAATTTTGAATTAAAAAAAAAGTTTTTCGTGATACACCCTAATGTTTAAGAGTTTGCTAGGAGAATTCGTGATGGATAAAGAAATATTTCATATAGAATTGGATATATATAATTTTCTCAAAAAGCTGTGAATCGTATTTAACTTTTTATGCACCGACGGTACTCTAAAATATCATTAAAATAACTTGCTTTAATATTCACTTAATACATAGATTAATATATAATAATGTAACTTGGAATGAGTTATAGGTAAACTAACTTGTATTGTGCCAAAGGCGTTTTCCGCTACAGAAAATGAAAGCATTTGTAAAAAGATGATTTTTATTGCCATTGCAACTTCTTAGTTTTCTTGACATCAAAAAATTAGGGGAAAGGAAATTTTCAGTTCGGAAACATTTCTATATTTCAGTTTTAAGGAAATTATTTTTAAACATTTCTAGAAAATTCTTCAAAACACTAAAAAAGTATTTTAAATAAAGTGTTTGAGTAGCATTAAAAATACTACAAAAAATCTCTATAAATTCGAACTTTATTAGTAAATTTTAATGATGAAATTTTTTAAATGTTATTAGATATATGTACAAATTTTTTAAGGTCTATTCAAAAAATTACGAAAAAGGCTTTACCAGATAAAATTTCAATGAATTCCTAACTTATGACAAAGAGTTAATATATTCATACTTGAAAAAATTATTTTCAATCCTTTTCAACATAAGTGAAAAATGTTATGACTATGGAATTTTCAGTCCATCTGTACGCTATTCAACTTTCATAATTATAATTGAATTGCTTTGGAATTTTCGTATGTTACTTCAGTTTGCGATACTCAAATTTCTCTTGAAAATGAAGTTTCTAACATAAATATTTTAATTACAAAGAAACATAACATTATTCTGTTCCATTAAGGTCAATGGAAAAAAAACCCTTTAAAATGCATTTTAATGATTTACACAGTTTAAAGTATAATAAATTGATAAATTGATATGTATTTATAGAGTGAACAAAAATGTACACGTCGTAGAATATGGGGTGCGTAGATGATAATTATTATTCATTTAGAAAGCCAAACAAATGAAATCCGTTCCATACTGATATACCGGATAAAATGTTTTACGGATTATTTTAATCATTTTATAATAGATCAGATATAATGAAATTAATAAATTCTGAAAGTATTTAGTACAAGTTACTTTGTGTACTGTAAAAAAAAAAAAATAAAAAATAAAAAAAAATAAATAAATGAATAAAAACTTTCTAGTAGAAGTGCTATCAGTAATATTTCCTTAGTTGGCGAGCATCCATTTCTTTTTTTCTGTTACAGGAGTTAAAATACATTTCATTTAAAGAAAGGGAGGAAAACTTTTTTGACTTGAACCGAACCAAGCTCTTACTGTTACTAGATGAGTTCTCTAACCATTTGTCAATAATTCAACAATGACACAAAAATAATTCAGAATAGTATACTGTATCCGAAATTCTATATATTATCGATAATTGCTGGAAATGCTTTTCACTTTTTTTTATCATTATAAGAAAAAAGTATAAGATTCTTGACAAATTTTGACTTATGGTTTTTGATGAATTATACGTTTTAGAAGGTTTTGAACACGATTTAATGATTTTTAGAAACTATCAACCTGCAAGAATGTCTGTCTTTCTTTCTCTCTGTGAGTCTGTGTGTGAGAAACATTTTGTGGGCACTCTATTTTAAGAACTAGTACACAGAATGCCACAAAACTTCAGATTTTGTTAGATCTTGATAAAAACTGGAGTTGATTAATTTTTGGTGTATCTCCCTCAATGGGTGATGATGCATTAATCTGAATTTCCACAATAACTTTATCTCATGATCTGGTGGACTCTTTTTCATAAAGTTTCAGACTTAATTGGTCTTTCTTATATTTTGGTACTAATAAATTTTTGGAGCAAATCACTTTAGGTGACGCTTCTATGCTATTTTATTCTCAGGATTAAATAATTATCGCAAAAGCTGTATCTCGAACACTAATGAGCGGATTATTATAAAATTTAAGATTCAGTTATTCCTTGATATAGTTCGACACTGATTCATTTTTGATGTAAATCTCTAAAGAGATGGCGCTGCTGTGCTACATTGTTCTCATGATTGCATTGTTATCCCAATAGCTGTATCTCAATAACTAATGCGTGATTTTTCATCAAATTTCTGATTCAGTTGGTCCCTGATTAGATTACTGTTCTTTATTTTTTCATGTAAATCGTCCAATAAGTGGCTCTGCTATAGTGCATTTTCACGATTTCGCAATAATTGTATCTCAAGAACTAATACTTGGATTTTCTTCAAATTTCAGATTAAGTTATTGCCTAATAAAAATGGATCCTGATAAGTTTTTGATATGCATTAGCCAACAGGTAGCTCTGGTATGCTGAATCTTTCTAAGATTTCCCAAATAAATGTCTCTCAGAAAGTATTGCACTGATTTTTCTCTAACTGCAGATACAGTTGGAGATTGGCGTAAGTTATAGCTGAATATATTTTGTCAAGTCACCTAACTGGTGGCGCTGCTATACTGTATTTTCTATGAAGCAGTAATATATATGAAATAGAAGAAAGTTTTGGGACTGTAACATTTGACCAGTTAAGTTATAATATGCGTTTTTAAGTTTAGCTAATTATTTGCATGTTATATGAAGTGCATAAATGCTATAAATCATATACAGGACTACGCAAAGGAATTCGCAAAAGTTACTGTGTATAAGACTAAATTTTTGAAAGGAGGTTTCAAAATGAGTTACGCATTTCCACGTTGAATTGTTTGCTAAATTTAGATAAAATGATATGCATTGCAACGGAAACATTTGCATACATGGCAGTCTAAGTGGGATAACAATGTGTAAGTTCAGCAGTTTTAAGCTGGTTTTAGTGTGAATTAAATTTTAGTTAAGTATAGGCTTGTATATAAAGGTAGTAAAAAATAGAAGGCTGTGTAAAAGTACTATTTCGTCTATTATTAAATGTATTTTGCGTTTTATTTATAAACTAAATTTTCATAAACTATACAGAATATGTACTAAACTTTGATCAAATATAAGAATGTACAAAAGAATTGGATTAAATATTTTGTTATGCACTGTAATTTCTATAAACGGATTTTCAAATATTTTGTTCATCTTTTTTTTAACCAAAATGTAAAAGCTTTGTTAATCTATTTTGGAAAATGTTTCATAATCTATGCCTAAGGGTTACGTTTTATTTCTTTTTGCATATGCTTCAACTTAAAAAAGACCACTGAGACATTTGAATAGATATAAATCCATGTAATTTAAAAAGAAAGAATAATTAATTGTGTTTTATACTATATGTATATATATGCACACACACACACATATATATATATATATATATATATATATATGTATATATATATACAATGCATTGGATATAATATTAACTGTTATTTTTGTAACTCCCAATTAACCTATTTTTGTGTACTTAGAAATAATTTCGTGACATTTTGAATTTGTTGTAAAATTATCGTTCATCTCTTTCTTACAAAATAATGGAATTATGCAGGAATAAAATCTTAACGTTAAATCAATTAAATAAAGAAAAAATTATAGTCCAAAATTAGAATAGTTTATGAGGATTTTAAGAGTACAGGTTTGCTCTGTAATATAACTGCTGTTCTAATCAGAAAATTAGGGAAATAAACAGTATAGCGATATTATTCTTGTCACTGCAATAAGGATCAAGATAAAGGATTTCCTTTTATTATTGAACAACTAGTATATGTTTGAATGTAAACTAATCAAATGTGAAAAAGTATATAAGATAAATATTGCGGCAAAATAATCAAACATTACTGGTGTAAAGGCAACATCTTTAAACACCATATATATATATATATATATAGTGTTTAAAGAAGTTGTCGAAGAAATCGATTTATTTATTTTTTAATTTTTCTATTTTATTTTTTTTTTTACTTAACTGCATTTGTATTATTTTTACTTACTTCTGTCTTCACAAGAATAAAAAAAGTATTGGATTCGTGAAATTTTTCCACTTAAGGTTTTCGATGGATTTACATATTTTAGAGCTCTACGATGACGAAAAACATGTTTTTTCATAATGTCAGTCTCTGAATCTGTGACTCTAAAAATATATGATATTTAATAAAGATTTATATTCAGTAATTCCCTAATATAAATTGTTGCGGATTACCTTATGTTGTAAATTGCGCAACCGATGTATTTTATGCTGCATTTTTTACATATTCCGTAACAGTTCTATCTCAAGAACTACTTTGAAAATCTAATGTGATTTTACTAACATAGATGACAGTTAAACATTGACATTTGCTATTGATGATTAGGTTTTTGGTTAATCTCCAAATAGGTGACGATGTTTTACAGAATTTTAGTGACAATTACGTCTCAAGAGCTAAAGCATTGAATTTCATATCTTTAGAATCTTAATAAGGGGCATAGATTCTCCTTTTGTTGTTTGCTATTATCTTTAAAAGAAGAAAGTATTCGATTCGTGAAAATTTTTTTGAATTTCGATTCTCGACGGATTTACATGTTTTAACGTCCAGAAATACAAAAAAAAAAAAAAAAAAAAAAAAAAAAAAAAATCTAAAAATTAAATGTTTGTCTGCCACTCAGTTACTCTGTGAGTCTGTATGTGGCAAAAATTTATGAGCGCTCTATTTTAGGAACTAATGCATGGGATTTCACAAAACTTAATTTAGTTAGACTCTAACATATGCTGAAGCTGATTAATTTTTTGTGTATATCTCCGACAGATGACGCTGTCATGCTACCTTTCTACGATTTCCGCAATGGCTATATCTCAAGAATTAATGAACGGGCTTTTATAGAACTTCATAACTCGTTAGTTCTTGATGTAATATGATTTTGATTACATTTCAGTTTAAATATCCCTGAAGGTTGCGCTGCTATGTTTCATTATTCATTATTATCGCAATACCAGTATTTCAGGAACTAATTCATGAATTTTCATCAATTTCAGATTAAGTTAGCTCCTGTTATAATTGGTATCCTTTTGATTTTGTCGCTAAACAGCTGGTGCTTTTATCCAGATCTTTTTACGATTTCTCGCAATACTTTTATCTGAAAGAGATTCCAACAAACGGATTTTCGACAAACTTCAAATTCAATTAGAAGTTGGTACAATTGTTAATGATTAGATATTTTGTAAATTACTTAACCGATTGCATTGTTATGCAAAAATTTTTCCGTAAGTATTAAGATGTACGAGATAGAAGAAATATTTGGGACTGCCACATCCGACTAGTTTACAATGTTTTAAAAAATATATTATATATTTTGTTTTTTGCTATTCCACATAAGCTTTTACTTAGATTTATTTCATCTGAATTTCATGATGGTTCGAAAACGAGTTCGAATCGAACTGCTTCCTTTATATGAGAAAATTATACAGGGTGTTTCGCTACCAGACCGACAAACTTTGAGGGATGATAGTAGACACGAAGGCAAACATTATTAAAAAGGAAACCATGGGGCGAAACGTCTTCTGTAGGAGCTAGGCGCCATTAAAATTTAAGGCTCAAAATTTCAAACGATGATAAAAAACGGAAAAAAGGGTCGATTCGTTTGCGGTTTTCACTAAAATTATTTTTTATATCACGATATTCTTAGAAAAAAATTTTAAAGGTTACGTTCAAAAATTGTCGATAGAGAGCGCTTTAGACTTTAATGTAACGAACAACTACTTTTTACTGTTATTTTGTGCATGGGGTTTAAATTATTCTAAAGTTTAGATTTTAACTTAAATTTTAAGCCCATAATTGGAAACACTGGGATCAGGGTAACTCGCAAAAATTGAACTATGAACAGAGAGGGAGATATTAAACGCTCATAAATATTGGACAAACAAATCGATTTTGTTGCGGTTTGCGTGTAAGTCATTCCCTTGGTAATTATTTTATTCAAAATGACGTACAGTTTTAGCGTCCTCATTTTTTGATAGAGGGCGCTTCCGACACTTCTCTGACATTTCAATGGCATTACTCCTGGTTGTTTTACTACTAAACCAACTTACTTCTAGGAAGTGTGAGGGATACAAAGACGACTCGGAATCACATAAGAATGTAACGATGGAAATGCCTTTTTCCAAGTTACGGTTAAAGGAAGCAGATAAAAAAATAACAGAAACAGCAGAGAAAGAGCGACACGTTAATGTGACATAATACAGTTTATTTAAAGGTTTTACGAATAAAGGTGTTCGAAATTACGACCAGAAAAAGTCCGGCAAGTTTAACAGCGACGGTAGATGGCTCTGCGGTTTCCTTGCGATAGTTGGCGCTAAACGGTAATGCGCCTGAGCAGTGATCAGCTTTAAGTGATCATTCGCGAACCGATTCCAAAGATAGCAGAATGAAGTATTTGAAGGATGAACAGCACGATAGGTCTCCTTCACATTTTACCAATGACGTTTGCCGACACTTCAAAGTAACATATGGACAGTGGTGGATAGTTCGTGGTCGCCAGGTTCATTGGTCTTCCAGATCGCCGTACCTATTATGTATGGACTTCTTCTGGTGATGTCAAATGAAAAATTTGGTGTGTGCGACTCCCGTACCATCAGTTGAAGACCTCGCAGCCGGTATTTCTGTATCTGCCAGAAAATTATCAGAGATGCCAGGAATCTTTCAGAGCTTGAGGAATTCCACTTGATGCCGCTTTCAAGCATGCCGGACTACATCTGGTCGTAATTTTGAACGTCTTTTTTAGTGAAACATTTAAATAAACTGTTTTCTATCGCATTGACGTGTTGCTCTTTCTCTGCTCTTTCTGTTTTTGTTTTTTTCTCTGCTTCCTTTAACCGTAAATCGCAAAAAAATCATTTCCAACGTTACATTCCTATGTGATTCCGAGTCGTCTTTGCATCGCTAACACTTCCTGGAAGTATGTTGGTCTGGTAGTAAAACACCCAGGAGTAATGCCATTGAAATAACAGAGACGTGTGGGAAGCACCCTCTATGAAAAAATGAGAACACCAAAACTGTACGTCATTTTTAATAAAATAATTACCAAAGGAATGACTTACAAGCAAACCGCAATGAAATCGATTTGTTTGTCCAATATTTATGAGCGTTAAAATTCTCCCCCTCTGTTCACAGTTCAACTTTCGCTAGTTACCCGATCCGAATGTTTCCAATTATGGGCTTAAAATTTAAGTTAAAATCTAAACTTTAGAATAATTTAAACCTCATGCACAAAATAACGGTAAAAAGTAGTTGTTCGTTACTCTAAAGTCTAAAGCGCCCTCTATCGACAACTTTTGAACGTAACCTTTAAAATTTTTTTCTAAAAAAATCGTCATATAAAGAATAATTTTAGTGAAAACCGGAAACGAATTGACTCCTTTTTCCGTTTTTTATCATCGTTTGAAATTTTGGACCTTAAATTTTAATGGAGTCTAGCTCTTACAGAAGACGTTTGCGCCCCATTGTTTCCTATTTAATAATGTTTGTTTTCATGTCTACTATCATCCCTCAAAGTTTGTCGGTCTGGTAGCGAAACACCCTGTATATAGAATGATTAATGAAAATTGAAATGATAGGATACTTCCTTAAATATTACTCCTAGATGCTTCCAAATACAGGGGTTGGACAAAAATATGGAAACACTTTTTGAAATGCATGTTTGAAAAGAAAGATTGATTTTAATGAACTATGTAGATGGCGCTGGTGTTTTCGCCTACTGACGCCACCTATGCAACTTCATAATATCGCTGCACCGTTCAGTCATTGTTGGAGCACTGTTATGTGAGGTTGTCATTGCATTATTTCAGAGTCAACAGACTTCGAACGTTGCAAAATTGTTGGCGCGCGTATGGTGGGTGCTTCCGCAAGGTAGCAAGGTAGCCGAGTCTTTTAGTGTTTCAAGAGGTACTGTGTCGAAGATTTATTCCGCATATTTGAATTGCGAAAAACATCATCCACTAAACTACAGAGCGGACGAAAGTGTGTGCTGAGTGATCGTGACAGACGATCATTAAGGAGGATTATTGCAAAAAATAAGAAGATCACAGTTGCAAAAGTTAATGCAGAAATGAATGTCATGCTACCAAACCCTGTGAGTACCAAAACAATTAGAAGGGAGCTTTATAAACAGGGAATTGCTGGCCGTGCTGCAGTTGAAAAGCCATTCATCAGTGATGCTAATGCCCGTAACAGAAAAAAGTGGTGTTTAAGTCATAAAGCCTGAATTATAGAGCAGTGGAAGAGAGTAACATGGTCTGATGAGTCTTCTTTCTCATTGTTTCCCACAATTGTCCAAGTTTACGTCTGGAGAATGCTATCTCAAGTCTATAATACAGACTGCTTGTTGCCAACAGTGAAACATGGCGGGGCTTCGGTGATGGATTGGGCAGCCAATATCGTGGTTCTCTTCTGGGCCCATGATAACTATGTCAAGGCGTATTACTGTTCAGACTTATGTGAACATTTTGGCCGATCAAGTCCATCCAATGGTACAAGCTTTGTTCCCCAATGGTGATGGTATCTTCCAAGACGATAACGCCTCCGTTCACACAGCTCACATTGTCCAGGACTGGTTTTCTGATGAATTGGAGAATGAAATCACGAGGATGAATTGTCGCATCTCCCCTGGCCACCAGAGTTACCAGACCTAAATTTTATCGAACCTTTGTGGTCTACATTGGAGTGGAAAGTGCGTTCTCGGTATCCACCGCCAAAATCGCTATCTGAATTTTCCACCCTTTTGCAGGAAGAATGGTACAATATTCCCTTGGAAAACATACAGAAACTGTATTTATCCGTTCCGAGAAGATTGCAAGCTGTTTTGAATAACAACGGGTACCCTAACCATGTTACGCAAGGAAACTTGTTTTTTAAGGTGTTTCCATATTTTGTCCAACTCCTGTACAAATTTGCATTTTAAGAAAGATGCAAATTGTAATGATATAAGTTACAAATACATTGAAGAGTTCATTTGAGAAAATTTAAATTAAATTAAATTAAATTAAATTTTTATGTAGTCTCCATATTTTAAAATTTTCAGTTAAGTACTTTTTGTCCTTGTATGCTCTTGCATTAAACATGAAAAAAATTGTATATTTGCACAATTCTCAGAATTAGTATAATCCAAAATACTTCAATTACACTATTCACCCATTCTTAGAGAGTACCAGAGACTTGCATGGGCTCAAATATCTAAGCCCAATGAAACAAATTTTCGGCCCGAAATGGAAAAAGTTAAACGCTGGATTCACCCAGGTAAGACTGACTGAATTTTTGGAAAAAAAATTTTTTTATGTCATTATGGTGAAAACAATTTTCGTATGGAGGAGTTTTAACCAAACATAATTGTTATAGCTTTTCTATTCTACAAGTCCTTTCAATCAGTATAAAACAATACCATATAAAATGTACCGGTCAATTCGAACATATTTATCAGATTTAAAAGAGAGGGACAGTCAAATTCATAAACACTTTTGAAATATATTGGAAAATAAAATAAAAAATCAATTTTCTTATTTTTTACTACATTTGGAAGCAATTATATAAGGTTAATTCTATTGCCACAGACGTAACCCTTGATGGCAATTTATTGCTTTCCAAGCTGTGCACAAAATTCTCAAATAAATATTTTTTTTTTATGGAGCTAACGCTCAAATATTCTGTGCTGTTTTTGAATTTCTATTTTAATACCAAAAACAGCATTTCAATATTTTGTAATTGATGAAACTTAAAACTACACTCTTCATTGAAATGTAAAAATTATGAAAAATAGATATTTAAAAAAATTATGTTATGTTCTTAAAATACATACAAAGAATAACAGAATATAGTAAAAACATTTTCATTTACTTCTTAATGAATGAAAAACTGGGGTAACTTTTATTGTGAAACTGACGTAACATTATCACTTTATGCAGATACCAATACTACTTAATTTAGCTATTGAACAATAATTTACAATACCTTCTTATTTGGATATTTTTAAAAGAATACAAAATTATAAAATTTTCTAACAGTGACCTTAAATTAACTATATTATACATTTTATTCTCCCCCCCCCCCCAGAAAAAAGAGACTTTTCTGTAGAACTACCCATAATGTTTATACAATAAAAGTGTTACAATAAATTTTGAAAATTATTTTAATAGAGATTATTTTCTATTGTATGCACGCTAATAAAGTTTTTATTAATCGAGGGAATAAATTAGAATGTCATACGCAATTTCTGATAACAAAAATGAGAATAATTTGTTTCCCTAAATTTTATCTACATTTGTTAAAACAGACTTATAACAGTTTGTCGTAAGAGAAGCAAAAATTCCTATTACTGAATTTACTTTTATTAATGAGTACCTTTGAAACCACACACAGAAATATCTAACGAAAAATATATTTATTTGAATTCTTTAAAAGTCTCCTGCGTATGAAAATTTGCTAATCACACAGTTTATCAAAAATTCTCACCTAAGCATTTGGCTAAAAAATGTTCATTTACAAAAAAGCGTTTTAAATCCAAAATTGCTTTTATCTGTTTTTCAGATTTAAAGATATCTAATAATAATTATTAATTTACAATTCGTTTCGTTTTCCAAATAGCTTTCGATGTTTGAAATGCAGAAAATAAACCCGCTTTATAACCAAAAAATAATGAAGCAAATATGAAGAATTTAATTCATTTTGTTTCTAGAAAAAAAAGTATAAATATATGTGAGAGATGAAGGGAATTATCGATGTATTCCCAGATGAAAATGAATATTTATGAAAATTGGGAAAAAATTCGAAAACTGAGGATCTTTTTTTTTCTTCATTCTTAATTTTTCTTTGTATGTTATCGCTGAGGGAAATAGATAAACGTTTAGAAAAATATCAAGTGTAAATAGTTATCAAAGACAAATTCTACAACTCGGGATTTCGCAGCATGAAAGAAAAGAATATATTATGAGTTTCGATTTATTCAAAATTTATTAATGCTAGGTTAAATCTGGTTTAATATGTGCATTTGAAATGTAAATTAGAAAGTTGGATGATGTTTTATCAAACATTATTCTTTCAAAAGTTCATTATTCGTAAATTAACCAGAATTACTGTGCGACTTTGATAATTCGACAGTTCTCGAGTACTTACCCGGATGTCGAATTATAAATGCTTTATAATAATTTCATATTTAAAAAAACGTATTATTTCTTTTTTTCGATGAGTTAAAAATAATATCTATATAATACATAAATATATGCCAATGTATGAGTATTAGACATGGGAATTACGAAATTGTTTAACGACTCCATGGAATAAAGTGATTTTCAATTCTTCCTATATCAAAGAGTAGCAATTTAATATTTTTAGGCAGATAATAAAAACTTTAAAATCTGCAGGGAACATAATCAAGATTTACAAATAAAATAACCTTAAAATATGAAATTTTTGTCTCCTAACTTTCTCAATATTATGAAACATAACATTTCACTCACAAGAAAATCACTTTTGGCGTTGCTCACACATAGCGTTTTTAAAATATTGAGAATCGAAAAAAAAAATTCAGTTAAAGTCAAATTCTTCGATTTTTCAGCAGCATAACTTTCTAAAAATACTATTTTGAGATCATCTACGGACTATTAACATAGTTTTATGAAAAAAATGAAAATTCCGTCTAAAACCTACGAATTCGGTTTTGAAAAAGCTCCGGTATTATATTCCCTTTATTTTAGTAGGGGAGTGGGGTTGGCATATTTTCAAAAGTTTTCCGGTAACCATAGCCCGGTATCATAGCACCAAAATAAGGCAAAGGAAAAATTTTTAGCACCATATTTGGCGACTTAAGCCACTTTTGGCTCGAAATAAACATTCAAATAACCAATAATAAATAAATTAAAATAAATTATATAAAATTATATAAAATATGATATTAAAACAGAAATTTTAACGGCTCTGTAACATTTATCTATAATGCTAGAAAATACAGTACGTCTCGATTCTAGATGCGAGCAGCATCAGAAATGGTTTTCTTGCCAGGTTAATTTAACACGTTCGCTGCCGCTTACGTGAAGATGTGATGACACAATGCAGCACTGTAGAAGTAATTTTTCCCTGAAGCCTATTTACTTTTTATAACAAAGAATCAGTGAAAGGTTTTCCCGCGCCAGCGCGTGACTGACTATTAGACATCACCCCATATTACGCGCTGGTCGTGAGTGGCCCCTTACCGTTGGCGCCATATCACGCGCTGGCGCGTGAGCGGCAGCGAATGTGTTAACCCTTTCGTTGCGGATTCCGCAAATGTATGGGCACCGTAAATGAAGCAAAATGATTAAGGGTTGTATCCATATATCCATTGATTAGTGACAAAAAAGCATAGACAATATTGCACGTACCATAATATTTGGATATTTATCTCCATCATTATTGCTTCCTTTTGGAAACAATAGATTTTGAACTGATTCTGTGGAAAATAATTTTCAGATTTGGTATGTTTTTGAGACTTTCACGAAAGTTGCTCGATACATTTAGCCAACGCATTATGCAAATTACATATTTATCTCATTCACGCATGCGCAATGAAAAATTATTTACTAAACCTGCTCATTATTCATATAATTTTTGTTATTTTTTAATTCTGATTGCAAGGTATTGCATGTAATGTTTTTTGTCATGTTTTCTGAAAAGATCATTTTTCCATATTAATAATTCGACAAATTATAAGCAAAAAAAATTGGAAAATTTGGGACTGCTTTTATGAAAACTGATTTCTCTACAAGTATATATGCTATTCTCATAAAAATGAAGACAGTGTATTATTATAGGCTGCTTAATTATAATTTATAATGTGAACGCACTTTTCTACATTAGTTTTTACAGGGTTAGCCAAAAGATATTCTTTATTTTTCAATTTGTTGTTGATCCCCTTTGAGGTTTCGGGAAAACAGCTTCCAAAAAACACATAACCTGTACTAATTTGTTTACAAACTTCTTGTTTACAAAGTTTCAGAATATTTCCTCATGTATCTGTGTATATATTTAACATAAAGGCAAAAATCTCAATGTGGTCACATTAATATAACAGTACAGTTCATATGCTAGGTTGGTTGGTTGAACGGGGTTTTATGCTGCAAGGTCCCCTGCTACATCCCGGTACATGCTGCGCCATTGTGAGTGTGCTAGGAACAAATAACTCTATTGTAATAAATAAATCCTTTTAAAATATGCTACACATAATAATGTAAAATGCTTTAATATTTTTGTGATTGTTTATACTGAATTTTCAAACTTCCGATGACGTAAACAAAAAAGGATAAAATAAACTTTTGAACATAAAAATTACACAAATACCAGTATGGATATGCTGCGACAACTGCTTCTTCTTTTTGCCTCAGTTTTCAATCATTAATTCTCAGATGTACATGAAAATATAGCCCTTATAAAATATCATATTTAATAAACTATACTGTTTTTCACAATTTACCCATGTTAAAAACTTTAAATAGATGACAAATATAATTAATAAAATTACTCATATATATATATATTTATTAAATAACTAAATTTATTTCTGTGCAAACGGGAATACTTAGCGTAGAATTTCCTTTATTATTTTTATATGGTGTTTTCTTTCACAAATAATTAGAAGAAAAATTTTAATTTATTCTGTACTTTTAAATATACACTTTTAAGTGTATAAGAGAAAGATGTAATTATGGAACACATTTCTAGAAAAATATCTCAAAATAATTTGAAAAGGTGATTAAAATAAATGCTTTAAGATGTTACATTTGAGATAATTGAGTTAATTATTTACATATATTTTCGCAATTTTACAATTATCCTAACTTTGTGTATTTAATTTTCAAATTATGCAATGTAACACTTTAAAAAGGAGATCTGCTTTGCTTGAAGTCTTCTATAACAAGGTTATTTATGAAAAATATAAATATTCATCAAAGCGTCTTCTAAAAGTAATAACATGGTTCGTACGGGTACGATTATTTTCCAAGTGAAATACCAGCATTTCTTTACAGAATAAACTTTTCTACCAAAAATTGAACCGATTCTTTTGAACCGATTGAACCGATTCTTTTGAACCGATTGAACCGATGATTCTACCAAAAATCTACAAGGAGAAAAATATTTTTTTTACATAATAGAAATAAGAAATTAAATTAACTAATTAAGAAATTAATTAGTATTTACCATGCGTATTATTATAATTATGTACATTAATTTTATTTTTTGGAGTCGGTGCCAGCCAGGCCTTTATTCTTTTAGGATTTGCATTGGATACTTAATTTAATTTTTTAAATTGGCTCTTTTAGGTTTTGCATTGGATATTTAATTTAATTTTTGAAATTGGCTTGGCTGGCACCAACTCCAAAAAATCAAATTAATGTACATAAATATAATAATACGCATGGTAAATACAATGCTCTTAATTTAATTTCTTATTACTATTATGTAAAAAAATTATTTTTCACTTTGTTTTCGTTTTTGAAGTCGGTTCAATTTTTGGTAGAAAAGTTTATTCTTCTCTTTTTAGTTAAAAGCTAACGATTTTTTGAAGTCAGTTAATAAAAATTATAATACGGAAAATTTTTTGTAAATTATCCATGGATGTAAATTTTGCCAGGAGTGGGGTTGGAACGCACGCTCTCTTTCCAGCATCAGAGCTTAAATCTGGCTCCTTAAACCGCTGGATTATCCTGACTGTGCTCCAATCGACCAACTATTCAAAGTCCATGTTATTTTTTATTTGCGAAAAATCACCAATTTTATTAAAATTCGCCTAATTACTAAAAAAGTACTGAACCAATTTCAATGAAATAGAAGTGGTACCAATTCGAGAGTAGCCTCTTTTATTTAACACAAAAACCAAATTAATCGGTTGGATAGTTTCAGAGTAATCGGTGAACATACATCGAAAAAAAATACATACGCGTCGATTTGATAACTTCCTCTTCCTTTTCTGAAGCCGGTTAATAATAAAAATTGTAATACGGAAAAAAAGTTGTAAATTTTACATGGATGTAAATTGTGTCGGAAGTGGGGTTCGAACCCACGCTCTCTTTCGAGAAACCGAGCTTCAATCTGACGCCTTAGACCACTCGGCTATGCTGTCTATACTCCATTCAACGAACGTATTCAACACTTTTAATTAGCGAAAAATCACTAATTATATTAATTTTTGCCTAATTACTAAAAAAGTACTGAACCAATTTCGATTAAACGGAAGTGGTACCATTTCGAGAGCATCGTCTTTCATTTAAAACAAAAATAACAGAAATCGGTTGAATAGTTTTGGAGTAATAGGTGAATATACATAAAAAAATATACATGCGCGTTAAATTGATAACTTCCTCTCCTTTTTGGAAGTCGGTTAAAAAATACATACGCTTCGAATTGATAACCTCCTCTTCCTTTTCTGAAGCCGGTTAATAATAAAAATTGTAATACGGAAAAAAATATTGTAAATTTTACTTGGATGGAAATTATGTCGGAAGTGGGGTTCGAACCCACGCTCTCTTTCGAGAAACCGAGCTTCAATCTGACGCCTTAGACCGCTCGGCCATGCTGTCGATACTCCATTCAGCGAACGTATTCAACACATTTCATTAGCGAAAAATCACTAATTTTATTAGTTTTCGCCTAATTACTAAAAAAGTACTGAACCAATTTCGATGAAACGTAAGTGGTACCAATTCGAAAGCATCGTCTTTCATTTAAAACAAAAATAACAGAAATTGGTTGAATAGTTTCGGAGTAATCGGTGAACATACATAAAAAAAAATTACATACGCGTCGAATTCATAACCTCCTCTCCTTTTTGGAAGTCGGTTAAAAATAAATATAATTCCAAAACTCGAAATTTCGCCTTATTTAATTGTTGATTTTTCATAAGAAAAAACTGGTACCGAAGAATTTCCCAGTAATGAAATTCCAGGACCCGTACGAACCCTGAATAAATACAAAAATTGGCGTTCAGTTTTGTAAAAAATAAAAATATGATTATAATATTATACATCATACATTTTTTTGTGATCACATTTTATTCTAATGACATAGAAAGTGCACAGGTGAATTCCATAAAAATGGGACATGGACATCATTTTTTAAATTTGAACTAAATTAGTATTTTTTTCCAGTTGATAGAAAATAAGTCAAATTTTATGAAAATAACAAGATATAATAAGATAATTGTAAAAATAAATTTTTATAGTTAATTATTATCAAGACTAACTTTGAAATCAAAAATCTGCTATTTTTATCTCTAGTTTAATGCCCCTTGAAGCATTTAAATATTACATAGATTTTTAAAACAAATATATCTTTTAAAAAATTGGCTAACAGTTTGTTTAAAAACACCAAAATTTTCACCTGAAACATCTTAATTATTTTGCTATTGCCCCCAAACTTTATATTAGTCTTCATGTCATGTCTGTCACAGAAAATGTCGATTTTTTTATTTTCAAAAAAAATCTACTTGATAAAAATTATTAACTCTTTATTTTCTCTTCTTATACGTCAAAAGGAACAGTTCATAAAAAAATTGAAAGATAAATTTAAAATTTGAGTGAAATATAAAGCATTACATTTTGTCATGTCTGTCACGCTAGTCATGTCTGTCACAATTAGTTTTTCAAGCAACTTTGCCTTAATCTCTTTCCTAGAAAGTTATTTTTGTAATTTTTTAACTTAGTGTTGATGCCAATAATATTTCTTTACAACTCAACTCAACAAAATGCTTAAATTTAGAATGCATGTAATAGTTACCAGATCATTGTGTTGATACCAATTTCTTTGTTTCAGATTTATTATCTGTCACAATTACTTTTTCAAGCAGTTTTGCTTTAATCTTGTGATTTGAAAGTTATTATTATTTAACTTGGAATTGATGGCTATGGTATTTCTTGATGTGAAACGTACACAATCTAAAGTTTTCTACTATTTAAAAGAAAATCTGCCAAATAGAAAATTTCTGGTACAAACTCATTTCAATGAAAACTATTTGCATATTTATTAGAAAAAGATTAAATCTGCTCATTGGCAGAATATTTCCTCTGCTATATATATATTACAATTGTATATTATTGTTATAGTGACTCAGTCACTGTTTCTTCAGAGCCATATATAGTGATATCTGCTTATGGTAATAATGACAATTACACTGTTATAAAGTTTACCAATTTGATCATTGAAAAAAATCATGATAAATAATTGAAAGTCAAAGAAGATGAATTCTTATCTGATGGAGCATCTCTACACTTCAAACAAAAATATATGATATTTTCAATAACACAAAACAAATTCCGAACAGTCTGGCATTTTTCAGTGACATCACATTGAAAAGGATGTATTGATGAGACAATTAAGAATCAGTTCCATGATTCTACTCAAGCTAGAAGTATAAATCCTAGAGCATCATGTAAGTGTGCTGAAGCTGCGAGGAAGATTGGTCCTGGAATCTATTTCTTCATGAATCACAAGAAAAAAATACAAAGAATGAAAGCAAAACTTGATCTGACATGGCAAGTAATCAAAACAATGCCAGGAACAAGAAAGTTGCATTGTTTCCGATCATGTGTACCTGGCATAATATTCTTTTGAATTTCAATACTGGTGCATGCACTGAATATTACCTCTTGGAAAATGCAACAAAGAAATATTAGCCAATGGGTGAATGTGTAATAAGACAATAAGGTTTATCATGGAATAATAACACAAATCACACAGACACAGCAACAAAATAAAATAAAATGCTTAGTACCAACTAAAATTAAAAGCATGTTTAAATTTGAACCTGAAGATCATGTTGTCTGGTATGAGAAGAACCAAATATTAGCAAATGTTTCAACTCCAACACTAGTCACTTCCAAGGGATTTTATAAATTTAAATATTTTTTATAATTTATTTTGAGATTCTTTTAACATAATATACCAGCGTTATATCATATTGTAATCTCCAAGTTGTGATAAAAGTAAAGAAAGTAATATTTAAGAAAAAAATACTTAAATTCATAGAAAATTGTACACGTGTCATGTCTGTCACAAAACTTTGTCATGTCTGTCACGCTGATAAATATTTTATGATATTTTTTTATTTACAAATTTTTCAATATTTTTCTTTTTACTTCACATATCCAAGTCTTATTTTGTTTCCTAAAAAATTCTGGACTTGGTATGCATACCAATTAAGAGCAAATGATAATAATGTGTGTCTAGCCAAAATCTATGTCTAAATTTTGTCATGTCTGTCACGGCAGGTTTTAACCCTCAATTAAATTAAGTTTTTCCTGGAATTAAAATTTTAGTATTTTTTTATAGCATAAGGCCTATATTTACATCACCCCATGTAATTTTTTAACTATCAATTAATATTTAGTACTTAAAGTTAAAGAAAAAATTTGTTTCAGTCATGTCTGTCACAAAATGGAATTCACCCACATTGATATATGAGGTATTAATCTATAAAAATGTTGACCAGGCTTTTGAAAAACGGACATAGAAATTTTTTTCCTACAAACTATTGCCTTTTTAAAAATATTATAAAAACTTTAAAAAAAAATTTATCCTCACTAGTATAAACTACTTCAATAGAAACTCGCATGAATTAAGTTCTTTCCAACATAGCTTTGCATAATCTAAATCTAAAGAATCGGCTTTTTAGGCTGTGCTTTCTTTAATATATTTAAACGTTAATAAAAGATTATTATCGTTACTGTCAATAGATTGAAAAAAAATTCTTTAAAATACTCTATAAGTCCATTCAATAAAATCAAGCTAACTTAAACTTATTCATATGCTATCTAAGAGACGTGCTTTAATAAAGTGGTAGTTCTCAAATTGGTTCTTTGATTCGCAAGGGTTTGCTCACAGGGATTACTTTTTGCAGCCTTTCGAATTTCTAGAGCCGCCATGAACACTCTGTTTAAATTGTTTAAGATTTTTGGTACCAACTTCGTTGCCTACTACAATGTTACATTATTAAGCAGATGAAAAAATCGGACAACTCGAAAATTCACGTAGAATTGCATTAGATATAATCTCATGCTCGGAAACTTGGCAGAATATTCTGACATCCTATAAAAAACTGTGCTTTTTCTTACGAGATTTCGAGCAACAGAGAGCAGAACAACTTTGTGACACCGAAAATTTCACAATTGGGAATAATAATAGATAAATGTATAATTAAAAAGGGGAGAAGTTGGGGCTTACTCAAAATCTGCCAAAGTTAACCTGTCCTAGAAGTTCCAAAAGATATATTTTTTAATTTATGTACTTCAATTTTAAAATGGAAAATAGTAGATTATTATTTGGGGAATATTTTCAGATTGCAACACTGTAAAGATCTACAAATAATGTGTTCAATTTGAAAACACTACTTCTTATTATTCTCAAAAGTTATCATCAAAAAACAACAGCATCCATAAATGTTCTGAGATGACTTACATCATTACATTTAAGATTAAAAACAGGTATAACTTCAGAAGGGTATTACGGTTGAACGTCCCGGTATAACTTTGGCTATTAGTATTTTTTGTTTCAATGTTCAATACAAATACAATAGATCCAAGTAAAACCTAATAAAAATTCGTTTAACGTTAAAATTATATCAAGCATGGAAATATTCACACGTTATAAACGCTAGAATGGCTACAAATTATGCAGTTTGTGTGTTGTACATTGACCATCAAGTTTTCTCCAAAAAGTTATATTCTAACAACAAAGCACAATGTTTTTAATCTAATAATTACCGAATCTTATAAGCAATCATCTAGGTCATTCCATTCTTTCCTAATTTCAATCATATCAAATAGTCAGTCTGCCTGGCCACTTGGTTTCTGACACAATAATTCTTCAGATTTCTTAGAAATAAATACCTTGCTCAAACTACGAAAAACGCCAAAAATCTCCCACTTTTCATGAAGTTCTGGTCATAAAACTTGCTTAAATAACACACTCGCTGGTAATTTAGCAAAAAAAAAGTAACAATTTTTTGAAAATCACGCATAAGCGATACATGCCATTTCCAAAATCATCACTATAAAATAAATAAATAAATAAATAAATAAAAATGTATTACTATAATACAAGTTTGTTCAAGGGTCATACACTAAGTAATTACACTAACAACACTATACGATAGATTGCGCCGTAACCTTAACATATCATATACAAGGAACATCACTCTTACAAACCAACCAAAGATAAAACTATATACACAGATGGATCCCGAACTGTATCAGGTTTGGCATCTGCGTTTTTTGTCATGAGTGGCGGCGAGGTGACCCATCACTGGACCTGCAGCATTGGTGACCTTAATCCTGTATACAAAGCGGAGCTACTGGTAATCCTGCCGGCAAAGGAATGGATATCTGGATAACTCTACACCTTCTACAGGGTTTACAGTGATAGTTTATCCTGCTTACAAGACATTTTCCCCATCCTACTAAACAGTCCATAGACCTGAAAATCAAACAGCAATTATTGATTTTAGTCCATATTGGCCAACATTGGCACTGAGGGTAATGAACGTGAAAATGTTCTGGCCAAGGCAGCAACAGAAAATCAAAATAAAAAAGACTTTGAACTCCCAGTGCCTTTCTCCCAAATCAAACGAGTCCTAGAAGAAAGAATCTTACCTGCTTGACAGGCTGTGACACAAGTCGTATAAGGGACGCCATACCTACAACTTCATCCCAAAAGTATCTAGAGAGCTTTATTTCTCTCCCCAATAACTACATCATTCCCCAATGGCTACGCACCGTTTAATAATATCTAAAGAGCATATTATCTACTATCAAGGCATATTATCTCGGTCAGAGTTGCTGGTCAAACAAAGGAACATATATAATTATCTATTTTTGTTTCCATCCTGGCCACTTAGCAGTCTGTCTTTCTGTCCTATAAGAGGAGGTGAAGAGTGCCCCATCCATCTCAGCAGCAGCTTGTCGCTAGATAGCAAGTGCCCCAGCGAACATCTCTCCAAAATATGGTACATTTCATCCTTTTCTCTGCCACTCTCTATCCGTGAAGGTGCAGTCTGTGCCCCAGCAGATGAATTTAGTCTGTAATGTTTTTCTATTTTCTTCTAGCTGAAAAAATGTATTTTTTAAAGAACTTAATAAAGGCGACCGGTTGGGACACTATTCTCTACATACATGGCTTCCTTGTTTGAGCAGTATCTCTTACGTATTAATATATACAGGGTGTTTCCAATTTTTTTTTACGATAAAAGAGGGGTGATAGTACACATCAAGACAAACAATATTACATAGGAGACCAAGGGTCCCAAACGTTTTCGAAAGGAGATAGCCGCCATTAAAGTTTAGGGACCAAAATTTCAAATAAACATAAAAAACGGAAAAATCGGTCGATTGATTTGCGGTTTTCACTAAAATTATTCTTTATGTCGGCATTTCCTTGAAAATAAATTATAAAGATAAATTTAAAAAAATGCCGATAGAGGACGTTTTAGACTTTGAAGTAACGAACAACTATTTTTTGCATCTCATTAAATGTTTTCGTAAGCTTAAACTCAAATTTAAATTTTGAGCTCAAAATCAGAAAGTGGGAGTGGTTAAGTAGCACAAACTGAATTGTATTCAGAGGGTCCAAATTTCAAATGATTATAAAAAACGGAAAAAATTGGTTCATTGATTTGCGGTTTTCACTAAAACTATTCTTTATGTCGGTATTTCCTTAAAAATAAATTATAAAGATAAATTTCAAAAAATGCCGATAGAGGGCGCTTTAGACATTTGAGTAACGAACAACTCTTTTTTGGCGTTATTTTTTGCATCTTATTAAATGCTTTCGTAAGCTTAGACTTAAACTTAAATTTTGAGCTCAAAATCTGAATAATTGGGAGTAGTTAAGTAGACAAACTGAACTGTGTTCAGAGGGTTCAAATTTCAAATGATTAAAAAAAGCGGAAAAAATTGGTCGATTCGTTTGCGGTTTTTGATAAAACTAATTTTTAAATGAGCATTTTCTTGAAATTAAATTTTAAAGATAAATTTCACAAAATGCCGATAGAGGGCGCTTTAGACTTTGGAGTAGCGTACAACTAGATTTAACTGTTATTTTTTTTTATCTCATTAAATGCTTTCAAATGCTAAACTTAAATTTTAGGCTCGAATTCTGAATCGTTTTGAGTGTTTAAGTAGCGAAAAACAGAATTATGTTCGAGGAGGAGGGAGTGTTAAATTTTAACTCCTGAAGACACTTCAATTTGCGCTACTTAACTATTCCTAATTATTCAGATTTTGAGCTCAAAATTCAAGTTTAAAACTAAGCTTCCGAAAACATTTAATAAGTTTTTGCAAGCATTTAGTTAGAACAAAAAAAAAAGGTTAAAATTAATTGTTGGTTATTCTGAAGTTTAAGGCGCCCTCTAATGGAATTTTTTTTAATTTATTTTTAAAATTTATTTTCAAGAAGGTACTGACTTAAAGAATAGTTTTATTTTAAACCGCAAACGATTCGACGAATTTTTCTATTTTCTATGATTATTTTAAATTTGAACACCCCCCCCTTTAAACACAGCTCAGTTTGTGCTACTTAACTACTCCCTACTATTCAGATTTTGAGCTCAAAACTTAAGTTTAAATCTAAACTTCCGAAAACACTTACCAAACACACTGAACACACTAAACACATAATTAGACGCAAAAAATAATGACAAAAAATAGTTGTTCGTTACTCCAAAGTCCAAAGCGCCCTCTATCGACATTTTTTAAAATTTATCTTTATAATTTACTTTTAAGAAAATACCGACATAAAGAATAGTTTTAGTGAAAACCGCAAATCAATGAACCAATTTTTCCGTTTTTTTTAGCACTTTCCAACAAAGTTGAAAAGTGCTTATGCATTCGGTTTGTCTGGCCGTCTGTCCGTCTGTCCGTATGACCGTCTGTCCGTCTGTCCGTCTGTCCGTCTGTCCGCGCTCTAACTCCCGTAAATATACTCGGATTGCTATGAAATTTTTATACGTTATTGATGTTTACCCTAGCACGAACCCTATTGAAAATGAAGTATCTACCATGATTAGTTTTTCTACAGGGCGAATCAAAAGTTTCCCATTACATTACGGCCTATGGGGAAAAATCGTTAATATGCTCCGATTGCCATGAAATTTTAGGACGTTATTGACGTTTACCCTAGCACAAGTCCTATCGAAAATGAAGTTTCTTCCATGATTAGTTTATCTACAGGGCGAATCAAAATTTCCCATTACATTACGGCCTATGGGGAAAAATCGTTAATATACTCGAATTGCCATGAAATTTTAGGACGTTATTGACGTTTACCCTAGCACGAACCCTATTGAAAATGAAATATCTACCATGATTAGTTTATCTACAGAGAGAATCAAAAGTTTCCCATCACATTACGGCCTATGGGGAAAAATCGTTAATATGTTCCGATTGCCATGAAATTTTAGGACGTTATTGACGTTTACCCTAGCACGAACCCTATTGAAAATGAAGTTTCTACCATGATTAGATTATCTACAGGGCGAATCAAAAGTTTTCCATTACATTACGGCCCATGGGGAACAATCGTTAATATACTCGGATTGCCATGAAATTTTAGGACGTTATTGACGTTTACACTGGCACAAGTCCTATCGAAAATAAAGTTTCTACCATGATTAGTTTATCTACAGGGCGCATCAAAAGTTTCCCATTACATTACGGCCTATGGGGGAAAATCGTTAATATACTCGGATTGCCATGAAATTTTAGGACGTTATTGACGTTTACCCTGGCACAAGTCCTATCGAAAGTGAAGTTTCTACCATGATTAGTTTATCTACAGGGCGAATCAAAAGTTTCCCATTACATATTTTAAATATATTAAGCTATTTCATGTATTATAAAATTGATATATGTCTCTGAAGCTTAATATAAAT
This sequence comes from Maratus speculifer, assembly GCA_964019185.1. Classification (NCBI taxonomy): domain Eukaryota; kingdom Metazoa; phylum Arthropoda; class Arachnida; order Araneae; family Salticidae; genus Maratus; species Maratus speculifer. The sequence goes on along the minus strand of OZ025294.1, from coordinate 24,290,030 downwards.
TATACGCTACTGTCTTGCATAATATGAAGTACATAGCATTTACAGGGCCACACAAAAGATTTCAAATAGTATATTCTTTCCGAAGTACCGTATATGTGTCCGATGATGGCTCATGGAGGGATGAAATGCATTTTAATTATGATATGCGCGTTTATATTTCGCTAAATATATGCACATTATATGGTGTGTATAAATGTTATAGTTGATATACAGGGCTACCCATAAAGAGCTCACGAACGTTACTGAATATGAGAGTAAATTATTTAAACGTGGTTCTTAAATAAGCTATGCATTTTTACGCTGAGCTTCATTCAATTTACTGAGAAATGTTTGCAGAATATAGATAAAAGGATGTACAGGGCCACGCAAAGAATTCGGTTCTTGGACGCGTATGAATGATGATTTATGAGAAGTGATTTCAGTTGTTTTAAAAGTGTTTTAGTTTACAATAAATTTTAGCCTAATGCTGACGTGTAATAAAGGTTCAATGTAAACTACAGGGCTGAACAAATGTATTCAAGTATGTTTCCATCTAATAGTATGAATTGCTGAAATAAAAATCTCAAGCTACTGGGTATTTTCTTGCTAAGCTAAATTTTCCCATTATATCAACTGACATATGAAATACAGGGCTGTTCAAAAGTACTGGAATACATATTTGGGTATATTTGGCTATACACTATTATTTCCCTAAATAACAAAGTTTTGTTAAAGATTTCATTAAGTGTTGGAAAGTGCTTCATAATCTATGCTTAACGCATGATTTTACATACTTGTTTTTTTTATAATCATTTGAAATTTGAACCCTCCGAACACAGTTCAGTTTGTGCTACTTAACCACTCCCACTTTAAGATTTTGAGCTCAAAATTTAAGTTTGAGTCTAAGCTTACGAAAACATATAATGACATGCAAAAAATTCCGGCAAAAAATAGTTGTTCGTTACTCCAAAGTCTAAAGCGCCCTCTATCGGCATTTTTTGAAATTTATCTTTATAATTTTATTTCAAGAAAATGCCGACATAAAGAAAACCGCAAATCAATCGACCGATTTTTCCGTTTTTTATGTTTATTTGAAATTTTGGTCCCTAAACTTTAATGGCGGCTATCTCCTTTGGAAAACGTTTGGGACCCTTCGTCTCTTATTTAATATTGTTTGTCTTCATATGTACTATCACCCCTCTCTTATTGTAAAAAAATTTGGAAACACCCTGTATATATTTATAGGTTTTTTAGGTAATAATATTTTATAGATGTTTCAAGTTTAGAAATTGTCCTCACTGCGTAATAGTTTGTATAATCTTTGTAAAAGAAGTTTTTACCATTTGGTAAAGCTTTGTATATAATGGTCTAATTATAAATTTTAGATTTTTTTTAGGATTAAGCAATCTATGTTGATGTTCAATATAAGTATGCTGTGGAATATTGTTCTTAGTGTATATTATTATGTTATATACTCCATTTTAATTTGGTCTTTTAAAAAGGATATCTCTATAATGTTAGTTTAAAAAAAAATTTCGTTCAGCGTTTAGGGTTTTTACACTGTTAACGTACTTGGCTGAACCATACAAAATTTTTGATGCAGATTGCGGTCTTTGTTTGCAAAGTTTTTTTCTTCGTGTTGTTGCTCGCAGTTAATATTCCTCAACCGTAAGAATGAGAACTGAAACCTTTTCGCTAAATGTCTTGAATGTGACAGAAATTTATAAAAAAAACCTTTGTTTTGTTTACTCTTTTACACATACACCAGTATTGTCTAAGTCGAATTTAGTGACATTGGAATTGTCTGTTTTAAATTTCTACACCGTCGAAATCTACATCAAATTGTCCAGACACTCGTTCGTGTTTGAAAATAACCGTATTTTACCATATTATGGTTATGTTATTAAAAATATTATATTCAGAAATGATTAAAATTACGATTAAATAACTGTTATTTATAAAAACGGGTCGAGTGACTAGAAAATTTACAGCAGTATTTATAAATACGTATTTTATAACATTGTGCGAAAACATCACTCCATATAATTTAGGAATGTTATATAAAATACATATAGTGCAGCGCTTTTTTAATTCTCTTTAATACTCAGGAATAGTTTTAGAAAGGTAATAGGGCTATCTCTTTTTTATGATCTGTCTATAACATTTTTCTATGCTTTGAATTTATCTGCGTTTTTCATGCACAAAATAAGTTGCGTATGTCTTTTTTACTCTGCCGTAAAGTATTCTTTTTGAAGAGATTTCGGAAATACAAAGTTTCCGCACTAAATCACACATAAAGAGTTGGTGGTTCAAAAGGAATATTTGTCACGGAAAATAATGTGGAATTATTAAATGTTTTACTCGATGCCCGTCAACTCTAAAGGATGGAAAAAAAAAATTCAAAATAAGTTATGAAGGCGTTTTCTTTCGTATTTTTAGTAAAAAAGAAGAAAAAAAGATCTGTTATTTGTTATGCAAAGTGAATTTTTTTTTTCTTAACGTCTAAATGCTAATTGGGAGATACCTGGAAACTCGTTTAAACCTATATATTTTTATTTAGTCAAATCTGTCATTAAACAAAGTTTATATGATTCTTGGTATATTGTATATTAATGGTGTATAAAATATTGGAGTAGATTATAAAGCCATCAGAAACTATAATAAAGATCTAAGAAATGTGCTGTTATTTGATTCGGAAAAAAGTGATGCTTAAATTTTCGTGATTACGACGGACTCGCGAAAATCGTGAAAATTAAAGCCTCGCATAAAGAAGTTCTTTTGCAATATATATATATATATATATATATTGACACAATATTTATATTAAAGTCTTTCAAAAAGTCGTCTTAAATAAAGTTTTTGATGTACTTTTTTATTCATAAGCATTACAATTTATAATGCAGACTAAATCACTAAAAAAGCTTAAATATTACTTAAAACCCTAAAAGAATATTTTCTGCACCAAATGAATTAACACTCTCTGAATAGCTTTTCTGAAATTTTATTCTCAAAACTGCGGAAATTCTTCAAACATTAAGGCTTAAGGTGATTTTAACATATTAACAAGTCTTTTCATAAATTGACCTAACATAATTGCCTCAATTTAATTTTAAATTTCATAGTATCTCTAATGCACCGTGTATTAAATTCTCAGCTGAAAAAGTCTCCTTTTTCAAGAAAGTTTAATTTACGAAGACCTGAAAAATACTAATGGATTAATCTATGTAAGGAGCAGTAAATTAGAGAAAACTGTTAACAAATTCTAATTTACTGCGTATTCAAGAAATTTTCTTGAAGAAATGAAGGGATTCATCCATTTAATTGCAAGTTTAATATATATATATATATATATATATATATATATATATATATATATATATATATATATATATATATATATATATATATATATATATATATTTATATATATATAATTTAAAATACGTGATTTTAAAATGATAATTAATATTTTTGAAGATTTGTGTACAAAAATAATTAAATTATAGAAAAGACTGAAATATTCAGAAAAAATAAAATAATTAACCAAACAGTAAATTAATATAAATGAATGATGTATTAAATTTCAGTTGTTAAATTTTAAATATTGCTCGCTTCCTAATAACCGATATACTGATTTGAGAAAATTGGTCAACATGCACTAAAGTCGAATCGAAAATGTTTCTTAAAATAAGATATATATATATTTTTTTTTTTTTTTTTTTCAAGTTTCAAAATATATTAGTTTTTGAGGTTTTAAAGAAAAGTAACAAGTTTAAGAATTCTAAAGCGATTATTCCATTTAATAAGTGAGGTATCATAATTTTATCAAAGGCCAGAACCAACAGAGTGAAAAATGTCCAAGTCAAGAATCGAACACGGAACCCTCAGAACAATCGCTCGAAGTGCTCTACCATTTAAGCTACAAAGAAGAAGCCCAGATATGCATCTCTAACTCATTTATACTGATAAGGCTGGAACTGCAGCACCAGCTGGAATCGTCTACTTACGTGCACAAACTTACAATTAACCCAGTATCGGTGGATACATATACATAATTTTTTAATTATTTTTTATTTATGTTATTATTCTGTCTGTAGTTAATTAACTTTTCCACATTGTTGGTTCTGGGCTCTGATAGCATTGTGATAATTCACATTTAAATATTGAATAATTTCAAGATTATTCAAAATTCCAAGTCTCTCATCAATTCTCAATTTGTGCGATTTCCGAGAATAATTTCTGTGATAGACAGACTCAAGAATATGATGAATAGGTTACGTCAACTAAACGAAATTTTTAAAAGTAGAAACATATTAGTGTTTTGTATAAAATATAAATATTTGTATATATTTTATACAATTGAGGTTTTGTTCACATATATTTCTAGATAATATTACACTGCAACTTATAAGTGAATTAAAGCGAAAACGAAAATTTATGCATACGTAGATTATGACATAGATTATGAAACAATTTCCAATACATTCAGTATACTATAACAAATATTACAATTTAATAAATTGAAAGGTAATATCGAAACAAACATGGATTAACAGCGATGCAACCCCCTTAGTAATTCAGTTTACACCTTATACTGACAGTTCATTCACGTTTTGGAGTAAAGGTTTAAACGAGCGCTATACGTAAGCAAGCGCATAGTGTATCTCAAAACATAAATTTTGCTATTACTATGAATAGTCAGAAAAAAATACTTTTTTGTACAGTTTTGTGTATGATATATTATATATAGGCATACTATTTAGTAGGCAAAAAGATGTTTTTTTTAACGCATAACGCGTTTGAAGATTCTCATTCAGCATTTTTCACTAATAAACAGATATTGCTGAAGACTACTGTGTAGCCCTGTATACGATTTAAAGAATTTATTGAGATCAACTAACATTTTAAAAAATAATGAAATTTACAAGCACACCACAGTTCCATCAGTTATTGTACGTAGGCTTCAGTAGTTCAATTATTCTTCCTATTCTTCTGTAGGCAAATTCTTTTGGCTGTCCCTGTAAAAAAAGATGAATTCTATACTCGTCATGATCCATATTAAGAATCCTATAGTACACTTTAGTGATAAATAGCAATATCAGTAATTTAACATATTGTAATTTCGTTAAAATATTATATCTCAAACGACTTTCTCTCATAGACTGCAATGTTATGAAATTATTTTGAGTATCTCTGTAAATAAACTGCACACTCTTCATATACAGAACATTTAAGAGTGTTGCATAAGAACCTATATTCAGTTCACCTTAATTCGAATAATATTTATTTGAGTTAGTGAACGACAGACGAACAGACACACTAATTTATGAACACTTTTGAACTATGTTGGAATGTGTTAAAAAGCGGTGTATGACTGTGTTTATATACCTTATATAATATTCTATAGAAATTTATATTGCACAATAAAAATTTCAATCACACTTACTATTAATTTTCGAAGACTGTTTTGCGAGAAAATAATAATCATTAACAGTTAAACAAAATTGTTATTTTCAAGGTTCTTGTAATTATTTTTACCATAGAGATTAATAATGCATTTCCTGGGTTTCAGAGACTTCGTTCTATTTTTTAGGACTGTTTTTAGCTTGCCTCAAACTAAAATTAATTTAATGAATAAAGATCTTTAGAAAAAGGATATATATATAGCTTTCGAAAAAAATAGAGTCATTCTAGAATATTCTGTAGAACTGCTTCGAAGAAACATTGCGAAATGCTTAATGTGCATTTTTAAATTACTTTTATAACGAGACTCGGAATAATACAGGAAAAGTAATTGTACCTTCGATGCCCCATAATGACAATGATTTTCCATCTCATTTTTAAGAGATAGACTAAAATGAAGTTTTACTCACGTGATACATCAAAATATAATAAATGTAAGGCAGTTAATTGAATATCAAGTTCATTGTAAGTTATTACAATGGAGGATCGACCTAAACATTTTTTTTTAACAACCGACGCGAATTTCGGTAATATTCCTATGTTTGACCGAAAAAAGTAATGTAGCGGGTCAAAGATATTTTAATGTAATTAATACAGACCTAAATGTGCATAGTTTTTATTTAACTATGTTTATTATAATTACGTAACTATTTACTAATTCTGCATGTGGCCCAAATTGGCTCTTTGTACCTCTGACAAAAACTTTTTATTTTCATGTAAAATAAAAATGTAATGCATTCATCGACGACCCAAAATGATTTGTTTTCTAATTCTAAGAATGAATTTAAAAAACAAAAGGGTATACGTACCACGATTTACCTTTTAAAATAATTTTGTTAAATGATCATCTATTAAACTAGAAATATTTCAAAGAGTATTTGAAATATTTTTCCAGTTTGAATAAAAAGGAAAATCTCTTACTGTTAAATTGATAGCTATTAATATGCACGCGAAAACGGTCTTCAAAATTTAATCATATGTTCATTTCTTGATTTTCAGTTTGAACTCGTGTATAGAGTCAATTATGACTGATAATTGTAAAGAATAAAACACGTATAAACACAAAAGTAATGCCTGTATTCAATTATTAAAGGCATACACGAATATTTTACAGACATACATACAATAAATCCAACTAAAATTTAAAATTAGCCCTAGCCTGGAATCGAACCCAAGACCACAGTATACTATGTTGTTGCTCTTCCAATGAGCCCCTCGGGCCGATAACAAATAATGGAATTTCTCACAAAAAAACCAAATTGAGGATATGGTTGTGAAATATTTGGCTGATGACCTTACAAAACGGGGTTTATTAATAAATTGCTCAGTGGTAGAGCAACAGGCAAAAATGAAAATATCTGATAATTGAATAAATTTCTGTTTTTGTACAGAACATTTCAATAATTTGAAAAAAAATCTCTGTCTTTATTTTGTAGATGATCCTGGTGTTCAATTTCTCAGCCAGCGGGCTATTGGTATAGGGCGAGTTTAAAATAAATACATGGGTTTTCTTGAAATGAGAGGGATTTCGTAAAGATTGAAAAATTAATTGTTGAGAACTCTCGTAAATTTAAACTTAATCGCATGAAGATTATATCGTTATTTAATAATGATCGGTGCTTTAACACTTATAGAAATTATTCTATAAGTGCTAAAACCCCAACCATTATTTTTATCTTCTGTAAAAGGGTAAAAAACATAATATTAAATAGACATATATAGACATATTATCTAATATTATATGTTAGACTACTGTTTAATATTATTTAATCGTTGGACATATGAATGTTATATTTCTCATTAAATTCCGGTAGAAATGAACGTTTATCGAATAAAATAATTTTTTTTAACAATGTAATGAAAGGTACATATTTTTAATATTTGTGTGTTTCTAATACATATTAGTGATTTTATTTTTTACTCAAAAAAGGATTTGCGAATAAGTTAATATTCATGCAAAGATTGATAATGTAACGAATCCGAAAGTCTTATTACTTACCGATCATGTTTAGAATTTGGGTATGTCTTGCAATCGTTTTGAAAATCGAAAAAAAAGACTGATTTACATGTTTTAGACACTGGATATCTCAAAAAACATATTTTTAGAAAAATAAAATTGCCGCCCGTTTGTATGTGTGTCTGTCTGTCCGTCCTTCTGTTTGTCTGTAAACACTCTATCTCCAGAACAAATTGAGATACAGACTCATAATTTGGTATGTATTTAGAATTTAATAATGGAAAGAAGCATATTGAATATCGGTAACATCTATTATCCGGAAGTATTTTTTTCGGGCTCTCGAAATATTTGTTCTGATGAAAGGTATATAAAAGTTTTCGATTTTTTCTTGTTTTAAGCAATGGCAATAAAAAATGACTATAAACAATTAAAAAATTTGCATAAACAATGTAATCGATCGATTATTACACTGTAAAAAAATGTTGTAAAATTACAGCCAAAATCAAGCAAGTCTTGCTGTGAAAAAATACAGCACATGAGTAGTAAAATATTTTCAAGCAAATCGTGTAGTATTTTGCACTTTTAACCTGATACTTACGCATCACATGATGTCAATGAGCCAATGAGATAAAAAGAGAATTAAAATTCACAGCTTTTGTTTTCAAGCCGCCATTTTATCGGATGTTACGAACACATTAGATGTGGATAATCAATATTCAAGGTAAGTAAAATTAAGTTTTAATCTTATATTTATTACCTTTATCATTGTATGAATGCAAGATATATATTTTTATTGTATTTTAATTTATAAAATTAAATTGCTTGCTAATTGTTCTATTTAGTAAATGAACGATTGAATAACAAATAACCATTTTTCTATCTCACTCAGCATAATCCTTGGCGTAAAGTTATTTATTATATGAACGACTTAAATTATTATTGTGAATCATGTGCAATTTACTCAGATCCTGAGCGACTCGTATTCGTGCCACTAGATTGAAACGAATTGTATAATGTATAATTTAAATTGCATAGCATACAAAATATTTATATTGATCGTATTCGAATTTATATATGAGTAGAACACATTCTATTCTAACTAGAAAGTAAAATGGAATCAATTAGGATTTTTTTTTTCATATATTTCAATTTAGTTTTAAAAAAATGCTTTAATGAAAAGAAAATGTGTTTATTTCATTTTCAACTTATGTTTCTGATTGATGAGCTTCTGAAAAGGGATCTATTTTCGACCATAAATCGTTTGTCTGTCAAATAAAACTTTATTTTTTATTTATCACAAATCTTTCTGCTATAGTTAGCAGGATGAAAGAGTAGGTGGGGTGAGCTGAAACATATAATAAATATGTCAATTATTGGTAGTGCGAGTGTGTAAGAGTCCAATTAACGCGTGTTTTCTTATCTCTCTCTCTCTCTCTCTCTCTCTCTCTCTCTCTCTCTCTCTCTCTCTTTACTTTCATTTGAATTAGTTTGAATTAGGAAAATTTTATTTGTAGATCGGCGGCTACACATTGCGTATTAGAGGTTCTTTCTTTTATTCCGGTTTGAAATTCATGATTCGTATTATGTCTATCGTTGTGATTAGTAGGCGCTGGGATCTGTTAAGAATGAAACAGTGACTCTATTTTATACTTTACTTCGTTTTCGCAAATTCTGTTGAGTAATAATGAAACAAAAAGGAAAAAAGAAAAGAAAGTTTTCGATTGTGTAATTCTATATTTAGTTCAAGTTAAATAAAACATTGAATAGATTTATTCAATGTATTTAAATATATATATATTTCTAATTTCAAAATCCTTTTAACATTAGTGGCATTTTTTATCAGTATATTTAAAATTACTATTAAGTTTTATTCCTTATTATTAATTATTATTAAATACTTTAATTTCATAATTTTATCTATAGTTTGAAATATGTTTTAATACATAAGATATAAAAACAGATATTTTAACACCAACAAATTAATTGATAAATGTATTCTAAGTTATCATTTAAGTTTGCTCATTATTATCAAATAATCCTCATTTAATATTTCGTTTTTGCATACATTACAATATATACACATTAAATTATTAAATTTATTAACTTTATAGAAATGCATATTTTAAAGTATAGTCTTATTCACTTTTTACTTATTATTATTTTACACTTTTTATTTAATATACATTTTACGATTAATTATATATTTACATGTAATTTTTGAATTTTCAAAAATGTTTTTACTTAAACATTTGAAATTATTTTTTTTATGTATGTTTGTATAATAAGTATAAATGTAACATGCAGAAGCTGCTTGAATGTTTTATTTAGGCTTTTTTGTTAATAAATAACCTTCGGAAAAACGCTTATTTTGTTTTCGAATGTGTTAAAAATTATTTAGATCCGAAATTGTTCCTGTTTTAATCAGATTATTCCTTATTTGAGCAAAATGTTTCATATGTTCCTGTATTAAAGGTACGTAAGAGTTTTGTGATCATATTGTTTTTTTTTACTTGAAAAAGTAGTTAAAATATGCTTTATATATATTTTTTAAAGTCCTTTTTACATTAAAATATCAGTGAAAATAATTCAATTTTGAAACCAATGATCTGCAGATTTTCTTATTTCATAATTTATTATCTTTTATTTCATTTTATATTCATTTTATTACCCATTTTTCCCTCCCCCCCCTCTCTCTTTGTGTGTGTGTGTCAGACATGAATAAGAAAACATTTAAGACAGAAAATAGATTTTTAACAACTTTTGTAATTTAATTGTTTTTATTTAACCCTTTCCGGCACGGGCAAAATCAGTTAGTAAAATGAGAAATTATCGACTGACACCGGAATTCACAGACGAATTTTTTAGGTATTCTGAATTCCTTAATTTAAATTCCAAAAGAAAATTTTACTAAAATTTTATTGGTGCCGATTGCAAGTTTGGAATAAAAATTAAGTATCCCAGACCTGGCACACTGTGTCGGAAAGGGTTAAATGGGTATTAAACCCTACGAACTTATCTTTGACTGTGTAATTAATATTTTCTGCTTCTTGACTGGTATGATTGCATTAGTATAAATCATGCAAGTCTGAGTTTATGCAAATTAAAAAACAATAATAATAAAATTTTATTAACCAGATAAAATAACTTTTAAAAAATTATAGAAGTTTCCATGTTAATTTGGAGATATCAAGAAATATTTCACAAAGTGCATCAAAACTTTTGTAATAGCACATTTGAATAAAGAAAAACCTTAAATTATTCTAGTGAACTATTTTAGTATTAGACACCCTTAAAAAATAGAAAATTGTTTTTAATGACTGCAGCTAGAATACAGAATCAGAACTTAAACAAAATGCCTCTTTCAAAAAAAAAAAAAAAAAAAAAAAAAAAAATAATGTTTAAGATATTAATAATAATTTTAAAGGATTATTTTTATCTTTCATATAATTTGAAATTTTTGTTACTAAATGCAATTATTTTTATAAATACTGAATTTCAGAAAATAACAGTTATCAAATAACTTAAAAGTTTTTTTTTCTTTCCCTTAGGGGAAAAGAGCAGGAGATGACAAGTTAAAAAGGTTTTGGAGTAAAAAAAAAAAAAAAAAAATAGTAAGTTCTTGAAATCCTTATTTCCTATTAAAATACTTTTAACTATTAAAGTACAGTAAAACCCCGATAATTCGGATTAATTGGAACCGGACCCAATCCGGATTATCGAAAATCCGGATTATCTGGAGAATTGGAAAGAAATGAAATAAAATAAAACATACTTACAGAAAATCACCTTTATGTTAAACTTATTGAATATTTACAGACATAAAAAATGTTTACTTTGCTTAATTCTTCCAAAAAGATGTCGATGTCAGATTTTTTTTTTTTTTATTCAGAATACGACGATGAAACAAGTTAATGTTATGAAAATTAGCCAATCGCTTCTCAAACTTGAAAAGAAAAATGGTCAAACCGATCCGGATTAACGGGGTCCGAATTAGCAGGGTTCAACTGTAATATAAATTTTAAAAAGATGAAATTGTAAGTTGAATGCTTTAAATATTAAATAAAATTGCGTCAAAACAAATCTAAAGAATTTGCATTTGAAGACCTTGTTATATGGATCTAGTCATTTATTACTAACATAGATTTTAATAATTATAGCGTTTTTTATAAATAGAGTGATTTTGTCATCGACTATAATCAAATATTTAAGACAAAAAATACATTTTTAACAATTTCCGCGAATTAAAATATTAAACTGTTTTTATTTTAATGGAGAGAACTTTATCATCATGAGCCCCTTTTTCCCTTATACCCTGGAACATTATTATGTGTTTTCTGGTTTTGTTTGATAGATTGTCAGATTACATGGAAGGCAGAAGTATAAAATAAAATAACCTAATTACAGAGTTTCCCCCAGGTTTAAAAAGGGGCAGGGCGCTACTGTTCTGAAAAGGACACTTTTTACATTCTTCAGGGCACTTTCTTAGAGTTGAATCTAGAATCTAGTGGTTCAGAAAATCGTAAAAACAGAAATTTCATCAAAAAATCGAGAAAACACAAAAATTTTGCCAAAAAAAAAAAAAAATTGTTAAAAAAAAAAAAAAAAAAAAAAAAAAAATTTAAAAAGTTACGAAAAAACGGTTGTTTTTTTTTACGAAAAAATGACAAATTTCGTGAAAGATCGGCTAATCTTGTTAAAAGATCGCGAAAAAACGGCCGATTTTGTTAAAAGATTGTTCTGATTTATTGAAAAAAATAATACTTTTCTTGAATAAAGGATTCTTTTTGTTTCATAAACGGATGCTTTCAGGATTCACATTTAGAAAGTTTTGACAGTCAAAAGAGGATTGTGAACAGGGGGGGGCTAAGAGGAGGTCGCCACGGGCACGGAAATTTAGGAGTGCCAAATTTATACTACAAACGACATTTTTGGGCTGTCACAAGAAAAAGTTGGGAGGGAGGGGAAGCCTCAAATTCTAATTATGCCCCGGGTGTAATTTTGTCTTTACACGACTTGATTGTGAAGCAAGAAAAACCGCTTTTTAAGCATTAAAAACACAATTTTTAAACAAGAAAATTAGTTTTTAGAACTGAAAAAAATCACTTCTGTCATTAACTTTTTTAGTGTGTGTGTGTCTCTTAGACGAAATTTTCTTTTTTTCGCGATCTTTTGACGAAATCTGCCGTTTTTCGCAAATCTTTTGATAGAATTTTCCGTTTTATTGCTGTTTTCGAAAAAATTTGCCGTGTATCCGCAAATCTTTTGACGAAATCTGCCGCTTGATCGCGATTTTTGGACGAAAATTGCCGTTTTTCGTGAATTGTTTGACAAAATGTTCCGTTTTATCGCGATTTTTGGACAAAATTTGTCATTTTTTTACGATCATTTAAGGAAATCTGTCGTTTTTACGGAACTTGGTAACAAAATTAGCCATATTTTTTGCGAATTTTGCCGGAAATTAGTCGTTATTTTGCGACTTTTTTTAGGGAAATTTGACTTTTTTTTGCAACTTTTCGACGAAATTACACGTCTTGTGAGACGCGTTATAAGAGCTATTTTTTCCGTTCTGTCGCCGATTATTTACGTAATTTACACTTTATAGCGCGTCCGCATCATCGCTGAAGGGCTGCGTTTTTTCAAATACGGGGCAAGAAGGACGCTATTTTTTTGAATGAGCGACAAGAGGGGCGCTAGTTTTTGGATGAGGGGCAGGAGGGACGCTATTTTTTTGAATGAGCGACAAGAGGGGCGCTAGTTTTTGGATGAGGGGCAGGAGGGGCGCTATTTTTTAAACTAAAGGGCAGGAGGGGCGAAGCGCCCCCCTGAAACCCTCTGGGGGAAACTCTGCTAATTATATTGGAAATTTTTATAACATTGTAAAATTAATATAAGCAACTATATGTATATATATATATATATAATGTGATATAAGTTATTAAATTCAATGGTTAATTTCAATTGGTTAATATTGTTTACTATTAATGGTCTTATATATATATATAATTCATTATAATCTGGTAAATGCAATTTAACAATAAAATTTTACTACTGGGTTTTGTAAATAAACATAAAATTTTTATGTACAGTAGCTTTTAAAATTGTACTTTTAGTAACAAACATTGGTCCTACAATGTAAAACTAGTCGTTGGGGGCCACCGTAATACTTACCCATCATGGATATGTATATGAAAATAAAACATGTGAAAACTATTTATACAATGCATTGCAATTCATAAACAAAATTTAAATATTGTTAATAGACATAGTAATGCTATATTAAAGAACTGCTGATGTACCAATTTCGACAAATTATGTAAAACGCCAAACTACTCAAGTAGTACCGAACTGCGTAAAAGAAACATCCTTATAACTCCAAAAATAATAATTCTATTAACTAACGATTAACTGCGTCGGAGTAAGCGTCTTATTTCCAATTAAAATATACCTCTGAATTGAAATTTGAATGAAATACAGGGTCATGAAAAATCGAAGAATGTGGAAAACAGGATTACAAATATCTCGGCAACTAATAATTCGACCGACTTCGTTCTATATGCAAAATATGTGTTATTTTATTGCCATTTACGTCCATTCCTTAAAACAAAAAAATTCGAAAATTTTTATGTACCTTTCATCAGAACGAATTTTTTGAGAGTCCGAAAAAAATAGTTTCCGGATAATCGAGGTTGCTGATATTAAATAGGGTTTGTCCCATTCTTACATACTAACTACATACAAAATTTGAAGTCTCTATCTCAATTTGTTCGGGAGATAGAGCGTTTACAGACAGACAGACAGACGGACAGCAAATTTTTTTTTCTAAAAATATGTTTTTCGGAATCTCCACTATCTAAAACGTGTAAATCCGTCAAAAAAAAAATTTCGATTTTCAAAACGATTGCAAGACTTACCCTATACTACGTATGATGGGTAAGTAAAAAAGTGCACTTTTGTAAATGACCATTAATATGTAAGGTTTAGTATTGTCTATTACAATCAAAATGAAACATGCAATTTTTGCAAGACAATAAATGTAAAATAAATTAGGTAAACCCAGCTCTTATCTTGTTCATTAAAATTTTCAGTTGATAAAAAAATGCAACTGTGAAATATATTTTTCTCCTTGGTTTGATTAAGTTATTAAACATTATGCCAGGTTTTAAAACATGCAAATAAGAATAATAAAAAAAGACTTTTTGAACAGTAAATTCAAATTTATATATTAAGTAATATGCTAACAGTAGACGCACATGATAAATTTATTTCTAGTTAATACGCATGACAAAATCTTAAATTTTACATTATTTTTACTACAGTACACTCCTTAAAATCCGTACATAATTTACAGATGTAAACAGTGAAGATTTCAGGTTAGATATAGGGGAAAGTTTTAAATTTTTTAGCTTTATTTAAATTTCACATTATATTTTAATTCGTAATTTTTTTAATATTACTGAATTCATGTTTTTTCATGAAGGAAGAATACATTTATTTTTGAAAATGTTCAAGATGCTGATATATCTGATAGTCACAATCTTTTTACCAAATATATTTATGTATAATTTTTTTTTTTTTTTTTTTGGTTATTAAGTCTGGCTGAACCTGAAATAAAACTTCCTTATTTTATGATTTTGATGTGCATTACTAAAGTACTTGTATGAGGCAAGTTTCACTGAATAATTTAGGAAAAAATTCATCTTTATGATGAATAGTTAATCAGACATTATTGATATTTAACTTGACCTTTGCTTTTAATATTTTAATGATATTAAAAATTATGTAAATTTTTATTATTTTAGTTTATTACTTTTTTAATATTTTACTATACTATTGTAAGCATTCATTATAGTTTTGATTGCATTATGAATTGCATTCAAATTACTGTTTAAAAAGTGTAAATAAAGCAATGTCCAGAAATCTGCAAAATTCTAAAATCCACAAAATCACTGGTCCCAAGTTATGTGGATTTGAGGGAGTCTACTGTGAATGTTTTAATCTATCAACATTATTTATAGGTAATCTCACAGCCATAAATTTCATTAAGAATCAAATTTTAGTTTCAATATCAGAAATAAATTGAAACACCCAAACTTTATCCAACATAAACATTTTTGTAAAATGATACTGTTAAGCTTTTTATTTATTTATTTATTTATTTTTTAAACATAGAAAATAATTTTGTATAAAATAAGAAGATGCAAACACACACATATAACTAGCATAAATGTGCCAGACACTCTTAAAGAAATTATTTAAAATCTGCTCTTTTAATTAATAGTTATAATCGAGTTTTTTTAAAATATTATATTGATCTAATATTTATCTAGATCTTATATTGATCTATGATTTCCAATATTAATTAAATTTTTTTTGAAAATAACAGAAACATACAAAAATACACAAAATTCCAGTAATGGACACATTAAAAAAAATAACATAAATAACTGTTTTTATGAGTGTATTTAGAACCAGAATTGAATGAAAGCATAGTACTGAAGCAACATAGCTATTTTCAAATAAATTTAACTATTAGAGAAAATTATTTGCTGTTAAAATTAATTATTGAGATTATCACTATGTTTACTATCATATACTAAATAGACTATAATTTATTATAGACTATAGTTTAAAATACTAAATTCCGATAATTACATGAATCAAATTATTGAGACAATTAGGGGTTCAGATAGCAAATGGAAAAATCCCATAAAATAAGTTTTGGGAAATTGTGACACTCTGTGAATTGCTTTATAAAGCATTAATTACGCAAGATTTTGTTATTAAAATACTTCTGATATTCTTGACACTCAAACATTAAAAAAAAGTTTACTTGCAATATGTTGCTTTTAATGTATATTTTTGTTCTTTAGCTTATTTCAATCATACTTTTATGCATTTCTGATATTGATATTTTCAAACATATTTTACTAAATAGTTAAATGATTTGTTATTTAATTTTTAGGTACATTCTGAAAAGTTGAGTCTGTTGAAGGAGGAAACAAAAGGGGAGGAAAATTATTATTTTTTAATTTTGATTACAGATTATTTTCTAGAATGTTGTTTGTCATAATTTCTAAAAAGAATATTTTTTATATCCAGAACTCTACAAATTATAACCAAAAAACATGGCAAAATTTTGGACTGTTTCTATGTAAACCTTTTTTTTTTTTTTTTTTTTTTTTTAATGAACGCAGTTTATTACAATAAATCACTTAATAACAATCTACAGTTTGAACACTTTTGCTACGTTAGTTTTGATGGGGTTATCGAAAATATATTAGTTTTCTTTCAATTTGTTGATACCATGAGGGTTTTTTTTGGGGGGGGGGGGAATCTTCATGAAAATATACGACCTAAACTATTTCGTTTTTTTTTTTTCTTTTTTTGTAAGAAAATTTTTGCATTTTAAATTTTATTTTTGCAATTTAAATAAGGCAATGATTTCTGTACATTAAAAATTGTTGAAAATGAAAATAGCAATTGATTGCTATTAAATGTTTTTATTTAATTGATTTATTTTAAGTAAATTTTACATAGTTACGAATGTGATTCAAGCATTAATTTCTTATGTTTATTAATAGAGTTAAAAAATGTATTTATTCATGTAGTTTTAAAATAATTGTATATATATTTTTATTGATAAGAAAATTGTACATATTTTTTGTTTCTACAATAAAATGTCTTACCAATGTTGTTAAATATTCCTCATTAAACATATAATTCTACATTGTGTTTAAATGCAAGGTTTGCAGCAAAATTCAAATTTAATTTTTGTAACAAAATATTTAATAATATATAATCTACAAATAGCGGGTGTCCTAAAATGGACTGGCCAATTTCAAAAATCAGTAAATTGGAAAAGGCCATATGGTTGTATCCATACATTCATTGAATGATTATATCCATATATTCATTGATTAGTGTCACTATAGAATACACAAGATTCGACATACTACTACGTTTGAATAAAATCCCTTTTGTTTTTGCTTCATTTTGTGAATAACGGATTTTCAACTTATTCTATTTACGATTATTTTCAGAATTTTCAAGTTATGATTTCGCAACTTTCACAAAAGTTGCTCTATACATTTAGCTAACGTAAAATGCAAATGAAATTTTGATATCGTTGATGCATACGCAGTGAAAAATCATTTAGTAAACCTACTCAT
Source organism: Maratus speculifer (assembly GCA_964019185.1). NCBI lineage: Eukaryota > Metazoa > Arthropoda > Arachnida > Araneae > Salticidae > Maratus > Maratus speculifer. Next base: position 24,272,462 of record OZ025294.1, on the reverse strand, counting down.
TTTTCTGAAAGTTTTTATTATTTTTTTATTCTAATTACAGGGTGCAATATTGCAGTGTGCAATATTATTTGTCATATTTTGAGAAAAGAATGTTACTTTATATTAAGGGGACTCAGAGGTTGAAAACTTTTCAAAAAATCGATTTTTTTTATGATCTAGTTTGATTATTCAATTAATTCTTAACTCAATGCAAAAAACCGCATAAAAATATTTGCATTTTTAACGGAGTTATAAACATTTATGTATCGACACTTTCATAGACGCACCCATATAATTTCAACTTTAAGTCGCGTTTTCTCAAAACTTTATTTTTGCCGACTAACACGAAGATTAAAAAAAAAAACTATTTGATGGAATGGGTCAATTTTTTTTTCATGCATATAACATCATTAGCTATAGAATGAATTAAGGACATAACTATCACTTAAAAAAAATTGTTAAAAAATATCTCAAACTTGAAAATTTAAAACCCCCCTAAAAAATACAACTTTTTTGTCATTAAAAATACTCAAAATATTAAACTATCTAAAATATATTAATTCATTTTTTAGATATCGATGTTATATGCATGCATACAAAAAAAAAAAAAAAAAAAAAAAAAAATTAAGGCATTCTATCAAATAGTTTTTTTTTTTTTTTTAAATCTTGGTGTTAGTTGTCAAAAATCATGTTTTGAGAAAACGCGACTTAAAGTTGAAATTATATGGGTGCGGCTATGAAAATGTTCATACATAAATGCTTTTAACTCCGTTAAAAATGTAGATATTTTTATGCGGTTCTTTGCATTGAGTTAAGACTTAATTAAATAATCAAACTAGATCATAAAAAAGCGATTTTTTTTTTTAAGGTTTTCAACCCCTGAGCTTCTTAAGAACGCTGCAAATTATAAGCAAAAAACTTGGCAAAATTTGAGATCATTTTTATAAAAACCTTAATTTCTCTACGAGTTACATGCTATTCGCATAAAAATGAACACAGTTTATTACAATAAGCCACTTGATCCTAATCTAGAGTTTGAGTGCTTTTGCTACATTAGTTTTGACAGGGTTATCCAAAAGATATTCATTCTTTTTTAATTTGTTGACGGTCCCCTACGGAGTTTCTGGAAAAAATCTTCACGGAAATGTATGACTTGTAGTATTATATTTATACACTAAGAGTTTCGGGATAATTCCTTTATGTATTTTTCTAGATATTTAACAAAATGCCTAAAATCGCAAGTAGACGCTCATCAGTGGCCATGTAGTGTATATATATATATACAATATGCAGTCAACTCTGTGAAATCTGCTGATGTATAATCCGCAATGATCTATTATCTGCAATACATGTTGGAATGGAAACTGTGAAAACTGTCATTAACAGTTAAACCCATAAAGTTAAATTTGGTGCACAGATACATTTATGTTATCAATTTTCCAGTGAATAAATATTTAACTATATTCCTTATGGATATTACATATAATTTAGATTTTCTTTAATCTTATTAAATGTATCAGATCAATATAGCAATTTTTTTTTCTTTTCTATTGTAATTTTTGCACACTTGTTCCTAATTTATAATCATACTTTAAAAAATAAAATGTAAACAAAGGGGTGATGTATAATCTACAAGAATGAATTATCCAAAAAACTTTTGTCTCTAAAGTATGCAGATTTCACAAAGGTGACCGTATATACAAAGCATTCAAAACCCTTGTTGGTTTTGCTGGTCCGAAACCATCAAAAATTCAATGAGACCACTAATTTAAAAAATTTAGTGCTCTGCAGGACCAGTAACTTTCCCTCTCCCCCCTATTTCTTTGACAAGTAAACCTTAATTTTCGCATTGTTAAGAAAACTGAACCAAACACAAAATTTTATTTTATTAGAAAAATATGTGAAAAAAAAATTGTGTTAATCCTCACAGTTAGCTGAAGTAAACAAACATTTTTCTAGTAACTCTTTTGCATTTTGACATTTTCTAATTTTTTTGCATTGGTAGCTGAGGCTCCTCTCAAGATCGCTCCTTGATTATTTTTTCGATTTTGGTTGCAGATATTTTTTATTGAGTTACTTTCGCTTCCAAAACCGGTTCCGAAAGTGAAAGTAACTTTATAAAAAATACCTGCGACCAAAATTGAAAAAGTAATCAAGTAGCCATCTTGAGACTGACTTCAGCTATCCAATGCAATAAAAATAACTTTAAAATGTCAAAAAGCGAAGGTTTCTTAGAAAAATGCCTCCCCATAAGAATCACATTAGCTCGCGAGTGTCTTCGTGGGCAGGGACAGGGGCTACACTGAGTGTCACGTCAGTCATCGATGATTAACTCTGAAGTTTCCGTTTAAGCTGACTTATATATATGGATAATAATCTTCTAATAAATAAGTTAAGTAAATTTTAAATGAATTTTAAACAATTACTTAAAACAATATATATATATATTGTTTTATATGATATTCTATACCACTGTCAAACATTCGGGTGACTAAATGGAAAGTTCAATATCTGTCACCAGAGATTGTTGTGGCACTCAACATGTTAAACACAAATAACATGTTTATTTGATGTTATTATCAATAAAATGAAAGTGTAATTAAAAAATTGAAATTAAAATTTTGCAAAATTATAGAAGGTGGTAAAAATTTTTGCTTAACATACAACAAGAGAAAGAAAGCTCATTAAAATTTGTTGAACAATGTTATTTCTGCTGTCAGAATCATACCAGTGTTTAAATATGTATATTGCTAGTTGAGTAAGCTTTTATAAAATTTAATGCTTTATTACTTACAGAGCTATTATATTATATATTAAATATTAGAAAATAATAAAAGACAATTTGATTATGTTAATTTCAAATAGTAATATTTTTTGTACATAAAATAAGACGTAGACAAATTCTTTAAACATTTCTAACAAAACTTTTTGTTTGGTTGCGATTTATTACACTAATTACAAAAGGATATACCTTATAAAAATGTGGAAAAATTTTACACTCTTTCTGTCTAACCATTACCATATTTAATTTGCATCAATAGGATATCTATTCATTTATGGGTTTTTAAAACTCTACGAGTACAAAACCGAGAATTCCCCTAAAGATAAGTACAATCTCTCTGGAGTCTTTCACTCTTTCTTTAGATAAAATAAAAATATTAGAATATTTTTTTTTTTACCATCCAATTATATTTCACAATTTAAGAACAATGTAAAGGCAACAAAGAACATAAATCTAAAATATAACTTATACACATTTTATACAATATTTAATATTTGCAAAGTATTTATTAAGAGAGAATCCACTGTTCTTCTATATGTTTAAAATATTGGCCTGGTACGAAATTCTCGAATTATAACTAGAAGATAAAATGTTTATAGGAAAATCAGTTACATCCAACTCAATATTTACAGTACGCGATTCCCATACACTAAAATAGAAGTTATATTGCTCAGTCTGATCCATAAAAAAATAAACACTTAATTGATTTCTTAAAAAAAAAAAACAAAAAAACAAAAAACGACGGTATTTGTTTTTTAGCTTCATTTAATTTCGCATGCAAAGCTTCTTTATAATGTTATACACAAAAGAAAAAATAACATTTCTAACTATATACTATGTAGGCAACTGAGCATTCTTCGCGAGTAGTTTTGATTAGTTGATTGTTGAGAAGCATGGAATTCTTATTAGCTCCATGAGAGCGGCGACAAAGGAAATGACGTCATGTATATGTATGAAATATATTTAAATAAAGTGTTTTTTATTCATTATTATAAACTACTACTACAAAAATTGTAATTTTCATTTAATGCGCTATTGTACATGAAAAATAATGCAAATTATTTTATATACGAAAATTGCAATAAAAAAATACTGAATAATATTTATATGGCACAGATGTCATACATACATCACATTGGCACGATTTCTTTCAGATGCCAATTTAGCGAAAACCTTGAAGAAGTTCGAGAAATTTAAATTTTAACTCATTATAAATCGTGACCCAGAATGACGGGAGATTTTTTTTTTTTTTTTGTGCTAGATTTGTAATGTATGAATCATAAGCTTTCAATAGACATATTACATCAAAAAATGAGAATGCCCCCCTATCCGCCACCCCAAAACGGTCCTATGAGAAACACTTGAAAACTGAAATAGCAAAAAGAACGCCGAGGAAAAGTAAGCTATGCTAGAATTCCCCCCCCCCGCTGTAGCTCCCATAGAAGCAAAGTTATAGCCTTTTAAAAATTGAAATGAAGTGAAGAAATAAGCAAAATTACAATCGTGACCTCCAGAATGCAACTCCCCCCCCTCTTTGAAATTTTTATACATTATAAATACTACTCATCGGAACACTTAGTAAAGAAGTCTGGTGTAAAATGATGAAAAGGCTATACGATTTCAAAAAAGTTCATAAAGTGTCTTTCCAATTTGCCCAAATTGGGGGGGGGGAAATATTCATAATATAAAATGTAATTTTTCTATGATGTATCTACGTGAGCGGCTCGTAAAAACTTGAAAATTGATCTTCCTTTAAATACACCGAAACTCCCCCCCCCTCTGAAATTTTTATAATGTATTAAATAGTATTTAACTCGGAGATGCATTTAATCTACACATACAATACTGTAAAATTACATCGCTGTGATTGAAAATTCATTTAAGACAAATTTTAAAAATTAAAAGACTTAGTGAAGTAAAAATACATCATCGTGCTTGAAAATTCAAGCGCATACTCATTTACAACATATTATTTTGTAAATTTACATTTCCGTGAGAGAATTTTCAAGCACGCATACATTTACAACAAACGTGAAGTTTACAACACACAATGTGGTAAAATTACATCACCATACTTGAAAATTCAAGCACGATTTCATTTACTCCGTACTTGAAAATTACAACACACTGTGTCGTAAAATTACATCACCGTACTTGAAAATTCAAGCACGCTTTCATTTACACCATACTTGAAAATTACAACACGTTGTGTTGTAAAATTACATCACTGTACTTGAAAATTCAAGCACACCTTCATTTACAGCACTCTTGAAATTTACAACACTCTGTGTTGTAAAATTATATCTCTCTCTTGAAAAATTCAAGCACACATTCATTTACAACATACTTGAAATTTACAAGACACTGTGTCGTAAAATTACATAAACGTTCTTGAAAATTCAAGCACGCGTTCATTTACAGCATACTTGAAATTTACAACACAAGTTGATGGCGATTTTTTTACCCGCACGTTGTGTTGTAATCTGGCCTATTGATTTTTTACAGTGTAGTTGTCGAGATATTTATAATCTTGTCTTCTACTTTCTTCGATTTTCCATTTCCTTCAAATTTCAATTCATATGTATATTTTAATTGGAAATGAGACAATTCATCCAAGCCAATAAAGTGTTAGTTAATATGTTTATTATTTTTGGAACTATAGGTTTGTTCCTTTTTATTACTTGATTATTTCCTTGACCAAAAAACTATCGCGAAATTATAAGATTAAATGTGAATAATGGCTTATTGTAAATGTCGCATGCACATGCTATTAAACAAGTAACATGTGATTGTATGTTATGAATGATTTTCAATTTGACGTTTTAATCTATTAGTTTTTTTTTTTTTGTTATTTCTTTGTTTAAAATAGAAATTATGACGATTTATATAATTTTGAAGTTGTTTATCGATTTATATAATTTAATAAAATGGATCGATGTTATAATCAAGTAGTACTCACAATTTCGTAATAGAGCATTACTATGCATAAATAAAATTAAATATACGTAAATTTTATCTTGGGACAGCAATGAATTTATAAATAGTTTACAAACAGTTTACTAGTTTATAAATAGTTTATTTTTATTCTCATATTTTACATTATGCATGTTCATAGTGGGTAAGTATTACGGTGGCCCCCAACGACTACTTTTGTTTCTTTTAAGAAAAATTGGATGTTTTAATTTAATTTTAAAAAATGCTATCTATTTTATTAAAATACTTTTGTAAATTTAAATATTGTTTTCACAATTTTGATCATCAGAAATAAATTTATTTTAGAAAAAGAAAAATCGTCTGTCATCTTGAATTTTTACAAAAATTTTATTTACTGGAAAATAGTAAAAATAATTCCATTGTAGCTTTTTCCGTTTTTACAGTTCATAAATACGTTTACAAGCAAAATGGTTCAAAGAGAAAAATGCAGTGTTCTAAACATTTATTTTAATTTTTTAACTGGAGCTATTCTGATTAAATTCGTCCAAGTGATGTCATTATGTAAATACTTATGGAAAGACAAAAATAAATTAAAAAGGACTGCAATTTATTGATGTCATTTTTAAAAAATCTTGATGAAGCATATTTATAAAATAACTAATTCTGATATGTAAAACAAATATATTAAAAAATAATCGTTCAACTGAATGCAAGGAGAAAAAAAATTCTGTTATTTTATTTCCAATTTTAAAGAGACAATGATGAACATCAATAAAGTGAAAATGACATCATATATTCTTTTCTCTGCCTCTTATCTGCAGTAATATATTTTTTAAAAAAATAATGATATTTCAATAATATTACTGTTTTAATAACTTACATTTAGAAATTATAAGAGTTATTTGGAAACCATTGAAACTATTCAAAGATCTCTGACGGATACATTAATTAATAATTGCCCAACTAAATAACAAGAGAATAAATTCCCCCTTGGTTCTTTTTCTTTATTTATTTTAATGAGAAAATGATATCATTCGCTCTTTTCTCTTTTTAATTCGCAACAAGGAAACACATTTGCAACCAATGAAATTATAGTAATATTTAAAAAAAATTAATATTTCAGTAAAATTTCTTTTTAATATTTGAAATTTTGAAATTTTAAATGTTATTTTAAATTAAAGAATATTATTAGAACTATACGAGTAAGTTCACACTAAAATGTATTTCATAATAAAATATATTTTTAGAGATAACATGGAACTTGAATATTATATTGGTGAAGTTTACCAATTGGTAAACTTTACCGTGTCGTAATATACGTGGACAGATTATTGTTTAGTCATGGTCAATTATATGTTGTCTTATCAAAATGCCGATCAAAAGGCGACATAAAAGTTTAATGCTCTGGGTTTATTACAAACGTTGTTCGGAAAGATGTATTTTTAGCATGTATATGTGTATATTCAAACAAAGTGTATTGATTTTAATGTGTGTTAGTGCATTATTAAAGATTAATGGCAATTATAATTTTAAACAGTGAACGAAATACATTATTCTGTAAGATTATGAACTATGTATTTTTAGTCTCCGAATCATCGGCTTTTTTTCGTATCACAAAATTTTAACACAAACTTTAGTTTTTTTTTTAATTCGAATTTTACGGTGATTTAAAAAGTTAAAACTTATTATACAATACTTGTGATACAAAAAATAGTAAGATGTTGGCAGTCATGCGTATTTCTGCGGGGGTTTGTGCACGAAAGCCACAAGGGTCAGAGCCCCCTAGTTTTTCTATAAAACTTCTTACTAAATCAAGATATATTAATATTTTTCTTTTCTTTCCTTTCTTTCTTTCTTTTTTTATTGCATTGTAGTTTCTCCAGTATACAATTAGATCTGATGCTTCTACTATTTTTTTCTTTCGAATGATAATCATAATTAGCACAGCTCTAGGTTAATTTTTCTTTTTCTTTTACATAAACTTAAAATTTTGGCTTTACATGCTATCTAATAGATAATTACTAGCATTATGTATGATGTTCTAAAAAATCAGTAGAATTTCAAAATTGTGTTTTTACTTACTCATAATACATAATATAGGATAAATCTTGCAATCTTTTTGAAAATCGAAAAAAATGATGGATTTATACGTTTGACACGGGAGATTCCGAAAAACGTATTTTTAGAAGAAACAAACTTGTAGCCCATCTGTCTGCGTGTCTGTGTTTAAACGCTTCGGAACAAATGGAAATAGAGACTTAAAATTTAGGATGTAATAAGTATGAAATAATGCAAAGACGCTTTCTAAATATCTGTGACCTCGATTATCTGTAACCTCGATTATCCGAAACTGTTTTTTTTTTCGGACTCTTAAAATACTTGTTCTGACGAAAAAAATATATATAATTTTCAATTTTTTTTATTTTAACGAGTGTTTGTAAAATACAATAAAAAGCATAAATTTTGCATGAATAATGAATTCGATAGAATTATCAATTGCCGAGATGTTTGCTACATTATTTTCTATACTCTTCAATTTTTATGACCCTGTATTTCTTTTAAATTTCAATTCAAATATATATTTTAATTGAAAATGAGACACTTCATCCGACGCTGTAAACTTTTAGTTATTTTGCTTTTTTGGAGTTATAAGGACATTTCTTTTACTACTTTATTATTCCGTATATTATTTCAATAAATTAATAAAAAAATTTCTTTGAACCACAGATTGTACAGAATGTATATTTTAGTAAATACTTCGCAGTAGTATATCAATTTAATAAGGTTCTAAAGAGCGTAAGATCGTTAAAATGCCCTTGAAACTGATTATTCCCTTTGGCCATAATATGAAACTGAATATTTTTTATTGTTCCTGTAACTGAACTATAATTCAAATTTCATAAAATTTAAAATGACTTGACAAGATTATGCAACAATTATATTTTTTAAATGTCATATGACTCGGTTGGGTAATTTATGCGTTGTTATATGCAGCTGGACAGAGAGACGGATGGCTATAAGTATTGTGTATTTTTATAACCACGAACACACCAAACAATGCATAACAGATTATATAGAGCTGCTATATTCTCATTTGTCTTCGGAAATGCTGCGACGAAGACGAAGCATGTAAACGGATTGAATTTTTAAAATATTTATTTTTGTTATTTTTTAATTGTGTGATTATGTTGTGGGTCTATATCTTTTAGCCATTTACATAGGATTATAAATTTATACGTAGATTGTTTCATTTCCAACACAACTTTAACACAAACAAGCATTAAAGTTATATTTAAAACTTCTGTTAAAATGGTATTTAAAAGGCTAATAATTATTTCTTATCCTCAGGTCATTAAGTTTAAATTACATTTTGGGACACCAAATTAGTTTCATTTCTACAGAGGATGTCACATTCAAGAATTAATTTTGTATATAATCAAAGTCCTTTAAAGGCAAAGTGTAACTTTGAAATGGGCTTGCTCTAAACTTAATATTCCCCTGGAGAAACATCAAAGAATTAATAAATTCTATTTACCAGTAAATGTTTGTTAGAGACGTTGTTACAGAGTGTTTGCAATTCATTCTACTCTCAACATTTTTAGTTTGGTACAGTTTTAAGCTACTTTTTTATCAAGTATTATTAATTTTCTTTATATTTTTCATTAAAATTCTGCAACATAAAAATTAATTTTTGGAAGATTTTCAATGACTATTCAATGAATTTTCAATTGATATTATTTTCATATGCATTTTAATACTGACTTATTCAAATGAAATTGATTTTTCTTTGGAAGAATGGTTTTATTTATTTAAATGGGGCTGCTTTTTGTATTTGTACAATAGAAACTAATCATTTGGACCACCGTAATACACGTCCATCATACATACGCATAACATAAAACATAAAAATAAAACATGTGTGAACTATTTAATTAATTCATTGAAATTCCATAGTAAAGTTTGAACATGCAAAATTAATTTATGTTACGTTCATTCTTTAAGTGAAAAAATTCTGAAAAAATGCATATGTGCTTTATCCATATGAATAATTCAAAACTCCGTAAAGGTACTTCTGGATAACTAAGGTTATTGAAATTTCATTTTCTTTGTCGCACTATTGCATTCTAAATACGCACAAAATTTCAAGCGTCTATTTTATTTTTTTCGATTCAAAAGTGTATTAAATTATGGCTTGATGACGTCATAAACTTTAATTTCTCTATTACTGACTTGCATAAAAGAAATATATGATAAAATGATAATCATATTAAGTAATAGTTAACTGTGTTGGATTAAGTGTCTTATTTTCTATTAAAATATTTCTTTACATTGAAATATGAATAAAATACTGAATTGTCAAAATTTGCATAATGTAGAAAATATCATGAAAAATATTGTGAAAACTAACTGTTTCATAGACTGCATTCTTTGTGCATTCTTTATGTTTTTTATTGTCTTCTATATTCATTCCTTAAAATAAATAATTTTGAAAATTCCTATATATTTTTTATCAGAATGAAAATTTCAAGAAACTGTAAAAATCCGTTTCTCATAATTGAAGCCACTGACATTCAATTGACTTTTGCAATTATTTCATGTTATGTACATACCAATCACCTGAATTATAAGGAATTAATTTTAGGCATATAGCAAAAGTCATAGAAAGATATAAAAGAGACGTCAACAATTTTTTTAAGGTTAAAACATAAGGATAGTAAAAAAAAAACAAATAGACAAACCAAAAGTCTTGTCAAGGAGAGTTTTAATGATAAGATCAACTGAAAAATGTTCAAGTAAAAAAATTTTTCAAAGACATTGATACAAGTTTGCAGGAAACAATCTGTAATACAGTTTTTCTATTTAGAAATTACCAATGCACGCAAAAAAAAAAAAAAAAAAAAAAAAAAAAAACTTTTTAGACTAGCCGCAAAATCCAACATTTATAATTTGCAAGACATGTAATGATTTGGGAAGACAGAAAGTTGGACGTTATTTTCGCTGAGAGAAAGACTATCCTTTCTATCCCAATCCAATCAAATTAGTGTGTTTTTAGATTTTGAGAGATAGATCGTAGGTGGTAGAGCCCCCAGTTATGCAAAGGATAGTTTTGCTATTTGCGTATGCCCAGATAAAAATAATATGACATAACAGGCTCATATTTGGGTAGAGAATTAAACTTAGATGACCATGATGGCTGGAAAAATTATTGCCATGATTTGGCGAAAAAATTGAAAATATCAGTTAGATGGAGATCCATTATGAGATTGGGATGCTTTCCGTTCAAAGGCATTGGGCCATTTGTATTTCTTTCAGCAAGAGTTAATTAAAACGCAGTATATAAAAACTCTTTATGACGAAATTTTATCTGTTACAAAATTCCTGTAGCAGAAAAATTGATATATCAACAAGATAAAACGTATTTTTCACATACTTTGGAGAAAAAAAATCTTTGCGCAGTGTTTACAAATTGTTGCGCAAAGAATAATTTTCTCTTGAAATAAAATATTAATTTATATGTGACTGCTATAAAAATAAAACAGAAACTATACTACTAAAGATTAAATAATTAAATATTAAAAGCTGGAAAATATTGTTATTACGTTATAAAAAATACATTTACACGTGTTTTTTTTTAGAGAAAGTAAATATAAAAAAAAAAAAACTATGCATTAAAAGTGGCAAATTTGGGAAAGTATATGTTACATAGTCTTACCAAACTGTTTAAAAGTATATTTACACAACACATTTATTTCAATTTCTGGACAATCTTTTAAACTATTTTTGCCAAATTTAAGGCTTTATAAATAAAAATATTTCATTTCTAACAGCAAAATTATTCTTACATGAATTCTAAAAGCTAAATACAATTTTAAAATATTAAAATCAATGTGCTTTAAAAGAAATAAATAAGGAAAATTACGTCATATTTAAAATCACCAAACAATAACATTGCAAATTAAATAAAATTTTAAAGTATATTTACACCAGATATTTATTGCTTATTTTGAGATTTTTTTTGTTTTGTTTTAAGACAGCGCAAATAATATTTCCTTTCTAATATAAACACACACACACACACAAAATGTCGATATTAAAAAAAAGGAAGAAAACAGTGGGGATGATTACGTCAGATTTAAAACAATGCATTTATTACATCTTATTTAAAACAGCTTTTTCTTAAGTTTGTTAAAAAATATTGGATCACAAAGACTATATATATTCCTTCTATATTAACTGATTTGAAAATGTTTAACTGAAATTATTTAATCGAAGACAAAGACAGTTATAGGGTTTTTTAAACAGAATCTAATTCGAGCTCAAAAGTCCCCCAATTAATAGGATATGATGGGGAACATTTTACAATTAAATCGCCAATAGTCTTTTAATTATAATTCAATCCCCAGTAATCTTTTAAAATCCAATCAAATTAGCGTGTTTTTAGAGTTTTAAAGATAGTTCATATAGTCCGTAGAGCTCCTAGTTATGTAAAGAAAATTTTTGCTATCCGCGTAAGAGCAGATAAAAAATAATTTGATACAACGGTTCATCAAATTATAGAAAATAACTACTTAAAAGGTTTTGCAAATATATATATAATATTTATTTAATTCACCTGAGATCTTTCGAATGCTAACGCATTCATTATCAAAGGAACATAAAAGAAAATCTTTAAAAAATCGAAATAAAAAATCTACATAAAAGAAATCTTTCTCTTCTTTTATGTTTCTTTGATAATGAATGCGTTACTATTCGAAAGATCTGAGGAATATTAAATAAATAATTTCTATATTTTTGCAACAATTTTAAGTAGTTATTTTGTATAATTTGATTTGATAACAATGTGTAGATTTCCACCAAGGACATTTAGTGGTTTTGAGTCATTGACAACGGTTCATATTATCAAAATGATTAATGTATTTATATTCCAATCCCACTGTAATATTTCTAATTTTGCCAGGTTTTATCAATTAAATGTTAAATTTCGTTGAAAAATCCGCATGATATAAAACAAAACTATGCATGAATTCTTTGGACATAAAAACATCTCCATTGCTGCATGAATGCACATGTTATTCTTATAAAAAATCGGTGAACATGTTGTGCAATATCCGTAAATGTGTATTCTACAGCGATAGATAATTTCGTGCAATTTATTTTACAGGAGAATGCCAAATATGTTTTCCCGAATTTTTAAGAAAGATTTTTTAGCCTCCTTATTGATCTACTGATCTAATCGAAATTGATAAATATGATGTCAAACCTGTTCTTTTTAATTCGAAAACACCAGAAGAATACTACTAGTGTAATTCTAAATGTTCGACAGAGTGTTTAAAATTAAAAGTGACTAGTCATTAATGGTTATATTATGTAGTATAAAATTATATAAATGTATGTAACGTGAAATTTATATGTATCAGATATTTAACTTTTTTCGAGTGCATTTAATAAAAAAGTGTTTATTGAAAAAGATTTTATTATTATTATTAGTTGATATTTTTTTACGGATACGTTTCAATAATTACTAATAAATTTCAATAATTATTAACTACTATAAAATACTATGAAACTGATAATATAAATTTTAGAAATACATCTCAAATATTAACAAAAAAATTTTCAAAAATTTTCTGTTTTCATTTGTAAATAATAAATGGAATACACAGATGTTATTAAAACTATTTCTTATCTATTTATTCTTAATAAGCTCCATCTTATTTAATAAAGGCAGCATAATTAGATGTTCATAAGATCATTCTAAGGAAATTCACAGCGTATTTATTCAAAGTTTTAATTTTTCTTTTACTATAACGTTGTTTAATGCATATAATCGGACTAAAATTTTACGTAATTCAGTAATTAGTATTCAGATTTTTGGGAAACTATTATGCATACCTTTAAACAAACTCTAAGTTTCGTTAAAATTAATTTAAATTAGTATAAAACGCAGTGCTATTTAAGTTTGCTATTCGTTTAAATACCAATAATTATACGTTACAGTACCGAGATTCAAAAATCTCATTCCAGTTATAAAAGTTTTGATTCTGGCATCTGCTCATTAAACTGTCAAAAGCAAACATTTCATTTTATGAATTGTAATTCTAGTCTTTAATTTTACAGAATAACTTATTTTCAGCTATTTGCACTGTATCATTAGTTATCTTTTAACATTTTAATTGCTTGTGAAATCATAAAACACACAAAAAAAGGTTTCTTAATCTAAATTAAAAATGAAGTATAATCGATAAAGTCCATATTTTCTTTTAATAAGATTTATTCTTCCATATTTTCTAAAGAAAGAAATATTTAAATTCTTGAAGAGCTGAATAATTCAATTTCTTATACTATTGCCATTTCTGTCGTCATCAAACAATTGAAGTGTAATCGTCGAAAACTAATAGTTATGCTTAGAAACGAATATAATGCTAAAAAATTCTGTAAAATTTCAAAGAAACTGGGATTACTAGAACGTTTCTTGTAACGGTAACAGGAAAAATTCCCGTAATCTGTTCTTTTACACGAATTTTTGCTGTTACCATTCCATGAAATGTTCTTAGAACCCCAGTTTCCTAAAAACAGTTTAGTAACTTTACAGAATTTTTTTACAGTGTAGAGATGATCCCAATAACTGCGGTTTTCTATTTTCTTGATTGCATTGAACCGTTCATAAGAGCTGCCAAATTTCCTTTTCTCTCCATTGCATAGCTAAAAAGATACTTTTGAATAACAAATTTGTTTTAATATGTTGTAGCTTTAATGGCTCTTTAAATAATTTTAAAGCATGATTAATTTTTATTATGTGTCTCAACAGTATAACATTTATTTTTTATGATAACGGAAAGTAGTTTGTGCGGATTTGCCACAATTAGGAATGCACTTAAAAAAACAAGTTGAAAAGTATTTTCTTTCTTTCGTTCTATTAGTTATGAGCCTCACATAATTGGTAACGTTACGGGGTATCAAGCGTTACTCAAGACTAGGTGTGCTCTGGACAGTATTACCTTTTTATAGTTTATTTCACTATGTTTAATTATAGGTTATTATTCGTTAGTTAAGGTGAAGAAAGTCCCTTTAAAGTACTGCTATTCATGTGCATCGGTTTCTGCGGAACACTTGGTAAAACTAGTAACCGAATACAATTTTATGCACTAATGCCAAGATAACTGCTGCGTTCTTTAAAGTGAATATGAACACCATTAAATTTTTAAAAAGACAAAATCAGATTAAGCAGAAGATCAAATTAGGCAGAAGATCAGTTTATGCATAAGATCAGATATTTACTAGGACCAGATTATCGAGAATGTACAACTTGTTAGTCACGCACAAAATTTTTCAACGCAAATGCAGATTTATAGTTTTTTTTTCGACAGACAGGCTATATGTTAACTATTTTTAATGTGTAGATGAAGTTATGTATGTAATATATAAATATATTGCATACATTATCTTAGACAGAACTCTGTAAAAGTAAGAAGTAAGAAAAAAGACGATAGTTTAGAAAATAACTTAACGAATATCTGAAGAAACATGGCTGTGAAGTTTCAGATACATAAATCTGAATTGGGCGACTTTCACTTGCAGTTGGAGTTTCCAGGTCAAAAATATTTAGACGATTATGAAAAAAAAAAAAAAAAAAAAGATTAAAAATTGTACTCAGATGAATACCATAATATGGATGTTTCTAAATGAATGTCTGATTTTTAACGTTTGGTAGTATTGATTATATAAAACATAAAATTATAATTACTGCGTAAAATGAAAGAGAAACTCCAGAAGTTTATTAACAAGCTTTCAAGTGGTCAATGTGAGCACCTTACGTCACACTGCACACATCAAGTCGATAGCCCAGTTCTTCGCAAGCATTTATTGGGGTCGTTGCTACAAAAGCTGAAATCGTCTGTTGGTAGTAAAGGCACATACACACAATCTTTAATGAACCCGAACAGGTAGAAATCACATGACGTCAGATCAGGTGAGCATCTGAACGGAACTTTCTTACTAATCAACGATTGTAAAAAATTTATCTATGCACTTGATCTATGGTGTCTTGTGACGGAAGGTGCTCACATTGAACGCTTGTAAGTTTCTAGGAAAAATTCTTAAGTTCCTGTTTTATTTTATGTATTAATTGTAATTTTAAATTATATTTAATATATGCTACTAAGCGTTAAATCTCTAATATTCATTGAAAAACACCTTGCACAAAGAAAATAACATTTTACGTTCAGTTATTTACGCTGGAGAACTTTTGCTATTACTCTGTAACTTTAATATTTGAAGTCGCCATAAATCCAAACAACTTAACAGGTAGAACGGGTGCCATGAAATGTAACATCAGGACGGACATGGGGTGCTAGCACACCCCAAACATACTAAATAGTATAAATAAGAAAAAAAAATATTTAGAATTTGACCTGTTAATGAAATTTAAAATAATTATTTGATATCATGAAAAATGATAACTTAAATATTAAATTTTCATTAATTTTAACAATTAATATAAAATATATTGAAGAGTTTTCACTTTTCTTTTCCTCGTTAAAAAGTATTATTTTTCCCATGCAGCAGTTAAATATTTTTATTTACATTTTTTATTATAATAAAATTATACATTATTGCGGATAAGAATACTTAGATTTATCAATTTTCTTAAAGTTTAGGATGTGTATATGAATCAAAAACTTTAGATTATTTGAATGTCTGTACACTGGAAATATGTCTATAGGATATTCATATATATATTTATATGTATAAGTCTGAATTTGTTTTTTTCATATCCTAGGCACGGAACATTGAATGCAGATACTCATAGACTTGGCAATTTCGATGTTTAAGGAGAAACAGCGGATAAATATTTTCGGACATGGGGTGTCAAAGCACTCTACGCTTTTCCCTCCTGGGTTGATCTTAAAAAAAAGTTATATGTAATATAAATTTGATATACACTGAAATAAAAAAAAAATTAGATCAAATTACATTTTGTACTCAGAATTAATGACACTTTTAACCAATACGTTTCCACTGGGTGATTAGAATAAAGTATATTGTAGTTATATTTTCAAAAAGTAGGAATTATTTTAACAAGACCTAGTACATTGTTATTTTTAGTTGAAGTCTGTTCTTCTAAAAACAAGTTTTCTAACTTAAACAAGTTTAATGAAAGTATTTTTTCCTTCAGTAACATTGGGTGGAAAATTATATTGATGTTAATTTTAGCCTTTTCTGTGACTACTTTAATCATGAAATTAAAAATTAAATTTTTTTAAGGTACTATTTCTAATGTTTGAAAATATATATTTTCTAATGAGATGAAAGATTCAATTCTAGAAAAATGGTATTATTTGCCTTTTCCATTGTTGTACTGAATAATAACTCGTCCTGCGATTTTTTTTTTTTTACATTCCATATAACGAAAGATTTTTCAGAACTACATTTTAGTTAGTTGATGTAGTCCATACTTTTACTTTTGTCATAGTAACAACCTGATCGGGACATATACATCCCTGCGACATTTTTTGTTCTATTCATACAATGCTTAAAAAATTATTTGTGCTATAAATTTTAATTTGAATACTATCCACAGAAATTTACGAAAAAGATGCACTAAATAATTAGAAATCCAAAATTTTTTACCCTAAGTGTTCAGCCTTGGTAAAAGCACCCCGGAGAGTTTTTTCATCTATTTTAAAAAAACGGTAAAATTTAGAAGTTAAAATTCTAGAGTGGTTATGATTTCCATAATTATGTCCTCTTTAATAAATGAGGAGTATAAATTTCATGATGCTTAAAATAATTTAATATCATTTAAATAGACCGAAAATGATCTCCCCATAAACATTACGTATCAGATTATACTTAAATGTCCGTGTAAATGAGGTAGAGTAGCTACACACTTATTTTTTAATAGCCAATATTTTACAGAAATATTTTAAAACATTTACAGATTACATGGCAATCCGAATATTTTTCTACAAGCTAGACCATGTACAAATAAACCCAAATCATAAAGAGTTTATAACTGTGTTGGAAAATGTGAAAAATAATGTAATAATATCTAAAAAATTATAAATATGTTATTTCATCAAAGACAAGTTATTGTCAACTTCTGATTTTGAATAACATTTTAATTTAATATAAAAAAATACATATAACCGGACATTAGTTCATCTGCTGAAATTGAATATAAATTTGAAGGATCGAGTTCGTCACTAAAAGGTCTGTACAACTACTAAGAAACTATATGTGTGAGTTGTGTCCATTCAATTATTTACGCAGATTTGAAAACAGATAAACAGACTGACAGACAGACATGCAGACCAACCAAATTATCAATCACAATACTTTTTTTTGGAAAAGAAATTAAAATTACCCTTAAAAAACTTTAGGAGTTTCAAAACTTTATTAATATATTCAAAAATATAACCTATTCTTTTTCTGTAAATGTACATATATTCAGTGCATTCAAATATTTTTTTGCATTAAAATATTTAACGTAAAGTTTTTCTGAGTTTGTACTGTAATATCCGAGTTCTAAAGTTGTCGCACCCTGTTATTGTCAGTAAGTTATTTTAATCAAAAGTTATTTAAATCGGAATGAGTTAAACTCTTTTTTTACTTACTTTTTCTTGAAAAATATGAAGGAATAAAAATAAAATGTAATATGTATGCTAATTACCATACCAATATTTGATTTTTTTCAAAAACTAAAATCTTTCTTTGTTTTCAAACAGTATTTCTAAAACTGAATCCGAATTTTCAATTAGAAAATTTACATTTTGTTGAACCTAAACGTTGAACATTTAATAGAAACGCTATTTTTAAATTTCTAATTACTTTATTACAACCTTGCTTAAGCCCTGAAATTAGTTACTTATTTTTTTAAACACAAAAGCACATTTTTATTAAATATTTGATAATACGTTTGACTAATCAAATATTCTATTTCATATTTATACAATTCGGTGAGTATAATAACCATAATATTAAAAGTTTTTAATGTACGAAATAAAATAAGATGAAACAACTTAGTACAAATCATGGTTCTCACTTTTAAACTGCATAGTATATGCAGCTTCCAAAGTAATGAGAAATGGGGCACACTGACACGGTTTTTTTTCTAAGAATTTTTTTGGTGTTGAGAAAGTAGAAATTTTAAGTTATTTTTCCATGTGGTGTCAGCAAAATAAGTGTAGTGTGTTTTTAAAATGTACAATCGTTGTTTTATGTAGAATCTTTGCATGTAATTAAAAGAATATCAAAAAAGTCATTTGTATTAATGTGCCCCATCCCTGGGGAAGAATAATACACCTCATGGGGCACTTAGATACGCTTGGAAAAAATGGAGACAAAATAACATCAATGCATATTTTTCATAGAAAATGAGTTAGCAAACAATTTAATATTAATTTATAGAAATTCGAATCATCCACAATGTATTTATAAGTAATATTAAAGCAATCAAAATTAAATGTAAAATGACCTGATGTTCTGGCTATTCCTTGTCTAATTGATGACTGTCGTAACTTTGTCATATCTGGCACTTCAACGCCAGCATTATTTTTCTTTCCTAGGAAATATAAAATAACTACCAGATTTTCTGTTCATAAATAGGTTTATAAACATAATATAAAGGATAAATATGCTAAAAATTCTATTTATAATATAATTATCCTTTTCTTTTCTGCAACTTGTTTCTTTTATTTAACATTTCTCATGTCGAAAATACTTTTTTTCTCTGGAGAATCAATATAAGTTCGAGAGTTGCCATACCGCCGCCCTTTTCTTTTGTTAGATCTACTAGCACTAGCTGTTGGGTAAGTTCTTACGTCTTCTGTTTGCTAAAATACTATAAAATGTTCTAATATAAAAAATTGGAGCTATTTCACTTCAATAAAAACTAATATTAGAAATTTTTGGCAGGAAATGGTTGGATTGAGTGGTGTATGGTTAAAAAAGTAATAAAAATAATGAAAAATAAAAATAATGAAATATAAAAGTTTTTAGGTTGTCTGTAGCTATCATGAGGCCTATTGATACATATCAATGTGCCCCGGCATAGACTGTATCAATGTGCCCCATGCAGCCATTTTGAATAACACGAATCTCAGATCCAACGCTTTTTAATTTACCTAACAATATATAATGAGGAACTGATAAAAATAGCTTTACTTGCCAGAGAGAGAATTCTTTTCGGTTGAAAATGCCAAGAAAAGTTGTAAAATACCATAGCAATTGTACAACTCAAATTTACTTTTGACCTGCAAAAACAATAAATCACCCGTCTTATTTTATCAAATACTCAATCATGCTACGACGTTCTGTATGTAGTTGTGTACACTAGCATCATCTTTTGGAGCTTTTGTGAAATTTCTTGTCATGACCTAGTGAGGAGTAGAGGGGTGTATCAATGTGCCCCAATTCTCCCGATTCATTTTTAAGTACTTCCCTATGACTTAAAGTAAATTACGCTTAAATTCGAGAAACCCATGTACTCTTTTTTTTAACTTTCCCATAGTCAGTATTGTCATTCATATTTGAAAATGTCATGTACTCGTTTCTAAGGTGGTCTAGATTAAAAAAATAATAAGAAGAAAATTAACGGTACATAGAAATTCTTATCTTTAAGTAAATTTTTTAAGCGTATTCAAAAATAAAACACGACACTCGAAAATTAGCAAAATGCATGCATTTTTAGATTTTCGGTTTTTTAATCGTTCCGAGTACGTAACTCTTAAATTTGAAAAACACCTTTATTTTTATTTATTTATTTGTTTATTTTTTAATTATAGTAGTAAGTAGCTGACCTGATTATTATCACGGACCCGGCGTTGCCCGGGTCCGTGATAATAATAAAAAACAAACCTGAAATTAGTAATTTTATCTCTAATTCGAAATACGTGGCCACTAACTGTGAGTAAAATCGGTTTAAAAAAATAAACAACTAAATTTAGAGAAAGAAATATTTAAAACAACTTCAATGGAAAACGGAGGAGGAAATATGTGTTCAACAATTGCACAATTTTCGTGTTAAAATGCTGATTTTTATCCGCAAATATCACTGTTCATTCACATAACTTTTTATTTTTTTCACATGGAAATCCTAAGTGTAACATTTTGATTTTCAAACAAATTATATCACTCGTAGATTCGACTATACTTTGATTAAAATCGATAATCAATGATTAGCTAAAAGGTTAATATATAGTAATGTAGTTTCATAACCGTAGACTAATATAAAGTATATTTCATTCAAAACATGTTTAATGTTCAACCTGTGGATAAAATCCTAACCGTAACCTAATTGTACTGTAATCTCAATCCTATCTGTAAACTAACAGCAACTTAACCTCAGCCAAACTTAAATATATCATAAATGTAACCTAACCGTCACCTTATCATAACTTATCCGTTTTCTGACAGTAAACTAAATGCAACTTACTTTAACCTAACTGTAACTTAATCATAACCTAACTATAACGTAACAGGAATTTAAATATAACGTAAGACTAACCGTAATATAACTGCAATCTAAATGCAACCTAACTATAACCTAACTATAACCTAACTGTTACCTAACCGTAGCCAAATTCAAAAATTAACACTAACTATAAACTAACAATTCTAACCGGGTAAGTGCTACAAAGTACTTTAGTTCCACTTTTCACCTCTACGGGGCGCAATATGTTTTGTACGAAATTCCGATATGGATCACCGCCACCTGCAGTCGGCTATAATAGGCGTGCAATGCACGATTTGCTGAATGCTACAGTTTCACTTTCCATCACCAGAATGAGCATTTATTCGTAAACAAATTTAAATCCGAACGATAATCCGATTCTCATTATTTCCTTAGATATATTATCCAAAGGGATGGGGATACAAATAGCAATTTATGAAATTTGTTGAAATTTCGGCTCAGAAATAATGATAACCACCACGCAATTAATAGTCCAATATTAATCAATAAGAATCGCCTACACTGCTGTTGCATACTCTGTAAAGTATGTTAGTTCTACTTTTCACCTCCAGGAGTTCACTGATTCCTTAATAAACCTATATCCGAAGGAAAGCCCAGTATTAAGCTTATTCGTACATATATTAGTCGAGAGGGTGGAAAATCCAATACAAATTTAAGAAATTTAGTGAAATTATTGTTCGGAAATAATCACTACTTATAAATTAAGGATGAAATATGTTCTGTACGAATATCCTACACAGATTCTCACTACCTGCAGTACTATATGATAAGTGTGCGTTAAACTCGGAGCAAAATTTAGTATTTAAAAGCGAAAAAAAGAACAATGGAAAAATAAATTTAAAAGTAAAAAGGTCTTGCATCACGTACATATTACGAAACACTATCCAACACATTCAGAATAATGTAAAAAGCTGCACCTTTTAAAAAATTAAAATATTACGCCTCATTTCACCATGTGAAAATATATTAAGCACTAGCTGACCCGCCCGGCGTTGCCCGGGTCCGTATTAACAACTTGAAATTTGTATGATTTTATCATTAACTCGTTACATGCAGAAATGCATTGTCTGAAATACGTAGCCACTGACTGTGTGAAAAATCAGTTTTAAAATCAACTAATATTAAGCTCTAAAAATACTCAAAATGAGCAATGAAAAACGCGGGAGGGAATATGTATCCAACGATTGCATGATTTTCGTGTAAAAAAGTTGATATTTACCCGTAAAAATCACTGTTAAGTCACGTAACTAATTATTATTTTCACATACAAATCCCAAGTGAAATATTTTGAATTTCAAACTAATTATATCACTCTTAAATCCGACTATACCATGAATGAAATCGATACACGATGGTAGCTAAAAGGTTGGTATATAGTACTATAATTTCAGAGCTATTTAACAAAAGTAAGTGTTATTTTTAATCAAATCTTGCGTATAGGTTCACTCTGTGTATAAATTCCTAACCTTAAACTTTTATGCCGTAACCAGAACCTGTCTGTAACCTAACAGCGACTTAACAGTACCCTACCGTAAATTAAATATAACAAAAATGTAACCTAGCCTAAATGAATTCACTTTATTGTAACATATTCTTATTCTAACCATAACATAAATGCAATTTAACTTTAACCTAAATAATATAATAGAAAAAACCATTTTAAAAAATTACTATTTCTTCGTAAAATATGCTTCAGCTGTAATTCGTTTCTTTCAATTCGTTTTATTAATACAAAATTCCTTCCTCGTGCTTTTGTTTGAGACATTAAAATTTCAGCGATAAATGGTTTAATATTGCAAACCACGGAGTACAACACTTCTTACTCCGTGCTGCAAACCTTTTTTCGGTTTACTTCGCCTCCACCTATCTTTTTCTCCATGGTGTACAACAGCTGTGATAAAAAAAAAAAAAATCCTCATTTAAACTGACAATTTGCCAGTCTATGAATTTTAAAGGTCTGTCCCAGCTTTTTTAATTGTTTCTGCGAAAATTTTATGCAACCAATCAACCGTAAGAAAATAAAATGGAAAAAAAAAAGCGAAAAAAGGCGATTTTTTATGAGAGTGAGCTTTGGAATTTAATTAATTACTCAGTTAATAAATAGAATTTTGAAATTCTGAGCTTCAGGTGCATCAGAAGAGACATTGGTCTACTCTCAAAAAAATTTTGAGCTTCGTACATGCTGTAGATTTTGCTAGCCATCGCAGACACACAGACACACACACACACAGACAGACAGAGCGTTTTGTTCTTTTATTAGTATAGATTTCAAATCCAAATTTCAGCTGTTTCCATCTACATTCGGAAAATGATCCGAAATTTTTAGCAGCCCTGTATATGATACATCGATAGGTACATATTAACAACATGCATTCCAAAATTTAATTCATTTAAGAAATACACATATTTCAAATGTAAATTCCTCTTCAACAATATCCTCTAATGAGGAGAATGTTAGGCAAATACTTTTGTGCTAACTTGTATATGATGTCTAGAATTTATATGTAAAGAGTAATGTGAAAAAAAAGTAATTACATTTAAAAGCGCATACCGAATTTTAAAACGTATTCTCCGACAGTTATTAAACAAAGACAGTACTGTAAACATTTCTTTTGTATGTACTTGTAAATTTATTTAAGAAATGCTATAAATGCGCTGTTTTAACATAACCATAGTTAAATTCACTGATTTAAATTAGTTTGAATATACCAGAAATAGCAGAATGTCATTAAAGTATGTTTCAAACGATTTTTACCCATATGCCATAATGTAATCGAACTCTTTTGAATGTCCCTGTGAATGAATCATTAGTCATACATACTTCATATGGAATACCAAACATGCTGTGGTGACCCTAAATAAGCTTTATCAATCGCATGAAAATCCGATTATTAATATAGTCGGATTTTACTGCAATTGATAAGGCTTATTTAGGGTCACCAAATGCGGGAGTTAGAACGTGGACAGACGGACCGACAAACCAAACGCATAAGCACTTTTCAATGTTCTTTGAAAGTGCTAAAAAGACAGATGTTTCTTAAACTATGATAATTTACTACAATCACGAAGTAAAAATACTCGATAACCGCTTCCAAGTCGCTCAATGCTCCCTTATCTTTAGAAACAACCGAAAACAATTTATTTTCCATTTACAGTTTATTTAATATATAAAGCATTTCAAATCCGAATTTCAGCTATTCCCATTTACATTCGGATAATTATTCGATTTTTTAGCAACCCTGCATAATGATATAGAGATTTGTATATAATAACAATATGCATTTCAAAATTTAATTCATTTAAGTGGTACATATATTTCTGAAAATTAGCCTTCAGAAATTTCCTCTAATAAAGAAAATGATATGCGAATACTTTTGTGCAGTCCTGTATACCAAATATAGATTTTAGATACGAGTATTATGCAAAAAACTAATTAAATTTAAAAGTACATACCAAATTTTAAAACGTACTCTCCAGCAATTATTACGCAAATACAGTACTGTAGCTGATTTCATTTGTGTGTCCCTGTAAATTAATAAAATTTTCTATGATTTGTGAATTTAACTTAATCGTAGTGAAAGCAGGTGATTTATATCCGTTTCAATGCATTTGAAATAGCATGATCTCATTAAAATACCCGCCAAACAATTTTTCCTCATATACCGTAATGTAATCGATTTCTTTTGAGTGTCTCTGTAAATGAAACAATGTTCTTACATATTCCATATGGAGTACCAAACATGCTTTAGTGATCCTAAATAAGCTTTGTCAATTGAGTATATTTACGGGAGTTACAGTGTGGACAGACAAACTGAATTTCAACTTTGTGCTAATAGAGCAAGAGCCCGTGATTGGCCGACCTTCGTTCTTTTATAAAAGCTGAAACTTTCTCAGCGCAGTCTTCTAACAAAGATAGAACGATGGGTAATTATGAAATTTGGATCATGGTGGCTTTGACAGTGACCAGGGAGCAAAGGTGTAAAAAAATACCAACTTACTTTCGTCATTTTATAAAGCGTAATTTTTTTATATTTCCTTTGGAATGATGTTAGAAATCACGTCCTCCATTGGCAGACACTTCCTGTGGTTCCAACCTCCGGCCGACAACCACTAAACTTCAATAATAAGAAATTCTACTTTCGTCATTTTATAAAAGCTGAATTTTATATATGTTACTTGGGTAACTACCAGAAGATATTTCCTCAGTTGGCAGACAGTTTTGGTGGTTCCAATCCCCGGCCGACAGACATATACAGCGGCTTCTCTATACACTAGAGTATGCGCGAAACAGACATTTTCCCCGTTTTCCCTTGGGTCGGAAATTGGCGACAGTTATTTGAGGTTGTTGCATGTAATTCTACGGTTGTTGACATTTTGAAAAAAGACCACAATGAAAGAAAAAAAATGTAATTTAACACATTAGAACGACTATTTGGAAAATGATATTTTCAAAGACTAAAATTTTAAAGCCTAAAAAGGAATTCTATACTTAATAATAATAATAAACATCATTTTTAGGATGACCATAACGAGTCATACATTACGTACGCCATGCATTAAACATTAATATTCCTAAACCATAAATAAAAAAACCCTGTAGTTTATTGTTATATAACTTTAACTGTTTAAAATGTGCATTTTTATTTGATGGAGTTAATCAGGCTGACTGCCTCTTATTACGTATGACTTGGATTAAGCATTAATATTCCTGGACCCATCTTATAAAAATTTTAAAAAAAATTTCAGTTTTACAATTTTTTTGAACTGCAAATTTTTAAACTTCTAAACCTCGCACATTTTAAATTTTTATACCGTTGCATAGAGAAAAAAATGCACTTTTGAATGAAATTCGTTTAAAATTTTTATGACAATTTATTTTCAAATTATTATTATTATTTAAAGTTTTTATTACTTTTTTGTCAATGTAGCAACAGAAGTAAACCATTTTTGGACATTAAACATGGACCAATCAGAAAATGAATAAAATGCGGAATTCAACTAATAAAAACATTCAGATATACTTCGGATTTCCCAATTCCCTACCGAGGATAACAACTATTTTCCAAATTACTAAAAATTAGTTATTTATTTATGAGTATTAATGAACGTTAGCTTCGAATTCTCTCCAAGCTTGGAAACATTTATCGCCAAATATTTAAAAAATCGCCAAATTTGAAGACAAAAATTAAGAAATCATAAATATTGCCGATTTGGTTATAGATTCGCAATGACATATTTCGCAATGAAAGTTTACATTTGAATGCCTTTTAATATTAAAGTGTAAATTGAACGTGATTTATATGCTAAGCAAAGGAAAAAATAAGGACTGTGAGAACGTTTGCGCGTAAAACAATTTCCATCTAATCTTTTTTTTTTAGGTAGATTTCGTATGAAATACTACCAGTTGCATTCTCTCCCATGTTGGAATTTCTGAAATTTTTTTGCAGATCTACACCGATCATGACTCCTAGACCCCAAAACCACCATCAGTAAAAAAGTTTATCTATCTATCTATCTATATATATATAGTATATTTCATTTTCTTCTAGAGACGATAACTTCCTTAATTATGCTCAGATCTTCTTCAAACTTTTACATATAATCTAGGGGCATAAAATCTCGGTCGAGTTCGTTAATGGGCAAAATCGAACAAAAGGGGTGGAAATAGGGAGGGTTTTTATGAAAACCGAAAAAACGCGATAACGTTTTAATTAAAATAGATATCGAATCAGTTTAAAGTTTATATTACTTCTAAAACATGGGCTAAAAGTTTATGCATGACAGATTTTTGATAAAATAAAAAATGGGCTCAAGGGGCGAAAAAAAACAGGATTTTGGGAGGAAAAAAATTAATAACTTCGTCAATTCTCAAGATATCAAATCCAACTAAACTTTCTATAAATGTACACAACATTATCTAAAACTTTTGCATTTACAAGATAGGACCAATTTTTACCGATGAAAAAATTAAAAACGAAAGGAAAAAAGGGGGAGTAAAAAGAAAAAAATCCATAACTTACTCAATTCTTAAGCAATCAAATCTAATTAAATTTATTTTACAGCTTCTCAATAGCATCTACAACTTTTACATTAACAAGTTTTTCATAGGACCAATTCTTACAGCAAAAATAAATTAAACAAAAATGGGAGTTGGAGAAAAAACCTCAAATCAAAACTGCTTATATTCTGACTCATTTTTAAATTGAATTTTGATTTTAAACGCATCCAAATGGCAGATCCTCTTTTTTAGGAACTATGTAATGTGACGTATTGACCAGTGTTTTTATAAACGCAGAATATATTTTTAAAAATGCTGCCAAAAAGTGTGTTTTGAACAGAATTTCCCGAAGCAATGGTAATTGAAAATTTGAGGAAGTATAACAAATTGCGTTTTTTTCTGAGCCATTTTTAAGTCCACTTTTGTTTTCAAGCGCATCCAATTTACAGGTCCTCTTATTTAAGAACGATATAGTGAGACGGATTAGCCAGTTTTTTGATAAAGGCAGAATACATTTTTAAAAAGACTCCAAAAATGGCACTTAGCACAAATTTTCCCAATGCGATCAGGAAATTTTCCCAATGCGACCAGGATTAAAGAATTAAGGATGTATTAAAATAACAAATTGGTTATTTCATGATTTATTTTTAAATCCAATTTTACTCTCAAACGCATTCAGTTGACAGTTTTTGTTATTTGGATACTATACAGTGTGCGTATTTATTAATTTTTTGATAAAGGTTGAATATATATTTTTTAAAAAGTTGCCAAAGTGGGCACTTCCCAAAAAAAAATTTCCCAAAGCGATTATAATTAAAGAATTGAGGATGTATTCAAATAACAAAATGGTTATTTTATGACTCATTTCAAAATTCAATTTCGCTCTCAAACGCATTCAATCGACAGTTATTTGTTATTTAGGAATTGTGTAACGGGCCGTATTGGTCAGTTTTTTGATAAAGGCTAAATATATATTTAAAAAAAGCTGTCAAATTGGGCACTTCGCACAAAATTTCCCAAAGCGATCTTCATCAATGAATTGTGGATTTATTCAAATAACAAATTGGTTATTTTATGACTCATTTTTAAATTCAATTTTGCTCTCAAACGCATTCAATTGACAGTTTTTTTTTTGTCATTTAGGAATTATATAATGTGCGTATTGGTCGATTTTTTAATAAAGTCAGAATATATATTCAAAATATGTTTTCAAAATGGGCATTTAAACCGAATTTCGTGTAATAGGATTTTAATAAAATCAGTTCTTACAGAAAAACGAAATAAAATTTTTTTCAAAAGCAGTCAAATAAATTAGTTAAGTTGGGTTTATCGTTAATAATATTTTATTTTTTGTTGTTGAAATGAAAACTCTTCGAAATCTACCTCCACCTATAGGCCAAGCCGACAGATTTTTTTTTTTTTTTTTTTTTTTTTTTTTTTTTGAGAATTTGAAAAATCAGTTTTTATTGAACCTAGGATGCAAATGATGTTTTACCGTGTCAAAATTAACATGGAAAATAATATAAAAAGCAAAATGCATTAGATGTACATAGTTTTAACTAAAAATATGTATACATATATTTTTTAAAATAGTGAAATGTATGGGATTTTCCTACTTCGTTTTCTCTTCAATGCAGCAACCTCAAATAACTGTCGCCAATTTCCGACCCAAGGGAAAATGGGGAAAATGTCTGTTTCGCGCAGACTCTAGTGTATAGAGAAGCCGCTGTATATGTCTGTCGGCCGGGGTTGGAACCAACAAAACTGTCTGCCAACTGAGGAAATATCTTCTGGTAGTTACTCAAGTAACATATATAAAATTCAGCTTTTATAAAATGACGAAAGTAGAATTTCCTATTATTGAAGTTTAGTGGTTGTCGGCCGGGGGTTGGAACCACAGGAAGTGTCTGCCAATGGAGGACGTGATTTCTAACATCATTCCAAAGGAAATATCAAAAATTTACTCTTTATAAAATGACGAAAGTAAGTTGGTATTTTTTACACCTTTGCTCCTTGGTCATTGCCAAAGCCACCATGATCCAAATTTCATAATTACCCATCGTTCCTATCTTTGTTGAAAGACTGCGCTGAGAAAGTTTCAGCTTTTATAAAATAACGAAGGTCTGCCAGTCACGGGCTTTTAGACTATAAAGAACACTTCTGAGATTAATCAAAAATATATCATAAATATTATCGAAAATTAGAATTTAAATTATATTTAAAATATTGCTATTCGCAACAGCAACATAAACCATTCGAATGCAAGGAATTATTTTTGTCAATTTCTAATTTTTCGTGGTAAAAGTGTCAGTAAGATCTTTTCTGATCATTTATTTAACTTTTAAAAACCATATGTCTTGCTATTTAAACATATCAGTTTCAACTACGCAATTATTACCGTTCAACTAATAAAAGTTGAGAAAAAACAGGAAGACGAACAACATGAATTCCAGGTTGTGAAATTCGTTGCTAGTTTCTGACGTCATTTGAGCTAATCTATTCTCTTAAACATTCATTATTATTAAATGTGTTTCCAAAGCAAGTATTTTAACTCTGTGCTAAAATGTAAAGTTTAGGTGAAAAAACAGTCACTTTTGAAAGATTAAGCACTGAAATTTGTTAATTTATTCCTGTCTCAGCGTTTTAATTATTTTTGTGAAAACTTTATACATCCAATCAACCGAAAGCAAGCGGAAAAAAGAAACGTACTTATATTAGTGACTCTGAACAACCAACCAACCGAAAATGAGCGTTGAGAAAAAAGCAATGAAAAAGAGGGGATAAGTCATATTTTTGATGAGAGTGAGCTTCAAATTTTAATTAATTACTCAGTTAATAATTGGAATTTCGAAATTTTGAAGCTCAAGTAAGGAGAGATTTGGGGCGACTCTCAAAAAACCTTTGAGTATCGTACATGCTGTAGATTTTACTAGCCATATCAGATACCCACACACAGAGACAGACCGTTTTGTTCTTTATTAGTATAGATGTAAACCTCCATGAGGTTCCACACTTCTGATTTTATTTTCAAAAAACCCAGGGTGAATTTTTCTGCGAGAACAGTTTATTGTGAATGTGCTGATTTGAATGAACACATATGTACTAAATTTATTGATTTTTTTTTTTTTTTTTCTCGCGATATAAGACATTTTTAAGATGTAAATAATAAATTTAAAGTACTTACCATAATAATTCTTAGCGATAAAATGATCATTGAAACATGCAAGTTTATAAAAAAAAATATTGATGCATTTTATTTGCGAATAGAGTAACAATAGATTTTATTAACTATTTGAAAAACAGTTGTTGTTCTCGGAAGAGAATTAGAAAATCTGAAGTATATCTGAATCTTTTTATTGGTTGAATTCCGCAACTTACGTTATTTTATTCGTTTCCTGATCGATCCAAGTTTGATGTCCAAAAATGGAATACTTCTGATTTTTTTTTTTCGTTTTTTGATTGGTTCAAGTTTAATCTCCAAAAACGGAATACTTCTGTTGTTGCTACGATGACAAAAAATGTAATAAAAACTTTAAAAAAACATAATAGTTTAAAATCAAATCGTGATAAAGATTTCAAACAAATCTCATTAAAAAATACATTTATTTCTCTATGCAACGGTGTAAAAAAATAAAATGTGCTATGTTTAAAAGTTTAAAAATTCGCATTTTCGAAAATTGTAAAACTGATATTTCATTTCAAATTTGTTTGGTATGCGTCCAGGAATAGTAATGTTTAATCCATGCCATACGTATTATGAGTTGTCCAGAAGTTCGTCTGATTAAGCCATCAAACAAAAATGCACATATTAAACAATTAAAGTTGTCTATCTATAAATTACTATTTTTTATCAATGTCAAGGAATTTTAATGCTTAATTCACGAAGTATGTAATATATGACTCGCTATAATCATTCTAAAAATGATGTTTATTATTATTATTAGTTTAAATATAGAATTTCTTTGAAAATATCATTTTCCAAATAGTCGTTGTAATTTGTTAAATTACAATTTTTTTTTTTTTTTTTTTAAATATTTAACGACAAGCTTATTTTTCAGTACAGATTATCACTCATGTTTGAAAATATTACATACTTGTTTCTAAAGCAATTCTTACTTAACAAAAGTAAGAAAAATCATGCGTTAAGCATAGCTTATGACACACTTTCATACACTTCCTGAAATCGTTAACAAAACTTTGTTATTTAGGGAAGTAAGATGCTATTGTCCATAGCCAAATATTATATTGCAATACTTTTGAACAGCCTTGTCGGTTGACCCGTCGGTTGATATATATATGTATATACATACTATATAATTGGAAAATTTAGTTTAGCAAGAAAATTCCTAACTTGTTGAAATTTCACCTTTAGCACTTTATTCTAATAGATGGAAAATATTTGAATATTTTTTTCAGCCATGTAATATACCTTGTACCTTTATTACACGTCAGTATTTTGTTAAAATTTAGTTCAAACAAAAACACCCTTAAAACTACTTAAATCACATTCCCTAAAATTATTTTTTACGTGCGAAAATGTAGCAAATACTTTGCGTGACCCTGTATATCATTTAATATATATTCTACAAACATTTCTTACTAAACTTGATGCTGTTCGAAGTAAAAATGCATAACGTATTTAAAAACTACCTTTAAGTTAATTACCCTCACATTCAGTAACTTTTATGAGCTCTTTTGTGTAACCCAATATATCAACTATAACATTTATACAAAACATATAATTTGCAGACATATAGTAAAACTTAAAAATTCATATCATAATTGAAAATGTATTTCATCCATCCATCAGTTATCATCGATAATATACTATATTTCAGACAAGAATGTTAGATTTGAAATATTTTATGTGCCCCTGTAAATGCTATGCACTTCATATTATGTGTTAAATATTAAGTCTCAACGGCGTATATCAATTTTATGATACTTGAAATCGTTTAACAAAATTAAAATATGTTACAAACAATTCCCTCCTTTATTATTGTGGAATGGAATTCTTTTGAGTGGCCTTGTAAATTAATAGTAACTATTATTTTCATTGCATGTTTTACAGAATGCATATTTTACTGCACTTTGAGAATCCTTGTAAATTCGATTATGTTTGACTGGGTGTAACACCTTTAAAATTATTTTTAAACGTTTTTGCCCATAGTCTGTGATGTAACTTTTGACTATCCCTGTAAATGAATTACTCATAGTAGAAGCATAAATTTCAATAGGATTCGTGATAGGGTAAACATCAATAACATATAAAAATTTCATATCAATCCGAGTATATTTACGGGAGTTAGAGCGCAAACAGACGGACAGACAAACCAAATGCATAAACACTTTTCAACTTTGGTGAAAACTTCTAAAAAAGTGCATAGATGTTGTCGTTTTTAAGTAGATTATTTTTAACCGTATTAGTTTTATAACTGTAATATTTATAAAGATATTTTATATTTATAGTTTCCTTAGCCTTCTCAGTAGAAATTGGTTGCCAAACGAAAAGATTCTACATGTGGATTTTTATTTCGTAAAACAACCGTAATTAGCACTTTTTTCCTATAATTTGAATATTGAATATATCATCTAAAATGTTCTATTTTTATCCACATTCTTCAGTTTTTCAAAGTTAGAAATATTTCTAAACATCTTATTAAAATAAAACTCAAAAAAGTTACATATTTTTGTCTTTTGACGCGTTAGTCTGCAATAAAATTTTAAAAACATTATATGCGATTTTGTGATAAGAAATGCATTATAAAAAGTTTTGATGTTTTAAAGAAGATAATCTCAGTTTTTTATGCATCCTTTAAAATATATTTTTCATTGATTAGTCAAAAACCTTGTACAGCCACTTGTATTCTAATATTGTTAAGATGTACATATTAGAAATATACGAACAACCAAATTAGCGGGATACAGATGGGAGCACCAATATAAGTCAATATATGTCTGTCTAAGATGTTCTGTTGCTACAATGACAGGTTATTGAGATTTAAGTGACTTAGAACGTTGTGTTATAGTCGTCACACGAGAGACGAAGCATGACTTCTGAGATACCGGTAGCATTTAGACTTTCACATACAACCAACGACCCTATCATGCATATCATGTATCTGGAAAGGTCCTTGAATCAACGGAGGGGTTAGCGGAGAATGAGTACAATGGTATGCAAAAAATAAAGACGTCATGGTTCTTTGAAAGTATCGCATTAGAGCAGGAAAAATCGACTCTAAGAAAGTCGCAAATTGTTACTGAATGACTTGAGGAACATACTTATGACTTTATGTATTTAATTGGGCTATCTAAATTACTACACTCTAACATCGAGCATACTTACGATACCTTGCAACGGGCAGTTCAGAAATGATTTAAACTATCTCGATCTCTTCATGAACTTCTTGGCTGCCCTACCGAACTAACTTACTGAACCCTACCTTGATTCCAGAATATCTTCTGGCATTAATGGAATCCATGCACGCCGTGTTATGGCGGTTATGTGTGCTCTTGTATAATATTGGGCAGTTGTACTTGTATTTTCAAAGTATGTAATCTTATATTATAAGATAACTTATACATGTGATTTATGTAGATGTAATTTGGAAAATATATAAAAAACTTTAAAAAACACGAATATTTCTTAATCTAGGAGCATATAATTCAACAACTCATGAAATTGTACAAGCTTTCCTTCCGAGTTACCCCAAGACAACATACAGTAAAATTTACCTTAAAAAATATCACGAATCGATACAATTTAGGGATATAAAAAAGCATTTACAAAAACAAAGTGTCTTTTGCTGTCATTTATTTAAGGAAACGTTTTAAAGAAGTTTTAATAGTGCATTATTATTTTTTTTCAAACTGTAATATCGGTTGCCAATTTCCAAGTAATCATTTTTAGCTGCATAACTTAATTCGTTTATACAAGGCTAACAAAATGATGTTAATTTTAACGAGAATGCCCTTAATACATCACTTACCTCTGTAAAACATATTATCATGTAAAACATGTTTTCTGAAGAAGAATAAATTTAATTGATATTTTTTGGAATGCGAAAAACTTGTAATTAATTTATGAATGATCTATAAAAATAGTTTGAAACGTTTCCAAATATCGATAGCCACAAAAGAAATTTTGTTTATATAAATGCATTTTTAGAAATTCTAAATATACTTTGTGATAGTTCTAAAATATACAGTGCTTTTTTTATTAATTGATAATGTGAAAATGGTTGTTATCGTTAACCGGAGCATTTTTGGTCCTTGCTCTTTGGTACATCTAAAAAAAAATCATTATATTGAACAAGCAATACAAAATTAATTGCAGTTTTTGCCCTTAAAAAATTTTATGCAAAAGTGTATGGTATTTCAATATTATGGGGTAATAAATTTTTTTAGTGTAACACTGGATGTGTTTGTAATATAATATTTTCGTGTGTAAATTTTAACTCTCTAAACTTTCTATGGTGAAATAATCTGCACAAGAACTACTAATAAGTTAAGTATCAAAATATTATTTTTAGTAACTTTCAACCCATTTGTGATCATTATTTTTTCTTTAACTTTTTACTTTGATAGGAAATTTTTACGTCTTCATAAAGCTAAAAAGAAAAATTGTACATCGTATCTACTTTGTGCCAAGTATTTTTTGTCCAAAAATAGCCCCAATTACTTAGGAAGGTTTTTTTGTACAACCAAATCTTTAAAACTTAAAAAAAATATTTTAAATAGCTTTTTTTTTCAAATACTACTGTAACATAATATTCAATTAGTTGTTTAAACTTGTTTATCTAGTTTTCAGTGTTACATTATTAGCAGATGCTATTACATGGAGGTTTCAATAAAAATGTATTCATTTTCATATCAAATATATTCATTTTATACAAAACTAAGTGAATGAAACAAAAAAGCCCCCAGAAGGTGCTACATTGTTTCATCTTAATTGTTTACAACTCATTTCCAACGTAGAAAATTTTTATATAATATTTTTTAAACAATAAAAATGTGAGTGGAACCAGTGAAAAGTGGATCAAAAGATTCCCGATTGACGATATATATTTCCTTCCCTTAATGTATAATAATTCCCTAAGTTAGAAAACAGTAGTTTTTTCAGTGTATTAATTTCATGTAAATATCACAATTATAGAATTATTATTTTCTAATATGTAAAACTTTATTGCTTTTTTTTCTATTATTGGATCCTCGGTGGCCGAAAGAATAAAAGAGGATGCGTCAGATGTATGCTAATTTTCTGACATTTCGTTGATTATATTAATCATGAACGTAAAAATATGCAACTACAATGTATAGTTTTTTCGATTCATATAATGTTTCGTTAAATTTCAATTACTAAAATTAATTTTGTTTATCCGAAAGTTTCAATCTTCTTAGAATCGGTATTATTTGCATTTTAATAAATTTTTAACAAAATCATTTATTGTTACAGTAAAAACATTTCTTAATTTAAATAGGAATTTATGCTCCTTTAAACATGCTTTTGAATTTTTAGTTATTTTAATTCATATATTTACCTTTCCATTTATAAGCATTAAAGGCAGTTTAATGAAAGAATTAAAAAGGTGAAAATGTAATTATGCTATTTGCATGGATCAAATTTTGTTAAGTATGCTATAAAACAATTTTATTTTATGCACGAGGTTTTAGTTTTATATAATTGTCTCACCTTTGAGAAATTCTAAATAAAAAGAGAAATTACATGGTATTAAAATAAATTATATTCATAGTTGTATTTGTTTTATAAATATTAATACATTAATTTTCGAGATGCTAAAAGAATTATTAAAATCAAAAATACTCTGCACAAAAATTTTCATCATGTTATAGAATAATTTATCGATAATAATCTTCATTTAAAGTAAGTTGTTTTAGTTTCAGAAGTTATTAATTATTAAATGTGTCTATACTTGTTATTCCTAGATCTCGGGTGGGAAAAAGTAGAAAATATAATATATATGCTAATTTTGTTACTTCCTCTCAACTATATGAAACTCATAAGGAAAAATAAATATATTTCCATTTCTAATATTATGGCTTAAAATTTTACCGGAAAATTTAAATCTCGAAAAAACAAATTTTGTTGACCCTTAGGATTCTGAATTCTCCAAAGTATTCTGAAGCTATGTTATTTGCATGTAAATTAATTTTTAACTAAATTACTTAATGATACGTTAATTATCTCTCAATATAAAAAGAAAAGTATATATTTTTAAACAATGCAAAATACTTTTGTTACTATTGGTAACTATTTAAGTTGTGTGTTTTCTTTAAATAAGTTATAAATATTATCTCATGGAATTTTAAACTATATATAATCCAGTTTAGACAAGTTCCATGAAAGTTTAAATTCGAAACATTTCAACTTTCCTTCCTAGAACAAATCGAATGTCGAAATGCTTTAAAAATCGGTGATCATTTTTCTCCGAAAAAATTCATAATTATTTAAACGCTATGTTTTTCCTTTTATAAGATAAAGATATGAACACGTGGGATTTTAAACTGCTTTAATTTTAATTTAGGAATGTTTCAAGAATTTTTAAATCGGAAAATTTTCAACTTTGCTTCAGGACATAATGATCAAGCTTTCCGAAACTGGATGATCTATTTCTACGCCAATACAGGCTCAAACATCATTTAATTTTTTTTCCAATTTAATATAAGATGAGTAAATCAGCTGTAAATGACATGCCAAAGATTTTAATGTGCATGAATACATAATTAGAACATATTTATTTATAAGTAAATTCAAAATAATTCAAAATAACTGTTTATTCAAGTATTAAAACTTATATTCAATGTTGATACAAAATCGAAAATTTGTCTACGTCCATGAAATTTTAATTGCGAATTTTAATCACAAGTAGTGTTTGCAATATAAAATATTTTTATTCCTACTAAATAGTAAGAAGTAACATAATATAACTTAGTATCTGATTTTTATACCTTAAGGAGAAAAAAATAATGTAAAATTTTGAGGGGGAAATACTATATTTCTGCTATTTTTTAATCATGATGAAACAATCCTAAAATTAAAAAGATAAACTTGACATTCTTGATAAACTTGTCTATTTTAAAAAAAGCAATTTTCATTCTCGCATTCAGAATATTTTTTCTGAAGATTTTTTTAATGTAGCATAGAAGTGAATAATTTATTACTTCCTAATTATTGATATTCAATTTGATTTTCTTTAAAATTCAATACAAATTGAGTAAATCAGCTGGGGATGAGATGGCACAGGTTTTAATGTGAATGAATATATAATTAGAACATATTTATTTGTAAGTAAAGGTAAAAAAATGTACCTTAGGACTGTTTTAGTATTAAAACTTATACCCAATGTTGTAAAAAAAAGTCCAAAATTTGTCTGCGCACTTGAAATTGTAATTTCGATTTTTAATCACAGGAAGTGATTCCAGCATAAAATATTTCTATTAATTCTAAATAATAAGAAATAACTCAGTATAACATAATAACAGATTTTTTATTCTTTATGGAGAAAAAATTAATGTAAAATTTTGTGGGGAAAATGCAATATTTCTACTATGTTTTTAGCATGAAGGAAAACTCCTAAAATTGAAAACAAATATTTGATATTCTTGATAAGCATGTATATTTTAAATATAGCTATTTTTATTCTTGCCTTCAGAATATTTCAAGATAATTTTAATGTCGAATAGAAATGAACGATAGTCACAAGTAAATTACAGTAAGTCAATATAAATGAAATACAAAATTTCCCCTGAAACGAAGTTTGCAAACAACATTGTATTTCTGCATGTGATTGAAAATATTGGAATCAGTAAAATGTAAATAATTTTGTTTGAAACCCTGAGAAAATTTAATTTTTTTCATTTCATTCCACTCCTCGCGACAAAAACTGTTATATTGATATTGTGACTAAAATTTCACAAGATAAATATAATTTTCTTAGGAAGTTTATGATTTCACATTAACCTAATACTTTTCGTGGCCTATTAGAGATAATCTTTGTTCGATGTGCTTAAAAATACCGGGTGCGTCATAAATTCGTGCAAGCTTTAAATTCCATAATAAAAAAAGTAATACTCGAAAAAAAAAATGCAGTTTGCGCGAGTATGATCAGAAAGATTTTGGATTTTTTTTCACATATAATAAAAAATGATTCGAAAACTGACCGACAGAGCGCACTCACACGTCATATTGGGGTGTTTTATGAATATAAGGCTAGCAATAAAACACATAGCTGGAGATGGATTCGTCATTTGATATCAGCAGCATGCTGTCTTTACCAAATCGAATGCTAGTGGTTAAACTTTTCTACAAGAATGGTAAATCCACAAATATTGCAAAGCGAATGTTTCGCGTGTCGAGCATCTTTTACTACCTTATAATAAATGCATAATATCTTCTTCTTATTAATTGTTTCATTGTCTATTTGTATTTACCTGATATGCATAAAACGTTCCAATATGGCGTGCGACCAACCTCTATCGGTTATTTTTGGAATAACTTTTTATTATATATGGAAAAAAATCCACAATCCATCTGATCATACTCGTGGATTCCGAAATATTTTCCGAGCATTACTTTTTTTATTATGGATTTTTTATGTTTGCACGAATTTATTCATGCATTTTTACGCACGCTGTATATTTATTCCATCAAAATCATCCACAAATAAACACTTTTGCTCAAAAAATTGTTTAACCTGACTGACTGTATCGTGGGAAAAATGACTGTTTGATTTGCGGACACCGATAAAAAATATTCTCGAAGCAATCAAAAATAAACTGCCGATTATTCTTTTCAAAATTATCGCAATTTTGTTATTATTATTATTTTTTAACTAAATGTTGGCAATATTGGTATATTTTTATTCAATATACCAATCAGCCAGAATCTTAAAGATTATTTTTTTATGACTGAGCTGTGAGAAAAATTTCCGACAGATCAAAGGATACATAGACAGACATTTGAAAGAAACCTAACATTCAAAGAGATTTTTATTGGTTATCGAGACATTTGACAGTAAAACATCTTCAATCATATACAAGCTATGTATTCCAGCTATTCCTTTTGGACACAAGTTTTCAAATCTCCTTATTAACACAGCATTTATTTGACAAATTGATTACAAAATTTAAATGTAGGAAGTTAAGTGCATAATCTATTATGAAATCAGTAAATTCAAATGTTAATTTCACTGCATGCATAAAAACTTCAGTTTGGATACACCAAAAATCATTTCTGCATAATTTTTACATAGTTCACTTTCCTAATATGTCTCACTTTTAGATAGCTCCGGCTTTTATTTTCT
The DNA here is from genome assembly GCA_964019185.1 of Maratus speculifer. Taxonomy (NCBI): domain Eukaryota; kingdom Metazoa; phylum Arthropoda; class Arachnida; order Araneae; family Salticidae; genus Maratus; species Maratus speculifer. Next base: position 24,232,971 of record OZ025294.1, on the reverse strand, counting down.
ACACACTAACATAATAATAATTGATGTTTACTAAAACGGTATATCTACCAATGAATTAAGCATACATTTGCTTAACGAATCTGCTATTGTAAAGAACACGATAAAATATTTAAACCTATGACATTTAAAAATATTCGCTTTCCTAAAAATGTTAAACTGGAACCACATGATATTGCCTGGATTTCCATCTCCATTGATTTATTTCATTATAAAAATTCTTACTAGTTTTAGAGTGAAATAAGTAATAATACTATCCTCTCTTGCGAGAAACTTAAACTAGCTGCTATATATTTATATACTAAATTCTTCTAACAAATTTGCACACACAAAAAAAATGTATTACTTAGTATGCAATGTTTCATTAATACAGTATAATTAAAAAAATATTTTGCAAATCAAAATAAGATATTTTATAAGTATTTAATTTTTTTCATTATATTTATTTATTTCTTAAATATCTATGTGATATTTTAAGGAGAAACTCAAAATATCTTCACTGGTTCCCTTTTTTTAAACACACAGTCGTGACAAGCGAGGGAAAAAACAAAACAAATAAAGAAATGTAGAAGATTCATTAAATTACACATTGTCTGCTGCAACTTGGTTTATTAAACTGTAGTCATATAGAGAGGGAAATGCTCCCTTTGCAAGCCGTCTTGAACCGAATCATCGAAATGAATATTCCATCATTACTTCCGCAACCCTCTTTAACCGGCTCATCGAAGAAAAAGCAAAAAATATCATACATCATCTTCCTTCTTAAATCTAAAAAGAAACTTCTAAAAAATTCTCTACTCTCTAATCATCATTTTCCCATGTAAACATAATTCATGTCCAGCGTTTAAATTTTGGCGCATAAATTTTATTTTAAAAACATTATTGTATAACTAATTTATCATCGAACTCAGAATTTCGAATATCCTGCAGACGATATTTTAAGAGAAAAATGAAAAGAAATGAATTTATTGATAAACATAAATATCAAAGGGGGGGGGGGAATAAATAAATAAATAGATAAAAATAATGATATTTTTTGAAAGGTATGGTTTTGGAATAAATTTAATAAGATTTTCTTAAAAAGGGTTGATAAAAACAGGGAAAAAATGAGTTTTATTTGGAATGTTAAGAAATAAAGTTTAATTAAGAATATTTTAAATTTAGCCATCTTTTTAAATTTACGCATATTGGAATAAATGTTTTTTAAGGCAAATTAAGAATTTATATCGTTTCCATAAAGATAAATAGATTAGATCTAGAAACAAGACTTTAATTTAATAAGTTGAACTAAGTACGGAATACTATCATAAGGAAATTAATATAGTATAAAAGTTAATTTTGGAGAAAAAAATTTTAAATTTGTAATATATGTATATGTATATACATATATATATCTTTATTTATTTATTTATTTATCAAATGAACAGATTTTATGTGAAAATAAATATATAATTCCCTAATATATACAAAATATTAAATCTTAAAATTAAAATTTTGTATTATTGCTAATATATGCAAATCAAAAATTAGAACAAAAAAATACTACTTTTTAAGAAAATATGCGCGAAAAAGAAGCCTAAATACTTATACCGGAGTTTTCTATGAACTAATTTAAAAAGCCATTATCAGATGAGATTATCAATTCCATTTTTTTCACATTGGAATATATTAATATTTATCTGTATAAAACTTTACTAAATTTTTGATGTATAGATCAATAAAATTCGAAAAGAATAAAATACAATATGTATGTAAATTTCTTAAAATTATGTTGAATATTTTAATATTCAAAGTTGCAGTCAATTTTCCATTTCTTATAATTTGCATCGAACATTTCAGTAAAACATTTTTAAAGTTTCTTGATTTTAAAACGATTTTAACTTTTCAAATTAATGCAGGATAAAGATTTAATTATAGCATAAGAATTTCTAACAGAAATTGTTTTTTCGTAGAATTAAAATTTTAATTGCAATTTTTGTCCGATGAATGCTTTTTAAAATATGATTAGAACTTTTGTTCATATTTTCTATCAGTATTCTACCAATAACAATAAATCAAAAACATTAAATGGGAAAAATTTCTGACTAGGTGACCGAATTGTTTTCTTCTTTAGAATATTGAAATATTGCCTGACTATGGAAGAATTGCGTTAATTTTAAGAGATAGTAATGAAAAAATTAATTTTTCGTACAGTTTCTCTACAAAAATGACCTGCTAAGAAAATATTGAACTATCTGAATAAGTCGTAAATTGTACTTCAAAAGGAATAATGATGTGCGTATGTACAATAACCTAGTTTAAAAAATATCCAGATCACGTTGAAATAGTAATGAGTATAGTATTTAAAATTGCTTGTCTGTCCCTGTAAACACTATCAGCAGTCCGTTATACAAAAAGTAACTTGTAGTAATCCTCGAAAATGTATATCAATGTGATTAAATATGAAGTAGTTTAATATAATTAATGCGTCCCCCCAATTAATGTTTTCCACTATACCAATACGCAATGTAAAGCATTCATGTGGCCCTGTAAATTAATAATAACTGTTCTCTGCATTTCAGATTGTTCAAAATGTATATTTTAATGCATACTTCAGAGATGCATATAAAGTTTATAATGTTCTAAAACGTGTAACATCATTAAAAAGCGCTTGAAGCATTTTTTCCCCATTGGCTGTAACGTAACGGGTTAGTCTTGGTTGTCCCTGTAATTGAGCTATACATCGAATTTTCAAAAAATATGAAATGACTAAACAAACATACGCAGTAATTATATATTATAAATTTCAAAGAATTCGGTTAAATAGTTTTGGACCTGTTACATGCGGACTGACAGAGAGGCGGAAGGACGGACGGATGGACAGACACAATGACTGACGGACGGACGGAATGATAGACGAACGGATATACAGACAGAAGGACGTTCCTAGTCGAGTGATACATTATATAGACAGACAAATATTTCTTATTTTGCAAAAATGTATTATTATCACAAAAGAAAATATATAATAGCCTCTTCCTAATCACTCGAGATTTAAAAAAAGCGATCATCTGTCTGTAGAAATCTCAGAAAAGAAATTATTTTCTTTTAATTTAAAGAAAGAAATTATAAAAATAAATTTTTATTAGCCGTCCATAATTATCAGACACTTTTTCGAATAAGTTTTGCAGATTTTGCGATCAATTCTCTCTATCTAGAAAATTAGTTTTCCAGATTTTGTTTTTTATGTAAAATTTGAGTTATTTTTACAACCAATCTTGAAAGTAAAAATAAAATCGAAAATTTCTACATACCTTTCATTAAAACGTATAATCTGAGAGTCCGAAAAAATTGCTCCGGATAATCGGGGTTACTGATAGTTAATAGTTTTATTTTCATTGTCACATACTAAGTGCAATCCAAATTTCAAGTCTCTATCTCATTTTATTCGGGAGATAGAGCGTTTAAAGACAAATATACCCACAGGCAGACGGACACAATTTTTTTAATATGTTTTTCGGAATCTCCAGTCACTAAAACGTGTAAATCCGTCAAAAAATAGAATTTCAAAACGATTGCAAGACCTACTCTATACTACGTATGATGGGTAAAGAATAACACGCCCAAAATGGGTTGTAATATTTCTGGGTACAGTATTGTTTCAAAAGTAGTTAATCCAAAATGATTCAAAATGGGACAACACCTTAATAACATTTTAAAAAAATGTAATTTAACAAATTACAACGACTATTTGGAAAATTATATTCTCAAAGACTAAACTTTTGGACTTATAAAAAATTCTCCATTTAAAAAAAATAATAAACATCAATTTTATGATGATCAGAACATGGTTTGCGTAATAACAGAGACTTATATTACGTACCCAATGGATTAAAAATTAATATTCCTGTACCAAGCATATACACATTTTAAATGAAATTTTAGCTTAACAATTCTCGTTACTGCAAATTTTTAAACTTCTAAACGTCACACATTTTCTAACTTTACACCGATTTATAGAGAAAACAATGTACTTTCATTGCAATTTGTTTGAAAACTGTATCTCAATTTGTTTTCAAAATTATTAACTTTTTGTAGTTTTTTTATACGTTTATGCCATTGTAGCAACAGAGGTATTCCATTCTTGGACATTAAACATGAACCAATCAAAAAACGAATAAAATAAAAACAGAAATATTCCATTTCTAGACATTAAGTATGGACCAAACAGAAAACGAATAAAATAAAATAAAATCAGTTGCAAAATTAAACCAATAAAAAGATTCAGATATACTTTAGATTTCTCAGTTCTATAACGAGAACCTAACTATTTTCCAAATAGTATATAAACAAAACTTCTTACACATAATGTTTATATTATTTAAGTGGTTTTGATTATTGTAATGTTATTAAGGCTCTACCGTTTTTTTTAAACCATATTAGGCTACAAAGTAAACTTTCCAATTTTGAGCACTACTATACCCAGAAATGTTACAAACGAATTTGGTCTTTTTTTAGTGCAGAAGATTCAACATTAAAGTTAAGATTAAAATTAGTTTTACTCTGTTACTATTGCAATCATAATTTCATTTATGCAGCTGAAAATATTTATCTGAGGTCCGCCGGTTTTCCAGATAGACAGAAAAGACTAATAAGAATTTAAAAGTGATAATAGCTGATAGTTAAAAAATATCTGAAAACTACTAGCAGCTAATAAAAAATAATATTAATAAATTCTTGAAGTAAATAATCTTCTTAAAAACACCACAAAATATGCAAAAATACGCTAGACTTTCGAAAGAACTGAGTCTTTCTTTGATAGGCACAAAGAAGACGTGCATCTACTTTGAATGTAGCGGCACAATTGAAATGAAAATGTGGAAAAGAGAGCAAGCTTAAGGAGCAACCAATAAGAAAATAGAGGGCAACAGCCAATCACTGAAGAGTAGAATAAAAATGATCTTCTGCTTTCCTATTCGCTAACAAAGAATGGGTAACTAGTCCTTCTCTTTGTGGTTCATAATTCAAATTTTTAGCTGTGCGTTCCCAAATACAAGGCTTCTCTGAACCTGTATCGATTAACATTGGAACATATAAACAAGAATGAGGTCCCTTTTGTTTTACAAGCAAAGTTAGCAAAATTACTTTTGGAGATTGGGATAAACTAGATAAATTAACATCTTTCTGTTCAGATGTTTTCTGCTACGATCGTTCTGTTTTTCCTTTTGTTTTTCTTTTTCTAATATGACCTTTTGAAACTTTTGGGGGGGGGAATATTTCTGGACAAATCAATGTGGCATGGTCTTTATTACAAACTAAATATCTTATGAAGGCATTATACTTATTTGAGCAATGCTTTCGTTTAAAACATTTAAAGCAACAGCCTTTCTGTTTTAAAATTTTCGATTTATTAATCAATTTTTTTTCGTGTTAAAACTTTCATGCTTCCGTTACAAAACACACAGCTTTTAACAATCATTGGACTGATGGATAACACACTAGAAGCAGTAGATATTTTCTCTTCTACTCAAACATCCTGTTTTTTTAATCTTGTCTTTCAGTTCAAATCGAGATAAGGCCAAATTATTTCTTTCTTCGGACTCTATTTCAGACTTTAAGAATTCCATTATATTATCTAATCGATTTTTAGGTTGCGCCTCCTCTATAAATTAGAACTCCTTGCCATGCCTTAAAAAATTCCTCAGGCATGCAAGGCTCTACCAAGCGGTATAACATAACAGCACAGTTTTCTATAGTGACATTAAGAGTTTCGAGAGCTCTACTATGCGATTCTAGACTATCATAGAGTGTACACAGGGAACTAGAATTATTTCGTTTAGATGAATTCTTCAAAACTAATTATAATAACTCTGGTATATATACTTCTGCTAATAGATTTCTGCTAATATATACTTCTGCCTTCACTAACAAATCTATCTTTTAAAATATAAATTACTCTAGCATAATAATCTCCGGTTGGTGGGAACGAATCTACGATTTCTCTGGCCCTAGACCCTTTTACTGTAGCCTGAATAAGATACTGAAATTTATGAATGGGAACTATAACTGGATTATTGTGTTTTTTTTTCTTAACTGGCATTAGAATTGTAACCAGTTTTTTATTTCACCATTAAATTTATAAAGTTCAAGATTTCAGAGCTTAAATTTTCTTTTAATATTAGCTTCACTAATAGTAGAACTATTATCTTTATCATTAGCAGATACATTAATAAATTCATAAACACTGATCTTTGTTTCAAGAAATTGTCGTACAAAACTATACGCTATATCCGATTCTTCATCAAAATTGCCTACTTTAGTTTCTATTTTCTGAAGAAGTATCTTATAGTTAAACTCGATCAGTTTGTTTATCTTATAACATTGATACAGATATGTGCAATTTCTTCTTATCCGGCGTATCTTCTTTCATTTATTCCTTTATGAAATTCAATTGTGTTGTAAAACTACTTCTGATAGTTCCTATTAATTTCACATTATCATTTAAATTTTCTAAGCCATCTTTTTCTCAGTACAAGTCCTCTTTCTGGACGACAATAAAATGTTAGATTACTAATATGCTCACCGGCATTGAAGGTTCTTGCTTGATTGAGATTTTAATAAAACGGCGTTTCTATTTAAAATTAAAAACTATAATGTTTACATCTTTCAAAAAAAAAATACTAATTAACTTATTTTATAGAGACATGAAATGTTCTAAATCTTTTGGCTTTTCTTTTAAATGTTTCATATCCACAGCTACATATTTTGGAACACAAAAAGCAATTATATCTAAAACATAAAACTATTGTTGCCAACAACATGAAAATAGTGCAAGGAGAAAAAAAAGATAAACTTAATCCAGATATGATAAAGTTTTAAAAAAACCCATTGAGTTCGGTTGATTACATGACAATATTGAATCTAAAAAACGCGTTTTTTTTAAACTAGTGTGTTTGTATCTGCTCGCACTGTTATTTAGAAACTATATAAGCTAGAGCTTCAGAAAATTAACCAAATATGTTTTTGTTTATAATTGTCATGCTAAAATTGAAGAAATTCAAATATTTTGTTTTTTTTTCTTTTTACACTTAAAAAGCTTAATAAAAAAGGTAGAAAATTTTATAATATTTGTATGTTGTGTTAGTATTTAAATATGAACAAAACTTAAAGTATATATTATGCTTCTATTTTAGAAGTAAGTATGCTATATTAATATTTTGCTATTTTATTATATACAAATATTTTTAATATACATTATTCAGAGATTATTCATGTGCGCATCAGATAATGATTAATTCACGCATTAAATAGATGAACTTTTAAATTAAAAACTTAAACATTAATTTTATACATTCATTTACTTTTCTGGATAAGATAGCAAAGAATATTTATATATTATGCAATAAACAAAAAAAAAAAACCCTTTAAATTGCATGTTGTTTTAATTCTCGTATTTTGAGAAAAATGGTGTTTTTAATCGCTTCCACAAATTAAAGATACAGAATTTAAAAAGACACTCCTAAAAACATTTCAACATTATTCTTTTTCTATTTCTAAGTTACATTAATTAATGTATTACGAAATAAAAAAAAAATAATTCAATAAAATTTATTTTATGAATTTAATTTTTGGTATAATTTACTATAGTTAAATTAACGCTATTTTGAAACTTCCAGAGGATTTATAGTAGCAATTATCACCTCAACTATATTATTGCTTTTCATCGTTCTGCGAATGTTATTACCTTTGAGATTAATAATGAAGCTTTCTTTAACAGAATTCAGTCTATTTTTGATACCCTAGGAGTTCTATCATACTCGCAGAAAGTCTCATTAATTACACAAAAACTTGAATGTTAGCCAAGTTTATAAATTTAAGATAAAGGTGAGAAATATGTCAGCTGAAAACTATAGAAATAATTCTGCACAAAAGAAATTACGTAACAGCCTCTTCTAAAGCAAAAATTTGCTCAAAAGTAATTTTTAATTTTAGCATAATATTTTCTAACTAAATTCGACTTTTCCGCACATGTAGTTTATAGATACAATTTTATGCATCATATACAGGACTGATCAAAGAATTCGATTAATTTTCCGGATTTTGTAGATGAGAATCCGTAATTTTGAAAATTCGTACTTTTAAAATGTTATTCGAAATTCATGTTTAAGATTTAAAACGATATTTTTGTTTATACGTACTTGCAAAATTCTGACTTTCGTGAGCTGTGTAGTAACAGATATAAAACTTTTTTTTTTCTTTTCCAAAAAGGTTATCATCAATGCTTTTCCAATTTTTTTACGGCTTTAGATCATATTTCCATGTTCCAAGTATCCAACTGCAACAAGCTTATTAAAAACCTTAAAGTTTTTTTTTAAACAGATTATACCGACAAAAATAATTCCTTATCCTTAAAAATCTTGTATTGTTATAGATACCTGCGAAACTGTGGCGTTAATAGGTGTTGCCAAAAGAGAGAAAAGTTAAACGCAAAATTTTGTTTCATTCAAAGAGTTATCGATTATATATTTCATGATTGTTTAGGGCATTTAATATCTAAAATATAAAATTAAACAAATATTTTATTTTTCTTTACACGCCACAGTGCGTTAAAACTATTGGGAAAAAGAAAAACAGAATTTGGTTTTTCAGTACAAGGATTTCACAGAAAGAGTAACTGAGCAAAAGCGAAAATCGTTCCGCTGATTTCCAAAAAAAAAAAAATCTTTGTTATGAATTTTTAATTAAAATGTCATCTAATTAAAACAAAAAATGCGAGCAATAAATGCACCAGGAGCTTTTCCAAAATATCTTTGTTCAATTTCTATACAGCTAATAGATGTAAATTTTCCAAGCTGCAGCCTGCACATACAAATCCCCATACAGGGTGATCCTTTCTTCTATTAATATACATAACTATTTTTCTCAGAGCCGATATATGAATTATGAAAACTAATATTGTGTTTTTTCATTTATATCGTAGAACCAATTTCATGTAACAGATTTTCTAAACCAATATTCAAAAAATACCTAAAAACCGAATAAAAGTGCATGGATTCCTTTAAAAAAACAAACTAATTACTATACATTTAATAAAAATATTTTGAATGTAAATTTTTTACTTTTTCGTACTGTAAAATTATCTTTGGATGCAAAGAATGTTTTCAATACAAAGCAATAAAACTTTCGAGAGAAAACTTTTATAGATCTTTTCTCAAAACCGTTTTTTTTTCTTTTTAAGAGAAGGAAATTAAATAAAAATACAAATATTATTAAACTTATCCGTTGTAGTTTTACAATGAAAATAATATAATTTAATATTATTATCATGATTTTTACTTTGATACTTTCGTGTTCTACTTTAATAAAGTTATCTCATATCTTCTATAAATTCGTTTTACATTTATTTCTAAAAAGAAATTGCCGCAAATCTACATTATCAGATATTAAAAAATAAATAATAATATTATTTTGTAATTTTTTTTTTACGAAATTGTATTTTTTTTTCTACTTGTAGATTTTAATGCAATCTAAAATTCGTGTTTTACATTTCTTTTTACCTCGCTGGCAATCAAAGCCTGAGACCCCGCCCGAGTATCTACCAGCCCATTTTGTATGTACATATGTATGGATGTATTTATGTATGTATGCGATAACATATGAAAAATATATCCGATATACTTGAAATTCTGGATATAGGTTTATTCTAATGTGGCGCTTTCCTGATTAGTTTTGGGAGTTCATTAAATAAGTATAAGGAGCTGAACGGGGTCTACTTCCTCTCCCATTAATTTATATATATTTTTTTTCATAAAGAATCATCCGATTTCATTCGACATTTAAATATAGGATCATTCTGGTGAGGCGTCAACATGTTTAGTTTTGAGAGTTCACTGGAATAGTATAAGGAGGGGTGGAACAGGAGTAATTCTCCTCACCTTAATTTCAATAAATGGGTTTTTCATGCAGGATTATCACATTTCATTCAATTTTTAGATATCAGATTATTCTGATGAGGATACCTCCATCATTATTTTTTGGGATTTTATTCGATAAGTATGAGAGGGTCCCTAAATTCAGATAAATGGGTTCTTCATAGAGAATTTACCGATTTGTTTCAATTTTTGAATATAGGTTAATAGTTATAAACGCTTTGCACTCTTTGCACTCTTTGAAACATAGTACAATTATATGAATCTAAGAAAAGTTCACTAAAATATATATTCTGTACAATCTGTGGTGCTAAGAATATTTGTTATCAATTTGCTGGGCCAGACAAAAATATCCCATTACAAAATGGTACACGGTGAAACATTATTTAAAGCGTGTTTTCATTATATTAAACTATTTCACATTTTCTGGAATTGATATACGTTACTGGCGTTTACTGCAAGTTATTCTCTGTTTATTTGAAAGAATATAGTATTTACAGGAAAACAACAGATTTTGCCTACGCTACTGATCCGTAGTACTGTATACAAATATACCAAGATCTAAATATTAGATCTAAATGTTTGACGTGCAAATGGCTACTTTTTCTAGTATAGAGGTTAGGAATTCAACCAGATGGACTTTTAAAAACGTCCAAATTTTTTAAATAAAGGTCTGATAATTGAAACTATTAAATAATCGAATTTAAGGGAGCATATGACCTTTAAAATTAAAAAATTTAAAATCCTGCTCTTTATTATGCTAATTTTTTTAAAAATTATTTTCTAAAGAAAATGCGTAAAACCCTATTAAAAAATCTTCATTATTTCTGATTTCTTATAGGCAACGAGAACAATTGAAAGTTTATAGATATATCAAACCTAAAGTGTTTTTAAAAATCAGTAAATTTGGAGAGGGCGCGTACCTTTATTCTGAAATTATATAATATAAAGATTTAATAAATTAACCTAATTTGTAATTTTTAACTAATATACATGCTAAAATAAAAATAATTCACATATCTTGGTTATTTTTTTACTTGAAAATCTAGACTAAAAAATTGAAATTTTTGAACTTTTTTTTTGTGCTAAAATAAAATTTTTAACAAAACATTTTGAATATATTTCATTTCTTGTAAAAAATAGGTGCACTATGATTCTATTTTTTTTCCAAAAATTGTTTTTTATATGGATAATTTAAATTTTATGCTCGCAGCACTTAGTCCCGCATTAATCAGAAGAATTATTAAATTTAAAATATAAATATTAATGTTTCACTTATAACATTTATTTTTATTGCATAATGTAATTATGGTTGTATATTTAAAGTAGAAAAATGTGTAAAACATTTGTGTAACGTCACTCACGCAAATTGGTGGCATCCAAAGCAGTGCTGCCTCTAATTTCATGGAGTACAGTCTTGATGTCTCCAATTATATGGAATACTTTAACCTATATAACCGGTATAACATTGTAATGTTACACCAATTATATCTGTTTAAATTACACCATTATATGAGTGATAAACATTGCTACATAAAAATGGAGGCAGCAAGGCTGCTACCATTTTTATAGGGTAACGTTACACAAACGTTTTACAGTAAGGCAAAAAAGCCTCTAAATCGTACATGTTTTGTGTTTTGGTATTTCAATAAAAGGCTATGTTTTTTATTATTTTGACAAACTCAAAGTTACTGTGCCTTCTTAAATATTTTATTGTTTTTGTATACACAGAGAAAAAGAAAAAAAAACACAAATCTTTTTACTAAAAAAAAGTTGAAAAAAGAAAAGATTTAGTGGTTTGGCTATTTATTAGAATCCTATTTAATTGAAAAAATATTTTTAAAAATATCAAGTCTCAGGTTATGCGAAGGAATGATCCATTGAATGCTCGACTTTAAATAGCACAATAAGAAAAAAATGTCTTTATTATTATTATTATTATTATCATTATTATTATTACATAAAAATGTCTTTTTTTGTGTGTAAGTCAGGTCTTAAAGGCCAGGTCATGCCAGGTCAGTCAAGGCTCAGTCAGGCCATGCTATATCGACCTACTGTTTTCATCAGTTTATTGATTGATTTACGACCCCGAAGGAGTATCTTTGGGCTATTTCTATAATTTATTTCATTCTATTCGAAAAATGAATTTCTTTAAAAAGTAAGGTAAGTAAATGCTGCACAGAACCATGTTAAATAAAAGAAAAAAAAATATGACAGGTTATTCCAATTGTGAATTTAATCCATTCTGTAGGCTTGACTTTAAATGATACAAAGAGAGGAAAATGTTTTTCTTTTTTTGTACGACCACTTACACAATTATGCCGGCCAGGTCTTAAAAGTGTGCATAGACATTTTACCAATATAAATGATTAGCTTTTCCCATCAGTTTATTGGTTCATTTTATGTTCTTGAAATTGTCTAATCGTCCATTTCTGTTGTTTATTTCATTTGATTCGAACAATAAATTTCTTTCAAAAGTTAGGTAAGTAAAAGCTGTACCATCAGCCTAGCCCAATAGCCGTCATGTACCTGAATACGATTAGATATAAAATTTGATAAAAATCGAATGAGGCGTTAAAAAAAAAAAAAAAAAAAAAAAAAAAAAAAAAAAAAAAAACATCCTGACCCATAATGACCGGAAAGGGCCGACTAATTGAATTTTATACACTCTGCAACCAAAACAATTTGACTTCGCTAGCCCGAATACGGTAGGGTGCAAACATAACACATACAAGATTTACTCGTACATATCATTGCCCATTATAATGTACTAAGATATGCAATCCCCCTTTATACCTTGTAATAGAAAGTATTTAGATAGTGAAAAGAATCTACATCTTAATATTTTCTAAAGTATCATATTCAAACAACATTCCGTTAAATTAATATTTACTTTATTGTAATAAAATAAAAGCAAATATAATTCCACAATTATTTTATAACAAGCGTAACTGTGTAAAAACTCACTAACGCAAATCTGAAATATTAACTTTGGTCGACATTAATGTTACACAAAATTTGTCCTTTACTCCCCCTGCTTTTGTTCTAAGCCTCGGTAATTTACTTTGATCATTATAATACAAAGAATAAAGAGTGTTTGTGTGATGCATGCGAGTAGCAGAGAGGATTAAAATTTATGATATTTCGAAAATCTCATTACTTGCATAAATATATTTCACGTAGTATACATTCTATGAATTAATAACCCATGTTAAAGGAACATAAAACTTTTCGACAAGCAAAATTAAGAGTTTTTGCGCAGTGTTTCGCATAAAGTACTTTACATCTAATTTGAGATAAAAATGAGAAAAAAACAAACAAAATTGTAATTAAAAAAATTGCGACTATTTGGAAAACGGTATTTTAAAAGACTAAAATTTTAAAGACTTATGAATAAATTCTATGTTTAAATTAACAATAATAATAAACAACATTTTTATGAGGATCATAACGAGTCATATATTACGTCTGCCATGCATTAATATCGCCCTGTATATTTATTCAACGAAAATTATAATATAAATCCATTCTCTGCTTCAAGGCATAGCTGCCAACTTGTACGGATTTTTCCTACCAAAAACTTTTAAATAGAAAATTTTATGTAAAACAATCACCAAAAAAAAAAAGATTCCCAACAATAAAAGAATATAAAAATTTCTTTTTAATTTTAATGGCGGGAAAAATCCCATCACGTTGACAATTTTATTTAAGGTGCACTGTGTCACCTCATAAATTGTGTTACTAGAAAACAAGCCCCAATGTTTCACTGCCCAACAAAAATCGCCGATTCTTCAGTGGATATTATCGTCAATCAATCAAATAAGTAACAAAAATCATGCGTTAAGCATAGATTATGAAACACTTTCCAGCATTTCTTGAAATCTTTAATAAAACTTTGTTATCCAAGTAATTAAGGAATTACTGTGCATAGCCAAATATGTATTCCGATAGTTTTGAACAGCCCGTATTTGATCTGCTGGTTGATATATAAACTATATAATGGGAAAATATAGTTTAGCAAGAAAACGCCTAACTGGTTGAAAATTTCCCTTCAGCAATTTATAATAATATATGGAAAAATACTTAAATACTTTTGTTTAGATCTGTAGTTTATCTAGTACCTTTAATACACGAAAGTATTTTGCTAAAATTTAGTTCAAACATAAAATACTCTTTAAACTACTTAAATTACATTTCCAGAAATTACCATTCAAAGGCAATCATGTATCCAGTTCTTTGCATGACTCTGCATATCATATTTTGTCCTGCATTTTATCTATATTTTACAAACATTTATTAATAAATTGAATGTAATTCAACGTAAAATTGCATAACTTATTCAAAAAACACCTTTAAGTAAATTGAGCTCATATTCAGTAATTTTACCGAGATCTTTTGTGTAACCCTGTATGTATGTCTTAATTGTTTAACTATGAGCATTTGTACACACCATATAATATGCATATATATATACAGTGAAATTTAATATCACATACCATAATTAAAAATGTATTTCATCTATCCAACAGTAATCATCCATAATATACTGTATTTCGGATAGAATATACCATTTGAAATCTTTTGTGAGTCCCTGTAATGCTATGTACTTCCTATTATGCACGAAATAGCTCATTTTAAGCATCAACGACGTATACCAATTTAATATACATGAAATTGTTTACCATAATTAAAATTCCGCACTTTATTATTATGTAATGAAATTTATTTGTGTGACTCCGTAAGTGAATAATAACGATTCTTTTCACTGCATACATTACAAAATGCACATTTTAATGTACCTTGTAGATGCATATATATTTGAATATGTTGGACAGAGTGTAACATCTTTAACATTCATTTGAAACGATTTTTTCCCATAGGCCGTGGAATGGAAAATTTTCGACTATTACTGTAAGTAAAATAATCACGGTAAGAGCTTCATTTTAAATAACATTCGTGCCAGGGTAAACGGCAATAACGACCAAAAATTTCATGTCAATCCGAGTATATTTACAAATGGTTACAGCACAGCCATACGGCCAGATGGACAGACAATCAGAAAGCAAAAAGAATTTTTAGCTTTGTTGGAAAGTGTTAAAAGGACTAGTGTTGATAAGAATACAAATATGTTTTTTTATGGAAGGAAAAGAAAAAAATTTCGGGTTTAAATATTTATTTTCTAAAATGCTATTTAATTTAAGACTTTTAAATATAAAATAACAAATCTCTCTCTCTCTCTCTCTCTCGGTGTGTGTATATATGTGTATGCGATGGCTAGAAAATTTTACCTCACGTAGAAGTCTAAACATTTAGGTGAAGATAATCCAAGACAGATCCTAATGCAGCTCAAGTTCAGATTATTAATAATTTAAGGACCAGGTTCCCTGTACTTTAAAAAAAAGTGTCGATCTACTAAAAAAACTTTAGTGTTCCTTGTAATTACTAAAAAATTTTTAGTAATCTTAGTCGGTTACAAGAAAATCTAAGAATTACTAGAAAAAAATTAGCAATGAATAAGAGTTAATAATTTTATATTTTTAATAGCTATTACTAAAACTCACTTGGTGTGGCCTTGATAGCATAGTGGTTATAGTAACGGACTCCAGGTTAAAAGTTCCCGGGTTCGATACTGGCCACTGCCAAATACGCCTCGAATATACGTAGTGTAAGTACTGGTTAATAAATGGATTACGAATATACTGTTGGAGCAGTAGCAATGTTTCGTGCTGCCATCTATTGCGGTTTTGCCGAAAATCGTCCGCTTCAGAAGTCTGGATGCAGCTTGAAGGAAACTCTTGCCCTTCGGGCCCACCTAATGGTTATTAAAAATAACTTTGGAGCTATTACTAAAATTTACTGGGTGGCTCATGCTAAAAATTTTTAAGTTAGTTATACAAAAATTTCTTTTGTTTAGTTTACAAAAGAAATGCTTGTTTCGCTTGCAAAAAAAAGTTTGTAATGGTTGCTAAAAAATTCTGTGGAACACAAATTTACTAAAAAATTTTTAGTAACCTCTTGAATTTTTTTTTTACAGTGTGGATCCCATAGAATTTTCATCCATTGAAATGGTACTTACTTGACCCCATTTCATGTAGTATTCTTCGTTTTGAGGGAGATTTCTCCACTTATCTATACTTACCTCTTTACTTTTCAGTTTTGGCTCTGGATCCTTGCGGCCCGTTTTAGGGCTCCTTTAGTTTTTTGTGATAATAAATTGTTACTAAATTGCTTCCATTTAATTCGATCTTTGTTTCTGGGATGCATGTTTAATTTATATGCTTTCAAGTTTTTTTATTCTATATAGGACATTGGGCTTCCTAGGGAATCACAAGGCCTGGCTCACACTGTAAAAAAAAAAAATCAAAAGGTTACTAAAATGTTTTTAGTAATTTTGTATTCCACAGATTTTTTTAGTAACCATTACAACCTTTTTTTTTTTTGCAAGTGAAACAAACATTTCTTTTGTAAATTGAACAAAAGAATTTTTTTGTATAACTAACTTAAATCTTTGTAGTATGGGCCACCAAGCAAATTTTAGTAATAGCTCCAAAATTCTTTTTAACAACCAGTACGTGTGCCCGAAGGGCAGGAGCTTCCTTCGAGCTGCATCCAGTGGGTAAAAAGACAGACTTCTGAATCGGAGGATTTTCGGCTAAGCCGCAATAGATGGCAGCACCAAACATTGTACCTGCTCCAACAGGATTTCCATAATCCCTTTATTTAACGCGTACTTACACTGCGTACACTCGGTACGTATTTGGTGGTGTCCAGCATCGAACCCGGGACCTTTCAGCCTCGAGTTCGGTGCTATGACCACTAGGCTATCACGGCCACACCAAGAGTGTTTTATTAATTGCTATTAAAAATATAAAACTATTAACTCTATTCGTTGCTAGCTTTTTTCTAGTAATTATTACAGATTTCCTTGTAACCAAGAAGATTACTAAAAATTTTTTAGTAATTGCATAGATCACTAATTTTTTTTTTTTTTTTTTTTTTTTTTTTTGTAGATCAACCTTTTTTTTACAGTGCAAGGCCCCTTAAACCCTTTGAAAGCCAAAAATCTTTAACTCTTTAAATTTCTTACCTTCTGAGAAAAAAATTCTAAAGTTTAGTCTTGAACTCTTCTTCCCGGACCAACATCCTAATATTTTTATTCTGACCCTAAAGCCCCTTTTTCAACGTTTACCCAATCAATTGGTGCATTTAAAAATACCATATTCTAACGTATAATTCATACTCTATGCTTATATTTGATGAATTAAAGGTGTAAAGTGCCATATAATAAAACATTTTAACCTGTTTTCATGTTTGGGCCCTGGTTTTAACTGTCAGTCATGTAACAAAGATACTTTACGTAGGTGTAAATTATTATGAATTTATATTTATTGTCAAAAATGAAAATTTCATTTCACAGCCTTAATTAATATTAATTGCAACAAATCAAAAAAATAAATTTTATATTCGATGCCAAAATAATAATGCACTAGTATAGCAGAAATGCATTTGGCTTTTCTATCAGAAACACTTTCAGCCTATTTATTTGCTCAAAAAGAACTTTATTGCAATCATCTCTGAAGAGCAATTTCTATTTATTCTGAACTATATAAAGGGCTTTTTCTATGTAAAAAGAGCAATCTGCGAAATGCCTTTTTTTTTTTTTTTTTTTTTTTTTTGCTGTTGTTAAAGTTTAATAATCTTTTAATCTTTCAGAAATATTAATGAAGTTGTCAAACAACTAAAAAAAAACATATTGGTCTGCAGAATAATGTAAGCGAAGAAATTCAGAAAAAAATAAATTATGTCATTATACTATAAATAAACTAAAGGAAGAAAAACATTTTGTTTTACACGTATTGATTATTAAATAACAATACAATTCTTTAAATATATACATAATATGTATTTAGTAAAACATTTTTTAATGATTTTGAAATATATATCTTACTAGCAGACATCGTGGCTTTCGTCGTTGAAGTATGACAATCGATATTTTTATGTCTAATTTTAATTTGAAAAAATTATACTTTTAGGAATAATTTTAAAATTTACCATTTAAGCCATAGTTTGACAAATTTTCTTTATTACACTGCATTAATCCTAAATGAGACTTAAATGAATGAGAACGTGAGATAATTCTAAATGTGTAATAATTTAGAAGATATTTTGAAAATTCTGATGCTCAATTCATACGCTTATTTCAGTTGTCGTTTGGAATTTTGAATTTTTTTAAAACGATATTCTTATTACATATTTACATCTCAAAATTAAACTCGATGTCAGATTCCAAGCTCCTTGTCTAACAGTCAGCCATCTCTCGAGGGGTACTTGCACCCCCATAAAATGCTTAAGTTGAAATAGGTGCTATCAACATTAATTTAACTATTCAATTTTGAAATAGCTTTGTTATTAACTAATATTCCATAGAAACGAAATCTAGAAATTTTAGAGGTTTTTTAGAACGTCTCTTATCCCTTAAATCTCCAGGTGGTATTGGCTAATGCATAAGATATAGCCTCTGTAGGATCAGAGTGTGTCATAATAGATTCTCAACTTTTACTTTTCTAATCCGTGTATTATTTCCAGAGATTGTGTGAAAATCATATATTAGGAATTTATTAGAACTCTTTTTGCTCCTTCTCTTCACTTCACAACATTTTAATTTCAAATTTACATTCGACTATTTTTTTTTTTGAGAAAATTTATATTTTATAAGTATCTACCATACCACATTCACCATACCATGACATAGTCTTTGGCCTTTTTGGTATCACAAAAATTGCAATGTAGAGTGTTTTTTGGTCCTGCACTTATCTGATGGTAGTAGCACCAACATAAATTATAGCTTATGTTTAAACATGTTTTATCCCCCAAAATTTCCAGCTATTGTCTTTTAAAATCGGTTTGGTTTTTTATAAGATTCTTTTAAAATCCTAATTTAGAACAATTTTAGAAAGATTTTTGTTCATTAAAACCTTTTGCATTTTGAATTTTGTTTCGAATGTTTTTAGAAAGCATTCGAACCATTTAAGTACTAATTATCATGCCAAATTTGAAAATGATACACTCTTCACTTGTAATAAAAACCGAAATTTAGATCATTTTTGCATTTGCAATCCCCAGGTGAAAGAACCAACTATATAAAATGTAGCCGATATTGTAGCAGGGACTGTCACCATCAATTTGCAACCATTAGTTTTGAAATTGATTTGATATTTCCATTACATAGTAATCGCAATCAATCGATAAATCAACGATTTTAGAACAAACAATTTCACACTTTTTAAATTTGAACATATATTTTTTCAAAACTGTCCTTAGAGAACTTTAGCATCTTATAAGGAATTACCTTGCCAAATATTACGTTCATAGCCTCTTTAGTATCACAAAAATCACAATTTTGAACGTATTTTGTTCATGTTCCATCTTGTACAATCATATCTCTTTCGATATCTTCTTTATACGATTTCGTTCACCTGTACCGTCAAATAACACACATTCACGAATTTAGAAAGGAATATATACTATTATGTTTCATTGAGTTGATTCTTTTTTGTATGAAAGTTGTTTCAACATAGGTCCAAAAATCTATCTCAGTATGTAAGATACGCTGAACCTTCTATTCATAAATAAAGCTATCAAATGCTAGCTTGTATCTATGAAAATTATTATAGTTACCACAGATAAAATACCGAATTCAAATCAAAACACTTTATAAAAAATGAACACGAAAGAAATAACTTATAAAAATTAATTTAAGGACAAAACTCTTTATCTCATCTAGTCCGACCATTAAGCTAATTACATAGATATACAAACAAATACTTAAAAGGCATTGAAATTATTTTCAATACCTTTTAAGTAATTATTTGTACATTTTAAGATTAATAGCAAGGTATAAATTTCATTAAGACACTGGTATAAAATCAGTGATTTGACGCATTGCTACCTAAAAATTACGCTTAAAAAAGTTTCCTTTAGACAAAGTAATTTAAAATGCACGACTTTTAAGTATCCAGCGTTTAGTACGTCAAATAAAACCCGATTTCTCTTCCAGCTTATAATGAGTTATTGACAGTGGTCACATTAAGGAAAGAAGGCCGACATATTCTTATGCAGTGTCCACTCTCAACAGTGGCCAATAGCTAATTTCTAAACCATTAGTCATAGACATATAGTTCCAATTGCAAAAATGCTATAAAAAAGGTAAAGAAGCTTTTTAAGCGATTTATGTCAAAAAAAAAAATATATTTAAAAAAATACGAAAATTAAATTTTTAGACGGTTTCCCTGTACTAAAAGTAATAATTAGTAAAAAATTTCTATCACTCTACTAAGCAATATAAAAGATGTCAAAATCATCTAACATGAAAATTGACCAAGTTATGAAAATTTAAATTTCATGACTTAAACCAGTTCTCTGTAACTAAGTGGAAATTCCTTGCTCCACTATGGAACACTGTTTCAAATAGGCTTTTCATTAAAAAATGACTTTTAAGTCTCCGTCTACGAAATGATAAAAAATATCCGGTGTGCAATTACTTTTGTCTCATTATCAACTATGTTTATGGTAAGTTACATTGAAATTTATAAAAAGATTGAAAAGAAATGGTGTTCAATGGATTGTCAGATACTACAATGCACGATCCTTATGAATCTCTGCTTACATATGACTCGCTGTGATTCATAAACATTATCTGTGACAAGATATATAACATTATATATGATGACTTTATATTAAAATAAAATATATGCGCCTATTTAAAAACGATACACCGTATTGAATTAATTTTTTATACATAACATTTTGTAGAATATTTTTGTTTTGCTTAACAAACGGAATATGAAATTTTAAATATGATTGATCAGATCTGAAAATTATATTTTAACTAGTTAAAAACATCTCTTTGTTAAATAAAGTTTTTAAAAAACTTAATTTAAATTTTCTTGCTTTTTACTTACCCATTATACGTAGTACAGGGTAAGTCTTGCAATCGTTTCGAAAATCGAAAAAAAATTTTGACGGATTTACACGTTTTAGATAGTCGAGATTCCGAAAAACATATTTTTAGAAAAAAAAAATTGCCGTTCGTCTGTCTATCTGTCTGTAAACGCTCTATCTCCCGAACAAATTGAGATAGACACTTGAAATTTTGTATGTAGTTAGTATGTAAGAATGGAACGAACCCTATTTAATATCAGCAACCTCGATTATCCGGAACTATTTTTTTCGGACTCTCGAAAAATTCGTTTTGATGAAAGATATGTAAAATTTTTCGAATGTTTTTGTTCTAAGGAATGGACGTAAAATGCAATAAAATAACACACATTTTGCATACACAACGAAGTCGATCGGATTATTAGTTGCCGAGATATTTGTAATCTTGTTTCCCACATTCTTCGATTATTCATGACCCTGTATTTCATTCAAATTTCAATTCAGAGGTATATTTTAATTGGAAATGAGACGCTTAATCCGACACAGTTAATTGTTAGTTAATAGAATTATTATTTTTGGAGTTATAAGGATGTTTCTTTTACGCAGTTCGGTACTACTTGAGTAGTTTGGGGTTTTATATAATTTGTCGAAATTGGTACATCAGCAGTTCTTTAATAAAGCATTACTATGTATATTAACAATATTTAAATTTTGTTTACGAATTGCAATGCATTGTATAAATAGTTTTCACATGTTTTATTTTCACATACATATCCATGATGGGTAAGTATTACGGTGGCCCCCAACGACTAGTTTTTATTTCAACTAAAGACAAATTGGACGAGATATTCAATTAAAAAAATGAAATTGCAAATTCATAGCAAATATCCTTTTCGTAAAGACAGAAAAAAGTGTGTTATCTACAAATAAAAATAACTATTATGTAAAATTTATTACCTCAAGACTGCATATTTCCCTTCTGCGACTGTTTACTTTTTTGTTAAATTTTAAAGCCACTTGCTTTACACACCCGTTACGAGAATTAATATCAATTCAGGTTAATCGTGGCATTAAATTTATTGCTTTCTGTTGTTAATGAGAATTTACTGGGTGAGTGAGTTTACAAACTAAGAGAAAACAATATACGGATTAGTCGCACTTTATGAAAAGTCTATAAGATTTCGATGACTGGTACTGTGATTTAGTGTTGTCGGAATATTTTGAACGCAAAATATAAATAAATATATGCTTATGATAAATAAAAAGCTTTTATGTAATATTATAAAAATGCAACGATAAGGGATGGTAATGAAAAAAGGGTATTTGTATTTTTATATGAATATTTAATTAATATGAAAACTTGTATCAGAAAAAATATTAAAAGAAAACTTTACTTTTAATAAATTTTGATGAACGGAGCTTAAATTGCTTCATTGAATTGTAGTATGCATATCTCTATTATATAAGCCAATCGTATCTGTGCGTAACGCATACGTCATTTTGCAAATCGCAACACTTTGAAATTTGAAAAACAATTACCGTTTTGTAACTTTACTACAACAGATTTTTTAACTTCTAAATATCGCACATTTTCAATTTTTCCACCTTCACACAGGGAAAAAATGTATTAAACGCGATTTATTTGAAAAATATATCTGAATTTATTTTTGAAGTAGTAATTTTTTGTAGTTTTTATTACCATTTTTCTAATCGTGGCAACAGAAGTACTACACTTCTATTAAAAGCAAAGGGGAAAAGGAAAAAAAAAAGATTATTGGATTTTATGTTGCCATTTTTGTATCAAAAGTGACAAAAAATGAAATTTAAATACGAGTTCTGTCAAAAATATCGTCTGTTATAAAACCTGGTGAATTTAGCTTTCATTTACAAATTTTAATTTACACTTAAAGGAATATAAATTGTTTAGAATTTGTTTCAGCTAAAAGCATTAATACTTCATGTTTTTAATCAAAATAGTCAAATTTAATAATCAATTTTTGAAAAAAGGCGAACACAGATATGAAAAGTGTATATAATAATTTTGATATGGTGAAAATGATATCAGGTTTAGATTTCCCAGGGGGAAAAAAATCTGTGAGTAAGTCAAAGAAGAATAGATTATGCATTTTATCGTTTTGGAATATTAGCATAAGAGCCTTAATTAATAACTTTTTCATAATAACAGATCTTTATTGCTTTTATTGCTTACATTTTTGAATAAAGTTTAATTTTAACAATTTCTACAACTGAGTTTTATAGAAATAGCATTTTGTTAATTTTAGGTTAAATATTATTTGTTTAAGATTTAAAATAATCAATATAAGGTAAATTTTTTTACAGTAACTAATTTTGTAGGTTCTCTGTTTTTTCCCAATAAAAACTAAAATGTTCTTTTTGTTACATTTTCACATCACTTCTTAATAGATGTAGCGTTTTTTGCGTTGAAAGCAAAATAATAAATGCTTGCATCTAAGCTGAATACCGCCTAAAATAAATGTTATTTTCACCAGAGTTTACAAAATACCTAAATGTGCATAAAAGGCAGTGTCACCAAGAAAGTGATAATTTTTCATAAATATTTAACTTAAAACTTTGCCAAAATCTGTAGATTGTTTACTTTTTTAAAGCTCTTAAATTTCCGATTCCGTTGATATACTTATTAAAAAAATATTTTAAGGGGGTTTGTAGTTTTAGATCAATATTTTTTAACGTAATTTACTATGCGCTTAAGGGATCGATTTAAAAAATATATTTTTTTTTATGTTATTTTGTTTGTAAAAAATGAATAAGTGTGTGAATAATTACTTTAGCTTCGGAACAGAGGAGGATAATATAGTTTTTACTAAAATCTCTGTTAATAAAGATATTTAATTTCCAACTTGATTTAAGAAAAGATTTGATGAAGAATATTACTGACTGTTTGTTTTAACTCACTGCTAAATGGTTAAACTTAATATGGTCATATACAAAAGAGTAATGTTACTCTTGGCAAAGATTACTCGGAATGGTTATATTTACAATAAAAAATATGCAAGAATTATTAAAAATATGAAAAATATTTTATAGTGTATAAAATATTAGAGTATAAAACATTTATAAATATACATAAATATTTATAAAATATAATAAATATACACACTTATTCAGAAATATCATTATTTTTTTTTCTTCCCGTTTATTCTTATTGCGTGTCAATAAACTCATTTCTTTTCTTATTTTGTGTAAAATTATCGTCTGCGGAATTGGTTCAAATTTCGATTACTTTTGATTATAAATTAGTTAAATAATAATCTTTTAAATAAAATTATCGTTTGCAGAATATTTGAGTCTGCTACTTTTAACCTGGAGGTCAGTCACTAAGTTCTGTTTACATAAAAGAATTGTGTAAGAAACTTAAAATTAGAGTTTTTTTACTTAAGCTAAGAGACTTGGAGACGGAGGGATTTTTTTTATGATTCGGGTTTAAGAGACTTGCGACTTTTTTTTAGATGGAATGTTTGTTCCGGGAGAGCATTTCCCACTCCATGTGATTGCATTTAAATAAACTATTTTGGAGCTTTCAATTTGTAATATTATGAAGCCTCTGCATTTATTTATTTACTAGCGAGCTACGCCCGCTAGCTGGGCCACTTTTTCCGAACGAACCTCGATATTAAGCAGTATATAACAAGCAAAAACCTTCATTTAATAAGCAAGTCTTGGTGCTCGAATCCTCAAGCACAAAAAAAGTAAATTAAAGAGCTATGGTTTTTATGCGCCCATTATTCCGTTAAAAATATGTGATTTCGCGCAGTGGGCGCTATGCGCCATGGTCGCCATCGTCCCGTTAAAAACATTTGGTTTTGCGCGGTAGGCGCTGCGCGCCCATAAGACATTTTCTCGTATTTTTTGGTTCATCAGAAGCAGACTTTTACGCAGATTCTGAATGTGTAATCAGTTTTTTTCTACTTTAAAAACTGTCTGCATGATGATTTAAGAAAAAACGCGCAAAAAAGTTTCGATAGTCCTGTTTTATTTCTAAGTTCAATATTTTAGCAAAAACTACGGTAAATATTCTACGGCAAGTCAAAAAAATTGATGCGGAAAAAAAGCAATTAGCACCGGTAGAAAAAGAGGTTTTCGGCTGTTTCTTCTTTTAGCCAAAGGGGGAAAATTCATGTCCTTCACCGCAAGGTAGCGCAGTGTTCTGCTTCGGAGCTCCGTTTGGGAATTGGGACATTTTTCGTTCCGATTCCTAAGGGGTTTTTAATTCATAACTTTTTTAATTTTTGTCCCACGGTCTCGAAAATGCCCGAAATGACTTCCCCGGAATTTTTCCAATCGAAAGACACCTTTCGCGACTTCCAACTCGCCCGCGTTGCGAACCGTAATCGGCTTCAAGGAGACAGACAGACAGAGGCGCACGGATTTTATTAGTATAGACTAGCGAGCTACGCCCGCTAGCTGGGCCACTTTTTCCAAATGAACCTCGATATTAAGCAATATTAAATAAACAAAAAATTTCATTTAATAAGCAAGTCTTGGTGTTCGAATCCTCAGCACAAAAAAAGTAAATTAAAGAGCTATGGTTGTTATGCGCCCATTATCCCGTTAAAATATGTGATTTCGCACAGTGGGTGGTACGGGCCCATCGTGCGAAGCCGGCCCACCGGCGCTACGCGCCATGGTCGCCATTGTCCCGTTAAAAATATTTGGTTTTGCACGGTTGGCGCTGCGCGTCCATAATACTTTTTCTCGTATTTTTTGGTTCATCAGAAGCAGACTTTTACGGAGATTCTGAATATGTAATCAGTTTTTTTCTACTTTAAAAACTGTCTGCATGATGGTTTAAGAAAAAACGCGCAAAAAAAAGTTTGGGTATTAAAAACTGCAAAAGACTGCTATAAAAAGAAAATAAGTAATTTCATTAATATTACAAACAACATAACTAATAAATAAATTTGGCAGCTCGTTTTCCGTTTGTACTAACAGAAATTAGTATTAATCACGTAAATCTTAGTTTACACAATATTCGTGTATGCTACCAAAAAGAAAAACTATGAAAATGAGCTACAGCGATTAATGCTCACATACAGAATAAATATACGAATAGCCAGTTACATCTGAGATCCTCAAAATATCAATTAGCAACACTATTACCTCTTAGTGAACATATCTTGCTGTGCTTAAATAGTTGTACTTATTATATTAATTAAACCGTTTTTAACCTTTTTTACCAATCAGTTATTTTTCTCTTATACATTCTTTGACAAAATGACACGGGAGAAAAAGGGGTTTTCGGCTGCTTCTTCTTTTAGCCAAAGGGGAAAAGTTCTGGTCGATCACCGCAAGGTGGCGCAGTGTTCTGCATGAGATGTCCGTTTGAGCCCCGTTTGGGAAATGTGACGTTTTCCGTTCCGATTCCCGACCGGTTTTTAATTCATAACTTTTTTAATTTTGGTCCCACGGTCTCGAAAATGCCCGAAATGACTTTCCCGGAATTTTTCCAATCGAAAGACACCCTTCGCGACTTCCAACTCGCCCGCGTTGCGAACTGTAATCGGCTTCAAGCAGACAGACAGACAGAGGCGCACGGATTTTATTAGTATAGACTAGCGAGCTACGCCCGCTAGCCCTGCCACTTTTTCCAAAGGAACCTCGATATTAAGCAATATTTAATAAACAAAAAAAATCATTTAATAAGCAAGTCTTGGTGTTCGAATCCTCAGCACAAAAAAAGTAAATTAAAGAGCTATGGTTGTTATGCGCCCATTATCCCGTTAAAATATGTGATTTCGCACAGTGGGTGGTACGGGCCCTTCGTGCGAAGCCGGCCCACCGGCGCTACGCGCCATGGTCGCCATTGTCCCGTTAAAAATATTTGGTTTTGCATGGTTGGCGCTGCGCGTCCATAATACAATTTCTCGTATTTTTTGGTTCATCAGAAGCAGACTTTTACGCAGATTCTGAATATGCAATCAGTTTTTTTCTACTTTAAAAACTGTCTGCATGATGATTTAAGAAAAAACGCGCAAAAAAAAGTTTGGGTATTAAACACTGCAAAAGACTGCTATAAAAAGAAAATAAGTAATTTCATTAATATCACAAACAACATAACTAATAAATAATTTTGGCAGCTCGTTTTCCGTTTGTACTAACAGAAATTAGTATTAATCGCGTAAATCTTAGGTTACACAATATTCGTGTATGCTACCAAAAAGAAAAAGTATGAAAATGAGCTACAACGATTAATACTCACATACAGAATAAATATATGAATAGCCAGTTACATCTGAGATCCTCAAAATATTAATTAGCAACACTATTACCTCTTAGTGAGCATATCTTGCTGTGCTTAAATAGTTGTACTTATTATATTAATTAAACCGTTTTTAACATTTTTTACCAATCGGTTATTTTTCTCTTATACATTCTTTGACAAAATGACACGGGAGAAAAAGGGGTTTTCGGCTGCTTCTTCTTTTAGCCAAAGGGGAAAAGTTCTGGTCGATCACCGCAAGGTGGCGCAGTGTTCTGCCTGAGAGGTCCGTTTGAGCCCCGTTTGGGAAATGTGACATTTTCCGTTCCGATTCCCGACCGGTTTTTAATTCATAACTTTTTTAATTTTGGTCCCACGGTCTCGAAAATGCCCGAAATGACTTTCCCGGAATTTTTCGAATCGAAAGACACCTCTCGCGACTTCCAACTCGCCCGCGTTGGGAACTGTAATCGGCTTCAAGCAGACAGACAGAGGCGCACGGATTTTATTAGTATAGACTTGCGAGCTACGCCCGCTAGCTGGGCCACTTTTTCCAAACGAACCTCGGTATTAAGCAGTATATAATAAGCAAAAAAATTCATTTAATAAGCAAGTCTTTGTGTTCGAATCCTCAGGCACAAAAAAAGTAAATTAAAGAGCCATGGTCCCATTAAAAATATGTGATTTCGCACTGTGGGCCACGTGCACTTGAAAAAAAAAGATTGTGGATCGGCGCTATGGTCGCTTCGCGCCCATAGTCCCGTTAAAAATATTTGGTTTTGCACGGTGGTTACTAAGCGCAGACATTTTTTCGTATTTTTTAGTTCATCAGAAGCAGATTTTTACGCAGATTCTGAATATCTAATCAGTTTTTTTTTTCTACTTTAAAAACTGTCTGCCTGATAGTTTAAGAAAAAAACGTGCAAAAAAAAAGTTTCGATAGTCCTATTTTATTTCTAAGTTCAATATTTTAGCGAAAACTACGGTAAATATTCTACGGCAAGTCAAAATTTGATGCATGAAAAAACGCAATTAGCGCCGGTAGAAATGGAGGTTTTCGGCTGTTTCTTCTTTTAGCCAAAGGGGAAAAATTCATTCCTTTACCGCAAGGTCGCGCAGTGTTCTGCCTCAGAGCTCCGTTTGATCGCCGTTTGGGATTTGAGACATTTTTCGTTCCGATTCCCAAGGGTTTTTTAATTCATAACTTTTTTAATTTTGGTCCCACGGTCTCGAAAATGCCCGAAATGACTTTCCCGGAATTTTTCCAATCGAAAGACAACTCTCGCGACTTCCAACTCGCCCGCGTTGGGAACTGTAATCGGCTTCAAGCAGACAGACAGAGGCGCACGGATTTTATTAGTATAGACTTGCGAGCTACGCCCGCTAGCTGGGCCACTTTTTCCAAACGAACCTCGGTATTAAGCAGTATATAATAAGCAAAAAAATTCATTTAATAAGCAAGTCTTTGTGTTCGAATCCTCAGGCACAAAAAAAGTAAATTAAAGAGCCATGGTCCCATTAAAAATATGTGATTTCGCACGGTGGGCCACGTGCACTTGAAAGAAAAAAGATTGTGAATCGGAGCTATGGTCGCTTCGCGCCCATAGTCCCTTTAAAAATATTTGGTTTTGCATGGTGGGCGCTAAGCGCGCATAAGACTTTTTTTCGTATTTTCAGTTCATCAGAAGCAGATTTTTACGCAGATTCTGAATATGTAATCAGTTTTTTTCTACTTTAAAAACTGTCTGCATGATGGTTTAAGAAAAAACGCGCAAAAAAAAGTTTCGATAGTCCTGTTTTATATCTAAGTTCAATATTTTAGCGAAAACTACGGTAAATATTCTACGGCAAGTCAAAAAAATTGATGCGGAGAAAAACGCAATTTGCGCCGGTAGAAAAAGGAGGTTTTCGGCTGTTTCTTCTTTTATCCAAAGGGGAAATATTCATTACCTTCACCGCAAGGTGGCACAGTGTTCTGCTTCGGAGCTCCGTTTGGGAATTGACACACTTTTCTTTCCGATTCCCGACCGGTTTTTAATTCATAACTTTCTTAATTTTGGTCCCACGGTCTCGAAAATGCACGAAATGACTTCCCCGGAATTTTTCCAATCGAAAGACACCTCTCGCGACTTCCAACTCGCCCGCTTTGCGAACTGTAATCGGCTTCAAGCAGACAGACAGAGGCGCACGGATTTTATTAGTATAGATTTCTCGCATGCTACGACTCCTGTGCTCTAAAACGGGAAATTCTGTGATGATACTTCTGGCTTTCAATCTCGGAATGTCATATATAAATGTATATATATACATATATTTATGTGTGTGTGTGTAGTAAAATAATATGCAAATAGCCAATTTATTCAATTACTTGAATGACTGGGACTTGAAATAACATCACACACAATTTTATTATAACTTTATACAGATAATTCTAGCTTGTATTTTCTTGAAAAACATTAAATTTGACATTTTAAAAGAACAATACAATTTCCTCAGAATAATACAATTAGGCCTTACTGTGTCTGTTTGTTTAACGTGTTTTATATCGATTCTTCAAGCAAGATAAAAATTAATGGATTGCATTTTTTCGTTTTTAAAATGTGTTCCCGTGCCTGTGCTCGTGATTTTTTATAATGTGAGCTTTCAAATCAATGATAAAAAATATACCAAAGAGTCACTTAATTTAACGATGGCACTCGTCTTGATGAAAATAAGTTATATTTAAATTTAAATCCTGCATATATATATATATATTCTTATTTTACTACTTCCAGGAAAATTCTCTATAATTGATTAAATCGCTTTAACTAAGCGATTATTTCAAATGATCTACATAATTTTTCAGTGTTCGTGATAATTAATATATACATGTATATATTTATGTATAAATATATACGCATAATATTTCTATAAATCATGCTAGTTGTAGAAAAGTAGCTCTGCAACAAAAAGTAACTTTTGTTACCATTTTGTTACTTGTTTATATTATGATTAACACAAAAAATCACAAACTGTATTTTTAAAATCTGCAATTAAAAAAAAGTATTTTTTTAAAAATTCATAATTTCTTTAAAAATACAGAGGTGACATATGTATGTAATTTTTTTTTCTGAAAATCAACGATGTTTCTATAAAATGCACACATTTTAAATAACTGAAATAAATTCTTGGAACAATTAATTAGTGAAGCATTCAAACAATAAATTTGTTTTTAAAAGTTCATGAATATGATACCTTTACACATATGTGAATGCGTATAAAATTTAAACAATTACAACGATTTTTTTTAATTCTTTTGTTCTATTAGGTATATCTTTTCACCTTTTGTTCTTACTTTATACTCTAAATGCATTATTATATATCAAACAAAATATGTTCGAAAGATCTCTTTTTTTCAGCTTTCTTAAATTCTTATTTTATTTATTCTCGCAATTTAAATTAAGAAATTTCAAGTTTAATTTTATGCAAACAGCATTAAATCAAAGTACAATCTTGCAGATGATGTTTACATTCGCCTTTGTTTCTTAAAATGAATAGATTTATGTATAAATTAAAATGTGATAATCTTTTTTATTTCTTTTCATGAATGTACAGATAAAAATAAAACAAAATATTTCCTCTGTATTGCATTGTTTTGCTTTTCCTCATGAAACATATTTTGAACTCTAGCTTGTTTTAAGAATTAAAAAACATGTTTTGATTCGTAAGTTGTTTTTGTTAAAAAGAAGAACTTGCATATTTTGATCATAATTATGTATGTCGTAAAGCAAACAAACTCTAAAAATTTATTTTATTTAAAATGTATTTCATTATCTGCGAAAATAAATTAATCTGTAAATTTCTATGAATTAAAAAAATAGAATTATTAAAATGTATGAAATAACCGAAATTGTTTTGTTTATTATTATTTTTTTATGAAAATATCCTATTCTATTTAAAATGTAGTCAAAAAGAATAATTTGACTAATTATTTTAGTTTTAAAATAAAAAGGAAATAATCCAGTTAAAATAATGGCATTCAGCTTGAAGGATTTCCGCACTAATTCCATGTTGTACTCTCATTTCAAAGAGTTATGCTCTCCAAGATAGAATTAAGTGTTCTCCGAAGATCAAGATTTTGCTAGTGCTTTATCCGGTATTACAGCTGGATATGACATACCTAGATTTTCCGTGGTTAATTTCATTTAACATCACTAATTTTTAAAAAACAATCTTCAGATTGATTTATAATAAACTTTGTGAACATTTTCACCGATTAAATAACACGAAATTTTTTTTTGAATTTAATAGCAGCAATGTATGATTTGTATGTTATTGATACGAGAGACATTCAATACATTCTTTGGTTAAATGCATATTCATAAAAATACATATGCGTCGAATTTATAACCTCCTCCTTTTTTGAAGTATGTTACAAAAGCAGCTAATTGGCAACATTGCTTTGAATTACAACTATGGTATTTTGAACCCTGCATTGCTACGTGATTTCAAGCCGTCTGTGTGCCCCCAACACCTCTTGCAAGTTTGTCGGTATGATTAAGAAACATCCTGTATATGAAATAAATTTAATTGGCAACTGAACAAACAAACAAAAAAATGCATGCAACAGGATGATCTTAGCCACTTATGATTCTAAATAGCGTTCTTAGTTCCACATTAAATTTAGATGCAAAAATTATATGTATATAAAATCCGTCCGTGTATAACGATTCCGGGGTCAACCCATCCACGAAAACAGAAAATATTGCGACCAATGACAAATTCCATTTCCATTGTGAAAAGTTACCTCCGATTTTAAAGGCTATCTATTTTCTGTCCAATGAAAACGTTCCATAGTGGAGCGCTCTCATTGGTCCGATTTACAGTGGGAGCTGTAAATGACGTCACTACATTTTACTTTTCTTTGAAATCTCTTCCCACTTTCAAACACAAAATTCACACTATTAAAAATTCGACTTATTTGCTGTAGCATCACTCCATCGCTTTTATAGAAAACGGTTACTTTACT
This sequence comes from Maratus speculifer, assembly GCA_964019185.1. NCBI lineage: Eukaryota > Metazoa > Arthropoda > Arachnida > Araneae > Salticidae > Maratus > Maratus speculifer. The sequence continues at coordinate 24,200,882 of OZ025294.1, read as the reverse complement.
GTGTTATGGAGCATTCTCATTGGTTATAAAAGAGACATTCTATAAAAGCTGTGGAATGACGCTGCAGCAAATGGGTCAAATTTTTAACAGTGCTCTTTTTAAAAATTGACTTTGTTGCTGCATCGTCACTCCCCGTCTTTTATAGGATACACTGCTAAAAATTTTCTATAAAAGCTGTATAATGACGATGCAGCAAAACGGTCAAATTTTTAACAGTGTTTAATTACAACTTTTTATTTAAGGAAAGTGAAGGTGCGTTTTAAATGCAGTATTGTTATAATTTTTATATTCGAGTTGCTTTTATTTTTATATATTTTTTATTTATTTATTTATTTATTTATTGCAGTTAATCACGGTTTTAATCACGATTGTTTACTCTTTATTGTTGACATTTGTTTTCGATCTTATAAAGTATTTTCTTTTAAGAATTAGTTAATGGTGTAAAATAGTTAAATAGCATTACACTAATTTACAGTACATCTGTTGCCGAAAAAATTTTAGCTGTTGCTGACTACATATGATGTGCTATTTTCAAAAATATAATTAGAATATTTCAATCAGCTCTAGTTTATGAGTTTCAGCTATGTAGGTATTAAAAAGAAAAAACCCTTATTTACTAACAAAAACCTTACTAAAAGAAGTATTAATCATTGAGTTTAAAAAAACTTTGTTTTAAAGCTCTTCTCTGATGTGTAGGCTTTGGAAAATGACATATCAGAGACCAACAACAGTCAGACATCATATTCGTATCCCAGGAACTCTGATAGCGCTCTTCCATGCGTAAGTCCTGATGCATACGATCTCTCTGCTCTTCGCTCATATCTCCTATTTTTTCCGGAAACCTGTCCAGGTGACTATGGAGGAAGTGGAGTTTTATGCTCATATTGCACCCCATATTTTTAAATTGTAGCAGAAGGTCTTCTACAAGTTCAATATAATTTTCAGATTTTTTATTTCCGATAAAACCTAATTTTAGTAAGTGAGAAAGCAATTTTTTTCTTTATGTCTTGGTGCTAACAATTCTGAAGCTTGTTTAGAAAGATTAATCTCTTACAAGATCATCTAACTCATTTTGGGAAAAGCATTTTGACTCATTTGACATACCTTCCAAATCAGCATCATTTTTGTGATGAGCTTGGTCCTTCAATGTCCTGTTCTAATAGTTCAGATATATTTTTAGCCTCTGAAGAGTCAAGTGAACGCTGCAGTGGACGTTGAACACAACATGTACTTGGGTACTGCCATTTAGCAAGACTTTTAGTCTTTAAACCGTTTACGTTCACGCTACAAGAACAACAGTCTTCGAGATGGTTTCTTGGATTTCGCTAAATAGTCAGCGTTCCTGGCACTTCTTTTACCACTTTTGCGTATCTTAAATGTTCCACACACGATTTACAAACAAAATTGAGAGGCCGAGACTTCTCATTTTTATCCAAGAGCATCCCTAAATACTCAAAATAGATATTTTCCCCCAACTCTGATATGACTTTTCTACAATTGTTAAACACATATTCTCTGCATATATAGCAAAAATTATCTGGATTGTTTAAACAACGTCTTTTTGAACTACTCATGACGCAAAAACTTGAGAAATTAATTTTACCACAGTAAAATACGCCTGTTATCAATTAATATATATGCTTAAATGATAAAAATCAAAAACAAATTAACTCGAGCTGCTCAATATATTTTGCTGTTACATTTGACAAAAACAAGTCATAAGTGAACATTATCAATCACAGAATTCGCAGCAACAGACAAAAAGTTTAATTTTGTATACTAGTGTTATTAGTGCATGTTTTGCATTATTAGTGAATATTAATTTGCATGTTTTTTATGAAATATTTACTGTAATTTTGTGAGTGAAATTCATTTATCAGCACATTCTATGCCATTATTATGCGAATATGAGAGGGTATCCAAATTATTAATTGAATGAGTAAAAACTCATTCAATTAATAATTTGGATACCCTCTCATATTCACCTGGAAATGGCCAAAATGGGAAATTTTTTTATACATGTTGGAGATTTTTATTATTTTCTCTCAGTATTTTTAAATATTTTTTGGCTGTAGTTTCACATTGTATTAATTTATAATAGATTTTTTGCCTTATTTTATTCTTTTAAAATTTATGTAAGGTACCCTGGGGTAATAACGCCACGTTAAGGTTCTGCGAATTTTCACGGCTTAGTTTTAGATTGTATTTTTCAAACAAATATAGGATCTGATACAGCAACTCATTGACTATCTATATAAAATAAAATAATTTAACAGATATGCATTCATAAAATGTAATGGCGTTTTTCCTTGACCAATGCTATTTGGCGTTATTACCCACCTATATGGGTAATAACGCCATGCAAACAAAACTATGAAATAAGATAGAATAATGGCATCTAGATTGCCCAATTCGAAAAATACAAACTCTACAAACTTAGAAGATGACAAATTGCATTCTAAGCTATTGAAAATGTTCAATTTTTTGTGAAAGTGTAAGAAAAATAAAGGTGTGGTTTGGGAGGGGGGATGAGGCAAAAGAATATCAGACCGTGAGCTTCTTTTTGCTTAAAAAGGACCGCTTAAATAGAAATATGAGAAACATTGTACAGTTTTAACTGTGTTTATTTGAATCAGTATTTAGGATGTAGCTCGGCCACTGTAGGGAATCAACCGGAGTATTAATGCAAAGGATTGGCGTTATTACCCCGGTATAGTTATTGCGCAGTGCATTTTAAATTACAAATTATCTCGAGAAGATATCCAAAATCTTCAACAACATTTTAAAAGTACATGAAATGCACTACAAATTTATGTAATAAACAAAGTATTTCCGGATAAAAAGATAGTCTTCACATCACAACACGTATCTCGCAAATTTTAGATCTAGCGTTAATTTTAGTTGTTTGTAAAAACAATAAGACCTAAAAATGAAACAAATTAACTTGAAGCTGTTTTTTGCGATTTATATGACTCAAAACCCTTCTGCGCAGAGCACATAGGTGTCATTTACCTGATTATTTCATAATTATGCAAAATATAAGCACTTGGCGTTATTACCCCGCATGGCGTTATTACCCCAGGGTACCTTATTTACCATTTTTCATTACAATCCCTCCCCATCCACCAGATAGTTTTGTTATAGTTTTAAATGCAGATTTCTGTTGATTTTTTTTTTAGATTTTTTTCCCATGTTTAATCTTTGAATTTGTTTAAGCCTAAAGTGGCTATGAATTACCACAGTTATTGTAATGTTTTATAATCCTTTATAAAATGCAAACATGTCATTTTAACGGGCTGTTTTCTAGTCTCTATATAATAGTTTTTGGAGTTAACCAGGTTTCATTGCAACTACTTTCTTTCATGATTTGTTTTACGAAATCAAATATCTTGTGACATTAATTTGAAGGAAATTAAACTACATTTATTTCGCAAACATGCGATCAGCATGATAAAAATTAATGCCAGAACAAATAATATAACGATATTCGATAATAATTCTGACAGTTAATATGAGTTTAAACCGTAATGACTTAATAGTCTGTGCGAGAAACAGAAATCTTGGAAATGGCTGATGATTATATGTCAGTGATACACTACTGGACATTAAAATTGCTAAACCATGAAGGTGACATGGTACAGATGTGAAATTTAAAGACAGGAAGAAGATGCTGTGATATGCAAATGATTAGCTTTTCAGCGTATTCTGACAAAGCAGGTGCCTGTAGCGACACCTACAATGTGTTTAAATGAAGAAGTTGTTTAGCCGGTTTCTCAAGCAGAAATTGCATTTGAGCATTGTTGTCTGAAAAAATTGCGTGATTCCTTGTGTAAGAAGGAGAAATGCGTACCAGCATGTTTTGACCTTGATAGAGGTCGAATTGTATCCTACCGGGATTGCGGTTTATCGGTACCGTAGTATTGCTGTTCGTGTTGGTCGAGATCCAATGGCTGTTCGCAGAATATGGAATCGATGAATTCAGGATGGTAATACGGAACGCCGTATGGAATCTCAACAGCACCCTATCATTAGCATCCGAGAAGACAGGCATGTTATCCGTATAGCCATTATGGATCGTGCAACTACATCACGAGCCCTGATTCAAGAAATGGGCTCATTTGCAAGACAAAAAGTGTCTGCACGAACAGAGTTCAACGACGTTTGCAGTACCATAGACTCTCAGCTCGGAGACCATGGCTGCGACTTCCCTTGACGCTACGTCATGCACAGCAGCAACTTAAATTTTGTGATCAAGGACGAATCTTGGTGCACGAATGGTGAGGAGTCATTTTTTCAGATGAATCCAGGTTTTATTTTCGACATCAGGATGGTCGCATTCATGTTTGGCGGCATCGTGGTGAACAAACATTGGTAGCATGCATTTGTCATCGTCATACTGGCCCATCACCTTGCGTGATGGTATGGGCTGCCTTTGGATACATGTCTCGGTCATTTCTTGTTCTCATTAATGGCACTTTGAACAGTACACGTTACATTTCTGATATTTTAAGACCCGTAGCTCTACCCTTTATTTGAGACCCTCGAAACCCTACGTTTTAGCAGAATAATGCCCGACCGCATGTTTTCGGAATTGTTCGGACCTTCCTTGATACGGAAAATGTTTGGCTGTTACCCTGGCCAGTACGTTTCCGAGGTCTCTCTCCAATAGAAAACGTCTAATCAATGGTCGCCGAGCGACTGGCTCATAACCATACCCCAATCACTAAGGTTGATGAACTGTGGAATTGCGTTGAAGCTGCATGGGCATCTGTACCTGTACATGCCATCCAAGTTTTGTTTGACTCAATGCCCAGGCGTATAAGTGCTTTTAATTCTGCCCAAAATGATTGTTCTGGGTACTGATTTCTCAGGATTTATGCACCCAAATTTCTTGCAAATTTAATCATTTGTTATTTCTATCATAATATATTTGTCCAATAAATATCATTTTGTTATCTGCATTTCTTCCTGGTGTAGCAATTTTAATGGCCAGTATGTAGATTAACAGAAATCAAATGAATGAGACTGTTAATCTGTTTACGGAACTTTAAAGATATTCGATCTTTTGTAGAAAGATCTTCGATAAAGCAAATTTTTGACGTAATAATAAAGAACTCAATGAAGAAAATCGATCCTATCAAAAAACTGCCAATTTTTCTGAAAAATTTTAAAAAATCTTCAGTTTTATGAAAAATTAAGCAAATTTTAAAATGTATCTTCTCGTACAATGTGGAACCTTTTGGTCTATTTTTTAAATTTTCCGCAGACATTTTCTGCATAGTTTTAAGTATCGGATTATTGATACGATATTTAGTTTGGGAGGGAAAATAACGTGCTAATAAATTTAAAATTATCGTAAAAACTCTCTTTATTTGACATTTTTATTTGTAAAAAAGTAATTTTTAATTTATTGTAAATTCAGTATTTAGTTCTATCAAATATACCTCAGGGAACAATGAAAATCGAGTTAACTGAAAATACACATGGACGTTTTATCACTCTCAGCATGCTTATTCGTCGAAAAAACATAAACTTAGAAAAATAACTGTTAAGTGAAGTGGATTGTAGCTTTTGAAAATACCGTTATGTAAAGAAAAAAATAAAATAAACTGTATTTTACAATATCTGGTTCTTTACAATCCTTTTTTTCTGAATGTGCTAGTAATAATAAAATATAAATAAACATAAAAAGAAGGAAATCGATATTTTTGCAATTTTTTCCTAATGAAGGATACCAAGATCCATTAAATTGACCTTTCTTCAAAACTTAAGAAATTTGAATTTGTAAGATATTTAATCTATAAATAATAAAAGAAAAAAATACTTATCTTAAATAAAACATTCGAAAAATTTATTTTGTATTTTATTAAAAACTGTTTACATCTTTTTATTTCATTAGTTTCATCTTTGCAATTATTAGAATATATAGCTCTTAAGTTTTATTGACATTCACTGATCAAAAAAATATTCGCAAATGTTATTGCGTAAGTGGATTTACTTTCTTGAAAGAAAAATTCCAATGCAAAAAAAGGCAACCACGCACTTATCAATTTAAAAATATCTAATAGCTAAATTTACTTCATATTATTTGAAACACACGAATGCAATTAAATATATCGATACCCGATATCGATTTCATTCAGTAACATGGAAAAGCAGCTGACATATTTATCAGGTTATTTACTCCAAGAATAGAAATCTTGTGAACAGCTGATTATTTGGCAGCGATAGCTTAACGAGACGTCAAATAGAATCTAATTTCCGGTTAAGATCCCATTCTTCGAACTTTTGATCATCGATCTTCCTTCACGCAACATAAAGATTTCGTTGAGAAAGAAGAGATTACACTAAAAAAAAAAAATAAAGCTAATTAAAAAAAATATTTACTGGATGTATATTATAAATACCAAATGTGTCTGTATATAATACTGATGTCACTTTTCATGAGGGTGTCAATAATAATGGTAGATAATTAATATTTACTAACTATTATTGAAAATTTTCAAACTTTTAAATACGCTCATTTTATATTTTTACAGAATCGAATAGAAAAAAAAACATATTATTATTATAAAGATCTTTGAAATTGTTAGAATATATAACTAAAAACCAACTTATTATTAAAAAAAAAATATTTGCAAAAGTTATTGCATAAATGGTTTTATTTTTTAAAAACAAAAAATACCACGAAAAAAAAAGTCAAACACACACTTATCAATTTAAAAATATCTAATCACCGAATTTACTTCATATTAATTAAAGAACGCGAATGCAATTAAAGATATCGATACCCGATATCGATTTCGTTTAGTAACATGGAAAACCATCTGACATATTTATCAGGTTCTTTACTCAAAGAATGGAAATCTTGTGAACAGCTGATTATTTGTCAGTGATAGCTTAACGAGACGAGAACTAGAATATAATTTCCTGTTAATATCCCATTCTTCGAACTTTTGGTCATTGATATTCCTTCACGCAACATAAAGATTTCGTGGGGAAAGAAGAGATTACACTAAACGAAATAAAGTCAATTTAAATAAAATAATTACTGTATGCATACATTTTAAATATCAAATGTGTCTATATGTAGTACTGATATCATTTTTTATGATGGTGTCAATAATAATGGCAGGTAATTAATATTTATTAACTTTTATTGAAACTTTTGGAACTTTTAAAAACGGTCATTTTCTAGTTTTACGCCGTCGAATAGGAAAAAGAAACATATTATCATTATTATCAAAATCTTTGCAATTGTGAGAATGTATAACTCATTAGTTTTTTTTTAAACTCACTCATTAATAAAAAAAAATATTCGAAAATTTTATTGCGTAAGTGGATTTACTTTCTGGAAAGAAAAATTACAATGCGAAAAAGGCAACCACGCACTTATCAATATAAAAATATCTAATCACGAAATTTACTTCACGCGAATGCAATTAAATATATTGATACCCAATATCTATTTCGTTTAGTAACATGAAAATGTGGCCGACATATTTATCAGGTTCTTTACTCCAAGAACAGAAATCTTGTGAACAGCTGATTATTTGGCAGCAATAGCTTAACGAGACGTGAACTAGAATCTAATTTCCGGTTAATATCCCATTCTTCGAGATTTTGGTCATTGATCTTCCTTCACGCAACATAAAGATTTCATGGGGAAAGCAGAGATTACACTAAACAAAATAAAGCTAATTTAAATAAAATAATTACTGTATGCATACATTTTAAATATCAAATGTGTCTATATGTAATACTGATATCATTTTTCGTGATGGTGTTGATAATAATGGCAGATAATTAATATTTACTAACTTTAATTGAAACTTTTGACTTTTAAACACGTTTATTTTCTATTTTTACACCGAATAGGAAAAATAAACACATTATCATTATTATCAAAATCTTTGCAACTATTAGAATATATATCTCATTAGTTTGTACAAGAACCCACTCATTAATAAAACATATTCGCAAATTTTATTGCGTAAGTTGATTTACTTTCTAGAAAGAAAAAATACAATGCAAAAAATGCAACCACCCACTTATCAACATAAAAATATCTAATCACCAAATTTACTTCACGCGAATTCATTTAAATATATTGATGCCCGATATCAGTTTCGTTTAGTAACATGGAAAAGTGGCCGACATATTTATCAGGTTCTTTATTCCAATAACAGAAATCTTGTAAACAGCTGATTATTTGGCAGCGATAGCTTAACGAGACGTGAACTAGAATCTAATTTCCGGTTAATATCCCATTCTTCGAAATTTTGGTCATTGTTCTTCCTTCACGCAAAATAAAGATTTCGTGGGGAAAGAAGAGTTTAAGCGAAATAAAGCTAATTTAAATAAAATATTTACTGTATGTATGTTATAAATATCAAATGTGTCTGTATGTAATACTGATATCATTTTTCATGACGATGTCAAAAATAAATAATGGCAAATATTAATACTTATTAATTTTTATTGAAAATTTTCGAACTTTTAAATACGCTCATTTTCTATTTTTACACAGTCGAATAGGGGAAAAAAACATAGTACCCTAGTACACTGTAAAAAAAAAGAGTCGATCTACTAAAAAACTTTAGTGATCTTTGTAATTACTAAAAAATTTTTAGTAATCTTAGTCGGTTACAAAAAAAATCTGTAAGAATTACTAGAAAAAAACTTAGCAACGAATAGAGTTAATAGTTTTATATTTTTAATAGCTGTTACTAAAACTCAGTTGGTGTGACCTTGATAGCATAGTGGTTATAGTAAGGAACTCCAGGCTAAAAGGTGCCGGGTTCGAAACTTACCACCGCCAATTACGCCCCGAATGTATGTAGTGTCTCGTTAATAAAGGGATTATGAAAATCCTGTCGGAGCAGGTAGGAGTGTTTGGTGCTGCCATCTATTGCGGTTTTGCCGAAAATATTCCGCTTCAGAAATCTGGATGCGGGCGCATGTATTGGTTATTGAAAATAATTTTGCAGCTATTACTAAAATTTGCTTGGTGGCGCATACTAAAAATTTTTAAGTTATTTATACAAAAAATTCTTTTGTTGAGTTTACAAAAGAAATGCTTGTTTCACTTCCAAAAAAAAGTTTGTAATGGTTACTAAAAAATTCCGTGGAATACAAATTTACTAAGAAATTTTTAGTAACCTCTTGAATTTTTTTTTTTTTTACAGTGTAGCAAACCATTATTGGTCCAACGTTGCGCAAATATTTCAATTTTTTGAAATATTGGCACAAACGACATTGCACTAAACGAAATAAAGCTAATTTAAATAAAATATTTACTGTATTTATATTACAAAAATCAAATATGTCTGGGAAAAAGCGGAAAATATGCGTAAAATTACAATAAAAACTGATCTTATTTGATATTTTTATTATTTTTTAATTACTGTATTGTAAATTCGGTGATTAGTTTTATCAAAAACACCATAAGAAACAATACAAATTGAGTCAATTTAGAAATACACATGAACGTTCAACACATAGAACAATCCTATTCGTAAAATAATAATAGTAATGATAAAGTTCCTATAAATTAAGTTAATTGTGGCATTTAAAGGATAGCTATGTAGAAAAATCCTTTGAAGCTGCATTTACAAAACCCGGATCTTTATAAAGCTTCTAATAAAGTGTAAATTAAGCAATATATATATATATATATATATATATATATACATATATATATATATATATACATATATATATATATATATATATATATATATATATATATATATATATATATATATATATATATATATATATATATATATATATATATATTATAATTTCGTCATTTTTCTACAAATGAAGGGTATCGAATCCCTTTAGCTCCCCTTGAAAACATCTTTCTTCAAAATTTGAGATACTTGCATGAATATCTCTAAATAAAATGATAAAAAATACTTATTTTAAATAAATCATTTGGAAAAATAAATTTGCCTTTTATTCCAAAATATATATTTTTTTCTACTTCATTAATTTCATCTTTGAAATTATTAGAATATATAATTCATGAGTTTTTATTTTCTAAAAGTAAAAATTACAATGCAAAAAAGGTGCAACCACGCACTTATAAATTTAATAACATCTAATCACCAAATTTACTTCATATTTATTGAAACACGCGAATGCAATTAAAAATATTGACACCCGATATCGATTTCGTTTAGTAACATGGAAAAGCAGCTGATATATTTATCAAGTTCTTTACTCCAAGAATAGAAATCTTGTGAACAGCTGATTATTTGGCACCGATAGCTTAACGAGACGTGAAAAGAATCTAATTTCCGGTTAATATCCCATTCTTCGAACTTTTGGTCATTGATCTTCCTTTACGCAACATAAAGATTTCGAGGAGAAAGAAGAGATTACACTAAACGAAATAAAGCTTATTTAAATAAAATATTTACTGTATGTATATTACAGATATCAAATGAGTCTGTATGTAATGCTAAATGTCATTTTCATGATGGTGTCAATAATAATGGCAGAAAATTAATATTTACTAATTTTTATTGAAATTTTTCAAATTTTTAAATACGCTCATTTTCCATTTTTACACCGTCGAATAGGAAAAAAGTATTATCAATATTTTAAAATAGCAAATAAAGCCTTTGTGCACAAATGTTTAAAGATAGAAAAAAAAGATTATAAATTCACAAATAAAGAATGAGAAGGTAGCAGCAAATAGCTATAATTTCGAATCTGTTATCGAGATTCTTCATCAGTGCAAAACTCAGCGAGCTAAAAAATAGCAAAACTGAGCAAAGAGACAGAGAGACGCAGGCTTATATACCCGCTATGGGAATAATCCCGCCTAAAGAAAAGCAACCAATGAGAAGAAAGCAGCTAAAACAACTGGGAGGACAAGTAGCGACATCTATCGGAGAACAAGGAAAACAAAAACCAAAAAGCAAGTGGAAAAAAAAAAGTATTAAATTACAGATTTCCAAATACTTGGAAAACAAGGAGTACTAGTTAAGTCATTGACTAAGGAGTGAGAATTTTTTATGATGTGATAAGCTTCCCAAAAATCAAGATCAAGAATGGAAGGACATTTATGGATGATGGTGGCTGAAGAAAAGTTAAACTTATGTTGTGAAGACCAACAATGTTGAGCAATAGAGGAACGTTTAAGCTCTTGATTTTTGACATACCTTTTATGTTCCATTAAACGAAATCTCAGAGCACGTTTAGTATGACCAATATAAGAAAGACCTCATTGGCAAGAAATTTGGTAAATACCCCAGTTATCTAAGCGATCAATGGGGTGCTTAAGATTTGAAAAAGCAATTTTTTTAACAGGAGAAAAAATAACATTGAAATCGAACCTTTTTAAAATTTTAGCAACTTGCTGACTGATTTTGGGGAAAAAAGGCAAAAGAACCAAAGCATTAGAGTTCGGATTAAAGTTTTTTCTTTCAGATTGGGTGGATTTTGTCAATTTTCTATGAATTGAATCTATAATATTAGGGGAATAACCAGGATCAACAGCAAGCTTTTAGATAATTAGATGATTACATTTTTAAATCAATAATTTATAAGTTTTGGGGTGGATGACTGGACGTTGTTGAATTTTTAGCAAGTAATTATATTTAGTTTGCACCGTTAAAAACTTTGTACTAGTTTGAACCAAATTTTGGTGCTCAGTATCTGTAACTATAAGATGTTGTAATCTCACACTAAAATTTGCAGCCTCCTATTTAATACTTATTCATACTGTTGGAACTATGCGTCAACAGCGGATCTAAATATTAGTTCAAGATTTCATCATCTTACACTTGCAGTTATTGAGCATCAAAATTCGGTTCAAAATGAGACAAGATTTTTAACAATGTACTTAAATGTATGGAAGTCTGTAGTTACAATATTTTTTTGTATTATTGTCAATGATGTATGCGTGATATCTATGGAAAACGACATTATCTGCAGTCTCTTAAGTATAAAAATAAATAAATAAATGGTACACTTGTTCAAATTTTTATTCCTTAAAAATTTTACACTCAATAGAGAGAAAACATATTCAAGTTTGACCTTGACCATCGAAGTAAAGCTCAGACGTTCTACCAACTTAACCAACTTTGAACGATACCAAACCTGAAATTTCTCACTATTACATTTTGGCGAGGTGGAAATAATAAAATATATTTTTCCGTGTGACACCGACTTTCGAGAAAAAAAAAACGGAATTAAAGAGAATCCATTATCAATGAGATTAAATAAGTTAGGATGGGTATCGTTCAGCTAGTAGAATGTCTGTGAGCTATACGGATGTCCTGGGTTTGAGTCACAATTTGGTCACCTTTTCACTCTGTTATCTATGCGCCTTTAAAGCAATTAAAATTTGAAATATTATTGAATGTAAGATATGAGAAATTTTCAACCAAAAATCTTCCATAAATGATATAGATTTCGTAAATTGAACGTCCAACAAATTTATTTCTTGATGTTATAAAAACTGAATCAGAGTCTAATTTAATGCACATGAGGCCAGATAGTGTACTTTGGAGATAATTAAAAAAGCAACAACCTTCTAAAAAGAAAACTGTATTATATATAATATTTTTCACTTATTTCATAAAAATGTCATCATATTCTAAATTTTTTATCAATTTTATAGGAAGCTGATGTTTGTCATCATTACTTATTAAATTTGAATATTTAAATGGGAGAACATCATATGCAACAGGGTATTATTTTACATAGTATGAAATGAAATAATGTTGGGGGATATGGCAAACCACAAAGTTAAAAATATATTGCTGTAATCAATCGCAAAACTTAAGGACTGCATATGTAACAATATACAAGTATTTTATTGAGGAAATAAGCTAGTTAGATGTACCAATTCCGAAACTTTCTTTGATCTCACACACCTTAAAATTTCAAAAAAAATATTACCAATGTTAATACTTCAATATTAACATGCTAGGGCCAAATTTGATTTCTATCTGTTTCAGTCAATTAACCTTTGTAAAACCGATTTAATGTCAAACACAATATGTACTAAAATCAATGGTTTTCCCTTCTTCTGTTGTCACCTGTTGTTCTCGAACAGCTTGCTTAGCGAACCCGCGAATGGAGAATAAAACTACAAAAATCGAGAAAACTTTATAAAATCAATACCACAATGTCCTTATTGAGCGAAATATTTCCAAATTCAAGAAAAATCTGTTTGCGAAGTGCTTAGTTTTATACACCTTTCGATACAACAGCAATGAAAATAGCATAGACATCACTATTATAATGTCCCCTTCTGCCAGATTGTTTTTCAAATTTGAGTAGGACCTGTTAACTAAGGCAAGAAGCATGCAAAAAAAAAGTTCAGTTTTATTGAGAACGTTATACAAGTTTCGATTCTACAAAAACGAAAATAGCACAAAATTGGAAACAGTGTCCTATTCCAATAGAATGTTTTTCAGATTCTGGGAGGACCTACTAATCATACTTAGAAACATATTGAAAAATATAATTCAATTATATACATAACTTCAAAGAGTATTTAATGGTACACTATTGAAAATAATACAAAACTCGTTATTACAACGCCCTCTTCCAGCTAAATACTTTAAATTGAAGGAAGATCTGCTGTCTTCAATCCAAACATACAGAAAAAAAATTCAAGTCTTTTTATAGCTTCATACTGTCTCGATTGTACAATGTCGACGCACGGACAGATGGACACACTACAGAGATACATTTTGTACATACATAGTTTTTGAGATCTCTCATCCCCAAAACGTGTAAATATATCGAAAACCAGTTGTTGAAAAAAATTTCGTATACAATACTTTCTTCTATTGAAAACAGAAGAGAGTAAAAAACACGTACTTGCTTGTTAGTTTACATTATAAAGAACAACCACCGTTATATATCTCTACTGTACCAATCATTGTGAATGCCATCTTCAGGCACGTTTATTTAGAAGCGAATTTTGTCATCCTGTATTTGCGTCAATATTACTTCAGTATTTTTCTTGCAATTTTATTTTAAGTTTTTTATGGAAACTTATTCCGAAATTTCTCATTTAATTTCATGTAATTTTTAAAAAATAAATTCAGCAATGGGAATAACTTTTTTTCAAAACAGATTAGGCTATTTAAGTTTGTATATCATATGCTTTCTGATAAGATGACGAAAAAGTATTTTAATTATATTCATATTAAATGCATATAATGTGCAATATTTCTAAAATACACTAAAATCAACTCTGCTTTTTATAACAAAAATGAAACAGTTGGGTATTTTTTATCTTTTCAGAAACTCTTCCCTTGCATTTTTCTTTCGATTAATATCGCTATCATAGTATCTTATGTGAATCATTAATATTTTTGAAGGCCTGCCTTACTTGGGGAAAACAAATATCTTACTTTTAAAACAAAAATCTTACTTTGTAGTTTGCCACAAGTAAATCACATATGAGAAATGATTGCTACATATTTCCTTTAACTAGAAATAACAAACAACGCGTGTCTTCTCTGTTACCAAAACTGAACTTATTTTTGAAAGCTGAATTTATTTTGGAAATTTAATACATTTTTCGATAGCATGAATAATGTATTATAAAAATATTTTATACAGAGGCATTAAGAAATAAACTACGTGCTTTTGTCAAAGAAAACTGGAATCTATATTTATAATAAATTTTCAATATAGTTTCATTTTTCTTATTCTATTTTATGTGGAACATAATTTCTGCTATTATATAATAATAAGACCTTATTTAAAGCAGAATAATTTAATTGCTTTAGTTAAAAGGACAAAAGAACTTATTATAATATTGACAATTAACAAACAGGAATTCGTATAGTTTTATAAACTTCAAATTCCGAATAGTTGATTTCGTTTATGATACAGTAAAAAAAATTCTTACCTTGTATGTTTCATAGAATATCGCGAATGTAAGCATGTTACTAATCAACGAAATTATTTTTTCTCTAAATCAACTTAATACTATTTTGTCTTTTATAATTAAAGAACTGATCATAATTAGTTTGTTTCTGTGATCTAAATGCAGATTATAAAAGCGTTCTCTGTAGTTTTCAATATATTTTAAATGTGTGATAAAAGACGCTATTCTATATTGATTCCCAAAACAGTGTAACCATTTAAATATATTAAAACTATTCAAAAGTATACAGACTGTTCATTTGAAAGCTACGTAAAAAAGATTGAATTTCTTGAAAGAACTTTACACTGTATTTTAGTTATACTATTCCAAAACATTTATAAGGTTTGTGTTCCTGTCAATTTGTATTTACGAGGAGAGTCGTTGCCAAAATGTACCAATATTTGTTTAAAAAAACATGGCTTTTTAGGTAAAAGTGTTTTAACTTTGTAGCGTAGATTTTACGAAAGATACAAGAAAAGTTCTAGGTCCTTTGCAATATACTGGAGACATATTCAAGCATTTTAAGAACATTGATTGCCTCGTTTGAAAAAAAAATAGGATCAGGTGTTGATGACGAAGCGGGAACGAAGAACAAACAAGTGACAAGGACGCCCGAAAACATCACCGCTGCCAAAACAGTAATGTAGAAGATCTATGCACTTTGACGTCACTGCACTTACAACATGAAAAAAGTCCGAGAAGAAATAGATATTTTTTAATGCGTTAGGATAACGTCAGATGCCATTATATGCACACAGATACTATTATAAAAGGTCTTGAGTTTCGCAGCATCATGCGCAAAATAATCGACATTGCAACGGTGTAAATTTTTCAAGTGGGGGGGGGGAATATCTGGGCCCCGATTCGAACCAGGGATTTATTCTCAGAAGCCGCCAATGCTCTTAGAACTGAGCCATCCCGGACGAATGCTGGAACACTATTTCACCCAAATGGCCTCAATGATCACAGAATCTGATCTGATGCTTTGGATCAGCTCAACAGAATAAATTGAAGGTCAATATTTGGAAATGCAGAAAACATTGCATACAAAATGACATTAGATTAATTTTAAACACGACCCAATTTTCCCCCTACTTGGAAAATTTACACCATTATAATTGATTTACCGATTGTATAATCATGTATCGAGTAACCATGTTGGAATAACCGTGTTTAAAATCGAGAAAAAATAGGCAGACACAGAGCGAAACTTTCTTTTATTAATATATATCTGAGGTAGTATAAACCAGTGATGGGTAACTTAAGAAATAGCATTCGATAATGATTCTAAAATAATGACATAAATGCAAAGATTCCTATTTTTCATGCTCAATCAAAAATACTACGTAAATGGAGAAGGATTATACTTTAAGTAATTGTGCAAGAAAAATAACACATTAAATATTTCAATTTCTTTAATGAAATGTCTCATTTGTTATTTGAACGTTTAACTTTCAAAACTAAATTTTCTTTAAGTACTTTGTTAATAGATTTTTAAACTAAAAATATTTATCGGAACTAGAGGATTTAATTAGTAATAAATATATTACTTATTATATTTTAATATTGTTGCGGAAAACAATTACAAAATAATCTAAAACAAATGTGGCATAAATATAAGAATCTTAAAAAATCTAATAAAATTAAGATGCAATGAATGACTCCGTTGTGAGGTATATGTATATATATGTAGTTGATTATATATAGATATAGAAAAATTATCAGCTAGAGAAACCTGAAATACGCAGATAGCCATGTTTCTTTGCCGAAAGTATGCTGATTTAATCATATTTCGAGAAATGATGTTGTTTCGGTAGAGATATATTGGAAATCTAATATTCTACAATACATAACACAAATGCTCTTTATTGTTTTTACTTTATTGATCAAAACAAACCGCTGCGATATGAAAGCGAAGCAGGTGGTGTGCACAAGAAAATAACATTTACATTAAAGAGGATGCAAATTAATTTTCTAGACTGAATACCTAAAATATAAAATGAAAATATAGAATAACGTTTCTGAGATATGTAACCATCCAGTAACAATATTCTTTATGAATACATTTGTACAATTTTATGTTAATTCCTATTATATTAGTTTAATGCTTTATCATGTCCTTCAGTGCTAAATACAGTGATTGATTATTGTATTGATAAAATTAAATTTTTAATAAACTGTAAAAATGCAGTAGTTTAAATATAATACAACTGCATAATGTGTCAGAAAATTTATTATTTCTAGATGTGTTATAATTGTATAATACACATTGCAATGAAATACCCATTAAAGGCATTGCAATATTAAACTACTTAACGTATTGAAATAATTTTTTGAAAAACGTTCATATTTATACTCAACCAAACAAATGTAAAATTGTTTAATGTTTATATATAGAGAGATATATATATAAATGCAGTTTTTAACTTTATTTGTATTTTCACTAATGTTCCAATCTTTTACATGTACTTTTATACTACACAGGAGACATTCTTTTTAATTTTAGAAATTATATACCAGTTATGTATAACTTAAGAAATAAGTACTCAATAATAATAGTAAAGCACTCTGGGTGAATGCAAGCATCTTTTTCCTTTTTTTTCATTAAAACATATTATGTAAATGAAATAATAATACATTTTCAAAATTTGTATCAGAAGTATATTTTATAAACAATAAAGAAATTTCTGTAATAAAATGGTATTTTTGGTGTTTTAAAATTTAATTTTCAATACCGAATTCACTTAAAAAAATGTATAATATTTTTTTTAAAAAAATGATGATATATAAAATTGTATATTCCAATTCCTCTCTGGGAGTTTAAATTATTTTATTCGCACTGTGAAAAACAATTACAAACAATTATAAAACAAACGATGAACTATTAGTGGAATCTTGCGATATCTGTAAAATTTAAGGTGCAATAAGTGATTTAATTTGGCGTGATACACATAGTTTTGATTATATATACGTATAAAAAAATGATTTATTAGCGAGGTAAAACTGAAATATGCAGTTCATGTTGTTTCTTGTGGAATGCATGCTAATAAAATTAATTGTTGTACACATGGTTTTGCTTTGGTAGAGATATATTGGAAATCTAATCTTCTACAATACATAACACGAATATTCTTTATTGTTTTTACCTTATTCATCAAAGCAAACCACTGAAATATAAAAACGAAGCAGGTGGCGAACAGAAAAAATAGCATTTACATTTAAGAGGGTGCAAATTAATTTTCTGGACTAAATGCTTAAAAAATAAGACACCAATAAAAAAACATGATTCTGAGAAATATAACTTTTAATGAAGAGTATTATTTATGTTCTATATTTCATATTAATTATTAATATATCAGTACAACACAACCCTTATTATTTGTATATATGCTAACTGTAGTGATTGATTAATGTATTAGATAAGATTAAATGTTCAATAAAATACGAACGATGTAATACTTTATATATGTTATATAATTGTAGAAAAGTGAATATTTCCAAATTGTTTATAGAAAAACGAAATTATCCATCAAAGATAATAAAATTATAAACCTTTTCCAAATGGAAACTAGTCGTTGGGAGACCACCGGAATTCTTACACATTATATAAGCATACTATAACATATGAGAATAAAACATGTGTAAACTATTTATAAAGTGCTTTGCAATTCCAAAATGAAATTTTAACATACATTTAAATATTTGAATACAAAGTAACGCTCTATTACGGAATTGATGGTATTACTTCATTGTTCCATCGTCCCACTTCGACAAATTTTATCACTAGCCAAACTACTCGTAAAGTAAACAAATTGGCAAAAATTTTATTTTAAATAACGAAAGAACAAATAAATCAGTAAAAGGTTAATAAAAATACAAATTAAACGTCAAATAAAAAATGAATTATATTATACAAACACATGTAACGTATTTAATTTAAAGTGCATATAAAATGTACAATAAGACATTATTGCCATTTAATCTTATAGTTTGGCGATGGTTTTTTGGTCGACGTATTAATCAAGTAGTAAAAGAAACATGCTTATAATTCTAAAAAGGATAAACCTAATAGCTAATAATTTACTGACATGGATGAAGTGCATCATTTCCAATTCAAATATATATTTCAATTGAAATTTGAGTAATATACAGCATCATAAAAAATCGAAGAGTGTGAAAAATATGACTATAAATATATCTACAACTAATTAACTGATCGATTCATTCTTTATGCAAAATTTATATTTTTATTGTATTTTACTGTTTTGACTTAAAATTAAATAGAAATCGAAAATTTTTACATACCTTTTATCAGAACGCATATTTGAAGTGTCCGATAAAAATAGTTCTGAATAATCGAGATTACTGATTTCAACAGGCTTCTTTCAGATATTACCTTCTAAGTAAACGCTAGATTTTAAGTCGTCATTAGCTTAATTTGTTCAAGAGATAGAGCGTTCAGACAGACAGACTAACACATGCACTGACAGATTGATGGCATATATATATATATATATATATATATATATACGTTTTTCGGAGTCTCGGGCCTGAAACGCTAAAATCTGTCAGTTATTTTTTCGATTTTCAAAAGAATTGCAAGATTTACCATATATTATGAATGATAGGTAAGTAAAACGTATATTTTGATTCACATAACTTGACTGAATTACTAGTCCGCAGCATTTTTATTAACGATGGTATTTTGCATCAAGATTACCGTCGTTAAACAAATCATGATGATAAGATATATTTCCTCATAAGATATTTAATGATACAATAATTTTTTCCAACACATTTTATACGCCGCAGTAAATTTTAAAATACAAATGTTGATTAGACACTTTTTACACGTTCCAACTAATTGGTAAAAGTGGATTGCTGATTATATATGATACATAGCACACAATTTCTATGATAGATAATATATAAGACAAATTCTTCGCTAGTTTTCTTTAGTCTTTCTCCTGTAAAACATAAAATAAAATAAATAAAAATTAGAAGAAAAATATGTCTTTACACTGTATAATTCTTGAACATTATGATTTTCTGCTTCTTTAATGTCATATATACATAATTCAATCAGATATTTTTACTTGTAACTGAATGTGTAAAAATTGAACATTACTACATCCAGCCGTACTCATCGAAGAGAGAACCCAAGAATGCTTCTTCTTCTACCTCTCGAGGCCTCCTCCTTTTAAATGTAAAAAGAAAATTCTAGAACATTCTTTAGTCTCAAACCAACATTCTTTTATGTAAACATAACTCATACCCATGGTCGAGATTAGTATTTGACAGACAACAATTTTATTTAAAAAAAATAATTTAACCAATATATAATCGACTCAGAGTTTTAAATATCTTAGGCAGACGATTTTTATAGACGATTAATTTTAAGAGAAAAAGAAAAGAAATGATCTTATTGATATGTACAATATCAAATGATGAATGAGGGGAAAAAATAAACAGATAAAATAAAATAATGATATTTTTTGAAAGGTATGGTTTTGGAATAAATTTAATAAGACTTTCTTAAAAAGGGTGATAAAAACATAGAAAAAATGAGTTTTATTTAGAATATTAAGAAATAAAGTTTAATTAAGAGTATTTTCACGTTAGAGCCATCTTTTTAAATTTACGCATACTGGAATAATGTTTTTTAAGGCGGATTAAGAATTTATATCGTTTCCATAAAGATTAACAGATTAGATCTAGAAACAAGATTTTAATTTAATAAGTTGAAGTAAGTACGGATATAATTGTAAGAAAATTAAAATAGTATAAAAGTTAGTTTTGGCGAAAAAAAATTAAAATTTGTAATACTATCCCCCTTCCCCAAAACTTTGTATGAATTTGATAGTTAAATAAAATTACAAGCTCAGACAAAAGAAATCTAATAGTTTAGAAAAGTTAAATTTTGGAATAAAATTGTCAAACTCGGGAAGCCAAGAGATGGAAGAAAAGAAAATTAACGCAACATAAAAAATATTAGCGATTAAAAAATTAGTTAAGAGAAAATTAAATTGAATTAAATTTAGGTAGGAGCATTTCCCTGAAAGAAACGCAATAATGTTACAATATCACTTACTATTTGTAAGTGCATAAGATGATAATACATACAATAAAAGTAAATAAGTTATAAATATTAATAAGCAAGAAAAATTAACAATATAATAAAAACAATAAGAAATCTCCTTCATGAGAGTTTATAGAATTTCACTGACTTAATCAGTAGTTTATTTTAAATAAAGTTTTTCAGTGAACAAAGTCTTTCAAGAATGTATAAAAGATTCTTTTTCAACGTCCAGTGAATGCAGTCTCTTTAATTAAAGATCTTCAAATCTGGTTTAATCTTTGGTTTTAATCTTATGTTTTTGTTTGATTCCAAAATTTATTAATAATGTGTCAAATTTCTAATAATAAATATTATCACTTCAAAAATTAATAATAAATAATATAGAAAAACTTAAATAATAATAATAACAATAGAAATAATTAGCATAATAAGACTCCATATCCTAATATTTCTCAAATACTAAACTTCATTTTAGAAATCATAATAATAATAAAACAAGAGTATAATCAAAAGAAAATATCACAATTTGTTTATTATTGATAGGTAAAATAATGGTTGAGGATAAAAATAATTACATAGCAACTAAATAATTTTCTTATCTTCTAATAGCATAAGAAAGTATATTTTGCTAGCCCAAAGTATACATAAAAAATAATAATAATTCCAAAATCCAAATAAAATTAAATCTAACTATTTAGAAAATGAACTCTCAACCAGTATTTCCTTACAATAATTCTTCTCTGATACTCTTTTACAAAATTGTCAAATTTTGTTATAAGTTTTCAAATGCCAAATGTAGAATGTTTTATCTGCACATGGTTTATAAACTTTAATAATAAAAAACACATAGGAATAAAAGTTGTCATTCTTAATTGAGAAATGGAAATAAAAATAGTTTGCTTTTTTGAAAAACTTTTAATATCTGTAATTTTCACAATCACTGAAAATCACATATTATGTTATATTTTTGAGTAGAATCATCAGAGTTTATAACTGTTATCACATAAATATCTGCTGAATAAATAGAATAATACTGATGTCAAATAAATGAGTAAATATAGTTAGACTTAAATACACTTAAAATTAATTTATGAGCATCAATTTGAAAACTTCTACAATCAAAGTGTACACCTTGTGCCTGCATAAGGAGCCCAATTTAACCCCAAAAACTCCTAAAAACAAGTAATATTCTTGTTGCGCACCTGATGTTGTTAAAAATTATGCTGATAAAATATTTAAATAATAAGAATTAAAATTTTATCTGCTGTCTTGACTTTAGTTTGATCTAATGATTGTGATTGTATCTGAGGTTTTGTTTGTTTTTTGGGTTGCTCATGAAACAATTTAAAATCTTCTGGTGAAAAATAGGGTCTTAATTTAGAAACATGCACAATAACGGAATTCTGACTTGTCTCATAATTAAATTTATCTATTTCATAAGTTACATCAGAAAGTTTATTTATAATTTTGTATGGTCCAGAGAAAGTAAGTTCTAATTTTCGAGTGTTAGGGTATTTAAATTCTTCATAAATTTCAGAGTCTTGTATTTTTAATGGGGATTCGACAAAATTTTGATGATACAGTCTTTTACTTTTAAGGTGAAATTCACGAGTTCGCGCTTTAGCAATCTTGAGGGCTTTGTCTACTGGATATGTTTACATTTTGATTGCCTCACACAGAATTATTACCCTCCTTTTTAAAAATCTGAATCAACATCATCGTGAAAATTATAACTATATTTAGCTGTTAACTTTAACCAGAAATTTCATCTAATAAAAACAGAAATTGTAAATATCATAGTTATACCTTAAATTGGGATCAACCTTTAGTTCTATTATTTTATAGATCATAAACAGAATAAAAAATTTTAATTATAGGTAATTTCTTACTTAAAATCACAAAATTTACTGAAAAAATTAATCATATTTATCAGTCAAAACTCTAGCAACAGCTTTGTACAGTTCCATCTTTCATACTGAGTTTAAATAAATTATAGAATCCGGGAACCAAATCTCCCTGTCACCAGAAATTCTGACAAATAAAGGAAAAAAACATAAATATTAACTTAGTTTTCTATCTCAAATTTCTAGTAATAGGAACATCGTCATAAAAATACTGCATTCTGAGAATAGTTCTTGATAACAAACAAATATCAATAAATTAGAAAATGTACTTTTAAAAATGACTTGAGCTTCTAAGTGCTTTTATATTTCATTATTATTATAAACTCATCTTTAAACTTGCATACAAATATCATTATAGTCTTTAATATGCAACAGTAATTGTTTTAAGAACATCATACTCCTCAATTAATCTTTAAGAACAAAAATATTTCAATCTCCAACACATAATAATGATAATAATAATACTCATAAATAGGTAAGTAAACAAGATTCACAGACAAATAATCAAATAAATAAACCTGACAAACAGAGAATAATTAATTTAAATAAATACATAAAAATATACAAGTAATAATAATCAAAAGACTACGAAAAAATTCTCACTGAAATCCTATTGGGCTCAACTATCTCGAAAAATAGCTGTCTATTCACCAATCTACAAGAAATTGTTTGTAATTATTTTTTTTCTTCCTTTTCATTATCACGAGGACTACTTTTTCTCGACTATGAAAGAATGGATCTCAATCGTCATGGAACACACAATCTCAAAGCAAGTACTAATTCTTTCAAATCATACAGACCCAAAACACTTTACAGGAACAACTCCTCTGTTTTCGTCACTCCAGAAATCAAGAGAATATGGCAGTTCTTGTTTAAGAACATATCCAATAAGGACGGGCAAATTATTCAGCGATCCACAGTTTTTATTATCACTTCGTTCCATAGCAAGTTTCTTTAAAAGTCCGAAAAAGGCAGCACAGCCATTAGCTATCCTGTCGGACTATTGAATTGATCGTGACATTTTAAAGTTAGTGGGGCAGAAACACTATCGCCAGGTTTCCCTTTCTCCGCACAGAAGTCATGGCCAGCGAGAAAAAACAAAAAAAAATAAATGTAGAAGATCCAAATAATCAATACTTGGCTGATGCAAGTTAATTTTATTATACTGTAGCTATAATAGAGAGAAAAGCTCCTTTTGCAGACGATTTTTTTACCGAAACATCCAAAAAAAAAATATTCCATCATTTACTACATCTAGCCGTACTCAACGAAGAGAGAACCCAAGAATCCTTCTTCTACCTCTCGAGGCCTCCTCTTTTTAAATCTAAAAAGAAAATTCTAGAACATTCTTTAGTCTCAAACCATCATTCTTTTATGTAAACATAACTCATAAGCAGAGTCGAGATTAATATTTGACAGACAACAATTTTATTTAAAAAAAATATTATTTAACAAATTTATAATCGACTCAGAATTTTAAGGGTAATGTCACACGGACGATTTCCAAAAACAGACAAAACGACGTCCTCGATTGGGAGCATTACTATCTTCTCCTCCTGTCATACGAACGACGCGGTACCATTGCGTTCAAACGTACGCAAAGACTCACGTCGAAGCTACGCGTTTCCCCCAAGCCGTTGGCCAGCTGCTTGCGTCTGGTGGCTTCTGTTTATTAGATCTTGTTCAGACGAGAGTGGTTTTTAACGCTGATTTTTTATTTTCTTTCCGAGATTCACGAGCTTTTGTTGTGATAGCTTAGTCAAGAATCGATGCAGGTTTTGGGGAGAAGGGAAGCATTTTGAGAAAAATAAAAAGTATTTTTGTAAAATTTATTATATTTTGGGGGGATTTATTTTATGTTTGTAAAAAGTAACACTTTGTAACGATATGAAATCTATTTATATTAATTCGAAACAAGCATTTTTTTAATAATAATTTCTTTAAATTGTTCTTCTAATTTTTTTTCTTTCTGAGGAATTTGTTTGCTTTTCAAATTACAAATTTTTAAATCTAACAACATTAGAATAATTAATGATTAGTATGTTTTCATGGAACACAATTTTGTGAAAGTACTAGTTTTACGTACTTTGAGAAGGAACTTGTTTTATTAAGTGGATTTGTATGAAGGCCTTACAAAGACCGCAAATTTCGCCTGGGTCGATATTGGAAATTAAAATCAATGCAATTTAAATCTCGTTTTAAAAATCCGTTATGGGAAAACGGGCACTAAAACAGAGTCTCCGTGTTCACAATACCGATTC
This sequence comes from Maratus speculifer, assembly GCA_964019185.1. Classification (NCBI taxonomy): domain Eukaryota; kingdom Metazoa; phylum Arthropoda; class Arachnida; order Araneae; family Salticidae; genus Maratus; species Maratus speculifer. Next base: position 24,175,727 of record OZ025294.1, on the reverse strand, counting down.
TATCTACTGTGAGCATTTATTTTGAAAAATACTGTTATTATTATTATTATTATCATTATTGCATAAGTATGCATACCATACCTGCAAATTTTATACTTTTTTTTTTCTTTACTAATTTTTAACATATAAATTCCTCTTTAATCACCGAAAACCTAAGATTAAACAGGTCAAAATTTTCTGCTCAAAATAAATTACAGGAAAAAAGCGTAAAAGATGAAATCATATATATAATAGTTTTTCAAAAGGATTTTAATTGTACGAAAATGATGGATAAAAAATCGACATTTTTATAAAAATTGTCATGTTACCTTCATAGAAATTTTGCTTAGATTGGGTACTGAATTTTGTCAAAATAAACTTTCAGGATTAGATCGTGGTCAAACTAAAGCATTTTTAGACTTGAGGCGAAGATTATGCTCAGATGAATTGAAGATTATGCACCTCATTTCCGGTTTGATCCTATTGGTTCCCGAGGCTTGTTGGTACAGTAAAACCCAGATAATTCGGATTAATTGGGACAAGACCCAATCCGGATTATCAAAAATCCGGATTATCCGGAGAATTAGAAAAAAAATTAAATAAAATAAAACATACAGAAAATCACCATTATGTTAAACGTATTGAATATTTACAGACAGCAAAAATGTTTTCTTTGTTTAATTCTTCCGAAAAGATTTCAGAAAACTTTTTTTTTTTAATTCAGAACATGATGATGAAACAAGTTAATGTTATGGAAATTAGCCAATCGCTTCTCAAACTTGAAAAAAAGCTGACCAAATCGATCCGGAGATCCGAATTTACGGGTCCAAATTTGCGGGGTTCTACTGTATTTTGGTACTATGCGGTTATTTGGGTTTCTGACTTGCTGTCAGTTGGGGGGTTTTCTGATTTTAAACATTTTTACCTTTTGTACACTGAGGAAGCGAGCCCTGGTGCTCGTGAAACGTATACGTCTATTGCATGTTTTTATTTATTGTGTATTAAACATTGATTTTAATGATTGTAATTTTCCGCACAAGGTTTTAGCGATTATCTTTGGTTTCAACGGACCTTTTTGTTTATTCTAACTTATTTTATAATGTCGCATCTCATTCGTTTTCACAATCTTAGATTAAAGCGTGGGAAATTTTTTAATCATTTACATTTTTTATGTACTTGTAAACAACGTGGTGTCATTCCTAGTTTTATTCGCTTGGGTTTTAATCTCCAGTTAACGAATAATCATGATTTTTGTGTCTCATACGATAGCGTAATATATATATAGATTATTATTATATATATATTTCTTTTTGCCAAATTTTGAATTGCAGCTAAGTTAATATAATCTAGTAAACTATTATTAGGCTATTTACATATGGCGACAAATTTGGAAATATTTCATTTTTCAAAATTGTCAATATATAATTTTTGAACTTTTTTTTTTTTTTTTTTTTTTTTTTTTTTTTTTTTTTTTTTTGTAAATACCATGGAAAGAAATTTCTTTTTAGTTTTTAATATTGTATGTTTATCAGCCTTGATGAATTTTACACTATATTAATAACAATTATATTTATTAAATTTTTAAATGTATTTTAAAAATGAAAAATAATAAAAAAATGGGAAACATTTTTCGCTAGATTAAAATGCGTTTTAATCTAGCACAGAAGCAGGGCTAACAGAACAGAACAACAGAAACAGGGCTAACAGGTTTTGGTTTGTCTTTTGATATTGTTATCATTTTTGACCCAATAAGAAAAAATAATTCTTTTTTTATTTGTAAGTTGGTCTTCACATCAAAATAGTATTTTATCTTTTTTTTTTTTTTTTTTTTTTTTTTTAAGTGTTATCTATTTTTATGCAAATGCAATGTTATGCAAACATTACTATTATGCTGTCATATGTGTATGTATATATTGATTCGTTGTTCAACAAACTGTACACGATATTATGTTTTAAACGATACTTGTTTAGTAAATAAAAGAAAAACTTGTCCGTCTGTTTTGTTATGTCCGCCTTTCGAAGTTCTGCCTGCCCCGCCTTGTCCGAGAACAGTTCTAAAAAGACACTATTACTGTTGAAGGTATGTAACAAAAAGCTTTAAAGCTCTTTTAAAACACTTTTAAATATTAACTATTTCTTTTAAGTGTTGTTTGATATAAAGTTATTCCATATATAAAGAGACATTTTATAGATTTCTCTACACCTAAATCAATAAATTATGCGAAAAATAAATGTAACCATCATTCCAAACAAAAGAAAAAAAATCCAAAAAAATCATAGGAATTTTTACACATTATTGAAGATACCATTACTGAGGGAGAGGGTGTTCGAGGAATGATAGCATATAATATCGTAAGAGGGGAGGGTGTCCAAAATTACCAAAAAAAAAAAGTTACAAACTTTTATATGGATGTACAGCCCTAAAAGAAGAAAAAAATCTACCTTTTGCTCATGAGACGATAGCATATGCTTCTTGATTAATGTAACGAAAATTTCCCACTTTGAAAATTTGTCGGTCCAATATTACATTTATAGAACTAAGCTGCTTGTTTTGCTACCATGTACTGTAGCAACATTTTTTAAATCAATTTAGTTTTTTTTTAAATTTATTTAATAATAATAAGAAATAAGAAATATTATCTAAATGAAAGTTGAACAACAATTATAATCATTTTATAATATTCGCTGTCATCTGTATTTCTTAAAATACAGTGAATTTTTCATTTAACATCAGATGTATTAAAAATTATTTCCTGTAATTTAATTTTGGATCCAGTAAATAATCTATCACTTCTCACAGGATGACTCCAGTACCGTCTGTATATGTATATTTTTTCAATTTTCTTCAATAATTGATAAAAATTACAGAAAATTTTATTTCCTTCAAAAGATCCACCTAATTTAAATTAAAAACATCGAATCAAAAGATTTTTATTATATCTAGATACAATATCGTCTGCTCATTTTGACGGAAAGGTCGCGTCCGTGTGAATGAGGCAGCGCAGATGTTTATTTTTCTCTCGAAAGCCAAAGCGTCGAAAAAATCGGTCGTCTGGCATTGGCCTAAATATCTTAGGCAGACGATTTTTATAGACGATTAATTTTAAGAGAAAAAGAAAAGAAATGAATTTATTGATATGCACAATATCAAATGTTGACTGAGGGAAAATAAATAAATAGATAAAATAAAATAATGATATTTGGAATAAATTTAATAAAACTTTCTTTAAAAGGTCTGATAAAAACATAGAAAATGAATTTTATTTGGAATATTAAGAAATAAAGTTTAATTAAGAATATTTTTAATTTAGAGCCATCTTTTTAAATTTACGCATACTGGAATAAATGTTTTTTAAGGCGAATTAAGATTTTATGTCGTTTCCATAAAGATTAATAGATTAGATCTAGAAACAAGATTTTAATTTAATAAGTTGAAGTAAGTACGGAATATTATTATAAGGAAATTAATATAGTATAAAGGTTAGTTTTGGCGAAAAAAATTAAAATTTGAATATATATATATATATATATATATATATATATATATATATATATATATATGTGTATATTGAAAAATTTTCATTTGGAGGAATTTCATTTATTTATATTTTTATTTTTTATATTTTTTCTTTTTAATTCGATTTTTTTTTTTTTTTTTTTTTTTTTTTTACTGATATAATTTTAAAAATAAGAAAAATATAAAATAAGAAAAAACTGAAACTTAAAATAGCTTTGAATATGATTAAATGTACTTTTTTAAAAAGTTTTTGGTGGAGGAAATTTCGTTTTTGAAGTTAGTAACAAACTTGACTTTTTTGTTTAAATTTTCATAATATAAAGATACTGAAAAAGACTGAAAAGGGTTTTTCTTAAAGTTACTTGAATGCACAACTTTACAAAAAAAAATATATATATACATAAAAATAAATAAAAATCATTTTTAAACTTATTTATCATAACTTTTTTCTTATTACATATTTTCAATGGATGCATTTTTGCTATTATATTTTGAAAATATATATTTTGAATTTTTGATTTATATTTTTGGTATATTTTGAAAATATATTAATAATGTTCAGGGTGTAATGATATTTATTTAGAATGTATTCAGAATAATAGAATATTACACTTGCAAATACACAGTTTTTGAATATTTTCACTGTATGGTATTTACTGCTCATAAACGAAATATTGCATGACAGGAGTAATATAAGAATTGGATTAGTTTGAATAAATGATAATTCATTATGTATTTAGCCACCGATTTGCTCTTGTTTCAACATTTCAAGTGAAAAAAATAACATTGCATTACATAAGTTAGCTGTAAAATGACACAGATTTATCATTGTATGATTAAGAACAGATAATCTGGTGCATCACAATTTTCTGGGCATCACAATTTTTCAATTTTTACAACTTCGTATAACGAAAAACATTAGTTTTAAGCACAATTTGTTTGAAAACTGCATATGTGTTTATTTTTATCAAATATAAATTTTTGTAATTTTTAAAGCCCTTTCTTTAATGGTGGCACGACTGAATAATTTCATTTCTGTAGAAAATGATAAGAAAATAATTGGAAAGTAAGAGATTATTGTATCTTTTAATTATTTGTTTTTCTCATAACATCGGAAAAAATGTAATTAAAATAGGTGTAATAGGTATAATTTTTATTTTAAAAAAAACTACGCATAATGAAGTTTATTATAATAAAACATTTTTAACTTAATGGTAAATGAAAATGTTACCTATAAAATTCTTACCATATTAGATTGAAACGAGCTCAAATATTTATTCTTAAGATAATACTGTTTTGTAAAAATAATTTCATTTTGATTTCATTGCGTGATTATTTCTAAAAGTCAAAATTCACTTGCTTCAAGCAATCGTGCAAATAAATATCAATTTAGTTTTAATGCTGTATTAAATTTCTGACCTTCCGTTGTTAATTTGAATTTATTGCTTGATTGATTTTCTTAATTAAAAGGAAACAAAGCAGAAAACTGTTTACTCGCGCTTTAAGGACTATCTTATATATAGTAATCGCATAAATGTGTTTACTTAAAATTTTTTTATGTGATATATAATATAACATACTTATTATGAAGATAATACAAAATGTCCTAAAAACATTTGTACAACTTCAAATTTTTAGTTAAATGAGATAAGAATAATAACGGTTACTCTAACTACCTAACGATATACTAACGGTTACTTTTTTTTACGATTACTTTTTGCATCTCATTATTTTTTTAGAAGCTTAGACAGAAAGTTAAATTTGATGTGAAATTCTGAATCGTCGGGAGTGGTTAAATGGCGCAAACGTATAACGGTGCTCAAGGGGAGGGGGGGGGATTGAAATCTGAAATGATTATAAAAATTGGAAAAAAAAATAGTCGATTCTTTTGCGGTTTTCGCTATAAGTATTCTCCAACCACTACTTGTAACTGTTATTTTTTGTATCTAATTAAATTTTTGCAAAAGCAAAGACTTAAATTTTGAGCTCAAAATCTGAATTGTTGGGATCGGTTAAGAAGGGCAGATTGAACTGCGTTCAGCAATTGAAATCTAACCCCCCCCCCCCACACACACACACACACCCCTGGAACACAGTTCAAATTTGCGCTTCTTAAATACTCCCAACGATTCAGATTTTAAGCTCAAAATTTAAATCTAAGCTTTTAAAAGCATTTAATGAGATTAAAAAAATAACGGTTCAAAACAGTTTTACGTTTCTCCAAAGTCTGACGTGCCCTCTATCGGCATTTTTTGAAATTTATGTTTAAAATTTATTTTCAAGAAAATACTGATTTAAACAGTAGTTTTTACGAAAACTAAAAACAAATCGACCATTTTTTTTTCGTTTTTTTTTTTTTTTTTTTTTTTTTTTTTTTTTTTTTTTTTTTGTAATCATTTCAAATTTGAACTCCCCCCCCCCTTCTGAACGCAGTTTAGTTTGCACTACTTAATCTCTTTCATCTATTCAGAATTTGAGTAAAAAATAATGGTATAAGCTTTTGCAAGAATTTAAAGAGATTAAAAATTTAACGGTTAAAAATGTTGTACATTACTCTAAAGTCTTAGGCGCCCTCTATCGTCATTTTTTGAAATTCATCTTTATTTTTTTTTTCCAAGCAAATACTGATTTAAAGGATATGTTTAGCGAAAACCGCAAATGAATCGACCATTTTTTTTCTTTTTTTTTATTATTTGAAATTTGTAGCTCTGAATACAGCTAAGTTTGCGCTCCTTAACCACTTCCAACTATTCAGATTTTGAGTTCAAAATTTAAGTCTAAACTTCCGAAAACATTTAATGAGATGAAAAAAATGATGGCAAAAATAATTATTCGTTACTCCAAAGTCTAAAGCGCCCTCTATCAGCATTTTTTGAAATTTATCTTTATAATTTATTTTCAAGAAAATACTGAAATAAAGAATAGTTTTATTAAAAACCGCAAATCAATCGACCATTTTTTTTTTCTTTTTTTTATGTTTATTTGAAATTTTGGACCCTAAACTTTAAAGGCGCCTGTCTCCTTCGGATAACGTTTGGAGCCTTAATTTCCAATTTAATATTGTTTGCTTGATGTTTACTATCACCCCTTAAAGTTTTGGAAAAGTGTTTAGATACACCCTGTATACAAAATAATACTTTAATTTGAAATTCCAGAAATCTGAAAGGTATGTATTTTCATAAATAAAAAATGCTGCATTTAGGCAGGCTCGAATAAAATATTAAATTATAATGACATGCCATGTTCACGGATTATTTAATGAAAAAAAAATATATATATATAGCATCGGTGCTTTAATAGCTTTAAATTATTATATTCATTTCGAAACTTTTTTCTCCGTTTGTTCAATCATAATACATAATTACAGTTATTAGATGATTACACATGTTATAAAATTAAAGATATCATATTTTATTTACGAAATAAATGCAGTTTTAATAAATTATATGTTAAATGAAATAGGAGAAATTACAAACTGCATCATGAAAGCAATTTTATTAATTGACTAATAACATACATTTCAACTCATATCTTTTAAATTGATGTAATGAAATCTTTGTAAACTGTAACATGTAATTTTAAACTTTTATTCGCATTTTTTTCACCACTTAAAAAATTGCAGTTGTGTGTACGATTTTAAACATGGAGTTTTTCAAACTTAATCACTGTGCTTAGAAAAAGCCATTAATTATGGGCTTTCTGAAAAAAATAAATTTGAATTAAAGTTTCCAAAGTGCAAAACCCCGTAAAAATTCTTCTTTCTTAAAGCAGCAGTTTTATTTCACAAAACTATGTAATATGTTCTATAAATATAATATGTAAATATATTTTATTATTGTTTTCCTAGATTTCACGCTAGATTAAAACAAATTTTTATTGATCAAGAACTAACTGCTTAAAATGTTTTAATTAAAACGGATTGTTTGCTTTACCAGCCGTTTGTACTTTTTTTTTGTAATTAGTTCTATATTATCGTTTTTTTTCTTATACCTCTCCCCCCCCCCGCCCGTTGTCTTCGAAGAACAATTGGGTAAAAAATAAAACAATGATTTTTATAAGCCTCTGAATTCACCCATTTTCTAAAATGTGTGTCATTTGTAAAGACATTTCCGACTAATAAAAATACAGGCTTTTAAAAAAGTTCTTGAAATTGGCTGGCGAAAGTTGTAAAATTTGAAACTATAGGGTCACCCCAAATGTTCTGCTGTTTTATAAGTATAGCACAGTTTCATTTAATTATTTTGAATGAACCAGCTATCTTAAGACACTATTCAGTGTAAAAGAACCTGGCGATAATGCAAAGTCTATGGGAGTGTTCTTTTCAAATATCTCGCTCAAATTTTAATTTTTTTTGCATGATATTTTTTCATAGGATAGATGAGGATGATCTACTTCCGGGCTAGTTTTCACTTTTTCGAGTTTGGTCATATGTTTTTCATATAATAATAGTATCTATATTATAGCCAGATGTCCAGTTTCGAAAATTAAAATATTTTTTTTTAAATCTGAAATCGAAATTGAAAAAGTAAAAATTCGCCCGGATGTAGATCGTCCTCAGCTATCCTATGCAAAACAAATCACTTGAAAAAAATTTCATTTTTGCGAGATATTTGAAAGGATCGCAACATCATCATCCGGGTATTTTTCTCTGAGTAATGTGGACTCATTATTTTGCCTTTTCGGATTACGTTGCACAATCTTCACCAGTGTCGTGGCATAATTTTAGTTTCAGCGGTATGCTATGAATGGAAAATCAGATAGCTTATTTTCGTCATATTATTCTCTGATATTTCAAGGAAGATAAAAAGGCTAGTTAAACTGCTGTTAAATTTTGTACTGTATATAGATAATATACTGTTTCATATGACATAGTTCGAAGATATTTTGATAAATTTACGTGCCGAAATATCAAACTTAAAGATGATGTCCACTCTAAATGAAAAGGAGCGACTGTTCACTCAAAGGAGTGAATATTCACACTATCACAGGCTCAAAATATGCCAAAACTCTTTAGAATGACTATTTACTCTGTGCCAAAATGGAATTGTTGACTCTCTGTAAAAGTGAATACGCTAGCAGGAACATTTCTCTTATCAGATAAAGAAGCGACAAGACACTTTTGTTTCACTGAAGAGTCACTTTTTTTGGCGGAGTGACTATTCGCTCTTTCTGCGGAATGATATTCACTCTTTCGAAAGAGTGACTACCCATTCTTGAAAAAGAGTGCCTTTCAATTCCAAATAAGCGTAATTATCCAGGTTATATTACGAAATGGAGTTTTTTAAAATTAAGAATTGACATGTTTGTTGTTTTAATTCTTTTATTCCATATATTCGTTCAAAGTTTGACGGAAGTTTTAAAAAAATGTATAATTCCGGGCTTTTACACTCGTTAGCGTAGTGTAATACTTCACACTCGTTAGCGGACTGAGATACTTCATTCACTACAACAGAGTGATATCCTTCACTCTCGACAACGGAGTGACATATTTCAGTTCTTTCCAGGAAGTGGGAAATTCCATTCTTTAAGGGGTGTAATTTTTTAAAGTTCACTCTAAAAAGAGTGGAATTATCTGGAACTCTTGCAAAGAGTGAGCTTTTCACTACTTTCAGGTTTAGAGTGTCGCTTTGGATTTTTTATCATCACTAAAGGAGGACCCTTAAAAGATGCTATCATTGAAATTCCATGTTACACAGATAAACAAGTTTTAATTATTAAGTATTCCAAAAAGTACAGTATATGATCAATTGATAGTTCTTTTAAAAAGTTTTGTTTTACAGATGATGCTGGCCGTCCACAGCGGACATCATCTTTAAGGTTAAAATTCAGTTAGGTTTCTGTTACCATTTTCTTCCCCATTTGAAATACTAGTTTGTCCTTATACAACACAAATTTACAAGCCGCTTGACAAATATTTTTACTTTTCTTGAAATAACAGAGAATAATATGGTGAAAATGATTATTTGGTCTCTATTTTTAACACTGAACTGAAACAAAAAACATGTCACATCATAATTATTAATGTGTATTAATTTTTTGTTGAATTACAAGTTTAAAATAAAGTCAAACGCTTAAAATAAGTAATATTATTTACTTTTACTTAAAATAAATTATATAATTTTTTTCATAATATTTCGAGTAGAATTAAAACAAGGTCAACAGTCAAATAAAATTATTTTACTGTTCGTAAAGTTTTAATATTACACCGTTTTTTAGAAATTAGAAACATTACATTGAATATTTTTAAGTCCTTATTTATACAGGTTGTTTCTAAATCCATGGTACAAACGTGTTAAGTGTTGCAAAAAGACATTGTAACAATCATTTATTGTATAGAATTCTATAAACGTAAGTGAAGTGTTCAGTTAAAAACCAAGGGCCCATTTGTTCCTTTTTTATGTTAAAATTTCTCATTACTTTTTGTTTGACTTGTAAATTTCTATTCTTTTCTTTATTTAAGAAATACATTTAATGATTACACAAAGGAAGAATTCTTTTTTTTTAATTTATGGTGTTAAATATAAAAATATTTGAATATAACAAAAAATTCACATTTTCAGAAAGTAGTTTTTTTAATACAATCATGAAATGTCTGGTTTAAGTAAAGAAAAGTTTAGTATAGGAATTTTCTGGTACGAAGGAGTAATTTTGAAATAAAAAAGGAAAGAAATTGGCCTACTGGCATTTATACCTCATACATACGCGTAATTTGCGCCGTTATATTCCTGTACAATAAAAAATTGTTTCAAAATCTTGGAACTTTCCTTAAAAATTGTACCACGAATTTAGAATTGTCTTATACATATGTATTTCTTTAATATTTGTCTTTAGAAAAACACCAATTATTGCTATTCATTTAACGTAAAACTTTCTTATAAATCTAGATGCTCTCAATATAATCGTTAGTTTCTTTTTCACAATTCCCATTTTTACATAAAACTTAATATTTTTTAATTTTTAACACTTTCTGAAAACAATTATGCACAGTATATAAAATTATGAACAATTACATATAATTATATACAGTATATTATTTTTGTTATGTGCGTAAGATGAATTCACATAGTTTTTAAAAAATATTGAAGACCAAAGTCTCTTATGTACTTTTTTTTTTGTTAAACATCGGAGTATAAGCAGAACAATATGTGTTTTAGAATTAAAGAAAGAAATCTTTTTTAAGAGAAAAAAAAATTAACGTAAATAAAAGAACATGATATGCCCATTGTATAGAGATTGTTTGTTTTCAAAGACAATGGCGTTCGTTTTAGTCCGAAAAAAGGGAATCGTATGTAAAATAAAAAAGAAATTTCAGTTTTTTTCCTTTGTCAATTAAAATCTTTAATTCGATATAAATAAAACGAGTATGAGGTAATGTTTCTTTATAAAACACATTTTTTTAATTAAGAGACATAGAATGGCATTACGTAATTTCCAAGCATTATTAAGGGAGTAATTAAACTAATATGCTTTGTGTGGATATTATATTATTATTATTATTTTTTTTTGAAAAATCCTGCTCGTTGAAAATTGAAATCCATTTTAAATATTATAAATAAACAAAAAACTGAAATAGTGTATTAAAGAATTAAATTAATTTTAAAATTAAAATTTCACTAATAGAACATTTTATTAATAGTTTATATTGCAAAGTTCTAACGATAAAACATACTTCGGTCGTGAAAAGAAATGTTGTTAATTAATACATTACATTAATAAATATATATAAAAATACATTTGGGAAAAAATACATAAAAAGTTGTTTATAAAATTCATTTAATGTAAAACCGCTTATAAAATCTGGGGGCTGCTCTCAATATAACTGTTAATTTCTTTTATACAAATTCCGTTTTTACATAAAAATAGGAATTTTTTTAATTATTCTCACGTTATGAAAAAAATTATAAACAATACATGAAATTATAAACATTTATATATTGTTATAAGTTATATCATTATTGCTCTACACTTTAAGCGTATTCACACAATTGAAAAAAATATTGAATACAAATGTATCCTTTATACCCCTTTTTTATATCGGATTATAAGCAGAATGTGTTCCTTATAATACGAGAAAGGAATCTTTTTAAGCAGCTAAAACACAAAACAAATAAACGCAAATAAATACCATATGTCTATTGTGTAGAAAATGTTTGTTTACAAAAACTATGGCATTCGTTTTAGTCCAAAAAAGAAATCATAAGTAAAAATAAAAAGATTTTTTCCCTCAATTAAAATAGTTAATTCGATATTAATAAAACGAGTAGGAGGTAGTGCTTCTTCATAAGACACATTTTTATAAATTAAAACACATAGAATGGCATTACATTATTTTCAAACGTTATTAAGGAAGTAATTAAGGAAATATTTTTTTGTGGACATTTTTTCTTTCTTTTCTTGAAAAAACCGGCTCCTTTGAAACTGAATTCCCTTTTAAAGAGAACATATAAGCAGAAATGCGTACAGAAATGAAATAGTTATGAAAAAACTCAATGTATTTTTAATTTTAACTTTAACTAATAGAACATTTTATTTATATTTTATGTAACGAAAATATAGCGATAAAACTAAACATCGGGCGTGAAAAATAACGTTAGTAGATATTATATTTAAAAATATCGATCATTATATTTAAAAGTTTCATATTTTTTTCGTAAAATAAATGTGAATGGGTGTAGCATCCCACTTTTTTGTTCCCTTAATCCTTTGTGTTTCATTGTTCCATGGAATGGAACTTTCAACTTTATTTCGAAATGCCCCAAAGACACCAGAATTCTAGTATACGTTTATTACGTATAAGGAACAACTAGATTTTTTTAAAATTCCAAATAAATTTGTGAGTAAATTCTGGTGTCTTACAGTCATTTAAAAAGCTTCCGCAGATAAAGTGCGCTGCGCCTTACAGAAATAATGAATATCGTAAAAAAAATATTTAAAAAAAAAATCCTGCAAAAATTACTATTCGAAAATATTTTCAACGTTTTTTGTAACATTTGAGAGAAGAGGGGAGAAAAAGAAGCGATATGGTATTTGTGAAATTTAAATAATAATAATAAAAAAATAAAGTGATTTTTCTCTGTCTTAAATAAATTTCCATTGTCATATTGTCTTCTTATTACAATATTTAATAGGAAAACTTAAAGTTATTTTAAACCATTCTATTAAATTATAAAAGCTTTATAATTTAAATATTTGAACAGCACGTCATACCATTTTATCTAAAAAGAAAGTTTATTTTATTATGTGTAGAATCTCATTTTCTAACAATAAATCAATAAAATATATTTCTTTAAACAAAACAAAACAATAAAAATCTGTTTTATCGCGAGAGAGTCTAACAACAATCCTGAACCTTCCTTAGACTGAAACAAATACACTACCATACTGATAGTTGATTATGCCACATTATAACCGTTTGTAAATTTAACAATATTAAACAGTAAAATTAGCAGGTAATATACTGTTTTGTAGTAATATGAGGCAAATTCATTTATACAATGATTCATTGATGCTTAATTTACGGTTTTAATCGCAGCTCAGGTGTCAGTTTTACACTGTAAAATTACCATTTTTCTGGTAGCGGATATATAGTTTAATTTTCCAGAAACGAACTTAGTAATACAATGTTTCATTCACATAATTTAACATAAACCAGGATTGTAATTAACTCCTAACAATGTTTTGATATTTAAGTAAATGTAATCTTTTCTTAAAGTCGTTTCATTTTATTCAGGAACTTTGGGGTTTTCTTAGAAACCTTTATTTAAAGAAATGAAAAGATTTTAAATGTTTTATTAATTATAAAGTTTATGCAATTTTTTAATAAACTAAGATATTTGTTTTTACTTTCTTCTATTTTTACAAGAAAAAGTTATTGGATTCGCGAAAATATTCAATTTTTGGTTTTTGATAGATCTGCACATTTTAGGGGTCAGAGATAAAAAAAAAATACATTTTAAATTATAATTTATATTTTGACTATATATATTAAGTGTACAATAGTATTTTCTACGAAAGTAGGTTATTATTTAAAACCGTTGTTTTTTTTAAATTAATTATGTCATCTAGTTAAAAATATGTGATAATTCTTCTTTTGCTATATTATTGCACGTAATCAATTGTAATTAATTCTATTTTTTACAAGATCATTTTCTCTAACTGATAAAATATACTTCTTATTATTCTAATGTTAATAATAGTTTGAATGCAACAAAAACTGTTTCCAATTTAGTCGATTTTTTAATTCAAATATTCTAAATTTATGTCAGAAATTTTAAATAGAAATATTTGCTTTATTAAGAATAACGTCCATGCTTCCAAACTAGCATTAATCTGTCTTAAATATAGTAGTCTACTGTATTTGACGCAGAATTGTAAATTAATTAAAATTGCTTCAGATGAATTAAAAGCGTTTTAATATTTAATAAACTAATTGCTTTACAACTTTTATATGGGAAGAATATTTTCCACATATTATTGTACTTTAAAAAAAAATAAGTCTATTATGTTATGTGTAATATAATTTTCTCTAACAAAAAATGAATGAAGTAAACTTCTTAATGTAAGACGTGTATTTCTTTCTTTGGTGAGGAAGTATAATAACTACGCAGAACAATTGTTATAAATAGTTTTGTTTTCGAGAAAAGAACGTAATAAAACAAAGTTTCATCCAAATAATTTAATATAGACAACGATTAAAATTAACTGCAAAAAAGTTTTTTAGTTGAGTAAATGTAATTTTTTTGCTAAGCAATTATATTTTAGCACCTAACGAAAGCAACAGGTCTTAAATGTTTCATTAATTGCAAATTTACGTAACTTTCTAAATGAAAAGAGTTTTTGCAGACTTTCTTGTATACAGTACTTTAATGTTCTTCGTCTGTTTTTGAGAAGGATTTTTTTTATTTTATTGCATTATTTTAGAATGGGTACTATAAAATTAAACTTTATAGATTTATTATTATTATTAGTTTAATTTAAAGTTATTTTGTGTCACATTAAGGGGTCCAGAGTACAAAACTCTTAAAAAATTAGAGCATTAAAAGTTTCTTTGTTTGATTTTCTGCATAAATTGACGTTTAAATAATGTTTCTATCTTAATTGGAACAGGAAAAATTATTCTTTATGTTTTTGTTTGTTTTCAAAATCCAGCTTTCAAGGAATAGTTATTTTGGAAACGACTTCTTTTGAAAATGTGTTTTTCTTCAAGACGGGTAATTTCTCCATTTCTCCTATCTAAATTGTTATAACTCAAGAACCGTTTAAGTTATATGGTTGAAACTTTAAACATGCGTTTTTAATCGTTTTACTTTAATTTTGATTCCAAAAAATTGATTTTTTTGTAAATATAATTTTAAAAATTTACATATTTTTTCTCAAATGTTTACTTTAAATATTTTTTATCTTTCTTTAAATTAATATTTTTAAAAATACTGCATCAAAATTGAAGCTCATGCATTTCTGTATCTTTACATGGAAATAAATTATTTACAGAAATGAATAGTTTTGAAATCTTTTACAAACTGTAACTTTTACACGTTTTTTTTTTTTTTTTTTTTTTTTTTTTTTTTTTTTTTTTTTTTAAATGCTTTGTTATTTATTTTTCTAAAGTATTTCTAAAATGCATCGCGATAAAACTCTTCGTATATCTTTTAAAATAGGTTTTTTAATTTTATCATTTTAGAATGGAGGGGATAAAGAAAAGCATTATGGTGCTTCTAAAATTCTAGATAAAATGTAATACATTATTGAACTTTCTTTAATATAGTTGTATATTACTGGTTAAATTTAAATTATATTTGCTTGAATAAAAAAAATAAAGTGCAAAACTATTTGATACGGAAAAATAAAGATAAACGTTAAGCATTCAATAAACTTATGCATGTTTCAAGTTTAAACATGTGCATACTAGATGTTATAGCTTTATCATATTATTGCACTTATAAAAAATAATTATGTTGTAACTGCTGTAAAAAAAGTGTTTTTCTAAAAATAAAACATTAAAATGTAAATCATAAAGTTTTATTTACTTATTTAGTTAGAAAGCTTAATAACAATCCAGATATTATAATATTTTAGACTATATATTCAAAAGGACAAACACCACATAATGTTATTTATTGTAAGTCATAACTACACTTAATTTCTAAGCTTTATTTTCTGACAGAAAAGCATCGTTTTCTTGGTTAAATAAAACAAATATTAAAATATTATTGCTATTTGTTGAAAGAATTGAATAACTTTAATTGTAAAAATACATAGTATGTATTATAATCAATTAGAATGAAACAAACTTGGCTGAAATGCTACAAAAGTGATGACTTTATTTAGATTAATGTACGTTAGGGTGGGCCGAAAAAAACTTTTTTTCGATTTTCGATTATGGCGGGTGCGGAAAAGTGGCCACTGGTGGCACTCAGTTCATACAAAAAATTTGAGATTTTTTGGACATTTCTTTACCCTGCCGCAAACGGCTTGAAGTTTTGCAAAAATGTTCATTTTTGAACTTTTTTTCGAAAAAAGTAAAAAATGTTAAATTAAATTTATTTTGGTTGTATTTACTTGAAAAGGCATATTTAATGTACCAAATGTTTAAATAAGATCTGATCATGCATTGTTTAATATCTATGTGTATTATAACTTAGGCTATTTTCATAGCTTTTTCGCGTATAATAGGCAAAAGTTGTATTTGTTTGAATCGATCGTTAGTTTCTGTATTATTTATGTCCCTTGGTCTTCTTTATATATTTTCTATGTGTCAAACGTCATATATTTGAGGAAAAGACAGCAGTATACTTCAAAAACAAATCTGGAAGGTGAGAAAGTGGTGTAGCAGGACTCTAAGCGCGCGCAATCATTCGTCGTAATACTCAGGGAGTGAAGGACGAAATAGTTGAGAGCCAAAATGCGATAAAGGATTCTTATTATTTATACTTGCTAAATTACCTGCGACATTTGTTCAGTGTTTACGTGAAACCCTTTTGTGGTGATATACAGTGCTTTTCGGGTCGTTTAATGTTCCATTATAGTGTTTTGTGCGTTTTATTACAACGAGCTTAGAAATGGCTAGTATAAAGGGCCATGACAATGCAAAGACACGCGGTAGCGTGAAAAGTAACTCTTTAGGGGCATCATGCATATTGAAAGGATTGCAATTCCCAACCTATGCTGATAATCATGTTCCACTACTACTGGTTGCTTCACCATGTAGAATTTGTGACAGCAGAGGATACGAATCTCGTCATCGATAAAAACAAAGTCAGAAGAGAGAAATAGAAACTTGGAAAGAAGATACAGGCAGAAGAAGTTATTGAAAGAAGGAAAATTAAGAGCATATTTTTTGATGCTAGAAAGGATAAAAGTATATTCAGAGGAAGAAAAATAACAAGCAACACCGTCGAGAGAAATGCATGGAACACATCACCGTGTTGTTTGAACCTGTTTAGGAATACTTGTGTCACTTGATACCTCGTACCGTTACCTTGATACCTCGTCAGTTCAGAAAAGTCTAACTTGTGGTGACTTGGAAGATTGTACAATGATTTTGCTATTTCTTTTCCGTGACCGGAACAAGATATTAAGCGATCCGAGTATTCCTAACCAGGTTCAAACAACACGGTGATGTGTTCCTCGCCTTTCCTTTGACAGTGCCGCTTGTTCTTTTTTTCCTCTGAATATACTTTTATCCGTTCTACCATCAAAAAATATGCTTTTAATTTTTCTTCTTTCAATAACTTCTTCTGCCTGTATCTTCTTTCCAAGTTTCTATTTCTCTCTTCTTACTTTGTTTTTATCGATGACCAGATTTGTATCCTCTGCTGTCACAACTTTTACTTGGTGAAGCAACCAGTATTAGTGGCGCATGATTATCAGCATAAATTGGCAATTGCAATTCTTTCAATATGCATGATGACCCAAAGAGTTACTTTTCACGCTATCGCGTGTCTTTGCATTGTCATGGCCCTTTATACTAGCCATTTCTAAGCGCGTTGTAATAAAACGCATAAAACACTATAATGGCACATTAAACGACCCAAAAAGCACTGTATATCACCACAAAATGGTTTCACGTAAACACTAAACAAATGTCGCAGGTAATTTAGCAAGGATAAATAATAAGAATCCCTTATCGCATTTTGGCTTTCAACTATTTCGTCCTTCACTCCCTGAGTATTACGACGAATCATTGCGCGCGCTTAGAGTCCTGCTACACCACTTTCTCACCTTCCAGATTTGTTTTTGAAGTATACTGCTGTCTTTTCCTCAAATATATGACGTTTGACACATAGAAAATGTATAAAGAAGACTAAGGGACATAAATAACACAGAAACTAACGATCGATTCAAACAAACACAACTTTTGCCTATTATACGCGAAAAAGCTATAAAAATAGCCTAAGTCATAATACACATAGATATTAAATAATGCATGATCAGATCTTATTTAAACATTTGGTACATTAAATATGCCTTTTCAAGTAAATACAACCAAAATAAATTTAATTTAACATTTTTTAATTTTTTTTGAAAAAAGTTCAAAAATGAACATTTTTGCAAAACTTCAAGCCGTTTGCGGCAGGGTAAAGAAATGTCCAAAAAATCTCAAATTTTTTGTATGAACTGAGTGCCACCAGTGGCCACTTTACCGCACCCGCCATAATCAAAAATCGAAAAAAAGTTTTTTTCGGCCCACCCTAATGTACGTTTCATCACACAAATAGTAACATTTTCAAAATAGCTTTGGCAGACATATTTTCGAAAAAAAATTTCAAACAAAAATTTTGCAAATTTATTTTTCTACTGGTTTCCTTTATGAATGAACTCTCGTGAAATGATTTACCGAGCTCATGCTTTTATTTGTATAAATTCTAGCTTTTGCCCGCGGCTTCGCTTGCGTTAAATACAACAACCTATGTAATCGATGTTTTAAAAACTCATAGAATTATTCAGGGATAAGTGAAACATAAATTTTACTTATTATATATATATATATATATATTTACTTTAAACCAAAAACAACAGGACCAATTCACGAAGCAAAATTAAATCTAAAACCAAAGCGATTGTCTTATTTCTTAAAAATCCAGGAAAGTTATACATCTAAACTAAAAGAATTAATCTAATCCGAAAAACAACAACGATAGACCAAATCCGAAACCGGAGTTTGTTTTCGGAGATCGGAAAACCAAACCAAGACAACAATACCAAATAATAAATCAACGTGAAACAATCGTCAAATAACACAGTATAGATACCGTATACACTATAGTGTGAAGCTCGGGCCGAAGCCCGCACTTAAGTTTAGATAGAGAGCACACAACGTTATCTTGTTTCAGAATCCTATCAGTGCCATCTATAGGAATCTATGAGTAATATTTTAACTTTCTGCTTTGAAGTTTCGGAATGCTCCATACAAACTTCCACCCCCCCATTTTAGGGAAGTGGGGGTTTCGAAAGAGACAAAAAATGCTCTATGTCACTCTGCATCCCTTCGATTATCACTACTTGAATAATCACGTCAATTCGTTGCTCCGTTTTGCCGTGAAAGACGGACAAAAAAAATAGACACACACATACACTTTCCCATTTATAATATCAGTAAGGTTTGGTTTGGTTTATTTTTGTCGTCCGATTATCTACACTAGGATATAGGAACAGGGTGGGTGCCCTTCGTGGGGGTCTTTCTAAGGGAACCTAACCCGGCCGAAGACGCGATTGGGTTCGAACCCAGCACCTACTGTCTACCAGTTGAGAGGTCAAAACCTCTCGGCCACTGGTGGGGCATAATATCAGTATGGATTTCTGTGAAAAATGCTTAAATCTGAAAAAAAATATTGCTCTTTGTGCGATGAAACGTACGTTAATCTATATAAAAGCACTCTTATCATTTTTATAGAATTTTTTGCTTAGTTCTCCTCGCAAATGTTTTATTAATTAAAAATTTAATTAAATTTTTATGATAAAAATGTAAGGTTTTTCTTATACATTTCTTTAATGGGGCGGTTGTTGTAAAATCTTATGCCTGTTTTTAATGATTGTTTTTTTTATTTAATTTATTGCAACATTTAACAGTTTTGTCTGATTTTTAAGAATTTTTTTTTTATCTATGCAATATTTGTATATGGATTATGTAAAAAGCAGTCGTGATATTTGTTAAATTTTTGATTAAATTTAGAGTTATCATTTCCTAAGTAAAGTGTACTATATTTTTTAAACAAAAATTTCCGGCTATTTCAATTTGATTGAATGTTTATTATATTAAATATGCTATATGATATTATGTTAAATATGCCAATATGCCATCATTATTACTTTTGTTTTTTCCCACTTTTCAGAAAAGTTTAAAAGTGATTATGCATTCGATTTGCATATCCGTGTGGCCGTCCGTTCACGTTCTAACTCCTGTAAATATACTTGATATGTCATGTAAATGATAAAGTTACATTTTTGGGTCATCAAAGCATGTTTGGTATTGCATGTAAAATATGTACGACTAATGGTTCATTTCAGCGACACTTAAAAAACTCGATTACATTTTGGTATATGGGTAAAAATCATTATTTTACTGACTTTGCGGTCTTTCAAATGTATTGAAACTGATATAAATCACAAAATTTTACTACGATAACGTTAAAATAGAGCATTCATAGCATTTTGTATTAATTTACAGGGACACACAAAAGAAATCGGTTATAATACTGTAATTGCGTATTAATTGCTGGAGATTTAGTTTTAAAATTCAGACTGCGCTTTTAAATTTATTTAGTTTTTTTGCACATTACTCTTCATATATAATTTCTATATCTCATTAACAGGGCTGCACATCCCGCTTTTTAGAAGAAATTGCTGAAGGGGTATTTTCAACTACATGTATCTCTTAAATGAACTAAATTTTGGAATAAATATTGTTTATAGATGCAAATCTCAATATAATACAGAAAACTGCTAAATATTTTGGAAAAATGTCCGACTGTAGACGGAAACATGTGGAATTTGGTATTGAAATGTGTTATACATTACCAAATGGTGAAATGAAACGTAATAGTTTATTTTTTTTTTAAACGGCGCAGTCTTGTTACATTATTCTGAATGTGTTGGAATGTGCTTCATAATCTATGCTTGAAGCAAGTTTCTTTCTTTCTTGTTATAATATTGCACGTCATAAAATTTAATCTGTTCGCTTATCTGTAAGACTTTTCCTTAAAATAACTAAATAATTAAATATACTTCTTAAAACAAGAGATCATTTTCTTTGTTCGTGAGAAAGTACAATAACATCCTAGAACCTTTGTAATATATATTTTAGTTTTCCCAAGAAAAACGTATTATTAACAAGTTCCATTCACATAATTTGAGGTACACCGCAATTGCAAATAACTTAAAACAAAGTTTTGTTTGTTGAATAAATGTAACATTGTTCTACAGCAATTCTACTTTAACAAACTAAGAATTATCCAAAAAAATGTCTATTTAAATGGAAATCTAAAATATTTTTGTTAGTGCAACTTTTACAAAGTTTTCTTAATAAATTTATGGGTTATATTTTCCTTAATGTGTATTTCTGAAATTTATTAAAAGAAAAACCTTCGTCTATTTTTTAAGAAAGAGTTTCTATATGTATTGCAACATTCTAAAAAGAGGGGGGGAAACCAAGATGTATGACAAAAAATTGTCCATAAAATAAGGGATTCTTTCGAATGTCCTGTAAATGAAGTATAAATGCTACACGCTTCACTTTCTACAGCAAACATACCAATTCAACCTTCAATATATGCAACATACATGGCAATCTAAGGATATATGCGCGAGAAAGATACCGGACAGACATCAGACATACTGCAAACCGATTCAGATAAACATACATAATTCATAAAAAAAAATTAAATATGTTAGAACTGACACATTAACACTTTCATCTCTTTCACCTTTTTACTTTCCTCTATCTTTAATAGAAGAAAGTATTGTAATAGAAATTTTTTCTGACTTCCGTTTTTCGACGGATTTACACGTTTTAGGTGTCAGAGATTCCAAAAAACCTGTTTTCACAAAATGTCTGTCTGTCCGTGTATCTGTGTGTGTGTATGTCGCTATTCTACCATCAAAAAGTGTATGAAGTTATGCATAGAAATGAACCAAAGTTTTTGTGAATGTTTCTGGCTGTAGCAAGCAGGTCCTCCTTCAATTTTGAAATATACCACCGGAAGGGGGCGCTGCAATCGCAATTTTTGTGCCATTATCAATATTGTACCGGTCAAAAGAATATGAAGTTAAAAATCGAATTGAACCAAATTTTTTGTGTATGTGTATGACTATGGCTAGTTGGTCCATCCTGAACTTGAAAAAAATCCGCCGAAAGGGGGAGCTGCAATAGCGATGTTTGCGCCATTTTTAATATTGTACCGGCCAAAAATATATAAAGTTATGCATCGAATTGAACCAATTTTTTTGTGTAAGTGTATGACTATGGCTAAGAGGTCCTCACTGAAATTAAAATAATCCGCCGCAAGGGCGCGCTGCAATCGCGATTTTTGTGCCATTTTCAAAATTGTACCGACCAAAAGTATATGAAGTTATGCATCGAATTGAACCAATTTTTTTGTGTAAGTGTATAGCTATGGCTAGTTGGTCCTTCCTGAATTTGAATAAAATTCGCCGGAAGGGGGCGCTTCAATAGTCAATTTTATGCCATTTTCAATATTGCACCACCTAAAAGTGTATGAAATTAGTCCTAGAACCGAACTAATGTTTTTATAATTATTTTTTGGTGAGGCAAATAAGTCCACCTTGTTTATCGGCTCGTGTAGAGGCGGAAAATCGTTTTTACTCCAATTAATTGATTAAAGCTGAAATTTAAGATGAAAACCAAAGTTCGTATGATATTGAATTAAAATTATTAAAATACTAAAATGAGTAACTATTTTTTTAAATATTAAAATGTACTTATGAGATAGAAGAATGTTTTGGGATTGGCACTGTGATGTAGAATCACATATAGTTTTCTTAAATTATACATTTTTCTAAGTTACAGTTAAAACTAATCTTTAATTAAATATCTATTTTATCTTAACGTTTTCTTTCGATCCCACAATAACTTTTCGTTCAAAAGAAAAGAAAGAAAAACATCTAGCATCTGCCTTATTACTGAAAAACGGCTGTCAGATAAAGAGAATTCATTAAGATGCGTATTTCACCCTTGCTGGAAACAAATAAAAAAGAACAAAGATCGAATATGTTTGCGGTCAGTGAATTTTCATTTTCCTCTCTGCGTAATTTTAAGTCTAACTTATTCGTTGCATAAGAGTCTTTTCATGTACATAAAGTTTGTTGTGTCTTTTGATAACATTCTCCCAAAACAGACCTATAACGTACGATTTTGGCGCGAATTCTTTTTGGCGTATTTTTTTAGGACTGCCCATTTCTGGTTGCCCTGCATTAAATTCAAAATCATCTTAATTGTTTAAAGCGTAACAGAAAATTTCATGGTTATGATATCATTCACTTTTCATATGCTCCTTTTTGCCAATTCTATGATGCCAATGTGTGAATTCTGAATGAGAAATTCATTTGCCTCGCTCTCGCTTCACGCACTCAGTCATGTAAAGAAGGTCTCTTGAAAAATGCTTACAGGCACCATCCCTAACTATTCCTGTAAGAAATGATTTAATTTTTATAATTCTCCTTCAAATAAACAAAGTTCTTAAAAAGCATTTATTATTTAATAATGGATCACAGCCTACATCTTTAGCGAATGCATTTTAAAAAGAACCTGGTCAACAATATACTTTAAAATACAGATCTATAGTACAGGCACATCCAACAATTTTTCTTTTTTTAATTACACTGCTTGACATTGAAAATGCAATAAGAATGAGTGGTCAGAAAATGATGAAATTTGGAAAAAAGGACGGAAACAGCAATGAGCATTAAGTGATCTTTATTTCAAAATGATATTTACAATACAGAACCAGAAAGTCGTCGGCTCAGTAGGAGGTAGGACCACCGCGGACAGCGATGCACGAAGAAACACGTCTAGACATAAAGTCAATAAGAGTGCGGACAATGTAGGGGTGGCTCTCCATTCCCTTTCAACCATTTGCCACAGTTCGTCTTTTGAACGAGGCAAGGGTAGAGTCCTCAAACGGCGTACAATCATATCCCACACATGATCAGTTGGTGACAGGTTAGGAGAGTACTGTATTTACTAATTTTTTTCCAGTTCGATTTATTTTCAATAATCTTTTTTTCAATGTGATTGTTTAAATCTTTGTAATGGAAAATTTGTTTCAAAAATTTTATGCTCCTAATAGGAGGTGAGGATTTTGCGAGGACAATTGCGAACATGACCACAATGCATAATTTAGTACTGTGAGGTTCTTTAAAAAAATTTCAAGCAGAGCACAGAGCAAAGTGCCTATCAAAAATATTTTCGGATTTATATATTTCAATTCAGAAAGCCCTTTATACGGATGCAAAAACCTTGAGTCGGAGTAATTGGGTTCGAAAACAACTGTTGATGATCGGGGTTGAAATATTTTCAGTGTTATTCATTGAAATCTATTTCAAACTGGTATGTCTTTAATGTGCTTATATTTCAATATTGTCAGTTTCTTTTACTATTGCATTCCTTAGAGTTATTGCTCAGGATGTTAATTTCATTTTTGGCTTTATTCTTGTCCTTAATAAAACATTGACATAAATGTATTTCTAAAAAACTACTGATAACTCAATTTCTTATTGTATGGTAAAGAGGAATGTTTATACAGAATGCCTCTTTTTAACAGGGATATAATACATGATTATATACACAACGGTATTTGTCCAGTTATGACATAATGTATTTATTTATATAAAAACTATATCAAAGAATTTATAAGAAAGATAAAAAATTGCTAATTGACATTTCTATAAATTATAAAAAGACCGTATTCCTATATCACGTGATATGAATAATAATAATAAGAAGAAGAAGAAGAAGAACAAGAACAATAATAAAAATAATAATAGAAATAATAATGTTCAGTGATAAAAGGTCTTCTACTTGCTATTGTTTTCTTCTCCTAATTTGATTTATTTTGTTTATTTTTGAAAGGTTAAATAATATATGTGTTTGAAACAATTTTTTCTAATATAGTATATATATATTTCAAGGGGTAGCTATTTGAGTACAAAAGCCTAAAATACATTAATGCATTAAAAACAGTGACCTAATTTTCATTTTTTGGTAAGAAATTGAATCCTCGTGAAGTCTCTGAAAATGCCTCCTGACACTTAAATATAAAAGCTTTTGAGATAAAATGTCTCGTAAAATGGAGAAATTTCCAAACTACTTAAAGAAATATCCCCCCTGTTTAAAATATATATTGGGTTTAAATAAATTGGTGACACTAAAAATTTCACAAGAAAAATGATCTGACTTTTTAATAAAATTTTGAGCTACGGATCAATTTTTTTAAGACATAATATTTTTATCAAAACGCAAATCTTTTGCGATATACTTTATTTAAGGAAGTGATTATTTACGCTGACATTTATTTAAGTTAATTTTTCATTAATTTATCTTTGGTGCTTCTATTTTATTTTTAAATCTTTTTTTTTTCATTCCAAGTGTACAGCAATGTACAAAAATATTTAGTGTTTATTTAATTTATTGTTTGTTTATTGACATTTCAGTAATTTCGCTCTGTTGCTACCATTCTGCATTTACTTTTGTTTAGTTTTCCTTACAGAGTTTACTGCATTGTAAAAAAGATATTTATAGTTTATTTAATTTAACCCTTATTTGTAAGTTCAATTTAATATAGCAAAAACATTTGCCAAAGTATATAGAATCCTGGAAAGAATGTTTCGATAATAAATTTTAATAGTTTCAAATGTAAGCATTGTAAATTATTGGTTCAAGGCCACAATTAAACAGCAACTCATACAGTTTTAAATAAACGCATGCACGAGTACTGCTTTGTTATTTACACGCTTGTAGTTCCATATACTCAAAATTGCGCCTATTGAATGTAAAGTGCATTAAAAATTTAAAAGACATTAAAACTACGCGTTTTTTTCCGTTTGTGCTTTGTAAAAAATAATGTCTTACATTCTGTCGTTATCTTTTGCGTCAGAGTTGACTAAAAAAGCGATTGATACCAATATTCTGGACTTGTTAACCGAAGTGTGGGAGTAATTGAACTTTAGGTTGAAAGTGTGTCGTATAACTAAGCGTGTACATATTGATTATTTTTAAGAAAAACTAGGTGAGTATACCTTTAATTTGATGTTTGATGTGTTGTAATAATCTAAATATAGCTCTTATAACATGCCATTGAATTTGAGACATTCTTTTGTGGATAACCTGTATAACACCCTGTCACTGCATGAAAACTTAATGTCTTCTGAGATACGATTACAAACGTTTGTCTTTCTATTTTCTGTACCTTTAATTTGATGCATGGTTTGTTATAAATTGTCTAAACTATCTCCTTATAACATAACATTGAAGCTGATATATTATTTTACTGTCAATCTGTAATAAACAACCTGTTCCTGTATGGACACTCTAATGTTATATCTTCTAAGATACTATCGATTTGATACAAATGTTTGTTTTATTTGTTAGTGTACCTTCAATCTGATGCATAATTTGTTATAGATAGTCTAAACTAATCTCTTATAGCATGCCATTCCAGCTGAGACATTTTTATGAACATCCTGTAAAACAAACTTTTTCTGTATGAATACCCTAAAGTAATGTCTTCAGAAATACCATTAATTTGATTCAAATGTTGGTTTTATTAGTGTACCTTCAATTTAATTCATGATTCGTTATAAATAGTATAAATTAATCTCCTATTACATGGCATTGAAGAGGAGTTTTTTTATGCACATCCTACAAAACACCTTGACTCTGAATGGAATGCTATACCTTCTTTGATGCCGTTGATTTGATACAAACGTTTGTTTTCTTAGTTAGTGTAGCTTTAATTTGATGCATGATTTGTTATAAATAGTCTAAATTAATTACTTATAACATGCCATTGAATCTGAAGCATTTTTATAGACATCCTGTATAAACCCGGTTCCTATATGGATACTCCTTTGATATATCATTAATTTCATGCAAATGTTTTTTCTTTCTTAGTTAGTGTATTTTCAATTTTATGCAAAATATGTTGTAAATATAGTCTAAATTAATCACTTATAACATCCCATTGAAGCTGAGGCGTTTTTTAAGGACAACCTGTATAACACATTGTTCCTGTAGGGACACTCTAATCTAATGCCTTCTAAAACATCATTAATTTAATACAAACGTTTTGTTTTGTGGTCCATAACTTTCGGAAATATTTTACAGTTAATTTAACAGTTTTACTTGAGTTAGTGAACTCGGAATATTGGTTTCGATTCTGGCTATTCTCAAGTAATTAGTTTCAGATTCTTATTAGCATTTATGTATGCAAAAGTAACAAAAATATAAATTTTAATCCTTGTGTAATTTGAATCTTTATTTTAATGGTAATGTTAGTGCATTTGTTATGAATTGTATAGGTGCAGGGTCAGGATTGCAGGGAAATATCAATATTTTACCTATTTATTTTTATTGTATTTATTTAGACGATGCATGTTATGTGTACATTTAGGACTTCAAAACAACTCTATGGCATGTTCTAAATATAGTTTTAGACAATCCTTCTTATTGTAAATGTCCGTTTTACTGATTGGGGTTTAAAATAAATTTTCTAAAAAGAGAATAAACACATCAAAAAATATGAAACAGTTTTATACAGTTTTATATTGCTACCATGAAAGTATTTGTTTTAAAATTTAATTCCCAAACAAGTGTTATACTACGTACGAAAATTATGACTTGTGTATTTCAGAGATATATGTGTACTCAATTACAATTAAAACCTAAAAACTTCGTATTTTAAATTTATCTCACTTTTTTTTTTTTTTTTTTTTTTTTTTTTTTTTTTTTTTTTTTTTAACCAATATCAGTAGCTTAAAGTAATATCAGCAAATTACTCAGCTCGATCTATAATTTGGTATTGACGAACCTGGCTTATTTTTGGCAAATCAAACGCCCTTTTACACTTACACTGAAATCATTTTTTTTCTCATCATTATACCTGTTTAATTGTGGAAATTTACGCACTTATTTTTTAGAGAGTATCGAATTGTGAATTCCACTTAGTATTTTAAAAATGGTCGAGATAATTTTAAGAAAATAGAATTAAAGGATATTTGAGCTATGTTTCTTCAATTAATAGGAACGTATCCAATAGTTTGATAGATCTTGTCATGCAAACTTTAGTCCGAAACGATGATGCATCATTTTATGAAATTTAGAAATTACTAAAAGCATTGCTACAAGCATTGCTACAAGACATTTGCATCACATTTCAATTGAAATTTGGTCAATAGTTTGAAATAATATAATAAAGAAAGTAATTAAATAAAATTCTCCTGTATATAAGCCCTCAGAGATCGTTTCCTGTAAGGAAAGAGACGTATTTGGAAATGATCATTTTATTGCACCGGGTTTAAGATCAGATGAGTAACAATGATCGAGATCTTACAGCTAATAATACAGTAACTAAATTGGCACAATTTCAAGTAGAAATACAAAATATTTTTACACCGTTAAACTACTTCACTGCAAAGACCAAAATGCTCGAAAAAAAATTTTAACCTTAAAACGACTGACACGGGAAAAGACATTTTCGTGCTTTGCATGCGTGACGAAAATATTTTGTTGACGTTATTTTAGAAAATTATTTTGCCTACTGACGTCAAAATTTTTATTCGAAAATGCTTCATTTGGTTTCGTTTTTTCGTATGTTTAAAGTTCTAAGCATTCACGTACAGATGAGAGATTCCAACATGAAAGGTACTTTGAAATGAGAGGTTTTTCTTTATCTTCATTTCGTGAATTATTGTTGCCCACACGTAATATATTAATATCTGTGAACGCTACCACTGGATCATTTCGTAATCTTCCAAAAATATATGGTTTTGGCCAACTTTATGGATGAATTTATTTCTGTAGTTATGTTATTTATTATAAACTAATATCCCTAATTTACAGGGCTATTAAAAGAAAACGAAATAAAAAAGTACAACCTTGTTGTTAATCGGAAATGAAAAATAATAATTGTAAGTTTAAATTTAGTGCAGTTTTTAATGTTCAATGTGAGCCTCTTCAGAAATATGAACAATATTATGAGCATGATAACTTGTCCTTTCCCTTTAGTCAGCATGTCCTGTGTGACTGTTTGAATGGCTGCAGATATACATGACGTAAGTTTTAAACATCAGATAAATAAAAACTGATCTTTAACCCAACGGACAAAAATAAATACGAGGGTTGTAAATTAATTAGTGGAAACGTAACCTTGAAAATCGCGGAACGGCGGGTATGCACAAATAGGATATGGGAGAGATGCGGTGGCGATATTGTCGATGTGTAGAGTGCAAAAAACAGTCGATCTACTTACAAGGATCGTTGTTGTGTGGCGTTAAAGTGAGGAGTTTCGTTTTCATAACTGTAAAGCATGTTTTCATAAGGTGATCAGCGGTCATGGCTTAAAATCGAGGTTGCGCATGGCAAAAATGCAACAGAATGCTAGCGAAGATTAGTGGAAGTCTGTTGCACAAATGCTTTAAATTATAGAACTGTAGCACGATGGAGTCAAGCATTTCTTTCGAGTCAAAAGGAGACTGCGAATTTGTAACGTACAGGTCGGCCCTCCATTCCTCAAGAGCAGATTGACATGAGTCCTTGTGACTTCGATCTGTTTCGGAAGTTGACGACATCCCTCCGCGGTCACCGATTTCATGACGTTTGATCTATACTCTATGCAGTAGGGCGCTCGGTCGCTCACATCAACAAACAATAGCTTGATACTGGTCTACAATGTCCTCTCGTCATTTGACACAAGGTTATAAACTTTGTTTGTGATTACATAGAATGGATGTAATGCAGTTGTACTTGTAAGTCCATTAAAAATTGATTTATACCTATGTTGCCATTAAATAATTTACAACCATCGTAAATAAATAAATATATAAATAAATAAAAATATACATTTTTATTTTACTTAAATATCAATTTTCTTTTTCGTAACAAATTAGTAACTGCCGGTATAGTTTAGTAAGCCAAATGATGTTGTATCATTAAATATTGAAATAATTTCTTTGATAATGAACGGATAATATAGAATGGGGGGGAATTACCTTATTTTCATTAACTTTTCTAGGGCTTTGGTTTTTCTATAATATTTGATATAAGCTAGACACTATGTTTTTCTATACTAAAATTTATTGCTAGTCTTATAAATAAAGAATTTTTTTTATCCTTATGATCTAATAAGAGATATTGAAAATACACCTGGAAATTTCTCAGATTTTAAATAAACATAAAAGTATATAAATTCTTTCACGGTATTATTAAATTAAGTATTTACATAGTTTGCGAAAATTATTTTTATTGTAGTATCTCACATTCATCATATTAAATAAAATGAAATATTTTATTAGAATACATTGATGCTATCTATAAGGAATAAATGATAAAATATACTTTTTCAAACAATGGATATAAAAATTTCTTTATTTCGTGAGAAAATATCATAAATATCCGGAATCTTTATTAAATGTGAAGCTTTTTTTTTTTTAAACAACAGCGATAGATTTTTTTTCTTTTAAATAATTTAAAGAGAACAAAGATTGAAATTAATGGCAAACAGTTTGTTTATTTAGAGAAATGTATAAATCTGAATCATTGTATTATTATTATTATTTCAACGTTTTTTATTTGCTGCAAACAACAAGATGTTTTATTTATTTAAATTATATTTCCATATTTGTGTCAGATATATAGATAATATAAAAGAGAAAAATATTTAAAAAACCTATTTAATACGAATTTTAAATTTCATTTATGTGTTATAATAATAGTTATAAGTAAGATATGCAAATAAATTTAGACAAAATACACGTTTCATTTTATTTGATAATATTAAAGTTTAACAAAAGAAATTTCCTAATACTTCTTTAATTAATAGCTTAAGATAAATAGGAGATTTTTTTTTGTATTTTTATTTATTTTATGCTACAACAATCTTTTATCATAACGACTAAAAGGTTTCTTCAAAGATGTAATTAAAAAAAAATTATTCGGAGATATATATAATTTTTTTTATCCAGATGGCGTATAATACTGTATCTGTGTTATACTACGATTATAACTACCATAAAAGAAAGCTTTATGAATAAATGATCGTAAATGCTCTAAAAATGGTATTTATTTACACAATACAACAATATTCTTAAAATATCTACCTAAAGAATGGGTTAGATTTTTATTTCTTATTAATATTAATTTTGGCTTATTTCATTTAGTGCCGAAAATACGATTCTTTAATTTTTTCATTTTTTTAACTATTACAGTTCCAGAATTACATGCAATTAATAATATCTCACCAACCGTCGATACTTTAAATTACCATTAAAACGACTTGTTGTAAAAATCATTTAAAAATCAATTAGTAGTAATAAAGTTTAGGATGTATTAAAAAATAACTATTGTTTGGATAACCAAAATTTTTTTCAAAGGATTTTTTTTTTTTTTTTTTTTTTTTTTTTAATTTCAATATTTTCAGCTTTATTGACGAAGAACGCTTGTGCTTGAAAAGTTACAATTCAGAAATATGCTTACATTTACAGCGTACGAGAACTATATTTGTAGATTTTCCAATTCCTTAAAATATTTAAAAAGTATTTTGAATAAAATATTTGAGTTGAATTACATATATTCCGCAGAATCTGTATAAGTATACATTTAATTCATTAATTTAAATTAGCATAATCCATGTAAAATTTAACAAATTATTATGTAAATCCTTTAATGTAACTTCAAAAATTCTCGAAGACTTTTTAGAATATAAAATTTTCATGAATTCATACTTTCGAACGTAAAAGGATAAACTATATAAGATCTGAAATTGAACTTTTTATGTTTTCATATTATATTGCAATTTATAAAGGAATGATAACCTGCGAAGAAGTACATATTTTTCTTAAAATGTTATAATTTAAAAAATGTGTAAAAGTATTTAATTTTTTTTGGATTCTATCAATTTAAATTTCACAAAAACTAATCATAATAATTCATGCACATTATATTTCATGTTATACATTGTTAATCAAAATGAAGTATTCTGTGAATGATTTTCTTTTCGAAGAAATAATCAGAATTCAAAGTACATACTAACATAAAATTTTGATAAAATCAATTTAAATAATAATTTAGTAAAAAATTCGGAAAACTTGTTTATTCTTTTGCCTAAAATTTTCGTCAAAAGAAAATGCACCATATTATAAAAATGAGATGTTTTTTTATTTTAAATGTAATAAATAAAAATACTTTTTGAAACATCATAACCGTTTCTTTAGTTTGCTGGTAAACGCAATAAATACCAGATATTCCTATTATATATGATGTAGTACATCTGAAAAGATAGTAATATAACAAAGATTTGTTTAGTAATTTTAAATGAAGCACGGTTCTACTTAACATAAAGTGAAACTTTCTAGACTGAGTAAATGTCACCCTTTCGTAATTAATATATATATGTATATTTATACATATATATATGATTTAAAAAATATATTTTCAAATTCTTTATACTGAAAAATGAATACTTCTTAAATACATATTATTACAATTTTTTAAACACCTTACTTTGCTCAAAATATGAGATTTAATTTCTTGAATAATAAAATGTAGTCATATAAATTATTGCAATTACGTTATAAACTAAATATTTTCTTCCATACTGAAATTAGATAAACGTTTATTCCAACATCATTATTTTACCTTGATTATAAAAATACTAGTATGACTATTATTCTAAACCCTCTTACCTCCGTTGCAAGTTCCTTTCGCTTTTATTGGAATATCTAATTTTAAATGTAAGTTTTGTTTTCAGAAAACATCCATGTTACGGACAACAAAACATTTTAACAAAACATTTAACGGACAAAAACGAACATTAAAACCGACATAAACTTTCTTTTATTTTTAACCATCTCAATTAAAAAATGCGTACATTTGTACATCTCGTCTCAAGAAAAACATAAATCCACATAAAATACAAAAAAAGGTCCTATCAGTTCACACAGCTTGGAATTTATCTTGCGACAAAGAGTTTCAAAGCTGAGTGTCAGAAATCACAACATCACTCAACTGCACAATATTAAATAGAATTCGCACTATCTGTGGTCCGGAGTACTAGGACAGTAACTACAACTTGTTTTTCATGAATTTAATTCAAACATTCTTATTTTAATAATTAAGGTTCAAGTATTAATACAAGAAAAAAAAACATTTTACTTGAATTTTTCTTATTAAAAAATTAAGCTAGAATTAATTAAACTACTAATTATTAATAACTACTGATTACACATTGATTGAATTTAGAATATTATGACTTTTTATAATTAACGTGATTTGGAATTAAAATGGATTACCAAGCAGTGGCAAAAGATGGAGGTTATTTTAACGTCAAAATAATTCGTTAAAAAAACCTGGATCGAATCTGCCTTTTTAAGTCATAGATGCTGGGAGAATACCGGTAAACTGTATTCGTTCTTCTTTTTATAACTTCAAGTATAATAAACATATGGTTTTGAAAAATATTTTGGGATGGATTTTACTATATCTGAAATATTTCAAGGATGTTGTTGAAGTCGAGGATGGATTAAAAAAGAAAAATGAAAAAAAAAGTTTCATTGGTAATGAAAATACAGTGTGCCGAAAAAAAATTAGAATGGCTTGTTTATGTGAGTGAAATTTTACTTTGTGTTTTGATCTTTTGAATTTAAATGTTTTTTGTTATGGTTTGAACTTACTTTCATCTATTCATGACAAAAATTAAAACAGCTAAATATTTATCGCACTAAAAGGTATCACAGAACAAAGCGCTCTTGTAATGCAATAAGCTCTTTTTAATAAACCTGCAATAAGTATCGGAAAATAATGTAAAATTCTTCAAACAATGCCCTCACCCATTAAAAATTACTGTATACCAACGGACTGTTTCGAAAAAAAAAAAAGGGAAAATTATATCCAGGTTATCCCAAAAAGGATCGATCCACAAAGATAAATGTGCTGAATAGGATGAGATCTAAAAATTTATTAAAATTCGTATCAATACATCAGTAAAAAGACATGAGACTGATACCGATTAAGTTTCAAGCAAATCACCTATTGAATCAAAAGATGAAACAGAAACCATTGAAGAAATTCGGAGATTTTTGGAAGACCTCGCTGTTTTCAAGCATCGCATGGCTCTTTGCCAGGATGAAATTCCATTCTCGATTAAGCATGAATTAAATGTAAAGTAGCCGAATAATCTCCCTGCAAATACACATGGAAGAAATGTTCAGAAATCCGCTCATTTAAATCTTTGATAGCATGAAGATGGGTTACAAAAATTGCAAAACTCTCTTGATTTTTGTGAAATCTGGGATCAAAATCAATCAACAATACTATCAAAACCATATTTTGAGAAAGCACTTAAGATATTTTCTAAGAAAAATTTTCTGGGTGAAATTGGGTGTTTCCCCAAGATTTTGCACTAGCCCATTGCATACCCATCATACTTGACTTGGTGAATAGTATTGACTTCATTTCTATCAATAAATGGCCTACTAACTTGCCTGATATAAATTCAATTATTTTTTTAGTTGAGTATAAGGTTACTTCTCACTAAATTTAAATGGTCTGAGAGCATTTTTTTAAGGAATGAAACTATCTTCCTTGTGAAATCCTTGAATCCCTTAAAGCGGCAGTCGTTGATGTCCAAAAATATCTAAGGGCGTACATCAAAGAAAAAGGCAAATACTTTAAAATAAAATCGGTTTTTCTGTATCAAAATTTTATTTTTTATTTTTCACGTTTCCGATTTCTAGGAATTAATGGCTTTTTTGCCCATCCAAAACCTTTTTGATACACTGTATTTGTCATTAACAGACTGAAAATGAAAAGCAAAATTAAGAGGCATGACTGTCAATCATTTTCCGATATAATGACCAAATTTATCCATACGTTCGAAAAGGCTTTAGAGTGACTGAGTTGTCAACACGAGCAGAAAAGTTGTCTTGCTCTATTTGGCATTTCAAGCAAATCTCCTGTGTGTCAAACAAATTACTCAGTTCTCCTGTGTACCGTTACCAGTTCTCTGCCGCACACCAAATTTACGAATTCTAAACATTGAATTAGAACATTAGGTGCCAAGCCCCCTTTATTCACATTTCTCCCAACCAGCAACAATTCATAATCTGGTGACCATTTCCTGTTTTCAAAATTGAAGGAAACAGTTACGTAGAACAGAGATTTTTGTAAGAAGTGTTGTAAAAACAGCTATCGAAAATTGCCTAAATATGCAAAGACGTGATTTCATAAAAAAAGAAAGTCCTGCATTTAGACAAATGCCTAAACAGACTTCATGATAATATGGAAACGTGATCGACGTGCATGCAGGGTTCTTGATGGCTTTTGAGCAACATTAGCGATTTGGCAAATAAAACATGATAAACAGTAACCAAATTTAGAAAAAAGCAAAATAAATTTGGTGTCAAACACTAAAAATGTATGGTAAAGATAGTGGAGATTTGCTCGCATATATATAGGGAGGATGGGGATTCAAGTGGGGATCACTTGAATCCCCATCCTCCCTATATATATATGTGCAAATCTCCACTATCTTTAGCACTGAGGAAGGTATGCTATATGCTACCGAAACCGGTATGCTTGGAATACTAAAAATGTATCTTTAACCTCTTATTGTCTCCTTTTTTTCTATGTATTCTAAAATACCCTAATGTTTTCTCATTGCTTAGAAAATAGAAATTCTATTATACGCTACCAAAAACTGTTTTTTTAAAAAGTATATTCTGAAATGTTTCCTAAATGACTATATATTTCAAATATTCTTTTAACGATAAGTTGCTATGAGATTTTGGTTGTAACCGATAGAAAAAATTGAACATTTGTTGAAAATTTGAAAAAGTGTTTGAATAATGATTCTTTACAGTACGGTAAATATCAGATTCAATGTTGTATTTCAGCAAAACTTTTCTCGATTTGGCGATTGATGCTAGTAATTTTGGTCGTAATTTGATCGCTCTAAGACAGTGATAAATTGACAACAGAGAAGTACTTGTCATATAATTTTTACTGTGTATTTGTTTGTTGCTTAACTGAATTTCTTTTGAGTCAGTATATTTATAAATATAATGTAAATTACACGGTGCAGTAGAAGATGAAAAATAACATCAGTAACATAGTTATGCGGATAATAATCTCAACTGTAACCATACAGAAAATAGCAGGAATTAAGCAATCGCAATTTTTCGAGTTTGATTGTTCATTTATTTGCCAAAAGAAGCATTTTGTCGCAATATGGCGCAATGGCGAGCGGTACCCTCATAGCATGCATGGTCACAGCGACGTCATTGTGACGTCACTTTGAGTCACTGTTGTCACATTACATCTGTGATCAAAAAACCACCACTCAGTGACGTCAAATTGTGACTGAGATGTGACTTTCTTAGAAAACTTTAAAAGGTTACAAAAATTCTTCAAAACATGTTATTTACTTCACGAAACATGTTTCGGGTTATTTAAAATTGTAGCGTCACTGTTATGTCACTACATGTAACGTATGTCACGTAACATATGTGAAAAAAACTCCATCATATTGTAGAATCACAATGTGATAAAATCTCGGTATAAACTTGAAAAATCTTTAAAAATGAAGAAAAATCTTTTTAACAGGGTGTCTTATTGTATTTGGGAGTTTGGTTCTTATTGATTTTATATTATATTTTATTCCAATATATAAAATAATTTTTTATACTTTCAATGACATTGTTCTTTTCTGATAATGTTTAAAACTAATTTAAGTGAATCTTTAAAAATAAATTTAATATTTTCTGAATATAAAATAAAATATGCAAAATATTTGAAAAACACATGCATTATATAAAATTAGTTTGTGCGGATCTCTTTTAAAAATACATTGTTCATAAAAACTTTCGCAATTTTTTAATTATCCAAACAATGCACGTATAACATTTTCGTGAAACTGGGATCCAGTGTTGAATTCTGCGGGTGGTCCGGGGGGGGGGCATATTCTCCCCCCCCGGAGCAATCAAATGTCCCCACCGGAAACTTTGAGATTTTGTGTTTTCAATGGTAAAAAAGTGTAATTCCCTCTCTCCGGAACTCTATTGTATCCCCTATCGAGCCACAGAAGTCCCTTCCGGAGAAAAGTGTTTGGATTCAACACTGTTGGGATCCCCTTCTTAACGCATCGAAAACGTTTCGCATTTCTTTGTTTGATTCCAAGAGATTAAATAAATAGATAATTTATTTTCTGATGAAATAAATTCCACATCCGTTGAAATAAATTCATCCATCTATATGAACAACAACCTCTCTTTTTGGATATTGTATACGCACGGAAATGTAATAAACTGTGTCAGATAGTAGGAAGGAAATGTCAGTAGGAAACTTTGTTAAGTAGAAAACTTCGTTATATAGGGACTTCGTTAAAATGAAGTTTCAATGTGTTTTAAAACTAACTGAAAGCAAAAATGAAATACATGGAAAAGTATTCGAACTCAAAATTTCAGTTATTTACAGTGTCTCACAAAAGTGATGGGACACTTGTGATTTATAAAAAGAAACTGCAATAAAATAAATAAACAAACGTGTGCAAAAAATTTTGGGTGTGTTTCATATTTAAAGTTAGTAACAATTATTACATAACCTACATTTTGTCAAAATATTAAAATATTAATTTAGTAAAAATACAATTGTTCAGGACGGAGCAAAAAATGGCTCACATAAGTGATGGGACACTTACTTTTCCATCAAATATTTATCCAACAATTTTACTTTTTAAAAGGGTTTAATATTTTGTTGGATTTCCTTTTACTTTTAAAACACGATTTAATCTTTTTGGGATGGATTCGACTAATTTTTTGTGATTTCTGGAGTGATTTTACCCCATTCTTCTTGAAGCACCGATTTTAGTTGTTGTTTTGAAGAAATGGTGTGTTTGCGAATTCTTGATTCCAATTCTTGCCAAATATTCTCTTTGGGATTTAAGTCTGGAGATTGTGGTGGTGTTTTTATTATTTCAGGACAGTTATATAGCAGCCAGAGTCTAACGTTCAGAGCAGTGTGCTTGGGGTCATTGTCCTGGTAGAATTTAATATCGTTATGAAGGTTAAATTTTCGTGCTGAAGATTTCAAATTTTGCTTTAAAATATCAATATACTTGTTCTGATCCATTATATTGTCAATAAAAACAAGATTACCAACTCCAGCGGACGACATACACCCCCATACCATAACTCCTCCTCCACCATGTTTTACTGTTGGTACCAAGTTCTGTTTGCGAAATTCTTCCCTGGGTTTTCTCCACACCAAGATTCTACCGTCAGAACCAAATATATTAAATTTACTCTCATCAGCAGACATAACTTTATTCCAGTAATCAGATTTCTTATTTATGTTGGATTTTGCGAAAGCTAGTCTGAGTTTTCTATTCTTTTCACTTACGAAGAATTTTTTCCTGGCTACTCTACCGTGATATTCAGCATATCGAATTACTCTTCTAATAGTCTCAGGATTAATAATTATTCCATATAATGCTTGTAAATCAGCAGCAACTTTTAAAGCACTATTTCTTGGATTGTTTTTAATATTTTGAATGATAATTCGCTTTATTCCATTGGATAGCTTTGATGGTCGGCCAGGTCTTCTTTTATCCTGAATCATATGATTCTTTTTATATCGTTTAATGATATTGAAAACTGTTGAACGACTCAAGTTAACTGTTTCAGCAGTTTTTCTAATAGATTTTCCACGTTCAATATGCAAATTAATAATAAGTTTTCGAATTTCAGGCGAAGTTTCTTTCCTTTTAGCATTCATGGCTACACAGAGCTAAAAAACACAAAAATTCCAAAACAAACTGGAGAGAAATACTGCAGACGATTTTATAAATTATTGCCAATTGCTTTTAAGTAAAAATAAAACCCCCCAAAATATTTTTATTGCTTATTTCAGACGATTTTTGTTGCATATATAATGGTGTCCCATCACTTATGTGAGCTATTTTTTGCTCCGTTCTAAACATTTGTATTTTTATTAAATTAATATTTTAATATTTTGACAAAATGAATGTTATGTAATAATCTTTACTAAATTTAAGT
This sequence comes from Maratus speculifer, assembly GCA_964019185.1. Lineage (NCBI taxonomy): Eukaryota > Metazoa > Arthropoda > Arachnida > Araneae > Salticidae > Maratus > Maratus speculifer. The sequence goes on along the minus strand of OZ025294.1, from coordinate 24,136,954 downwards.
ATGAAACACACCCACAAAAAATGTGTACATGTTTTTTTTTTTTTTTTAATTTATTTGATTAGTTTCCTTTTGTAAAGCACAAGTGTCCCATCACTTATGTGAGAACACTGTATATTCTTTTAAAACTAATAATCATTTCACTTCAGGAACGAGACCAAATAAACGAAATAAAATTTTAACTTATCTTGAATTGAAAAAATCGTCTGCTTCTACCAGAAGTGGATTAGTGCGTATATTCTTTCAAATATTGGCAACTGCTGTAGAATAAATTTTAGTTGTGTTATGTTGTTATAAAAGTGCATGGTTCCGGTGTTTTATGGAATTAGATAATTTACAAGAATGCGACCAGGAGACATTTTACATGAAATATCGGTCCGAAAATATACAGTGGCAGTGGCGTAGTTATTTGAGCTCGTCAATGTCATTGTACTGGATTCGGATATTCGAAATTCGAAATCTTCTTACTTATTTGGATTATTACATTGGAATTACCGACGATAATGTCAATAAAATTAGGTAAGAAACTATTAATTTTTCTGCTTTTTCAATAACGATTTTTGTTGATTCGTTTAAAAATATTTTATAAAAGCAATAAATATCTTTAATTTACTTTTAAGAATTCAATAAACTTAATAGATCCAATAAATGTCACGTTTATTTTGTTGAAATAAAAACAGTATGTCAGTTATTTTAATTACATGGATAATATCATTAATTTAAATTGCATTTTAATCATATTTGTTTTTCTTTTTAAAACTACATAGTTAAAATCCAATTTTCATAAATTAATATATATATACATATATAACCAACTGTTCACATTATTAGTAATATATTAAGTAATTTCGGGTATTACATTGTTGTAAATGATGGAGAATATATTAATTTATGCACTAATATTACAAAATATATACTTTTTTAAGATTTTCTTTATTACTTATCTAAAATCCTTGCAGTCTTAATAATATGATAATTGTAATTCCCTGACATTTATTATTTAAAACCATGTATCTAAAAAAATCGAAATATTGATCTTATGATAATTACAATAATTGATTTAAAAAAATAGCAATACTCTCATATATTTTTTACATTATACTCTCATATCATCTGTTAAATTGTTTTGAAAATAATTATTTTGTTTCTTTAGTATGTGTTCATTAAATTCTGGTTTTAAATAATCCTAAAAACAATTATATGTACTGCTTTTTATGGTGTGTCCAATACTGTAATTTTGGGTGTTCTGATATTTTCTATTATTTACAAGAATATTTTATTTAATATTGGGAAGAGAGACTATGAGAATACTTAAATATTATTGGCAGATTCATATAAAATTAAAAAAAAACGGAATCTAATAATTATAATTTTTAATAAGGAATTAGTTTTTTTTAATTCCATAACGATACCATTTCTATCGTCTTTATTTGTACTCAAGATTTCCAAATTAAATCTGTTTTTACAATTATTTCGTATAAACTTCATGTAGTTTATTAAATGATAATTATAAATTAACTTTAAGAGAATGATTTTAATAGGTAAATTAATCAAACGAGTTTTAATTTTACGACATGTGTGAAAAAGTATTTATGTTAGCATTCGAACCAGAGACTGTTGATGTATGCTGCTAATTCTCTGCTAAATGAGCTATCCTGGGCAAATTTGGTACACACAAATCACCCGAAGAAGTATTATTATATATTTATATAAATAGAATGCGTTTATCATACGGGTAGTATGAAAAATAATTTAAACATTATTACCGCGGTTTATACATAATAATGCTAAGTATAGATTCTATTCACTGGGTGGATTGTGTCCGTCAGATTAATACAGGATAGTTCAATCGACATATCATTAGCAGCTTGCGCGAAAGTTTCCTAGTTCGAATCCTGACCTGGACGCTTTCATTCAGTACTAAAAATAACAACGAAAGATAATTAAAAATAATATATATAAACATCAGCGTTATTGGTCAGAAATATGAGCAAGCTGTAGTGTTTTACATATGTTCTGAAACTTTTGGATTGTAAAGTAAGTAAAAGCTTTTAAAGAGAGTACAAAAATACTAAGTATTTTCTATAGCATGTTACAAAATGAAAGAAATAAAAACAATTGCCTGGCACAAAACAGCAAAAGAAATAATTCTTCTGTGTCAGTCATAAAATTGAAGTGAAAAAACTTCTTTAAACACCATAAAATAAGTTAACTGCGCAAGGCCTTTCGAAAGAACTTAGTCTTTCTTCGTCAGGCGCAAAAAAGACGTGCGTCCACAATGAATGTAGCGGCACGACTGAAGGGGAATGCGGGAGGGAGAGGGAGCAAGCAGAAGGAACAGCCAATAGGAAAGTAGAAGGCAACAGCCAATCACGGAACAGCATAAACAAAACTAGATAAACAATGAAGGAGAGGAAAGGAAGAAGGGGGGAAGGGAAATGGAAAAAAGCGGGATAAATTAAAAAATTAACTAAAAGGAGAGATTAAAATGAAATAAAATGTATGCAAAAAATATATAAATTAGTAATAATAATAAATAAGGAAAAAAAAATTAAAAATAAAAATAAAATTACATAAAAAATAACAAATTGTTTACAATTATAAACACACATATATAAACCTGAAAATTGTATACAAAATATCTAATAATAATAATAATAATGATAATAATAATAATAATAATAATAATAATAATAATAATAATAATAATTAAATAATAGACATATTTATGAAGCAGTGCTGAAAAGATTCTTCCAGGCAACGGAGAGCGTTTTAGAATCAGATTTATCATTAACAATAATATCACGATTAATATAAATAGCTAAATTTTCAAGAAAATCTAACTCAGAGGAACTATTGGCATTAAAGATAATTTTAGCAGTTTGAAAATTGAAACTATGGCCGGAATCCCAAGAGTGTTTAGCAACAGAAGATTTAGAAATTTCTTGATTAATGACATACCGAGAGTGTTCTTTTAGGCGTTTTTCAAGATTTCTTTTAGTTTGACCAATATACGATAAATCACAGTCATTACAAGGAACATTATAAATACCCCATTTTTGGAGGTCAGGGACAGGACATTTCATGGAAGGAAATTTTAATTTATTGATTGGTTTAAAGATAACATTAAAATTGAAACGTCTTAAAACTTTAGCTAATTTAAAACATAAAGGAGGATAAAAAGGGAGGACGACCAAATTATTAGGTTTACTTTTATCAATATTAGAAAGAGTGGAATTGTTAGGGGGTCTATTGAATTTGCTCACAGCAGTATTAATGATAAAAGGATTGAATCCACGTTTTACAGCAACAGATTTTAAGTAATTGAGTTCGTTCTTAAGAGATGCAAAATCGGAACAAATTTTGAGAGCACGATAAACATATGTATAAAAAACACCGATCTTTTGATTGACAGGATGATTTGAGAGAGCATGGGGTGGATTAGAGACAGAAAAAGGTTTTCTATAAACACAAGTTTTGAAAGAAGAATCACATTTGGTAACTAAAACATCAAGGAAAGGGAGTTTCTTACAATTCTCTAACTCAAAAGTAAACTGAATATGAGGATCAATAGAATTGACAGTTTGAAGAATTGTAGAAATATCAAAAGGATTATCCAATAGGACGAAAGTATCATCAACATAACGTATCCAACATTTAAAATTGATCAGATTTAATAATTTATCTTCAAAGTAATGCATATAAATATCACAAAGAATGGGAGATAAAGGATTACCCATACTTAAGCCTTCTAACTGTTTGAAAAATTTATTATCGAATTGAAAAGTAGTAAGAGTTAAGCAAATTTTAGTTAAATTAACATAATCTTTGACCTCAATATCAGAGAAATGAAATTCACGTAATCTTATTTCCAAGCAAGAAAGAGCGCCTTCAATCGGGATTACTAATGTCCCGATTGAAGGCGCTCTTTTAATAACAATTTCACATTTTAATCACTATGACTTCACATCGACGGTCACAAAGTCACAATGTGACTTCACAACGACGTCACTGTGACGTCACCATGTCTCGCGGGTAAGAACCCTGCATGCATATTTCTTACACCTTTTTGAATTTTAAACATATGGTTAACAAATATGTTTTATTATATTTGTAGCCTTTTTTGTTTATCTATCCTTTTACTAACATCATCAAAATTACTGCAAGTGGTAGTTATAGAAAAAATGTAGAGCTAAATGCTCAGTGGTGTAAGGTTTTTTTAATTCGTCTTTATTAAGCTAGTCAAATTTGACTTTTTAATTAATAAAAGGCGAAATTTTGATGAAAATCGATATGGAATTCAGAAAAAAATCTGTGAAATATCCAGTAATGTGTGATGAAACCTTCGGTGCTAAAAACGTAACATAATGCTTTACGTCAAATGTTCAAAATAAAAAAAGGTTGTGTTAATGAAAATGTCTCTTAAACATCGCCATTTATTCGAAATTTATTGTCGAACATATAATATTGGATTCAATTCCGTGCCCCTATTAGATTGGGATTCTGATTTCCTACACAAAAATGATTAATTGGTAATGTTATTATACTTTTACGACTGTCTTCGATTTGATTAATCATATTATAAATTAAAAGTTTGGAAAATGATTGTTGAAAATAGAATAGTTGAAAATTACAGTTGTATGAAAATAATATTTGTAGCTCTTGCATAATTTACTGATGTCAAAAATAGTTACTGCAACTGCATCATCATACTTATAAAAAAAATTCTCCTTCTTCATCAAATTTAAAGAATTTTATTTTATTTATTTTTAGAAGAAATTATTATCAAATGAAAGGTGAATTTATTTTTATACTTACTGACACAAACATTATAGTAAAAAATGTAAAGTTGAGCATTTAAAGTGAAATGTATTTGATAATAATATTATTAGCATTAATCATATTATAACTGCATTTTGTCTAAATTTGAATTGTTTCACTTTGAGTCATTATTATTTCCATAAAGATAAATAGGAATTTTCAGTTTTTCTGTCAATCCTTGATTGAATGCGCGTGTAATTTTACACATTTTTTTTTAACTACAAAGAAATGATTTAAGGTTTATAAATAACTTCCTTGCTTTTTTAAGATCTCTTCGTTTTTCAGACATCATCATTAAAGAAACAAGATTTAGCTTCTATTGATGGTAATAAACTTGAACATAAAAATGTACATTGCAGTGTCATCAAAGATAAATTTATCCCAAGCTGTGAACATATAAAAACAGTGTAAAATAAACTGGAATTTCTTTTTTTTTAAATATAAATGAATATACATGACATTTACTTAAAAATGTAAGAGAAAAATAAAACTGAAGTTTGGGAAATATGTAATGCATAAAAAGAAATAATACAGAATAAATTTCTCATATTTAGATATTGTAACTGAATGAATAAATAGGATCTCTCTTGAATCTTTATTTTATTTAAAATATACATTTTACTATATTCTTGGAAAGTAAAAACTCATGTTTTAGATAAAATTTAAAATATTCAGTATTATAAAGCTTTGTTCTAAACAGTTATAAATATTATCCAAAGTTACATATTATAACTAATTTGAATTTTTCGAACATATTAATTAATGATTTTCTTATTACATAAAATACAATTGGTAAACTAACATAAATGCATCCATTTTTAGGTGCATTCATTATTATGTAAATACGTAGCATATATTTGACGTTCAGTCCGCCTGCCTATCCGTCTGTCCGTCCGTCCGCATATAATAACGCGAAAACTACCCAACCGTATCGTTTAAAATTTAAAATATATAATTATTATATAATTTTGTCGAGTCATTTCAAATTTTATGAAAATCGAATGCATAGATCAATTACAGTGATAATCAAAAGTATTCCATTACAATACGGTCAATGGAGAAAAAACTTTCAAATGCATTTTAATCGTTTGAAATTTAAAATACATAATTATTACATAATTTTGTCGAGTCATTTCAAATTTTATCAATATTGGATGCATAGTTCAATTACAGGGACAATCAAAAGTATTCCGTTACATTATGATCAATGGGGAAAATTATTCAAATGTATTTTAATGGTGTTACACTCATTCGAACATAATAAATAGGATACGTAAAGTACATATTATAATATACATTTTGCACAATCTGTGGTGCAAAGAACATTTGTTATTGATTAACAACGTCACGCAAATATATTCCATTGCATAATGGTATAAGGATAAATGTGTTTGGTGTGATTTTTAATTGTAATTAACTATTTACAATTTTATGAGATTGATATATGAAAGTGATATTTTTAACTTCGTTATAGTACGAGCGCACCTCATTTGCTACGTTTCACGTGCAATTTTTAACTTGTTATCTTCAATATAATCCATTAAATAAATATCAACCGTGGTTTAAAACAGGGCAAAAAATTTTCAATAAAAAATTACAGTAATGAATTTATTTATAGCCAGATCTTGAACCAAAGAACTGAGGAAATACAGTAATCCTAAAAGTTTATAGATCATCAAGTTTAAAAATTCAAGAACTTAAGAAAGATGAAACAAATTATGAAAATATAGAATGTTGAAACAAAAAAAAAATTAAATACTCAAAAAATTCAAAATTCACAGAATAATAAGAAATAAAAACAAACAAGCAAACAAAATAATGCACCAAACATATGCAGGTAATAGGCATTACAATCTAATTTAATTACCTATATTGAAAATGTACTTATTCCACAGTCATGTTCTTATGACGCGATCATTTTCTGTGATAAAGGCAAATCAGTCTTTATGGTTTCTACGGATTCGAAAGACGCCTCATAATAGGCAAAATAAATATATAAATAAATAAAAAATTTTTGCAAGTCTATCGTTTAAAGGCTTATGGATGAAATGCTTTAGACATTGCGAGAAATGTTAAATGCAACAAAGTTAGTATTTACGAAATTTTGCAAAAAAAAAAAAAAAAAAAAAAAAAAAAAGACAATATTGAAACAAAATTCCATTCTGGACGAACAAAAAAAGGAACTTAATTGCAATACGGATAAACTTTTAGAATTACCCCGTCGGTACGTGCAATCTCCGAAGAATAAGCGGTGAACTCTCGAAAACCATGCTACATCGATGGCTGCATGTTTTAGCCGAGAATTCGGGACAGATAATGAAACGTGTTTTCACTACAGAACATTCACTATAGTGGAAGGTAGTCTCATATTGCCTGCAGTAGAGTGAATATTTCACTCAACTACATGTGTGATTTTTGATGCGCTTAAATGTTGTAATGAAATTATCAGTGCAATTACACTACCATATGGGGCATTACCACTCAATCCATGGTATGCTAAGGTAAAAAAAAATAAAGTAAGTTGCTAAAGTTTTTATGGAAATTAACTGATTGCAAACTTTTCCTTGTATTTTGAAGTTATACTGCGTTTACAAAACACTGATTTTATTTATTTTAATTATTTATTTTATTTATTTATTTATTTATTTGATGTGACTAGGTATTTATGATTTCCATTAATTGAACATTTATTTCCTTGAAAATCATTGTTGATGAAAAAAAAAACTTTGCATAACATTTCCTTCCACTAATTTTTACATCTGATTCATGCTCAAATTATTTACATTTCAAAAGAGTGTTTCTTGTTGTTTGTAGTATAAACATGTCTTTGACACGGATATTTTAAATAATATTGTAAATTAATATTTCACCAGAATTGCTTAATCGAATAGTTACATAAATGCAAAGAATAAATGAGCCATATATGTTAATTGTATTCCGCATCAGTTAACATAATAATTGAAATATATTTCATGCGTTACTTGAAAATATTTCTATGGATTTTTCATAATAAATTCCATTTGATGTTGAAAGTAAAAAAATCAATATTTACAGAAGTAATATTATTTTCTTTTAATTTTCAATGAAACATTTAAAAGATAAATCATGCGTTAGTTGAAAATATTTCTATGAAACCAAAACATTTCATAATAAATGCCTTTGATGTTGTAAGTAAAAAATCAATATTTGCAGATGTAATGTTATTTTCTATTTATTAATTTTATAACAAAATACTTTAATAAAAAATATATTTAATTAATTCATAACATGATTTTTCAATCGATAAATCAATTATAACAGATCTAAATGTTCCATGTGGGTGAAAAAAGTACGATCCAGGATTCGAACCTGGACCATTTTCTTTAATGTTGAGCTGATCCAGAGTATCAGACTAGAATATATGATCGTTAAAGTTATTTGGATGAAATTGTCATCTAGTGTTCGGGTCCGGGATGGCTTAGTTAGAAGAGCATTGACGACTTCTGCCAATTTTTCCCTCGTTCGAATCCTGGCCCCAACTTTTTTTCATACACATAGAAAGTTTACATCGGTTATACTAAAATAAATTGCTGCGGCAAAAAATAACTTTCTCAAAATTTACATGATACTTTCAAATAATAAATTCCAAACATGTCTTTTCAATCATCGTTTGATAACAAAGTGCTTAATTTGAGCACAACATTGATAGAAGTACAAATGCCACGAATATGTTTTTTTTTTAAATCTATAATTTTAATTAGATAATTGAAAAAAGTTTAGAACAAATAAAGGTAGATTTTTTAAGAATTTAGGTTCATTAAAATTTCTGAGAAATATGTAGAAGCTCTTTTATATTTTTAAAAATTTCCTTGAAAGATTAAAATTAGACGATCACTAAAGTTAAATGCATGTAATGTATGTAGTATACAAATATATTTATATATATATATATATATATATATATATACATATATATCTTTTGAAATGAGAATTAACTAATTAAATTTTCCATAATGTTACGCGTACTTAATGACTTTGTTCTGGAATTCACATAGTCAAATTTTTATATTGTTAAGAAAAATACAGATCAAAGAAGGAAAATCAGATAAAGATTCTTGATTCAAATAAGAATATTTCTAATTTTATAAATTTTGCAGTTTGAATGTACGGAAAAAAATACTCGAAACGGTAAACAAATAAGTGACGTTTCATTAAAGTTTTAAGGAGACAGGTTACATTAAAATTGGTCATAAAACCAAATTTTATATTTTAACATTAAATAAAAATGTTGTGTTTTCGTAAATATTTTAATACATAATTTTTATCCATACGGCAATTACGGAAATCGTACGAATCCCGTTATTTTCCAAGCGAAATATGAATATTTTTATAAAAGGAAATAAATATATAGATCAAAAGTCTAAAATTTTAACTTATTTAAAGAAATATTTGCTTTAAGAAATTACTGGTACCGAAATTTTTTTTGATATGGCAATTATTGGAAAAGCCGTTATTTTCAAAGCGAAATTTGGGTATTTCTATAAAAAAGAAATAAATATAGATCAAAAATCGGAAAAATTAATTAATTTATAGAAAGATTTGCTTTACAGAAATTATAGGTACCAAAAAATTTTCTGATATGCAAATTATTGAAAAACCCGTTATTTTCCATGCAAAATATGAGTATTTTTATAAAAGGCAATAAATATCGATCAAAAGTCTATTTAAAGAAATATTTGCTTATTTATTATTTATTATTTATTTATTTAAAGACATTTTTGCTTTAAGAAATTACTGATATCGAAGAATTTTCTGATAGCGAAATTATTGGAAAACCGTTATTTTCCAAGCGAAATATTAGTATTTTTATAAAAGGAAATAAATATAAATCAAAAGTTTGAAATTTTAATTTATTTATATAAAAATTTCTTTAAGAAATTCTGGTATCAAAGAATTTTCTGATATGGGAATTTCAGATCGGTTTGAACTCTAAATTACAGGGTGATTCTAAATTTTTTTACAATAAAAGAGGGGTGATAGTACACATCAAGACAGGCAATATTAAATAGAGGACCAGGGGTCCCAAACGTTTTCCAAAGGAGATAGCCGCCATTAAAGTTTAGGGTCCAAAATTTCAAATAAACATAAAAAACAGAAAAATCGGTCGATTGATTTGCGGTTTTCACTAAAATTATTCTTTATGTCGGCATTTTCCTGAAATTGAATTATAAAGATGAATTTAAAAAAATGCCGATAGAGGGCGCTTTAGACTTTGGAGCAACGAACAACTATTTTTTGCCGGTATTTTTTACATTTCATTAAATGTTTTCGTAAGCTTAAACTCAAACTTAAATTTTGAGCTCAAAATCTGAATAGTGGGGAGTGCTTAAGTGGCACAAACTGAGCTGTGTTCAGAGGGTTCAAATTTCAAATGATTATAAAAAACGAAAAAATTGGTCCATTGATTTGCGGATTTCACTAAAACTATTCTTTATGTAGGCATTTTCGTAAAAATAAATTATAAAGATAAATTTCAAAAAATGCTGATAGAGGGCGCTTTAGGTTTTGGAGTAACGAACAACTCTTTTTTGGCGTTATTTATTGCATCTTATTAAATTCTTTCGTAAGCTTAGACTTAAACTTAAATTTTGAACTCAAAATCTGAATAGTTGGGAGTGGATAAGTAGACAAACTGAACTGTGTTCAGAGGGTTCAAATTTCAAATGATTATAAAAAAACACAAAAATTGGGCGATTCGTTTGCGGTTTTCGCTAAAACTAATTTTTAAATCAGCATTTTCTTGAAAATAAATTTTAAAGATAAATTTCACAATATGCCGATAGAGGGCGCCTTAGGGGTTATAGTAGCGTACAACTATTTGTAACCGTTATTTTTTTTTTATCTTATTAAATGCTTTCAAATGCATATACTTAAATTTTAGGCTCAAATTCTGAATAGTTGGGCGGGGTTAAGAAGCGCAAATTGAAGTGTTATCACGAGTTTAAATTTAACCCTCCCACTCCTCGAACACAATTCAATTTTTCGCTACTTAAACAATCCCAATGATTCAGAATTTGATCCCAAAATTTAAGTCTATGCATTAGAAAGCATTTAATGATATTAAAAAAATAACGGTTAAAAATAGTTGTACGCTACTCCAAAGCCTAAGACGCCCTCTATCGGCATTTTGTGAAATTTATCTTTAGAATTTATTTTCAAGAAAATGTTGATTTAAAAATCAGTTTTAGAGAAAACCGCAAACGAATCGACCAATTTTTTTTTTTTTTTTTTTAATAATCATTTGAAATTTGAACCCTCTGAACGCAGTTCAGTTTGTCTACTTAACCACTCCCGACTATTGAGATTTTGAGCTCAAAATTAAAGTTTAAGTCTAAGCTTATGAAAGCATTTAATAAGATGCAAGAAATAACGCCAAAAAAGAGTTGTTCGTTACTCCAAAGTCTAAAGCGCCCTCTATCGACATTTTTTTTGTTATTTATCTTTATAATTTATTTTCACGAAAATACCTACATAAAGAATAGTTTTAGTGAAAACCGCAAATCAATCGACCAATTTTTCCGTTTTTTTATAATCATTTGAAATTTGAACCCTCTGAACACAGCTCAGTTGGTGCTACTTAACCACTCTCCACTATTCAGATTTTGAGCTCAAAATTTAAGTTTGAGTCTAAGCTTACGGAAACATTTAATGAGATATAAAAAAACCGGCAAAAAATAGTTTTTCGTTGCTCTAAAGTCTAAAGCGCCCTCTATCGAAATTTTAAAAAATTTATCTTTATAATTTAATTTCAAGAAAATGCTGACATAAAGAATAATTTTAGTGAAAACCGCAAATCAATCGACCGATTTTTCCGTTTTTTATGTTTATTTGAAATTTTGGTCCCTAAACTTTAATGGCGGCTATCTCCTTTGGAAAACGTTTGGGACCCCTGGCCTCCTATTTAATATTGTTTGTCTTGATGTGTACTATCACCCCTCTTTTATTTAAAAAAAATTTAGAATCATATTGTATAATATAATTGATATATATTGATATATATTGTATAATATAATTGAATATATTGTATAATTGTGTAATCATATATAAATATTGTTCATACACCCAAAACAATTAACCATACAAATTGTAACTTTAATCCTTTATCAACCACATTACGAATTCCTGAAAATTTCACATTCTAAAGCAATTTAAGTAAATTGTTTAAACTAAATTAAAAGATTTACATAATCATTTAATAAATTTTTGAAAGATTTTAGAAGGATTGGAGGATTTTGAAAGTTTAATTAAATTTGAATTTACAGGGATTTTTGTGCAATATTTATAACCCTACTCAAATATTTTCTTTTAAATTGTTTTCATAATATTTTGTAAAATTTTAAAATGTACATTTATGATGTTCTCTCAATATAAATATAGAAATATTAAATCGTAAAATACTAATAATATATAATCTACATAAAAATATAAGAACTTATATTATAAAAACATTTTGCTTCTAAGACGTTGTATAATAACAAAAACATATAAAATATATTAAAACCTTTTTTATTTACATGTTTCAACTCATAAATTAATAGAGTCATCCTGAGAATGTAAATAGAAAAATAAAAATTACAAATACAATGAACGTGAAAATCGGAATAAAGAGTTATTGAAAACTAATAAATTAAATTCCGAATTAACTTTATTCCGATTTTCACTTTCATTGTATTTGTAATTTTTATTTTTCTATTTACATTCTGAGGATGTCTCTATTATTTTTTGAGTTGAAACATGTAAATAAAAAATATTTTAATATATATTAAATGTTTTTGTTATTATATGTCTTAGAAGCAAAATGTTTTTATAAGTTCTTATATTTTTATGTAGAATATATATTATTAGTATTACGATTTAGTTATTAGTGGACGTAATCAATACTTATTTAGTGTTATTTTTCACATTCATATTATAGAAATATTTCCGAATTGAAAAATCCCCACACCCTCCTTCAACACTAATTAAGCTGAAAAGATACAATTAAATTATCCTTTTAAAAATATTCGTGTTTTGTGTAACTAATAATGTTTTTGGAACAAAATAAAGTAATGCATCTCTAACTCATTCTATATAGTATTACAACTAATTGACGCATTAAAAGAATTTTAGAATAAGTAATTTTAATGGTACTTAGAAGTACACTCGGTAGATAATGTGTTAAACGGGTTTTTCTTCATAAGCATATTTTCGTCCCTTTTTTGTTTCAAAAAAGCTAAGGCTGTTATTTTTAAACCATTCGGAAAATGGTTATCATTTTTTATCCGGAACCAACAAAAAAATATCTGTAGAAAATTTATAGGCAATTGTCCTGTTTAGCAGATTTTTTTAAGAATACATTATAGATTTTTTAAGACATTTTAAGGCAAATCCAACTTTGCCCATTTCTTTTAGATTTTAGTAAAGTCTCGGAAGAGAGTGCATATTATTTTTTAGTGTGTGTATGTTGTATTGACTAAGGGGGGGAAGGGGGTTCGGATTTATAACTATTTGGAAAATAGTTGCTATCCTTTGTAGAGAATTTGAAAATCTGAAGTATATCGGAAGCTTTTTATTGGTTGAATTCCACAACTTTTTGTTTTATTCGTTTACTGATTGGTGCATGTTTATTGTCCAAAAATGGGATACATCTGTTTTTTTTTTTTAATTATTTAAATTGTTTTCTGATCGGTTCATGTTTAAAGTCCAGAAATGGCTTACTTCTGTTGTCACAAAAACAAAAAAGTAATAAAAACTTAATAATAATAATAATAATATTAAAGCAGATTGCGATGAAGATTTCAAACAAATTTCTTTTAAATATGTATTCTTTCCTTATGCAGCGGTGTAAAATTTAAAATGTGCACTGTTTAGAAGTTTAAAAATTTACAACTCCGAAAATTGCAAAACTGAAAATTCAAATAAAATTTGTTTTTGATCGGTCCAGGAATATTAATATTTAAGTCAAATCGCACATAATATAAGACATTGAGAAGTCAGTCTGATTAACTCCATCAAATAAAAATGCATATTTTAAACAGTTAAAGTTGCATATATATAAACTACTTTTTTTATAACTGGTTTAGGAATATGAATGTTTAATGCATGGCGTACGTAATAAATGACTCGTTATAATCATCATAAAAATTATGTTCATTATTAATATTAATTTAAACATAGAATATATTTATAACTCTTTAAAATTTTGTCTTTGAAAATATCATTTTCCAAATTGTCGTTTTAATTAGTTAAATTACGTTTTTAAAAATCCTTTTTTAACGTCCTAATGCTGGGTTCGGGTCTCTAAAATGACCGAGCGATCGGGTAAATTTTCGTCATCTCAATCTGAATTTAACACGTCAGCTTGTTTGGAATTTCATTTTCCGAAAAGGTTGTTATAATTTTTTAGTTATTCTTATAATTGTTACTATATGTGTGTGTGTGTGTTTGAGATAGATGTTTAAAATTTCTTGGGTGTGTTCTTTATTGTATTGGATAAATCGGCGCACACAATGAGCTTTCTGATTTTTTGTTATTATTATTTCTTTAATAAAAGTATATGAAAATGTTTACAATCCTCCATTTTTTATTCTATACATCATTCAAAAATACTAACAAATGAAATATTAGACATATAAAAAAAAAACCCCATGCACAGTCCTGTTTAATATACATTTGGAAAATATTTTAAAAACGGGGGTGGGCAAAAATATTAATATTTGAAAATTTAGTATGGATTTTTAAATCTGTATAATAAAAACTTGCACAGAAATACGGTCTGTGTTATATTACGTTTTTGCTTCGAAACATTTTTTTTCATTTACATACTAAAAATTATATTTAATCATTTACAACAATTTCGAAATATCTCAAAGTTTCTAATCTGCATGCATTAAATATTAGTTACAGTTCGTGTTTTATACAATTAATCAAATTTAGTTTTAATACTCTAGTGTAAATACAACGGTAGACGGTACCACAGATCACCTCATTGATTTCGTGGCTGAAATTCTACAATAAGTTAAAACTTGATCCGCATATTAAACAACAACTGGTCAGCAAAGTCATATTTTTGTGGAAAACATCTGCAAACCCAACTAATGATTGATTCGTGCGTTTAAGGCCCTTGTCCTTGCTCGAGGAAACATTCGCGAGCTAATGCTATTCCTACGGTAAAGCATTTTTCTAATAACTCTTTCGCATTTTGACATTTTTGAATATTTTTTTGCATTGGATAGCTGAGGTTCATGCCGATAGCGCACATTTTTTACTTTTTCGATTTTGGTTGCAGATACTTTTTACAAAGCTAGTTTCACTTTCAAAACCGGTTTCGAAACTGGAAGTGCTTTTTAAAATATATATCTGCAACCAAAATCGCAAACGTAAAATAAAAGGTGCGCTGTCGGTATGAACTTCAGCTATCGTATGCAAAAAAAAAAAAAAAAAAAAAAAAAAAAAAATCACAAATGTCAAATTGCGAAAGAGTTTTTAGAAAAATGCTTCCTCATAGGAATAGCATTAGCTCGCGAGCATTTCCTCGAGCGAGGACAGGGGCCTTAACGTAGTATTTTTCAGCTCTCAATTCCTCCATTTTTTCTTTGATGCCGGAAAACACCTTACCTACGAGTCAATCACTACAAAACATGTAAACAGACAAACCTGCGTGCCAATTTCTAAAATTGGGCGTGACGGTAGTTTCAACCAAAATATGCCACCTTTCTATATTACAGTTAATAGGTTACACATGTCCAAGCAGGACCGTAGCTAAGAGTGAACAATAGGGGGGGGGGGCTTATATTTTCTCTCTATCTCTCTCTGACACAAAAAATAAATGAGTGCATATTCACATCGTAGGTACTATGTTTTTTATTAAACTTTTATAATAACTTCATTTTATGCTTAGAAAAGTATATGATGATGAAAATTTTTAGTGTATAACTGGTGCAAAATTAAATATCATGTTAGCTTCATACATACAAATAGGATGAGGGAGTGTCGAAACACTTATGTTAGATACAATTTAGTAATTCTGCAAAACTATAAAAGGGTCTCAAAACTAAACTAAATTTTTGAACAGAATTTCATTTGAATTTTTGGAGCATAAATTCATTTAGTGACCTTCGAATCTTTTCTAGCAGGTGGCTCAAGATATTTTAGGGGGGCTGAGCTGCCTTAGCGCCCTCTTAGCTACGGCCCTGTAACCAAGTGTAACACGGTGGCGCCATTCGGCTTTTTTATTGGTCTTTTGGTGAACTATTTTGCGTTTCTTATGTGCGCTAGCATGCATTTAAGACCACGAGGTCTGTTTTTGTTCGGATTTAATATCATATGTAGGTTATTACATCTTTGTTTACATTGTTCCCAATGTGCTCGACTGGCGATTTTTTCTCCTTTCTCATAAGGCAGTAAATATTAATTCTGTAAGCTATTAAAAAAAGTATGCAAATTATTATATCTTTGAATATTTGTTATTGTTCACAGTAGACATGTTGATGCAAGTAAAAAAATTAAAATTATCAATTTTGAGTAATATTTCTTTGAGTAATATTTATATAGTATATTTATAGTATATTTATAGTATATTTATATTTATTTTATTTATAGTACATTTATAGTTATATTTTTTGAGTAATAGTTTAACTTATGAGTGATATTATGGCATTATGTACAATTGAACAATAAATATTTTTTTACAAAATTTATTGTGGACTAGCTGACCCGCCCGGCGTTGCCCGGGTCCGTTATAATAATGTTAAACGAACTTGAAATTTTTATGATTTTATCTTCAACTCAAAATATGTGTTAATACACTGTTAAGAATTTGACCCTTTTGCTGCATCGTTACTCCACCGCTTTTATAGAAAATGATTACTTCAGCCTATTTTGGAGCATTGTCATAGGTCAAAAGAGATATATTCTATAAAAGCGGGGGAGTGATGATACAGCAAAAGGGTCAAATTTTTTACAGTGTACATTATATTAAATACGTGCCCTCTGACTGTGTCAAAAATTGGTTTTTAAAAAAAACTAATATTTAGCTGCAAAAATACCTAAAATGACTGCAATGGGAAACGCAGGAGGGAATATGTGTCCAACGATTTCGTGTTGATATTTATCCTTAAAATTACTGTTAAGTGACTTAACTAAATACTTTTTTCACATATATATCCCAAGTGAAATATTTTGAATTTCAAACTAATTATATATCACTCTTAAATCTGACTATACCGCGAATGAAATCGATTCTCGATGATTCGCTAAAAGGTTAGTATATAATATTATAAATTTTACAAAAATAGGTGTATATTTTTTATCAAACATGCGTAATGTTCATTCTATGAACAAAATCCTAACCGTAACCTAATTGTATCGGAATCATAACTTGTCTGTAACTTAGCTGTATCTTAACAGTAACCTAACTGCAAGTTAAATATAACATAAATGTAACTTGGCCGTCACCTAATCATAACCTACCCA
Organism: Maratus speculifer; assembly: GCA_964019185.1. Classification (NCBI taxonomy): domain Eukaryota; kingdom Metazoa; phylum Arthropoda; class Arachnida; order Araneae; family Salticidae; genus Maratus; species Maratus speculifer. Next base: position 24,119,644 of record OZ025294.1, on the reverse strand, counting down.
TAATCTAACCACAACCTAACCGCAACTTAACCTTAACCTAACTGTAACTTAACCTTGACCTAACTGTAACCTAACCGGAAAATAAAATAACAAAAGGGTCACCGGAACGTAATTGCAACCTAACTGTTATCTAACCGTAACCAAGTTCTAATTTAACATTTACTATAAACGAAATATTTTAACCATCTCGCGCTAAGTACTTAGTTTCACTTTCCACCGCTACGGAGCGCATTATGTTTTGTAGAACATCCGAATTTTAGGTTCGGATTGGATTCAAGTTCATGGAAATTATTTTGTCTTCTTCGGATACAGTTATGGTTGTTTGGAATATTTGTGTTCAGTTTAGATTCGGTTCAATTCAGATTTCGTGGGGTTTTTTTTTCCCTTCAAATGGGATTTTTAAGTTCGGGTCGGGTTGTACTTATATGAAAATTATTTTACCTAGTTCCAATGAGGTTATACTTCACTGAAATATTTTTGTTAGGTTCAGATTAAGTTTGGTTCAAATTTCGGGATTTTTTTTTCTTTTTTTTACAAATTTTTTGGTTTGGAATGGGGATTATGTCATGGAAATTATATTGTCTTGTTCGTATTTGGTTATAGTTATTTGGACTATTTTCGTCGGATTCAGATTTGGTTCGATTCAGATTTTAGGTATTTTTTTAAATTGATTTTTAAGGTTCTGGTTGGATTCATGTCCAGGGAAATTATTTTGTCTTGCTCGGATCGGGTTTTGGTTCTTTGGAATATTTTTTTCGGGTTCAGATGTCGTTCAATTCAGATTTCGGCTTTTTAATGGAATTTTTAGGTTCAGGTTGGGTTGCGCATCAACGGAAATTATTCTGCATTGTTCGAATAAGGATATGCTTCTCTGGAATATTTTTGTCAGATTCAGATTTAGTTCATTTTTTAGGTTCGGATTGGGTTCATGTTCATGGAAATTTTATTGTCTTGTTCAGGTCCGGGTATGGTTCTGTGGAATATTTTTGTCGATTCAAATTTCAGGTATTTTTTTCAAATGGAATTTTAGGTTCCGATCGGTTTCATGTCCACGAAAATTATCTTCTCTTATTCGAATCCGGTTATGGTTCTTTCGAATATTTTGATCGGATTCAGATGTAGTTTGCATAAAACTTCAGGCTTTTTTTTCAAATGGAATTTTTTAGATTCGAGTCAGGTTTATGTTCATGGAAGTTTTTTTGTCTTACTCTTATCAGGTTATAGTTCTTTGGAATATTTTTATCGATTTCAGGTTTCGTTCTGGTCATTTTTTGGGTTATTTCAGAGAAAAATTTTAGGTTCGGGTCGGGTTGCATATACACGAACATTATTTTTCTTTGATCGAATTGGGGTATGCTTCATTTGAATATTTTTGTGGGATTCAGATTTGATTCGGGTCAAATATCAAATCCATAGTTTTTTTTTCAAATGGAATTTTTAGGTTCGGGTCGCGTTTATGCTCATGAAATTTTTGTCTTGCTTGGATCGGAGTATAGTCTGTTTTTTTCTGGTTGGGATCGGGTTATGTGTTAATACGCCTAAACATTATGTTTTGCTACTATTCTTTTAGTGACTATTTTTTATATATAATTTATTTTGCTATTTGATAATTTATTACTGTATATGAATCGTCTGCCTATTCGAACAATTGTACGTCAAAGAGCCATTTCATTTTTGTTTTAAAAACAAATTAAAGTCTTAATAAAATTTTAACTTAAATAAATGCATTCAAATTTAATCAATGATTTAAAAAAACTGCTAAAAAAGCCTCATATATACATATACATATATTAACTGCAACTTAGCCAACCACAAATACATTCTAATGTACGAAGTACCAACGATCTGACGTAATAGCTATGTCCAAAAATCCTAAGTTAAACTGACATTTTGCCAGTCTATGAATTTTAAAGGTCTTTGGGAAAAAAACAGTCACTTTTGAAATGTCAAAATCTCAAATTGGTTTCTTTTATAGAGTAAAAAGAAATTAATAGAGTGGAGGTATTATCTCTGGAGATGATGCTTAAGATGTAACCCTACATTAAGTCCAATTAAGTACCAACAAAAGCACCTGCTTTGACACGCCTATCAATTGGCGAAATTTTAAAATGAAGGGCCAAAATCACAGTCAAGTGAAATCCAGCCACCCCATTTGTCGTGTGGTAAGGGTGAAAATCACGAACTTGTTTCTCCATTTGAAAAAGGTGAGGGGGAAAGTATTTTTTAAGCGATTGTTACCGCCTGTTCTTATTTAAGATAAACCATCGAAATTAACTCAATTAAGATATTTTGATGCCATTTTATAAAATGAGAGTGAAAAATTTAGATTATAAATGAAAAGAGATAAGATTTACTTCAAAACTGCCGCTACGATTTTTTCTCGGAAAAAGGAGTATGACAACATTTACCCAACTGCTAAGAGATTGTTCCCTGAAAAGGACGCGGCTCAATGACCAATGAGGTGTTTGGATTTCACCGGACTGTGATTTTGGCCCTCCATTTTAAAATTTCGCTATCAATTGAAACAGGTTTAAACCTGTATTTTTTTTCTCTCGTTTTTAAAAAAAGAACTAATTTATCACTTCACCGGTAAAAATTTATTAATTATTTTATCATATGTGTTTTAAATATCAATATAGAAAATTATTTCAACGTTTTGCTTGAAAATATAACATTATTTTGTTAGTACATTAAAATCGTCTGCAGTCAGAAATTTATATTTTAGATTAATATTTATTAGTTAAGTTTTCATACATGATTTTAAAAGAATGTTTTCATCATTATATTTTAAATATTTATTTACATGCAATTATTAAGTCATAAACATTTTTCATCTACGTTATAAAGTATTGAAAATTACATTAATGAAGGAAACTTTTAGTTATACAATTTTTAATTCGTATCAAATGTTTTCAATATCTTATTTAATTTTAATTTGATATTTAATTATTGCTAATTTTCCAATTTCCTTCATTTTAAAAGCGAATATTTATTCTAATAAATAATAATAGAACGAAGACCATTTTAAAAATTTGCTATTTCCTCTTGAAATATGCTTCAACTGTAATTCATTTCTTTCAATTCGTCTTATAATACAAAATCTCTTCCACGTCCTTTTGTTTGCCACATTAAATTTGAGCGATAAATGGTTTCATATCGCAAACCTTTTTTGAACTTACTTCACCTCCACTTATCTTATTCCTCCATGGGTTTCTTTAATTCTGTCTCAGCTTTCTTATTACTTCTGCGAAAATTTTTACACAACCAATCAACCGTAAACAAATGAAAGAGAAAAAAATTTGGAAAAAGATGATTTTTTATGAGAGTGACCTCTTGATTTTAATTAATTACTCAGTTAATAATTGGAATTTTGAAATTCTGAAGCTCAGGTGCATCAGGAGAGATATTGGGCTACTCTCAAAAAAATTTTGAGCTTTGTACGTGCTGTAGATTTTGCTAGCCATCGCAGACACACACACAGACACACACACAGAGTGTTTTGTTCTTTTATTAGTATAGATAAATATCAAAAATAGACAAAAATACAGTGTTTTACGAAGAAAAAAAAAATCATTGAATTAAGGGCTAATTCCAGAAATTATCAAGTATTAGAGAACATGCTTTACTTATCATATTTTAATTTATTACACATATGTGAATTCTTAAGTAGTGATGTAAAAGAATGATACTCTAAATATAGCTGCACTTTGAATTGCTATTCTTATTTACTGCAAATATACTCTTAATAACATGCTATAAATATAGTTTCAAACAGTCACGCGATTGTAAAATTAGTTGAGAACGTTCGAGAAAACTATCGAATTCTACTATTATGGATTCTTAACTGTAATATTGAGAATAGCAATTTTAATATTTAACAAAACGTACATTTTTCTTCAAATTGCCAATCAATGGGATGTAAATAAAAGCAATTAAGTTCGAATGCAATCATATGTTTTATATCGCGTGCGCGGCAGAGACGGAAATATAGAAAATTTATTTTTTTAAATATATAATCGATTGTTTTCAACATTCTTCGATTTCCTATTTGCATGATAAATGAAAATATATTTCAAGGCTATCGACACACTTTTAAAATATTTTAAATAATTTAATTCTTACAAAAAATTGCAAGAGGAAAAATTGCATAAAAAGTATTTCTTTGTTTTTCATAATTTTCAGTGTTAATGAGTTCTTTATTTTCCGAAGAGGTATATTTTTCACAATTGGAAAATGTTACATTTAATCATTTAAGAAAATCTGTAATCATTTATAACTATTTATATCTATATATATATTTTTGTTTAAACAATAGTTATAAATTTATTTAAATATTTAAAATACATACATATATATTACTGCTGCATCAGAATTACTGCATTTTCATTTTCCAAGGGTATAAAATCAAATTAGCGCTAAAATTACACCCTAGTGATAGGCCTCGTCTCAGAATTGGAGGCGATAAACGTCAATTAAAAATTATATTATTAAACATTATTTATAGTTCGCCTACAGAGATACTACAGAGACAGAGATACTCATTTATGTTATTATTCAATTTTAGTTTTTAGACATATTAATCGATAGTATAAAAAATTTAAATTTCTTATAATAGTTCTATGGGAGTATTGAAAGTGCCTTCATATTGTATGTAGAATGAACATTTTTTAATTCTTGTTACAGGTTGAAGTGTCCATTAATTCAGCACTAGCATGAAAAATTTCAAAATACGAAATTTTGTAAAATATTGTAACGTTTAATGATTTTCTTTTCTCTAGTGCAGAGAATTTGCTTCTAATCTCAAAAGAAGTAATTAATGCTAACCAATAAAATGGCGCCCTGTTTAAAGAAATCGTTATCTTCATTTATATCTTTGTGTAAATCATCTGCTAATCTAACTTCTGTGGTTGACTCGTCGGTTTAACATTGTGTTTACCTGCTCCCAATCATCCAAATTTCATAATGTTGCCAGAATACACCCTACCTACGAATCAAACGTTACAAAACAAGTACCGGTACTACGCTGTTATCCCGTCGACCAAAATACTATCGGAAATTATAAGATTAAATTCCAATAATAGATGATCGTGAATGTCAATTCACTGACATTAAATATGATACACGTGTTTAAAACGTCATTAAGTGATTTTTATATCGACGTGTTATTTGTATTCTTATTAATATTCTACTAATTATTTGTTTTTTTTTATTATTATTATTATTTAAACTAAAAATTATTTCAATATGTATAATTTGGCTATTAGTTTGGCGATTTGTATAATTTGGCGAAATCGGTCGACGGGATAACAGAGTAGTACTCAAGTACCTAGGTAAACCTGAGAGTCAGTCTCTAAAATTGGGTGTAAAAGTATTTCCAAGGAGATATGAGTTGGTAGATCAACTACATTTTAATATACTAATTGCATTTTGTGTAAAACTGGAATTTCAGCCACCAACTCGATGAGTAATTATGTGTCTGACCATATCCCGTTTTCAGTAGTTTAAAGATTAAACATATTCAGGTGTAACACTTTGCTTTTTGCCATTTAGCTTTTCCTATTGGTCTTTTGGTGAATTATCATGTGTCATGGCTCATCTTGGAAACCATGGCAACATGCCAGAATTGGCGCGTTTTCTCTTTCACAACTTTGTTTTATTGTTTGGCAACAGACAAACTAGTTTGTTTTCGTTCGTTTTGTTGTTATTCGAATGTCGAATATTATTATGGTAACAAAAACCTCCATTTTGTTAGTAATTTTGACAGCTAAATATTTTTGTTAGTTATAATTTTATTACTTAAAGAATGATGCATATTATAGAATATAAATTGAGTGTATTTTTATCCACATTTTATTGGGATTACTTTTAGTAATTGACTATGGTGTCAGTCCTGATTCAAGATTGTATATATGTATAAAAACGAACTGTTTTTTTAATTAGACTTTTCGTATTATTTGACTATTTTTGCCTTTTTATTTAAATTCATCAAACATTATAGACTATAAATAGACACTATGTGTTAATTACATGTGCTAGCATGCTTTTAAAGCCATGAACTCTGTTTTCGTTCTGATTTGTTATGGCAGATGGTTTACAGAATCTTTGTGCATACTGCTTCCAATGTGCTCGTAAATCTCGATGGGGTCCCCCATCCAGATGGCTTACTTCTTTGATCATTATCCTTGTTTGCTATTTTTAGTAACTTTCTTTGGCGCAGCATGTCCCCTACGGGATTTTGTGCCATAAAACCCCATACAACCTACCAACCAATGTGCTCGACTAGTGTTTTTTATTTTTATTTATTTATTTTTTTTTTTTTTAAAGGCAGAAGTTATTAATTCTGTAAAATATTTTAAAATGTTTTGCAAATTATTATATTTTTGAATATTTGTTATTGTTCACTGTAAATCTGTGTATAGTTTAAATTATCCATTTTGAGTACTATTTTCTATATAACACAGGAGTGACATTATGTCCAACAGAAAAATAAATATTTTCCTCACCATTTTTATAATGATTAAATAACAAATATAGACTTAAATATATTATATAAAGATAGAAAACAAACTATACAATGTTCAAAACAATGCACAAATATTTCATGAAAAATTAGAAAAAAACCGTATTGAATAAACTGCCGATATTCTTCACGGGCTAAATTCTTCATTTGGCGTGTAAACAAGCAATTAGATTCGCGAAATTGCTAGTGCTCAAATTTTGCTTTTTCTTTCATTTCTTTTTCGTTTTTAATGCATATGCACGTATACATATTTTTAATATATTTGTAGCGGATAGTTGAAATTAGATTAATAACAATCGTTGTAGCAGTAATAAAAACTTATTTCAGAACATATTGAAAAAAGAAAGTACGTTAAAAAAATTAAAGATTTTTTTTATGCTACACGGCGAAACTATTTTTTATCGCTAATACTTTTTCATTTGGCGAATGTTTTATTTTTTAATTAGCCAAATTACTAACGTTGTTAAAATGTCAGCGAGAACACTGAACAAAGCGCTAAAAAGGACAAAGTTTTGCCAAAGCAAAGTTAGCCCAGCTTTGTTTTTTGGGTACTACTCTATTATCACGTCGATCGATTTCGCCAAATTATACAAATCGCCAAACTAATAACCAAATCATACATATTGGTGTAATTTTTATTTTAAATAATAAAAAAACAAATAAGTAGTAGAATATTAATAAACATACAATAAAACGTCGATATAAAAATCCCTTAATGACGTTTTAAACACGTGTATCGTATTTAATGTCTTTGAATTGACATTCACAATCATCCATTATTGGCATTTAATCTTATAATTTCGCGATAGTATTTTAGTCGTCAGGATAACAGAGTAGTACCGTTTTTAGTAGCACGCTATGTCTTGCGCTGTTGAAGGATCTCGGAATTAGATTCAAAATGGATTTTGCTACTTCTTCGTGCATATTTTGTGCATTTTTAAACGTTGATTTTCTATTTTTACATTTTTTTCAGATTGAATTTATTTTCTAGTTTAATTAAATAAATTGTTTTACGAACAACAACAAAAAAAATGAATTCAAGGGTTAATTTCAGAAATAATCAGATATTAAACAGCTGGCTTTATTAATCATATTTTCTATTACGTATGCCATGTAAATTCTTAAGAAGTAATTTAAAAGAATGGTATTCTAAATATGGCTGAACTTTCAATTCGTATTGCTATTTACCACGAAGATCATCTTAGTAACATGCTATAATTACAGTTTCAAACAGTCACGCTATTGTAAAATTAGTTGAGAACATTCGAAGAAACTATTGGATTCTACTATTATGGATTATATTTGCTGCAATATTGAGAATAACAATTTTAGTAATTAACAAAATGTATAATTTTCTTCAAATTGCCAATCAATGGGATGTAAGTAAAAAGCAATTAAGTTTGAATGTAACCATTTATTTTATATCGCTTGCGTGATAGAGACGGAAATATAGAAAATAGTTTTTAAAATATACAATCATTTGTTTTAAATATTCTTCGATTTCTTATTTGTATGATAAATGAAAAATATATTGCAAGGCTATCGACAAACTTTTGATAACAGAAATATTTTAAATATTTTAATTCTTTCAAAAAGTTTGCAAGAGGAAAAATTATATGAAAAATATTTACTTGTTTCATAATAGTTTTCGTTGGTAATGAATTCTTTATTTTCTGAAAAAATTATATTCAATCCTTTTCAAATAACCTGTATTCATTTATGATTATTTTTATCCATATTTCTATTTTTGCAAGTTATAAAATTTAGATATATATTTATATATATGTATTTCTGATGCATCAGAATGACTGCATTTTCATATTTTCATATTTTCAAGACTTTAAAATCCAATTTGATCTAAAGCTAAACTCCTTTTATAGACCTTGTCTCAGTATCGGAGGCAATAAAAGTCAATTAAAAAAGATTTAGATTAGATGCAGATGTAAAACTGTAATTTAATTTGATTTGAGCTAATGACATTGAGTTGTAACACTTTTTAACATGCACGATTGAAAGAAAACGTGTTTTTTAAGAACAAAGAAAGCATCATTTATAGTTTATTTACAAATGCACTCAAAATGTTTCGGTTACTTTATATTGCATTGATCGCTAGGGAAATATCGTTTTCGGTTTATGTTAATGCTGTTTTGCTATTTTAAACATAATGAATTTAAAAAGGGTGACCCAAGTACTCTAAAACATATCTTCTAAGTTATGATAAAAAGTTTATTAAATCCCTTATATTTTTAAATCACAACATTAAAAAAAAAATCATCTTTTATATAAACATTTTAATGAACAATTTACATTATTTCAGAGATATGTTACAAAAAATTAAAAACAAACAACATTGACATGTTTCGACTTCAATCTGATTAGAACCATAATCAGAATAAAAATAAAATTGCAAGTCATCTCACGTTCAATAGAAATAATACGCGGCAGTGAGATGTTAACTAAAACCAAGCGCAATAAATAATTAAATAAATTAAAATAAATTTTGAAAAGACTATGATAAAAATTGAAATCATTGTCTATTTTTAACTAAATGTTTTAATATAATTAATAACCAAACTTTACTGCTATACAACCCTCGCAACGAGCTCTTATACTATTTATGAGGGTGTCAATAAATGTTCCTGGCAACATTCTACCAGCGCATTTTTTAATTACTTGCGGAAACAGGGAGGAGACCTATCCTGTGCAATGACTCTTCCTAGGCCTTCCTAAACCCTATTCTTACTCTCTTTGTAATAATCTCTATACTGAAATAATATCAACATAGTGAATAGTTCAGAAAATATGAGTGAGCTATTATATGTGAATATGAGTGAGCATTTCATCAGTTTTCACATATTTTACGATTGTGACCTTAATTTTAGGCATGAAAACATATAATAAAATTGCAGACTGATCTCGGTAAAATTAGGTTTAACATCCGCGGTTAAAGAAAAAAATATATAACAATTTGGTAAAATGGCTTTTTGTGGAAAAGAAAAAGAAATATTCATGAGACGATTTTGGTTAGTTGACCATGGATTTCCTGTTAAAAATGATTTTATTTTAAACTACAACCTGTTTTAAATTACAGTTTTTCTTCAAGATAAATTAGTAGCTTTTAAAAATAATATCAAACGTTAATATTATTAATATAGTTATTTTTGTAATTTAATCTTGCATAATTTTGTATTTAATAGTTATTTTTGGTGAATGTCGAGAGGACGGAGTCGAAGTGGGATACTGTGTCAAAACTAAATGAATATCTATATTTTTCGTGAGGATTTTAAAACATGGAATTCTATGGATTAGTTATTAAAATTTCACTATTACGGATATCGGGGAAAATGGAACACAAAGAGCCCATGTTGAGTGACTTAAACAAGAAAACATAATCAGCAGTAATACTTATCTGACATTAATCTGAAATTCCATGCATTAGTTCTTGAGATAGTGCTATTGCGGGAAACAGGAAATGTTCAGCATAGTAGTGTCACTTGTTGGGCGAATGACATCAAAGGGTAAACAGAACCAGTTCTGATCAAGAATTTACCGAATCTGAAATTTCGTGTTTCAGTTCTTGAGTTCGTGCTATTGAAGAAATCGTGAAAAATACAGCATAGTTGCGCCACCTGCTGAGCAATTTACACCAAAATGAAGCAGCATAAATTTATGTCAAAGACTAAATTTGATATAATTCTGTGCATCATCTCTTGAGATAGAACTGTTTCGTAAATAGTAAAAGATTTAGAATCGCAGTGCTTTCGACGGATTTGCATTATTTAGGGATCAGAGATTCCAATAAGAATGTTTTTTACAAACTGTCTGTCTGTAAGTCTGTGAGTCAGCTGAATCTGACATAAATTTTCTGGGTGCTCTGTTTCAAGAGCTAATACAACGAATTTAATAAATATTTATATTCAAGTAAGCCTAAATTTAAATTGGCGCTGATTAGTGTTAGGAGTAAATAGTGCAAGATGTGGCGCTGTTATGTTGCATTTTTTGCGAATCCCACAACAGCTCTATCTCAAGAATTGTCAACGTGATAAATATTTATGAACCAGCCAAGAGGCATTAATAAGAAATATAATGCAAATAAATGTATATACAAGATTATTTTAATTAATATAAGTATTGTAAATAGTATTGTTAAAGTTACTGATAGTATTTGATACTTTTATTAGGGTTTTTAGAGGTTACGTTATTATATTTTATTTTATTTATCACTGCAATATCAACATGGTTCCATTTCTATTTAGCGCGTTACCAGTTTGGTCAATAGTTCGGTCGAGTTTTAAGAAAGCTTCATTATTAAAGTAGTTGGTGGAATAAAGAAAAAGTACCATTTATTTATTATTTCCTTCTATAGTAAAAACAAAAACTAGCCTTAAAAGGAATGACTCGTTGAATGATGCTGATGTGTAAGAAAACCGGAAATAACGAATCCGGGTGGACCACTCCTTCCATGAGTTGAATAGACCAATCAGGAAAGGGCTCCGTCTATGCATCCTGCGATTCCGTCCGGGATTGCAAGACAATAATGAACGGAATCGCGAAGCGATTACGCGGGGGGTTGGTCAGCGCCGAACCACACTTTGCCCCCCCCCAAAGGGGAACTTTTGAAATTTTTATCCACGGCACTCGTGTTGCACGATTGTGTTGCACTGGGGGGGGGGGCACATTTTTAATTTATTTACAACACCAGTCGTGTGACACATCATTTGAAAGGTCTGCAACTGCTTATTCATATTATGCATGTCTTGTGAGTCACCTCCCCCCTCTGCCTCCCAGGGGGGGCATATTTTTAATTTCTTCACAACATGTGTCGTGTGACACATCATTTTGAAGATCTGCAATTGCTTATTCATACTATGGATGTCTTGTGTGTCACCCCCCTCTGCCCCCCAGGGGTCAGATTTTTAATTTCTTTACAACACCAGTCGTGTGACACATCATTTGAAAGATCTCCAATTGCTTATTGATATTATGGATGTCTTGTGTGTCACCCCCCCCACTCTGCCGCCCAGGGGGGCACATTTTAAATTTCTTTACAACACCAGTTGTGTGACACATAATTTGAAAGGTCTGCAACTGCTTATTCATACCATGGGTATTGGAGAGCGCAGCAAGCAGGGGGAGCCTACAACTTGGAATCGCGAAGCAATTACGCGGGTGGTTGGCGAGAGTAGTGAGCAGGGGGGCGAAGCCCCTCTAGTTTGTCAAAAATTAAATTCAATTTTTATAATTTTTTACAACATTCAAAAGTGTAAATGTATTAATACGTTCTTTTTTTGGAACGATCAAAAATATGAACTTCTTTTCAAGTCAACACTAACACACGATCCCGCTGTAGTTTCCAATTTATATTTTGAAACGAACTCTTGATCACAATAATAGGTGTAATATTTTTGAAATTTTGAGACCATTTCTCATAATAATATTTTACGGTAAACATAGCAGCAGCTATTTGCACAGTTTAAATAAATATATCATTAAAGGCAATATATTAATATTAAATAGGCAGCTATATTAAAATAAATACAATATTTATAAAAAAATTTTCAATGTAATATTTTTTTGGATAACTTATTAGTACTAAGAGAGTATACAAGCATTCACTATTTTTTCTGTCATTTGCAATTAATTGGGAAGTTTAGAAATAAGATTAGATTACTGTCTTAAATATTAAAATATAATTTTTTCTGTCGAACATTTTAAATGCACAGGCAAAATTCTGTTTAAATTAGAATGTTTCTCTTGTGACTTGTGACTTGTGATGTGACATTATTCTTTTGGAAGCATATTCTGGAAAAATTGACGGGGTGCTAGTTAAATTTCATGGAAAGATGAATAGTGTGATGTATAAGAATATCTTTCAAGATTATTTGCAACCTTATTAGATGAAAAACTATTTGACGCCGCATGATAATGACCCAATGTATACATGCAAGTTCGTCAATTAGTGGCTTTTCCAGAAAGAAATCTCTCTTTTGAAATCGCCAGCCCAATCACGTGACCTAAATTCAATTGGAAATCTGTGGAACGAACTTAAAAAGCGTGTATGGAATTACTAATATTCCAATTTTGAAGAATTTTCCAAAAAAAAAAAAAAAAAAGAGAGAGAAATGTAGAAAATATTTACTATAGACTGTCTTCCATCGTTTATCCACATCGCTACTCTGCAGTACTTACTGCTTGATGTATGACGACGAAATTCTAACAATAAATGTTATTCATCACTTTTTTTTATTTACTACAATATTATTTTTATCTTAATGTACCAAGACGGGCTGAAACTTTTGAGAACATCCGTTTTCCTTGGCAATAAATTTTGAAAATTAAGTTAAAATATACTTATTTTTATACCATCCATATGTTAAATGCCCTTATCCTTAAGTGTTACACCAATAAAATGTATAATTATCACTTTGAGATTCTCCCTTTATATGAATAGAACATCAATTAATAATAGCATGCACATAGTTCCTTTGTCCAATATGTAAATCTTCAGTATTCATACCTTTATATAAGAAAGGAGATAAAAAATAAAACAAACAGAATGTTTTGCTTTTAAATTTCTAAAACCATTTTAACATGTATTTGAAATAATCATCCCGCATATAAGTAAAAATAACAACAACAACAACAACAAAAACAGAAAAGTTCATCCTGTGTAATCCTTATCATAAGTAAATCATTCTTGATAGGTAAAATTTATTCTACGAGAGAGATAATCATAATGATCTCTTTTGATATAATTATATCACAAAAGGTAATGATATAGTGTCGCATTAAAATAAATATTGAATTGGGGATCTTCGAAAGGAAACTCTTTGCGACAGTTACGACATTGAAATACACTATATGATGTTTGCTCATATCGAAACATATATTTTTAAAATTTTTGCAGAATAAAGTAAGAAACGTTTACTTATTTATTTAATATTTGTAGCTTATTTCAAGCAAACCATTTCCGCCTGAAAGAATAAAAGTCAGCGTTTGAATAATATCTTTTTAAAAAGTTATATAAAACTTTAAACAGCAATCCTATCAGGCGTAATTTCAGTTAATTCTGTGAAATCCGCTGGCGAATAATCTGCACTGCACGTTAGAATGTAAGCAATGAAAATTGTTATTAAATGTTAAAATTAATAAAATGAAATTTTGTATTTTTTTTTAATTTTCCGTTGCATGTACATTTAAATATAAATGGAATAAAATCATGGAAATTTCCTGGCATAACAAAATTTTATCTCACAGTAAGAAGTAATAAATATTCATAGACTTCGGAAAAAATGACAAAAAAAAAAAAAAAAAAAAAAAAAAAAAAAAAAAAATTAAAACTACCATTTTTTTTTCTCAGTGTTTAACATAATGAATAATCAACAGCATTTGTATTGTACATAATTTATTTTTTCTTTAGATTAACTTACCTATTAAATAATTAAGCCAAACCCGTGTTATATTATACACTGCTCATTGTCATTTCAGTTGTAAATAACATTTCTATTATAATTGTATTTTGTATGTAATTGTTCATAATTTATAGTTAGTTTTTAAAAAATAAAATGTAAAAAAAAAGGATGATCTATAATCCGGAAAAATGTATTATCCACAAAACCCTCGGTCTGTAAGTGTAGCAGATTCGAAAACGTTGACTGTAATTTTATAAACTGGGATTAAATATAATTATTCTTTAAAGCTCACTTTTATTTTTAAATTCAATTTTCTACAAACTGTTATTTTTATATTCTAAGAACATCTGCGACACCACATAATAAACACAAATAAAAAATAATTTTTTCTCAAGTTCGTATAAAATGATTTTTCTTTTAATTGGTATTGTTGCAATAACAAAATACGGTGGACTCTCTCTATCTGAACACTCTCTAATGTGAACACCCCGGTGTAATGAACGCCATCTGACGGTCCCGGCGAAACTCTATAGACTTTTCCAAATATGAACTCTCCCAATTCTTAAAACTCTTTTATCTGAACATCCCACTATTATGAATACTACTTTTGGTCCCCATTTCTACTCCACCTCTCTGTAAACTACCCATGCGTTTGAAATCTGAATTCTTCTCATCATGGAATTTCAGAGAAACTGTTACAGTAGAAGAAAAAGGCTCAACGAACTGAATTAAAAAAAACAGACAACAGTTGAGCTAGATTTTAAGCATGTACTTGAAGTTGCAATTTGTTTGAATACTTCAGATAAAATCTTTTGCTAAATGTTGAGAATCTGTTGTCACATATGTACTGTAATATAAGCCATTTTAAGATTTTTTTTTAAAATTAAAAATATAAACATTTTGTATTTGATTAGTTAGAGAGAACTGGATTAAGTTAACCCTTTGTTGCATAGGCATAACACTAAAAAATTCATTGCTTAAGTGTTGAAATTGATGACTGACACCGGAATTTGAAAACAGCTTTACTTGTAAACAAGAAAAAGCTATTTTGCAGGAATTTAATATACCGAATTTCTTTAATCTAAAATTCCGGTGCCAATGTGGCATTTGGGAATTAATTCATTAGCATTTGGGAATGAATTTTTGTCCACTGTAGAAATATTTGAAATATTTGAAAAATTCTTGAATTACAATAAAATAGCACCAATTTTTGTTTCTGGGCAAAAATTAAAACAAATACAAATAATGAAATATGTACATTAAAAAATATCAAAAACAAGGTATTTTATATTATTGGAACATATGTAGAAACAAACATCAAAATTTACAGAAATGATTAAATAATCAGACAAATTTATAGACAAAATTTCAAAATAATAAGAATAATTTAAGATCCGTATTCGGAAATATTAGTATCTGTAATTTATCATTTAAATCCATTAATCAAAAGAGTAATTTTCTTTCAACAAATGAAAAATTGAAAATTACCATAGAAAATGCTTCAAAACAAAATGTTCTGTAGTTTTTGAACGAATGAACGAAACATAACAAAAAATCTATACAGCTAATTCCGGGTATCTCATGAACGAGCTTACTTAATTTCAAGGAAATCGGATGCTTTTTACGGCAGTTATCGTGGGACAGGCAGAAAGACTGATGGAAACAAAAAGAATTCGCGTCTCCAAAGTAAGCCTACACTGACGTTTTAGAAAAAAAAGTCGTTTATTATGACGAACACAGCATATGGAGCTATATGGACACTGTTTTTGTAAACTCAGCACCAGTCTGGATAGATTTGGTTAAATAGTTCAAGGCAATTAACACAGCTGCAATCCGGTTAAAACTACAACGAGAAATATGTTACATGTTTTTAATCAGTAATTATTACTGAATTATATCGTAAATTATACAAAATCCTTTCTTGGGAATATCGCGACAAACAAATTTCGGAATGATGTACTGAGTCATATGTCGTTTAAAATTGTTATTCTTAAATTGGAATGAAGTATCCAAAATTATTTTAAAGGAGTAAAATTACACTATTTTTAATCTGTTATAAATGTAAATGTATGGATACCAGATAAAGGGCATATTTAAACTTCTTTTGACATTTTACAAACTCAAATGAATGAAAGGACTTAAGGAAACGGGATTGTTTGTTCATTTTCAGTATTACTTTATTTGAAAATACATTCTGAAAAATAAAATACCGGGTGATCCAGAAGTTCCGGGAGTTTTGAAATGCCAAGAGTTAGCAACCTATAAACAATAGAAGTATGCGGTTTTCACAGAAATGCTTAGAAACTTATAGGATTTGTTTTTTCAATGAAGCAAACATATTATATTATTACACTTTTTGCCAACAGGTGGTGCTAAAATTGATAGTATTATTTTTTATGCTATGATACAGCTCACTAAAAAGAAAGAATTAGTATTCAAAGGTTACAAACTTTCATTATGACGTCCACAGCTTATAAGAACCGCCGAGAGCCGATACAAAACAACGTGCACAGTATCCTCAGAGAAGAAAGAAATTTCAGAAGAAATTTCAGTTCATCATGATATTACAAGTGTACTGCACTCACCATGAGCTGATGATTTCCATTGAGTATTGACATCGAATTCTGCCTCATTTACGATTGCAACAGACATTTGGGATCTCCTGGGTCTATTACGATCTGCCAATGAGCCCTTTTATCAAACCTGGCTTACCTTAGCATTTCACATGTGTAATGACCATCGAATTTTGTGTAGTTTTAACTTAATGTATTGTACGATAAAAACACAACTCGACATGCAAAGAAAGCATGTCTAAACATAGCAGTTACTTATCAAATTTTGTGTCAAAATCTCCTATCAATGCAATTTCAACTGCTTTAAAAAAGTGGTTGAACATAAATCACCTTTAAAACGAACTCTAATCAATATCCTAGAAAAGAGATTTCGCAATGAACTCATTTGTCTATATAACGCAGAGTGTAGATACATTCAGTCTTGTACAGCAGCGCCACCTGTTGCTGAAATTTGTAACTATTTATATATTAATAGAAATCATTCTAAACGAAAATCCCATATGTTTCTGAGCATATATATAAAAACCGGACCTTTTTATTGTACATAGTTTCCAAATTATTAACATTTCAAAACTCCCGAAACTTCTGGTTCACCCGGTATAATAATTTTATGATATTTAAGTCAACATTAACATAGATATCTCAAAAATAAATTCTTAAAAAAATCCCGAGTATTGTTTACTTTAAGAAAACCATATTTCAATATGCTAACATTTTTCTTTTAGAAAATTTTCGAAAATATGTCTTTTCTATATTTGAAATTTTCCGTATTTCAGTTCACCCTATTTCGACAGATGAAGAAACGACAGCTGTTATCAAATATACACTTAAATATTCATATAAACCTTGGACAAAATATTCCATTGAATGGAAACATATATTCTTCTATATTTTAGCTAAAGATGTGCCTTCCTTTAAAAAGTTTAAAGGATATACTTTAAAAAGTAAACATTGTGAAAGTAATCTGCATACAAAATATTGATATATAAGTATATATGTATGTACTATTCCACTACTAAATGTATAGGGTACATTCTTAATAAGCTATTTTTTAATCTTTAATCTTCCTTCATTAAGATATTGAGTTCAACCTAGCATAGTCAAAATAAATGTTGCTGATTTAAATAATAATAGGGTAAACTATGGTGTATGGTTTAATTTTTCTGTTATTACATTATTCTGCTTTTAATTAATTTAATAATTTAATGTTATGATGTGTACAATAAGTCGTTTTTTTTTGTTTTTATTATTTTATTATCTCAATTTTTCTGTCATATGATATAAGAATACTTCATGTTTTAATATACCACGTGCGATATCAGGGTTAAGGTAGTGCATTTGGGATACATTCTACTTTATAGCTCATAACTATTTTATTTTCTCCATATCCACTGTAGATTACTTGGTTTTTCTTTAATTAATTTTGGTTTTATGTGTGTTGGTAGCCCCAAATTCGAATAGTTTTGCTTTTTCATGGCAAATACGAAGATGAAACCACACATTCCATTTGTAGTTCCAGAATATATGGGACCTGAAGATTCTGCTTTGGTTCTACAAATTCCATTTGTTTTCATATTGTTCTACTTCCTTCCATATTCAATGTGCTATAAGTTATTAAATTCAATGGTTAAATTCAAACGGTTAATGTTGTTTACTATTAATGGTCTTATATAGCTTTATATATATAAATCTTATGTGCGTGTGTATGTCACTGAACTCCTCCTAAACGAATAGGATCGATTTTAATGAATTTTTTTGTGTATGTTCCAGTAGATTCGAGAATGGTTTAGATTCACATTTCACCGAAAGTGATTCTGTACTTTTTTAGCAATTCTTCTATAGTAAAAAAAAACTAGCCTTATACAAATCTCCAGGAATGACTCCTGGAATGATGCTGATGTATAATGTTTCCGGAAATAAAGCGTCCGGGTGGACCACACCTTCCATGAGTCGAATACACCAATCAGGAAAGGGCTCCATCTATGCTTCGACCAATTCCAAAATTGAGTGTGCACTGTTAAAAATCTGCTGCATTTTGTTGCAATGCACTGCACTGCTTGTATATAATATCCCTATTCCAACCAACGAGAAAGCTCCATTTCACGGCCAAGTAAACGTTTTCTAGTAACCGTGCAGGGGAGTGCGTTGCAACAAAATGCAGAAGATTTTTAACAGTGTATGGAAACTAAGGTATCGCGAAGCGATTCCAACCGGGATTGCAAAGCAAAACCGAACGGAATCGTGAGGCGATTCAATGGGGTATTCGCGAGCGCAGCAAGCAGGGGTAGCCTACAACTTGGAATCGCGAAGCGATTACGCGGGGGGGTTGGCCAGCGTAGCCCCCCTAGTTCATCAAAAACTAATAGTTAGTGATTTTTCGCTAATTAAAATAAGTGTTGAATAAGTTCGCTGAATAGAGTGCAGGCGGAATGACAGAGGGGTCTAAGGCGCCAGGTTTAAACTATGGATCTTGAAGAAGGAGATTGTGTGTTCGAACCCCACTCCTGACATACGTGTATGTTTTGCAAAAAAAAAAATTCTGTATTATAATTTTAATTAATCGACTTCAGAAAATCGTTATCTTTTAACTAAGAAGAGATATAAACTTTTCTATAAAAAATGAACCGACTTCAAAAACTATTGCAAAGTGAAAAATAATTTACTTACAAAATTGAAAAAAGAAATTAAATTAAATGCGTAGTATTTATCATGCGTATTATTATATTTATATACATTTATTTAATTTTTTTGGAGTCGGTGCCAGCCAAATCTGTTCGAAAATTAAAATTAAATATCCAATGCAAAACTTTATATACAACCTCTGACAATAAAGTTCGGTGAATGAATTTAGAACGACCCATCTGGAAACTCTGGGGAAACAAAACGCTGCACCTACATAGAGACAAGTGCTGACCATCTTCCCCCACCGTTGTTCAGTTGAGCGTCGTTTATGTTCTGTGTAAGACATGCTTTACTAAGTGCTTGTTCAATGTGTTGGTTCTTAACTGAGAACAGGAAGATGCGCGAACAAAAGATAAGTTTAAAGTTTGGTTTAAAGCTTTGCAAGACACCGAAAGAAATTCATGAGGGATGGTGCAAATTGAATACCTACCATACTCGCCAGATCTAAATCCTCCAAACTTCTTCCTATTTTCACCCTCAAACTCTCTTTGAAAAAGATTTGACCATATTACTGGCATCCAATGTAACGTGACGAAGCTTTTGAATTCCATTCCAAAAGAAGACTCCTTGAGAATTTCTCAGGACATGTATAAAAGATCTTGGCGGTGCATAGTTACGGGAGATGACTATTTCAAAGGTTGGTATGGTAACTTTCGTTAATATTTAATCTACATGAATGTTACAGGACTATTCACCGAACTTTATTGGCAGAAGTAGTATATACCTCTTCTGTGCGTGTGTATGTTACTGAACTCCTCCTAAACGTCTGGACCGATTTTAATGAAATTTTTTGTGTGTGTTCCAGTGGATTCTAGAATGGTTTAGATTCACATTTCACCGAAATTGATTATGTACTTTTTTAGTAATTAGGCAAAACCGCATAAAGCTAGGGATTTTTAGTTAATTAAATGTGTTGTATAAGTCCGCTGGATCGAGTGCTGACAGAATGGCTGAATGGTCTAAGGTGCCAGATTTAATCTCTGATGGTTTTCGAAGAAAGAGATAGTGTGTTCGAACCCCATTCCTGACATACGTGTATGATTTATAATATTTTTTCCTGCATTATAATTTTAATTCACCGACTTCAGAAAATCGATTACTTTTAACTAAAAAGAAAAAAAATTAAACTTTTTTATCGAAACTTGAACCGACTTCAAAAACTACTGCAAAGTGAAAAATAATTTCCTTACCCAGGTCAAAATTCCTGCTCTTATATACCTGCTAGACAAGTATTAATTGCTGTATCCCAGCTGCTGGAATAGCATAATCTACCATAACATATTTGCTTGTTCTACCAAAATTGTCAGCAAGCCATGGTGTGTATCGGTCCACTTTATTGTTTAGCTAGCATACATAATCCAGCATGTGTTGCTTGAATATATTGCGGGTCTAGTAGGCAATTAAGACCATCACTTGTTTGTATTTTCTGCTAGTCTAGTATTATTTTTGTATCATCATTTGCTTTTAATTTTTGCTATTCCAGCATCTGTTGCTCGTTAAAAAAGAGGCTGGTACTGCCATCTATTGATAATACCGAAAGAAATTATAGATATTGCCGGAAGGAAATGTAACAGGTTTTTATTTTTCCTCCTGAGGGTTGAACTCAAACAGGTTACTTGCTGTTTGGGAGATGCGCGTTTTACTCGCCTTGCCAGTGGGGACGTGTCTTTGGCCGCCTGTAATTGTCAGTGATGGTTGACGGAGCTGATTCCTTTGTGCATTAATATTTTTACACGGTAAAGGGTCAATTTATCGATGCAGTTACAAATCCTAGAAGTTTCAATTAATAACATAAGTTTATTGTTTGATTTTTTTTAATAGTTAATGGATAATTAGAATATGACTTGAATAATATAATTCATCATTATTATTAAAAAGATTTTCTTTGTTTAATAGATAGATTTAACATGTTCTGATTTTTTTATTTTATTTTATTTTTATTTTTTTTTTTTTTTATTTTTATTTTTTTTTTGTTCTTGCAGAGAAATGAAGAACTTTGAAGTGTATTCTTGTTAGAATAAATTTCAGGTAAATTCTGTTTAAAAGGGGGGATTTTAAAACTATAATGTTTATTGGTAAGAGGAGGGGATCAATTATACAGATTGAGTCATAAATATCGAAACAATAGGCTATCTCCTTAAATATTGCCCCTAGACCCATACTTCCAATTGCAAAAATTCATAAAAAGGTGAAATTTCTGATAAGATAGGTTGCGACTCCATGGGGGGTCTATTTGAAAAAATACGAAAACCAAATTTTTATACGGCCCCCGTAAGGCAATATTCCCAATTAGGAAATTATTCCTTAACCATTCAAAATTATTGGAAACATTGCACAGTTTTAACTGTGTTTATCTAAATCAGTATTTATGTTACAATATATGCATTCTATGCGATAGAAAATATTCAGTTTTTTTGTGAAAGTGAAAGAAAAAAAGAGATTGGGGGAGTATCTACAGTATATAACACCCTATGCTTCCGTTTATTTAAATAAGTCCTCTTAAATATAACACTAGCCAACAAAAAAAATATTTTTGTCAGTTTCCGGGTTCTAGATAGTCAATTCCTACTAATTTTGGGCTGTAAAAAAACGAATACGTAAATGAAATTTTTTTATTGGCTCTTGTTTTCAAGATACAATACAGCCCACTTTAGAAAGACACATAACATCCCACACATCGATTTAACAGTAAATTGAAGAAGAAAAAAATTCCTGTGTAATAAATACAATACAATATGCATATTACACTAAACAAAGTTCATTTTCAGAAAGCAGTGGTTGTTTTTAGCCTATTCTGGCAAACGTATCCTTTTGAATTGCTCCTTGTATGTGCCTTAGCATCTCTTGTAACAGTCTAACAGTAGTTGGCCAGCATTGACTCATCCCAACGACCCTGATATCTGCGCTCCATTACGGAGATATCTTTGTGAAACCTTTTATCGTGATCACTTACAGCTCCACAGTTTTTAGGGAAAAATCAAGATGGTAATGGAGGAAATAAATTGTCAGAGACATGTTGCATCCAAGGTCATGGTACTTTTGTAGGAGTTATTTTAACAACTGTTGGTAGCTCTCGGCTTTTCTGTTGCCTAGAAATCCTCGTATCACACTTTTGAAGGCTTCCCAAGCTGCTTTCTGTTTCCCTTCCAAAACTTTATCAAATGCAGGGTCCTTCATTATTGTGCATATTTGAGGGCCCACAAAGATTCCCTCTTTAACGTTTGATTCACTTAGTCTTGGAAATTTCGCTCTAAGGTTCTAGAAAGCCTCTTCATCCTTTTTTATGCCTTTCACGAAGTTCATTAATCCCAGCTTAATGTGCAGGAGTGGAAGCATAATGTTTTTTGGATCAACTAGATGTTCACTTTGGACATTTCTCTCCCCGGGATTTAGATTTCTTGAACGCCTTTTGTCTTTTATGTAGTGAGAGTTTCTCCCACAAACACAGAAAACAGCAGTACTTGGTATAGACTAATTTCATTCCCAGGAGTAAAGCAATTACTTTCGCAAACTTGCCATTTATCATCCTCGTATTTGATTGACTCGTTAAGTAATTTTCATTCCCGTACGTTTCCTGCATGTGAACGGAATATCCAATGGGAATGGAAGGAATAATGTTGCCGTTGTTTAGTAAGACTGCTTCCAAATTAAGTTTGGAAGAGTCTATAAATAACCTCCATTTCCGTGGATCATGAGTTATGATCATTGAATTAATCAAACCATTAACATCAGTACAAGCAACAACATATTCTTTCTTCTTAAAGAAATGAAGAAGATTCTTGTGACGAGCCCTGTATTCTGTGATCTTGAATTCTGTTTGGAATCTACACAGAGAATGCAGTTGAGGGGAATTACAGCTATTAGGAGTACCAACTTCCAAACATTCGATTTCCCATAAAACAGCCATACTGAGATTTCCCAAGTTGGTTACTATCTTGAAAATAAGAGCTAATCTCAACTTTTCATGTTGATTTTTGTGTTTAGCGAGACAAAATGCTTCGGGAACAACTATTTTTGAGCCCGAAACATTTTTGATGTTGGGTAGTGTAATTATAGAAAACATTGCACGGTTTAATCTTATTTGTAATCATAATGTAATATTTTTATAATGTGAAATTTTATAATAATGTGCAATAATGTGTAATAAATATCTTTGTTAACACTGTTATAGAAGTCTTTTAAATACTTTTTAACCCGTAAATCCCACCTAATAATTTTATAATAACTAGAGTTATGTGTAATATATATTTTTGTTAACACTGTTATAGAAGTCTTTTAAATAAGGTACCCTGGGGTAATAACGCCAAGTGCTTATATTTTGCATAATTATGAAATAATCAGGTAAATGATACCCATGTGCTCTGCGCAGAAGGGTTTTGAGTCATATAAATCGCAAAAAACAGCTTCAAGTTAATTTGTTTCATTTTTAGGTCTTATTGTTTTTACAAACAACTAAAATTAACGCTTGATCTAAAATTTGCGAGATACGTTTTGTGATGTGAAGACTATCTTTTTATCCGGAAATACTCTGTTAATTACATAAATTTTCAGTGCATTTCATGTACTTTTAAAATGTTGTTGAAGATTTTGGGTATCTTCTCGAGATAATTTTAATTGAAAATGTACTGCGCAATAACTATGCCGGGGTAATAACGCCAATCCTTGACTTTAATATCCCGGTTGATTCCCTACAGTGTCCGAGCTACATCCTAAATACTGATTCAAATAAGCACAGTTAAAACTGTCCAATGTTTCTCATATTTCTATTTAAGCGTTCCTTTTTAAGCAAAAAGAAGCTCACGGTCTGATATTCTTTTGCCTCATCCCCCCCCTCCCACACCACACCTTTATTTTTCTTACACTTTCACAAAAAATTGAACATTTTCAATAGCTTAGAATGCAATTTGTCAATTTCTAAGTTTGTAGAGTTTGTATTTTTAGAATTGGGCTATCTACATGCAATTATTCCATCTTATTTCATAGTTTTGTTTGCATGGCGTTATTACCCATATAGGTGGGTAATAACGCCAAATAGCATTGGTCAAGAAAAAACGCCATTACGTTTTATGAATACATATCTGTTAAATTATTTTATTTTATATAGATAGTCAATGAATTGCTGTATCAGATCCTATATTTGTTTGAAAAGTACAATCTAAAACTAAGCCGTGAAAATTGGTAGAACTTTAACGTGGCGTTATTACCCCAGGGTACCTTACCTTTTAACCCGAAAATCCCACATAAATGTGGGTTAGCTCAAACTTAAAGTTAAAATGCCGGCATTATATTAAACATTCTTTAATAAATTTGTATTTTTAAGTAAATAAGAGTTCCCTATTATTAACATTCCTGTGAGATCCCTTATTAAATTTGACACGATTCATGTGGTTACATTTCATTAACTCTATATTAGTAACGAAATTAACCTTTAACTGCTGTTAGTGATCTCACTAAACTTTGAATTTCAACTGAGTACAACTGAAATTCTCTTTCGTTGGAAGTCCTCGTACTATTGTTAGAAATATTTAAATACATTAAATTTAATTAGACTTAATCCTGTACAAAAAGTTTAGAGCAGAAATAGTACTCTATGAGTTTTAATCACAGATCGCATTTTAATCTTTAACTAATCATACCAGTCACGGAGCCCATTGCTTTTTGCAATTTTTATAGTTCAACTTGTAATTTTCAGTTTAACTACAAACAGTACCAAAAATTTGTTTCATTTGGAACATTAGTGCTATCACCAGGCACTTTTAAATAGATATGTATTAATTATAATCGTCTTATACAATACGTTTAGTACAAAATACCATTCTATGAGTTAATCATACCTTTTATTCATCTTTTGATTTTACGGTCTCACAAACCCCTTTACATTAGTTACGTTACAATTTATATCACATCAGTTAAAGGTTAAATTTTGAAAATTTTAAAAAACAGAACGCTGAGAAAGCGGACAGTTAAAATTTAGAATCCAGCTGAACAATCGAGTGGGAATTTAATAGAAACCTGATTTTGGAAATGAATGAATTAGAATATCGAAAACATTTTGATATCGTTTTATTTATAAGAGTTAAAAATATTTTTTACATTAGTATTAAAAAAGAAAGATCAGTTATGGCTATAGGACACCCCCCTCTTTAATCTAACCATTTCAACAATAAAAATATTGCTGTCTTATACGTAAAGTAAAAAAAAAAACCTTCAGATGTAGTTTTGCCACTGTAAAGAATCAACGGGGTATTAACGCCAAGGGATGGCGTTATTACCCCGATATAGTTATTGCGCAGTTCATATTAAATTACAAACTGTCTCGCGAACGTATCCAAAATCTTCTCCAACATTTTGAAAGTACATGAAATGCACAATAAATTTTAACAGTAAACAAAAATTTTCCTGTTAAATATATAGTCTTCACATCCCAGAACTTACCTCACAAATTTTAGATCAAGCATTAATTTTAAAGGCTTCTAAAGCGATAAGACTTACAAATGGAACAAAATAACTTTAAGCAGTTGTTTGTGTTTTATATGACTCAGAGCCCTTTTGCGCAGACCACACGGGTGCCATTTTCCGGTTTATTTCATTATTATGCATAATATTAGCACTTGGCGTTATTACACCAGAACACATTATGTCTAGTGCCTTTTGACATGCGATTGAATTTTTTTTAAATTTTGTGTCCGTGATATACATTAAAGTTGCATTCTTTTCAAATTTCCAATATACGAATTTTCGTTTCCTATATTTGCTTCTAAAATATTTGCACATTTTTGTCTAAACTTTTTTTAGGTAATAAAGACAACAGATTAACTTAACATATAAACTTTTAATCTAATAAAGATATTTACTTTTACATATTTGAATATATTTACACTTATATTTTGAAACTTCTTTTACAAAATAAACAATGATATAATGTCACATTAAAATAAATATAAACTTAGGCGTGTTATTAAATAAAATATATAGCATACAGTTTCGATTTTTTATCGACCAATTATCAAACTAACAGATGTCGAAATTTTTCATTACAAATATTTAGCTGAAAAATCTAAAGTGTATCTTTTATGATTAGAGAATTTTTCAAGCTTTGTCAAACATAAATTTAATTTTTCATATATCTATCAATTTTCAATGATATACTTTTGTTTTTTGCATCGCAAAAGCTATCATTCATTTTCACAAACAATTACTTTTTAAGTACTACATCATTCTTTTTAATCATATGAAGTCTATATATCTTTTGCTCTTTTCATAACTGTTATATTTATTTAACAATGTAAATCTTTAAAACTTCACTTTATTTACAAAGTCTATCATCAGAGAATATTTTAATAACTAATTATACACTGTAATCTATATATATGTATTGTATATATCATTAAATTTACGGCAAAAACTGGTGACAGCAATGTTTGTCAGTAGATTTTGTCTTAAAAAATGCAGCAAAATTAGATGTAATAAAAAAAATTACACTAAGTTTTACTGCAATTTTTGAAACAAAAACTGCTAACAGTTTTTGCCATAAATTTAACGGGTTTTTTTACAGTATTTTTAAAAGGTATACAGAAACATTTTCATCTATTTATAACTATTACCATCAAAGATACAGTTGAATAGTATATTTCATAATGATTTTCATATTTACTTAAAAAATCCTTAATGCATTGAATGTCAGTGCGACTGACAGTGAAATTTTTGTTTTTCTGGTGTCAATCACTTGTGACGGACAGTATAAAATATTCTATAAAACTAAAATATATATATATACATATTGTTTTAAGTAATTTTTAAGAAAAAATAATTCTGTAATAAACAAAAGTTTAGGAAATTTTAATAAATTTTCAAAAATTATTAAAAACAGCGTTAGTTTTTTTTTTTTTTTTTTTTTTTTTTCTTTAGACTCAGTCAGTCATAATGTTAGACACGGTCTAAACGGAAAGTTCAGTGGTCAATCACCAGTTGTTGTGAAAAAAAAAATATCTCCGAATAGTTAAAGCTTTATTATAAAAATATTTTAGTTCAAAACATACAATTTTTATGCATACGAGTACACTAATAATTATATTTTTAAAGCTTTGTCTAGTAACATTAAATAGGTAAAAGTAAGTAAATAAAGTTAGTTAAAAGTAATAACACGTGCCATCTGGGTTATCGATACTTAATACACTGTTCGTTGCACAAAACGCAAATAAAAAATACAAAACAACATTATTAACATATAAAAAACTTTTACATAAAATCCATAATAGAATTTTTCAAAATTTAGAACATTTTTTAAAATTGCCTACGTTCAAACTCCAATAACGTTTGAAGAACATTCGCAGAAACTGCACTTCAGAAATTAAAGACAAAAAAAATTAAGCATTATTTTTTAAATTGAATACTTCAGTATGTGTGTGTGCAGTTTAATTATATGATATTGTTTGTGATTACATGATTATATGTGCAATTATAGGATTTTGTTTGTGTGTCAATTATATGATTTTGTTTCTGTATTACATGATTCAGTCTATATGATTTTTAATTAGAATGGATGTTTTTTAACGTCTTATAATTAATTTTTTGCTCAACTGCTGATATTTATATATCAGTGATGTTGTTTGTTCCTGCTGTCTTGGAGGAACAAAATTACGTGGGTTGACCGTTTAACGATGTCATCTAATTTATAAATAAATGTGGTCTTGAAATCAAAGCAAAGACTTGGTCTTATTTTCAAAGAAACTCTATATATTTTCACACTCCTTTTAACAGAAACACGTATTCATTGTGAATTTTTGCTGCGTGTAAGTTTACCTTTTAAGAATATACTTATACTTAGATTTCGTGTTGAGGGCAGATAAGAAGTGTCCATAACTGAAGAGATAGAAATTGATGTTCTTCATTTTAAGTTAAAATATGTTGTCCTTAATTAGTGTTTTATATGTATTTGTGAAGTGTTAATTCTAATGATGATTTAGTTTTTGAATTAGTGTTGAAACAAACAAATACTTAATTATTTTTGCTGTTTTAAATTGAAACTTGGGATTAGCAGGTTTTACGACATTTTTTGCTGGACAGTTTTTTTTTTTTTTTTGGTTATTTTTATACTTGGTTAATATTTTTTAAAATCATGAAACAATTAGATAGAAAACTATATTTCAAAACAATAAATGAAAAACCTGAAAAGAATATTCGAAGAAAATTTTAAGTATAGGGATATGAGTAATTTGTATGGAGGTGATAAACAGTAAATTTCTTTTGTTCAATTTCTCCAACTGCGATGGGGATAGTTATATCGTCTTACCGTTAAATATTATGTATTTATACTTTTAATTACTTTAAAGCAGGGCTGTCCAACGCGGCGCCCGCGGGCGCCATGGCGCCCTTTGAAAATTTCCCGTTACTAGTCTCTTTAATACAATTTCCTTGTAAAGCATACTTTATTTGAAATTTGTGATATTTTCATGAGACATGTTTTAAAAATCTCTGCAAGTGTATTTTCCATATCAACATTTATAACGCACGCAACGTATTAAAAGAAAGGCAACACACCACATGATTAGTTTAAATAATAATAATAATAATAATCACCATGCGCTGTTGCATTTCTTTAGTAATTTATAATGATTTATAAATCTTTTGTGGAAATTATGACGATAGGAATTAATAAATGTAGGCAATAAGTCTTTTAATACGTTAAGAAGTAAAATATAGAAAAATATCAGCGATCGTCTTCTCTTTCGTGCAGAAATTTCAGAATTTTTGTTATTGTTATTAACGTTATTTCACTGGCCATTCGGCTGTTTTATAAAACGGGATAAAGGTTGTCTTTTTCTCCCCTAAACCTTTGACAATATAGGTACAGTAGAGCGCCGATTATCCGAACACGTCGGGACTGACCCTAGTTCGGATAATTGGACAGACAATTTAAAGGATATCCCTATCTATACAAAAACCTTCATACTTTATCCAGGCTTAGGACTGGCAACACTGTTAGTGCTGGCGTGTTTAAAAATGTTTTTTTTTTGCCTTTTTTTCATTTTTTAAACTTTTTTTTGTCTTTTTTTTAAGATTATAATTTAAGTAAGAAAGCTTTTGATTTTTTCTTGCTTCAAAGAAGACATTCTTTTCAATGCTGCCATATCTCTAATGCTTTTTAAATGCATTGCTTGAATAGGATCAGCGTCTTTCTGCCTTCCGAGCCATTTCATAGCTGTTTCCAAGCATTCAAATGCTTCCAGACATCTTTTCTCCTTCGTTTCAGAAAAATAAATGAGCTAGATCGCTGGTGCAATCAACAACCGCTAACAAGAAACCTTTGTCAACGTAGCTACGTCACACAAACCAGTTTTTCTCCACTCCCGACCTGGTGTCAAAGAAATGTCGTAGCCCTTACTTTTCTCTAGTCCTGGCTTCACACCGGGTCTGTGACCTGTCCATTGCGATAAGAAACTTCAAAGATATACCCTCCCACCCCCTTGGGATTGCATTGCAACCATAGACATTGATTGCAACACGTGTCCACAGTGAGGGTGAGGGGAGAAAAATACAAACAGGAATTTTGTGCTTTGACCTTAGTTTCTCAACCCCTTTCTTCAAACCTTTTGTGTTCTCTCTTCCCACTAACTCCCCAAAAATACCTTGCAGTTTCCGGATTAAATTTTGTATGCCAAGAAAGAAAAGTAAAAATATAGATGACAGGGTGAAAAAAGAGAAATGTAACTGGAAGGGACAGAAAAAAAAATATTTAAGTTTTGGAGGTTTTTTTTAAAATAAAAAATATGCCGTTCGCATAATTGGAAGTTCGGAAAAAAATGTAAAAAGAGAAATACGCTGTTCGGATAATTGGAAGTTCGGTTAAAAAATTTTAAAAGTCGAAAAACACGGTTCGGATAATTGGAATTTCGGTTAATTTGAGTTCGGATAATCGGCGCTCTACTGTAATTGTGTGTGTGTTTTTAAATCTATAAAATCGTGTGAAAGGATTTCCATCAATGCAAGATCTTTCAGCCTTTTTCTGTGTAACCACACACGACTTCGTTTCTATACTTTTTATGATGGGAAATTTACACCTCTAAAAAAATTGTAGTTATTGCAGAGTATTTGCGTCGCCCTAAAACCTAACGATATTTCTTATTACTATTTTATTTTAATACTGGATGATATTTCATTTTCTGACTCCTTCCAGTTCAAAACTGTTTTAGGTAAACCCTCGCAGAAAAACTTATTATTCGAAATTTATTACAATTTACTGATATTTTGATTTTTTTAAAAAAATACACGGCGCTTTAGATCTATAGAGGTATTATGTCTCATTTGCTCTCATATATTGGTTCTAATATTAAAATGTGTTTTTCTTGCATGTTTTGAGCCATGTTAATAATGGCGCCCTTCATTGCTTGCAAAAAGCTGAGATGCGCCCCTGCTTAGTAAAAGGCTGGACAGGTGCTTTAAAGTATCTAATCTTGAAATAAGGATTTCGATGCATTTTGGTATCATCTTTATAATAAAAAGCGATATGATATAGCAGTTTGAACTTCTATGTTGATTGACGCTTTGAAACAATTTGATTTCTGTCATGCCACAGCATTTTTAAAAACAAATTTGGATATGACTAAGCATATGTACAGAACATACAAGGTCTCGACCATGTTGATGCTTAGTTTCGTTCACCTTGCTTTTTTAAAAGATGGGCACACCAAGATATCATAAAATTTGGCAACGAAACACTCAAAGGGAAACCAATTTGGATTTAGCAAACTAATTCGGTGAAATTCTTATTCATATTGAATACTGAAGAAAACTTTTATTGGATCTTCCGTCCGTTTAAAAGGTACAACATTCACTTTTTTAAAAAATAAAATTCAAGCAGTAGTGGGTGTGAAGAACCGTTTGTATTCGTTTATTGGATCTATTTACCCAGTTCCTGAAAATTATTTGTATTTCAGCTTGTGCAAATAGTTGCACCTGTCATTTTAATATGTTAACAGTGCATGAAATGTGCACGCTTTATCTGTAAACAGATTTCAAGAAGGGAAATCTTATGCTTGATATAGGAAGCGACTAATATATATGAAACGTAGGACCAATTCTGTTAATCTGAAATTAATTAATTATTGTTTTGTAATACATTATTGATTTTTATTTTTTGTGATTGTAGAGCCAAATAGCTTTTTTAAATTTAAACTTCTGCTTTAGTGTTCTATAATAAAAAAAATGTGTATTGCAGAATACTTTCATTAATTGTGATCAGAGGTAACTTAAATGATATTTCTAAGTTAAATTCTTTGTAAAATTAAAATAATTCAGCAATAATTGAGTGTTTTTCGCGTATTGTACATTTTACAACACGCACCCGCTCATGTGATGAAAATTTGCGCGCCCGGCGAAAAGTTAAGTCATCTGTTATTGAGTTCCACTAAATGTTGTTTATTATGTTGAGTAAAATAAAGTACATAAAAAAAACAAAGAAAAATAAATAGGAATCTTTTTCTATCTTTTTCTTCTGGCAAATACCGAAAGGACTTTTCATAGTTAAAGCTGCAAAGTTAATTATAAATATTCTGTGTTTAACCTGTTGAAATATATATTTTCAGATTATTTGCATTCAAACATTCTAATATCCATAATATCGAGAATTTTAAACTATTGCTGCAAAAAGATCGGATGATTTGACTTTGGTATTTTTTAATAAATTTTAGAAAAATTAGTCACAAATTTTAAATGATATTTTGATATTAGTACAACTTCATTGTATATACGTAAAGCTACATTAAACTTTCAAGGAAATTAGGGTTTCATTAAGCAAGGAATAGTACAGGTATACAGAATTAGCCTCAGTTCCAAAAGTAGGGGAGACTGGGGCTAGTAGTGACACTTTCGAAATTTTTTTATATTAGCCGTAAGATTTGAATTAAAGCGAAACATTTAGTGTATCATATCATTAGAGTACGTTTTGCGTAACATTTTTATAAAACTACTATTAACATTATTAACGTTTTTCATTACAAAAAATGAATTCTGCGTAACTTTGAAATTTGTCACTACTAACCCCCGATACGGGGCAAGTTGTGACATACTTGGGGTACATTGTGACACATAAATGACACATACACGTACATTGTCACACATACAAATTATGTAAGAAAGGCAATTAATTGGGATATTTTAAATGTAGAATGAGAAATTTATTCATTTATAACGTTCTTAATACAATAAAACACTTTCATGTTTTAATAATATTATAAATCAAATGAAAATAAAAGAGTTAAATTCTTAACCCTAGTAAACTGTTAATCCTCCATAAATATACTTTAAAGACACTTAGCAATAAAAAGAAAAAAAAACTGTCTTAATCAAGAGAGAATTAAAAAGTAAGCCAACACTAATATTTGGACGTATTGATCTTTGACTGGAGAGCCTACTACAACGTGCAGGCTTATATTCTATATTTTAATCATTGTCATCGCTTGCTTCTGCGTCTGATTTGCAGTTAATGCAAATGTAATAAGGTTCATTTTTGGCACATTTGACATGCACCCATCCTTTACATACTATGCATTGCACTCAGATTTCTCCGGGTCAAGAAAATTTTTATTGCTCCAAGCAAACTAGATATAAGCAATTTTTATCATCTTCAGAGCCATCCAATACTTGCTTCTCCTTTTTTCAAAAACCTAGGTGTAATTTCTTTATGCACTGCTTGGCCTTTCCATAGCGTCTCCTTTTTGCTTTTTCTTCTTCAATTTGTTTTCTGCGTTCCTTTGTTTTTGTTCATCTAGAATTTTCTCTTTTACAGGCTTGTTAGAATGGCAGATTTCAAACATTTACTAATAGATCGCTTGTCTTTTCGAGGTCCTGCTTTAGGGAGTGGTCTTATTTCTGTAAGACTTACTACGCACACATTACTATTATCAGTTGTCATAAAATTATCTAATTCAATGGCATTCCTTACTTCTCAAGACCGTCCTGCAATCTCACCATATTTGATTAAAGTTATTGCTGAAGTGCTTGGTTTATTAACAGTTACATATTTACTAATTTTTTCATTGTCATTCTTGTCTCTAATACTCTCATCTACGATAGATAACGTTCGATCAGTTACTGAGGAACATAGGAATTCTTCATCTGTAAAAATGTTCCTATTAAATTCCCAAATTCCACTACAATGAAATCCTGCTTGAATGTTACTTGGAGTGGCAGCACTAGGAAGGGCTATTTTGACATTACTTGGTATGTCGTAGATTGCCACATTATTTCCAGGATGCGATTTCGACCATCCACTTCAGGCTGATTATAGAAAATTTTGAACTGCCGGTATACTGACACACCAAGGAGCTGAAGTCTGTGACTGGTTGGAGGTGGAAATGATAACAAAATCACTCCGTTGTCCGTACAATAATCCAAAATATCAACATGTTGATGGGAACTTCATTAAAAATTATACTATGGTAAGTAATGACACTGTCAGAACGTGCCTCTTACAAGTCGTCACAACTAGCCCTGGGTCACGCCATTTTAAACTTTATTCATTAGTTTCTGAAATGTTGGCATGATTAACAAATGAAATACATAGAATAACAGCTCAAAATATACGTATTTAAATAATGTTAGGGAAGTTTACATTCCTCAGTATCGCTAGTGGCAATGGCGATTTAAATGCAGGTCGCAAAATTTACTTTTACGATAGAAAAGAAGATAAATATTTTTATCTCGAAAACAACGCGAAGCTATCATTAAAAATATACGCAGCAAACTGAGACAACCAACCTCTTCACTCACAGGATACGACAGGTTCTGCAACCTATTGGCTCAATCAGGAAGATCTATGGCACAACTTGCCCCTGGCACAACTAACCTCGGTCTCCCCTATATTGCAAATGGACAACAGTGAATACAGTAATAGTGAATAAATATAAATGTCGCAAATATTAATGTTATGTTTTTGAATAAACTATTTATAAATTAAGTTTTCTAAGAAATTCTGCAAAGTTTTTAAATTTCTATTTGATCTTCTTTAGACAACGTAAATAATTTGCCAATATCACAGAATGCCTTCCGTTGTAAACAATATATTCTAATGTATTATATCCCATCTAAGTTTAAAATATAGATTTCCCAAAGAAACTTTCAATTAAATTTTACTTTTCTAACTTTGATAAAATAATAATAATAAAATGAGTACTAAGCAAACTCAGAATTTTTATTTATAAATTTGCTAAATGCTATACAATGGGATAAAATATAACAGTTTAAAATCTACATACCAATTTGTATGAAGTTTAAAATTTAAAAACAACGATATAGTTATCTCGACAGTTTCAACTGAAATACTCGGCCTTTTTAGAGGGAAAATAACGATTTGGACTGAGAACGGCACATTAAATAGCTCGAAGAGAGATGAAGGTAAAACACGAGGGACAAAAATGAAAATGAAAAACATGGGGGAAAAGTCAACAAGAATCGCCACACAAAATTAAAAACATATTAAACTATATATAAACATATTAAAACTTCATACAAATTGGTATGTAGATTTTAAAATGTTATATTTTATCCCACTCGACGCTGTTTAGCAATTTTATAAATAAAAATTCATGTCCTCTTATTATTTTCCCGCTCCATGTTTTTGCCGCGAGTGGCGATTCTTGTTGACTTCCCCCCCCCCTTTTTTTCATTTTCATTTTTGTCCCTCGTGTTTTACCTTCATCTCTCTTCGAGCTAATTAACGTGCTTTTGTCAGTTGAAATCTTTATTTTCACTCGAAAAAAGCCGAGTAGTTCGTTTGAAACTGTTGGGATAACTGTGTCATGGTTTTTAATGTTAAAACTTTATACAAATTGGTACGTAGATTTTAAACTGTTATATTTTATCCCATTGTACACTGATTAGCAAATTTATAAATAAAAATTCTGAGCTTGTCTCAATACTCAAATAGTAAACAACAGTGTAAATTCCACTCTTAACTATTGAAAAATACATAAAATGTTTTGTCTTATTTAAAAGTTTTTTTAATTCGTTTGTAAATTCAACGCTACACACACGCAAATACTAGCCCATGAAAAAGTTAATAAAATTTTGAATGCGGAGTTCCTCAGGTAAAATGTAGTTTTCTTTCTCGGAGTCAACAAAGCTTCATTTTTGTTGGCCGTAGGAGTTTTTTTAGAAGCAGGTTTACGGCAGCTGGTTACTTTAACATTTTTTATTGTTCTTTTTTATTACTGGAAGCTATTCAACTTGTGGCAAATAGTAAATTCAGAGGCAGATGTTTTGCTTTGGACACTAATAAAAAATTGCCATTGTAAAAAAAGAAAGTACCAAAAATCTGCTTGTAAAAACTGCTTTTGACAATAAAAGTGAAACAAGTTTTGAATCCAATATGGTGGACTCATTTACTCATTGTTAAATAATGAGTAATTGTTAGTTTAACGAGAAAATTATCTGTCAATCATTTTAAGACTATTAAATTATTTTCTTTTTAAAATATGATTATCTCATTACAATTTAAGTATAAATATTTAAATTAATTCAAACCGTCATACCTCCATCGTCAATAGTGGACAGCAAGGATATTTAAATCTTACTATAGATAATAAAGACGAACATCGTTAACATGAACCTCAAGAGGAATCAAAATATTGTTCATGTTATCAGTATCGAATATTTGTATTCGTGTTTATATGGGACTTCGAAAACAGTTATTGTTAAAATTAATTCACGTTAAGCGTGTTCAAGTTAACGAGGTTTGACTGTATATATATACATATATAAGGTAAAGAATATGTTTTATTGTGCAAATTTAACAAAATAAGCAAGCTAATGCTATTTAATTTGTGTCATGTTTTTAAAATTTGAATAGAGAAGGATATCTTTCTTCATTACATATAAGAATTTGATAACTCTCTTTCTCAATCTTATAAAAATCATGAAATATATGTCCATGTATTTTTGACATTCCTTTAATTCATACAGTATGTTTCAGGACAGTTATTATGGTAATGTAAAATATGTCACTTAAAATATTCGTTTTCAAACAAAAAGAATGCGAATCAAAGAATAATCCGTAAAAAATCCCATTAAATTTTAACAGTAGTTTCAATTAGGGAAATAAATCTTCTTAAATATCACGCATAGAAGAACGCTAAAATTTCTGTAACTTCAAATGTCTGTATATTAAATCAAGCAATAAATGGGAGAAAAAAAATGTTATAAAACAAACTATTACATACTACAATAAAATTCATGTTTATATGAATATATCATAATTACCGCTTCATCTTCAAGTCTACGACTATGTATTTCAACAAGTACTGCAGAGAGGACTGTTTTAATTCAGTCAAAACTGCAATGTTTATTTCATCCGACTATACAGATTTCCCTATTTCTCCTTGCATATATTTTATATTTATATAATAAAAGCAATAATTTTTTACTAAGGAAGACTAGGAAGGTTTCACGAACTTTTCGAAAAATGATTTTTTTAATTTCTTATATACTGAACTTAGAATAAAGATTAATATAATTTTATTTAGTATACAATTAGTTATGTTACTTCAATGTGATATATAAAACAAGTCGTTGTGGGCCACCATAATACTTACTCATCATGGATATGCGTACTATAACATATGAAAATAAAACACGTGTAAACTATTTATAAAATGTAAACGTGTATACAGAGTGTTTCGCTACCAGACCAACAAATTTTGAGGGGTGATAGTAGACATGAAGGCAAACATTATTAAATAGGAAACCATGGGGCGCAAATGCCTTCTGTAGGAGCTAGGGGCCATTAAAGTTTAAGGTGCAAAATTTCAAACCATGATAAAAAACGGAAAAAGGGGTCGAATCATTTGTAGTTTTCACTAAAATCATTCTTTATATTACGATTTGTTTTTAAAAAAATGTTAAAGGTTACGTTCAAAATTGTCCATAGAGGGCGCTTTAGACTTTAAAGTAACAAACAACTACTTTTTACCGTTATTTTGTGCATGCGGTCGAAATTATTCTAAAGTTTAGACTTTAACTTAAATTTTAAACCCAAAATCGAAAACATTGGGGTCGGGTAACTAGCGAAAATTTAACTGTGAACAGAGGAGGGGATTTGCAACACTCATTAACGCTGGACAAACTAATCGATTTTGTTGCGGTTTGCGTGTAAGTCATTCCTTTGGTAATTATTTTATTCAAAATGACTTACAGCTCTGGTGTACCCATTTTTTGATAGGGGGCGCTTCCGACACATTTTCGACATTTCAATGGCGTTAGTCCTGGGTGTTTTATTACCAGACTAAGATACTTCAAGAAAGTGCTAAAGATGCAAAGACGACTCGGAATCAATTAGGAATGTAACGTAAAAAATGCCTGTTTTGCGAGCTATGGTTATAAGAAGCAGAGAAAAAAGCAACAGAAACAAGCAAAGAAACAGCCACACGTCTATGTGTCAGAATACAGTCTATTTAAAGGTTTTACTACATAGGTGTCCGAAATTACAACCAGAAGTAGTCAGCATGCTTGACTGCCGCATCGCATGGATTCCTGACGCTTTAAAAAATTCCTGACATCTCTGATAGCTTTCTGGCAGCTACAGAGATACGAGCTGCGAGGTCTTCAACTGACGGTACGGGAATCTCATACATCCAATTTTTCATGACCCCAGCAGCAGTCCATACATGATAGGTCCGACGATCTGGCAGACCAATGAACCGGGCCACCACAGCCTTTCCACCGCAGTCCACACGTTACGTTCAGGTGTCGGGGAACGTCATTGGTAAAATGTGGAGGAGCCTTATCGTGCTGGAACCGCATAAAGCAGCGCAACGGAAGAGAAACGTGTGCTTTTTTTACCAGAAGTTCCAATAGAACGTGCTTTAGGAATATCAAGTTGCTTTTTTTCTGCTTCTTTTAACCATAACTCGCAAAAAAGACATTTTCAAATTACATTGTAATGTGCTCCCGAGTCGTCTTTGCATCCCTAACACTTCCTGGAAATATGTTGGTCTGGTAGTAAAACACCCATGAATAACAAGATTGAAATGTCGGAGATGTGTCGGAAGCGCCCTCTATCAAAAAATGAGGACACCAATGCTGCACGTCATTTTGAATAAAATAATTACCAAGTGAATGAACTATACGTAAACCGCAAGAAAATTGATTAGTTTGTCCAATGTTTATGAGCGTTCAAAATCCTCTCCTCTGTTCACAGTTCAATTTTCGTTAGTTACCAGATCCCAATGTTTTCGAGTTTGGGTTTAAAATTTAAGTTGAAGTTTAAACTTTAGAATAATTTTGATCCCGT
This sequence comes from Maratus speculifer, assembly GCA_964019185.1. Taxonomy (NCBI): domain Eukaryota; kingdom Metazoa; phylum Arthropoda; class Arachnida; order Araneae; family Salticidae; genus Maratus; species Maratus speculifer. The sequence continues at coordinate 24,081,172 of OZ025294.1, read as the reverse complement.
GCACAAAATAACGGTAAAAAGTAGTTGTTCGAACCTCTAAAGTCTAAAGCAATTTTTGAACGTAACCTTTCAAATTTTTTTACAAACAAATCTTGATATAAAGAATGATTTTAGTGAAACCGCAAACGAATCGACCCATTTTTCAGTTTTTTATCATCGTTTGAAGTTTTGGACCTTAAACTGTAATGGCCCCTAGCTCCTACGGAAGACGTTTGCGTCCAATGGTTTCCTATTTAATGATGTTTTTCTTCATGTCGACTATCACCCAACAAAGTTTGTCGGTCTGGTAGCGAAACACCCTGTATAAATATTTTTAATACATAGTAATGTTCTATTACGGAATAGCGGGTATTACTTGATTAACCTATCGACATATTTCCATAAATTATATGAATCGCCAAACTCGTAAATTATGCAAAATGGCATATTTTTTTTTTTTTAAATAACGAAAAAACAAATAAATTAGTATAAAATTAATAAAAATACAAATTAAAAATTAATTAAAAATAATTTGATGATGTAACAAGCACGTGTAACGTGTTTAATGTCAAGTGAATACGAAATTTACGATAACATATTATTAGCATTTAATATTATAGTTTAGCGAAAGTATTACGGTCGACGGAATACTGAAATTTTACTGAATTACGTAAAAAAAAACCCTTATATCTCCAAAGATAATAATATTAATTATTATTTTATTTCATCGGATTAAGAGTCTCAATTCCAATTAAAACATATTTTTCAGTCAAAATTTGATTGAAATACAGAGTCATTAAAAATTGCAGAGCATGGATAATAGGATTTCAACTAGTCTCGGCAACTAGTTATCCAAACGACTTCATTTTTGATGAAATATTTATGTTTGCTTATTCTTCTTTAAATAATTTATTAAAGTAAAAAATTCGAAAACTTTTATGTACTTTTTATCAGAACGAATATTTTTAGAATCCAAAAAAATACAGGGTGTGTTTATAATGTCCCCGACACATTTTGATGTTTAATAACTCATAAAGATAAGATAGATTAAATTTAATAACATAAATGGTTTAATAGACTCAAAAAGTTTCATGACCCTTGTCAATGAATTTCCACGTGTGCCGAACTAATGTGTAATCGAACTAGTCAGATTTCTTTGAATTAGTCAGATTTCTTATTATGGAAAATATAAGAAGAAAACATATTTAAAGGGGAACTATTACAAAGGAATTAATGTTATAGTATTAGCTTAATTTATTTCGGCTGTTATCATTTGATGAGGACTTAATATATAATAAAATAATATATATAATAAAAAAATTAATAATATAGCATAAAACATTTGCATTTTAAAATTTTTATTAAATGTATATGTATACAGGGTGTTTCAAAATAACGTGGACAAATTGATATGACAAATTAGGCATACGACAAGGATAAAAAATCACATAGGAACTTAGGGTCGCAAATTACTTATTGAGTCACGAATACAGGGTGTTTCATTCTGGCTACATCCGGTTTCAAAATAATAATTTCCAGGAAAATAATAACTTCGTAATGAAAATGGAACGATATGTACCTAATTTTGTGTGAAATGTGATAACGTTGCGAAAAGATCTGGAAAAACATATTGTTCAAGCAATCGGTCATACCATATAAACTGATTATCTCAGTCTAAAATGTGAGGTGCCAAGTGCGTATTGCTGGTGAGCATAATGCAAACTTCTACCACTTTTAATTGGTGTTATCACCTTTAAAACGAAGGTGAGAATGTCTATTAAATGTTTTATTATAATTTACTTCATTTTTCTGAAATTTATTACCATCAACCCAAATTGAGTTAAGATGAAACACCCTGTATTTGTGGCTCAACAAGCGGTTTGCGGCCCTATGTTCCTATGTGATTTTTTATCCTTATCGTATGTCTGATTTGTCATATCAATTTGTCCACGTTATTTTGAAACATCCTGTATATTTTATTCTGAAATAAGATGAACATTTAAGAAAATATTTACAGTATTTATCATCATTATTAAAAAAAATTATCATTGTTTTTTATTTGTAAAATTTACAAAATTTTTCAAAAAATTATATTTTTAAAGCTGAATATGTTGAATAATTGGTTTTTCCATATCTGTTTCAATTATCTGCATGAAAAAAAGACTAAAACATTTAAGCAGCTTTGGTTGCCAACTTTATTAGCAAAACTCTGTCTTTTGAAAATTGAAGGGTGGGTGAAGTGTCTCTTACATTCAACCGTCTCTATTCTTCCCTACATGTTTTGAATATTTCAATTATGTATTCCAATTAAATCTTTTTTAAATACAAAATGTCAGATTTGGCATTCAGCAATTACTAACTTTTTACTTTAGATAATATGGATGATAGCCGGACCCAAGCTATCGCTTAGAATATAATGTAACGTTATATGGATGAAAAGTAAGTGAAAACAGTGAGATTTCTTTTGCGAGAACAATACTATTGTCTTCAGATTCGGTTTTAATGTGCATATGATAGGATTTAAACTGAAATTTAATATTTATCATGTAATTGGTATATTATCTAAAATCACAGGACAGTACATTGGATTAAATTTACTATTACAGTAATTCAATTAAGTTATAGAAAACGTCAATAATCAATTCTATTAATTGTACATGTAATATTGCTAATTTATTTATCAGAACACTCCTTTTCTCCACGTGATTATAATATTGGGATATTCATCGTGATTGGTGTCAATTTGCCCCCCCCCCCTTTCAATATTTCATTAAATAGCCACAGTTTAACAGTAGTTTAATTATTACTAAATATGAAATCATCCAGAATTCACAAATATGTTTTCAGCGAAAAACCTAGACAGCGTAAAACTTTGAATACATTTTTTTACGCACAGCAGTTTGATAACAAAAATAGGATGTGGTCGTAAATAAAATCAACTTTCGTTTCCTGATTGATTATTTTGAAATTCTTACGAAAAATTTAACGAAAAATCCAAAACATTTAGAATTATGTTCGAAGAATTTCAGAATTTTTTAAATAAAGTTATATGTATTTTTTAGAAAGAAGCAACATGGAGTCACCTGGCACAGACTGGATATAAACTCTGTATATATAACTTTTATTAAAATCTACAATATTATATTAGAGAAGTTTGGCATTGTACGTCAAACATGACAAATGGGGTGCATTCATACTGTAACTAGATTTAGAAATATTAAGTCTTGCAGCATTATCTGTAGCACGAGTATGCAAAAGTGTTTAAATGCAATATTTCTTATGATTATATGTATAATATTCAGTAATACGGAAATAATATGACTCCAATTTAAACAGGACAATGCCTACCTATAATCACTGCTTATCATAGGACATAATTGAATTAATTACTTATGATAGGATTTACATCAATAAAGGAAATTTTATTATGATCTTTTGAAGTTTTGACTTGACTTTCATAAAATTTGAAAAAGAAAAACCTTGATAAAATTCTGCAATAACTGTACACGTTAAATTTCAGAATATTCGGTTGAGTAGTTTTTGAGCTGTTATATGTGAGACACACTGATGGATTAGACGTCCAATATATATGCCACATATTTATATAATTACGACATTTTCCCATAGATCATAATCTAAAGCAGGCCTGTCAACCTTTCAGTAACAACGAGCGCATCTTGGCTCTTAATGCAACTCAATGAAGGGCGCCATTATTTATGTAACTGAAAACACGTGGCAATTTTATCACATAGTATTAGTATACACGCACGTCTTAACATATTGCAAATGAAAGACTCATATAGTCCTGGAATTACACGTATTAAATTTCAAATTATACATTTTTATGAGAAGTCTATATCAAAAATGTTTTAGGGTGAGGCGTCTGAAACTTCAATCAACTCCTATAATAACACTAATAACAAATGAATAAATATGAAAATCGGAGGGTATTGCTAGGTTTCTTTTAGGATGTGAAAACACTGTTTGATTCATTTTATGGATTAATTTTATGAAAAGTACAAAACAGACAAGCATGATAATGACCAAACCTTGTGATTGGTTTCAGACGGATTAGTGTTGAATTCATGGATTGGCCGGGGTGGGGGGAATTTGAGATTTTGCATTTTCAATTGTCAAAAAGTGCAATTTCCTCCTCGGAACTACAGAAGTCTCTCCCGGAGAAAAGTGTATGAATTCAATACCGAGAGGAATAGTCTAGAAGTGCTTTTATAGATGGAAATCATTCTGCACTGTTTATTATTTTTTAGAAAATTTATATTAAGCAAAATTAGGCGCATAAAAAACAAAGAAAAAACCTTCTAAAATTTCAAAGTCAATAAAGAAAAATTAAACCCTTTTATCCATCATCATAAAACAGCCACTGTGACAACAGTAAAAAGAAAAAATCTGAGCTTTCATGCACATGTATCTTCAAAGGGCAGGGGGTAGGTAAAGCGTTTATCTTTCCCTTACTTATTAAGTATTTAAAAGAACTATTTCCAACAATTAAAAAATTAACTATCATAATTACACTATATAAACAATTCCTAAAAATTGCAAAAAATATGCATGATTAAATTTTCAAAGTATGTTTCTAATTTTTAATGTATAATGGCACGCCAACATCGTTCCACACACAGGTTTTAAAAATATTGCTGATAAAATAATAATTACTTTAAAGAAAGCATTCTTTATAATGGAATTTTATTTTTTAAATGTTTAATAACACACCGCCAACAAAAGGGCTCCAAGAAAACCTTCAAAGGGCGCCATGGCGCCCGCGGGCACCGCGTTGGACAGCCCTGATCTAAAGGAAAAACTTTGAGGGTCTTTGAAAATAAACTATGAATGCTACATGCTTTATTTTTAATACCGACCATAGCACTGTAAATCTGAGTAAAATATTTTATTTATAGAGCAATCCAATTAACGAAAAGTTCAGACAGACAAACTAACGAACAAACAAACTCATAAACAGTTCCAACTGTAATGGAAAGTATTAACAACGCATAATAGGTTGAAATTTGTCTTTCAGAAATATATATCATACTTGAATACTTTTATGAAGCCCTATATTTCACATATATTTATATATACTATATGGCCAATGGTGATCGGCCACTTGTAAATTTAGACATTTTGTTAAAAATCTTAAAAGATACATGAGCTATCCTGAAACACCAGATATGTAAACACTCGAATTTTTTACTCGAAATGCCATGGGGGACCGTCAACAAGCTGAAAAAGTACGAATATATCTTGGAAAACCCTGTCAAAGCTAATGAAGTAAACTCGTTCAAAATGTAGATTATGATTAAGTGACTAAATGTAATAAACTGTGTTCATATTTATGAGGCTAGCATATATAGTCATAGAAAAATTAAGGTTTTCATAAAAAAAAGTTTTTTGTTTATAATTTACTTAATATAAGTTCTTAATATAAAAATAAATATCGTTTCAGAAAATATGATAAACTACATTGTACACAAAACTCTGTAACCAGAATTAAAAATAATAGAAAATGAATGAAAAATGAGCAGATCAAGGTCATTAAATATTTTTCCCTTTGCATGCGTGAACACTATCAAAATTTTACTTCATATTGCTAATTGTATCGAGCAAATTTTGTGAAAAAATCAAAAACATAGCTTGAAAATTCTGAAAATTATCGTCGATAGAATAATCTCCAGATCTGTTTTTCCCAAAATGACGCAAAGCAAAGAGGATCTGTATCCAGATATTATAATTCGAACAATATTCTATATTCTATATTGAAACTAATCAATTGGTTATAAGTAAAAAATATGGTAAAATTTGGACTGTTTTTATGAAAACTTTAATTAATAAATCCGGAAAATATTAATAACTAATTGTTAACAAAATTCTTGGATCCGTCTTTCCAAATGCTGCCTGTGCGAGTGCCTGCTTAGTTACATCAGTGATTTAAAGTATTTTCTAAAAGAACAAAGTATTATGTGTCACGTCTTTTTATTCTTTGCATTAAACTCTTAAATTTAAAGTTATTCGGAACATTAAGAATCCGTCGATCGTAAAACTTTGCTCTATCTCATTCATATTAATATTTTAATTATTAATAATTAATTCAATAAATTTCTACAGAACACAATTAAAGGTCCATTTATGCCCATTATAAAGATTTTGAGGATATGGAAGTCTGTGCATTTATTCTTTAGATACTACTACTGCTAAAATCTTGTAAATCTTACAAAATGCATCATAACCGGAAAATCTATTGGGTGATTTACACCAAACCTAAATTGCAACAACATTTGGCAGCATCGTATTGATTCTAAAGTAATATGAAAATTCCTGCTAGATTTTGAGATATCGTTTTTGCAGAAATCTTAAAAAAATTAACATGTTCTGTCACATATTGAGTAGTTTATATCAAAACATACTAAGTACCAATATTTATAAATGTATACCTGAATCTAAAACTTGTCGGGCAATTTACATCAAAACATAATCAGCACAATTCATATCAAGGCTATTTGTATGTGAAATTTAAGGAAAATTCTTCCAATTGGTGTTTGAGATAAAGTTATTCTAAAAAAAGTTTAAAATGTTGAATACGAGCAAAACATCAAAAAATAATTTTAGCCGTATACAACAAAAACTAATCAGAATTAGATTATAGCAAGTTCTGATAGAATCTAAAGTTTTGTGAAATTACTTGAAATAAAGTACCAACAGATTTTTGTCACATACTCTATCACAGACTGACTGACAGACAGGGTGAAAGACAGACATTTTCTAAAAACCATGAAATTGTGTTTAGTTTCTTCTTAAGGGTGTATTTCGATTCAAACTGCTTATTTTCCGATTTATTTTTGAATTCACTTTTGCTCTCAAACGCATCAAACTTGCAGATTCTCTTATTTAGAAAGTCCGCAAGGTGCCGTGATTGTCAATTCTTTGATAAATGTAGAAAATAATGCAAAAAAGTGATCAAATATGGCATTTTGAACAGATTTTCCGAAGCGGGAGACCTCTGAACGAAAAAAAGGGTCATGCTGAGAAGGTAAAAGTTTATAAATCAAATTCTATTGAATTGAGCGTAAAAAAAATCACACGGCACCTTATACGCCTCTTCAAGAATCACCTCAGCAATTTTCATGTTTCTACTTTTTAAAATATGTCTGAAATTGTATCGGAAAATTTCCAGCTGTTGAAGGTGAAAAAGCGTTTTTTCGAATACACCCATAAACGTGCGAATCTATCGAAAACCGGTACTCAAAAATTTTCACAAATCCAATAATTTCTTTTTTTAAAGATAGAAGAAAGAAAAAATATTTAAAAAATTTCAAAATATTTATTTAACCATTTATTTTATACTTACTTTTGAAATAATAGTACACAATGAGCTAATCAACTTCTTTTTACGATATTTTTCGCACTATTATCGAACACTAGCAATAAGTTTTATTTTCATGCATTAATGCCCATTAATACGCTTTGTAATTCCCTTCTTAAGGAATCCTTAAGAAAATATTATTTAGTTGTAACGGAAGAATTTAATTTTGAAAGCCAAATTTTGTTTTTAAATTATTCATTTGCACGAATCAAATTAAAATTGTAAATAATGAAAACAACATACGTTTAAAAATGCATGATACATTATTCGGGTGTATATTTTTATATCCTTTACCAAAATTCCATTCAAGGCTTTAATTATAATTTCAATACTATTCAGTCTTTAAAATTATTCGCTCAATTTAAGCAAACGATTTAATTCATATTTAAACAGCCTTTCAGATTTTTATTGATGAATTCAGTTTGAATTGCCATATGCATTCTTAAAGTTTAATGAAGTGTGGAAAACAAAAGAATACACTTTTCAATAAATACTAATTACCATATTGGGTGATTTTCCTTCATAAATACTTTAACGTCTGTGAAAAGGAAACGTTTTATTCTTTTATTAGGTTCTTGTTCGAAAGTATTTGATTCCATTCAGATGCTGATAAAGTTAATGTATCATTCTTATCTAAACAAGATTTTTTTAACAGTGTAAATTTATATTCAGTGAAACATTTTTATGTTTATGGAGAAAAATCAATTTAACATTTAGGTTTTAAGTTTAACAATTCATATCTGATGCTTCTGAACACATTGATAGAACAACATTTTTAAACTTTTCTTCACAAATGACTAAAAAATAAAAGTATATTTTATTGCACTCTAATTTGAGAAAAATGACTTCAGTTCAAAGGTATATATTACGACTAAAACACGAATTCAGCCAATTCACGAAATAGCTGGCCAATTCTCATAATGATCTACAACGTTTTTAATTAACTGGAAAATTTGGAAATTAATTAGCCATTTCGCGAAATGGGTATAAGCTTTCGGTAATTTTTAAATTTGTTTCAAATTATAATGTTTTGAATAAATTTTCTCTGAAATTATTGTAATTGTTCAAATAAAATAAAATATAATGTTATAGTGTAATAACTAGGCATAAACGAACGAAGCCAAAAGAAAAAATGGTGAGCAGATTGTGAAGGCTTTTGTATGAGTTAACGTTGTTATTTTTAATTTTAACTCTTTCTAACGTATTCGATAAGTGTTAATAAATTCATTTTGTATGGCCATCTGTTTTCCCGTCCTGTAACACGAGTGAAAACCAGGCACGACTTCAAGTTGTTATTTTATTTAGGTTCATTTATTAATATTGACTTTGAAAATGAAATAAGTACTATTTTTGGTTGATTTACAGGGACACACGAAAGTATTACATTCGGTGCAATTTAAAATATGAATTATATGAGAAGAATTAAATTTAATTATTACTAAGTGGGCATTGCTAAAGTCGATTCACGCATCAAGCACAAAAGTTATTAAGTTATAAATTATTAAGTTATTTAACTAACATTAAAAAAACAGCTTTCGACATCTGTATTGGGTTATAATATACTCTGCTTCAAAAATCGCATTCTTGTGAGATTAAATTGTAACTTTAGAAAGACATATAGCTTAATATCAGAGTAATATTCAGTGCGAAAGCAAAGAACAGTGTAACGGTATAGGTCTTACATTGATAGTTTCAACTACAACCAATACTGGCTTCGTCACCATTTTCGGACCACTCAAACTTTCGATATGTTGTTGTTAATGAAAGTAAGTGGTCTTTCTTATAAACTTAATGTAAAATATTGAATTATATAAAACTTTTCTTATGTTTCAGATAATTTAATGTTCTTTTTGTCATACTTAATTTTAATATATAGCTAGGATTTAATTTGGTTATATACAATGCATGCAAATAACTAAAAAAATAATATTTCTGGTTAATTTAGAAGTAATTTGAAAAATCTGTAATGATATTGGAAAATTCTGTATTTTGAATCAAATTTGTATTTGAAATTAATAAGTGAATGAAACAACAAAACTCCCTAAAACTATGTGGCGGCTGAGCAAGATAATGATGTGAAGGACGGGTTATGTCTCTAATGTGTTGTTAAAAACCTTTTTATTTATAATTTTAATTGTAGGATTGGCAGATAAGACTACAAAGAATTTAACTTCCACTATAAGATAAAAACCTATTTTAGTCAAATATAAATCTAAAATAAAGATTGAATCGAAACAAATTTACACAAAATTCTGTTTTGAATGCATCATACAACAAACTGATGACTGAAAATATCCAAAGAGAAACACTGACGGATGAGGTTTATACAGCCTATAGCAGTAAAGATATTTTTTATTTCACAATACAATTTATCAAAATATTTTACTTGTCTGCTTTCTTTATCTTCGAGCTTTTACTCCATAAAAGAATTCTGAATGCCATTGTAGAGAATGCAGAGAATGCTCAATCTCACTGTAGAGGATGCAGCGGATGCTCAATCTCCAATATTAGACAATTCCGGAAATATTGTTATGCTAATTGCTCATGCCAGTCATTGCTAAATGGCAGGATAAGAACGAAATCCGCTGTATCACACTTTTACTCGAATATTTATACTCTTCCAGACTCTAAAAGAATACATCTAAATTTGCTCATGATTATACGTAAATCGTGAAATTGTGGACTCATATGTAAATCAAATGCACCTGATAATAAGAGTATTTATTCTACAAGTTATTTTTTTACGCCATGTTCACATTCAAACCATTAGAGAGCTTCTATAAGAGCTATTTCTCTCTTCCAAATTCATTAGTTACAACGGTTGGTATAAAAAGAGACACTACATTTTCATAGCATGTTGCTTTAGCAAAACTATTTACACATAGTTTTTTTACTATTTTTACAAAACTGTGAAATACACTGCTCAAAACAATTAAAGGATATTTGAAATTTTATATAAAATAAAGATATAAACGAAATTTTTTTTGCCCAAATTAGAAGAAGATAATCACAAATGCAAATTTTTCTGGTTTTCAAACTGTGGAGTATGCAAATTTTGAGTTCGACGTGAAAAACGTCGCTTCAGCGGCAGCGAATGAAATTTGACTTTCAACTGGATAAAAGAGAATGAAGACAAGGATGATCGGCATTCAGTGATTGCTTTGTTTCGATGAGTACGATGTCTCAGCGAAGTCATTTGACAGATTCAGAAGCTTAGAGAATTGTTGGTAGATTAGAAGGGGGCCAAAATCAAGCCGAAGTAGCGCAATCCATTGTAGTGTCACATAGTGTCATTTCCAGGATCTGGAACCGTTTTTTTGGAGAGTGGATGTGCAGGTCGAAGACCAGGGCAGGGTCGTAGACGGGCAACAACGCCCAATGAAGATCGGTGTTTAGCGTTAACAGCTCGGAGACACCGAAACATGAACTCTACTCTTCTCCAACAACACCTTCGCTCTGCTACAGGCACCATGATTTCAACTCAGACTGTCCGAAACCGGCTCCAGGCTGTAGGTCTGTATGCTCGCCGACCGATGGTATGTGTTAGATTAATATCAAGACATCGTCGAGACCGCAGGGAGTGGGCAACCGACCATGTCAACTGGAGGAGAAATGAATGGAGCAATATTCTGTTTTCAGACGAGTCCCGTTTTTCTGTGCATCCGGATAATAGGTGTATTTTCATCTGGAGGGACCGTGGCAGTAGGAATAATCCTGCGTTCGTGCACGAAAGTGTCAGACTTGGCGGTGGTGGAGTGTTGGTGTATGGTGGCATCTCCATTGACGGGCGCACTGACCTCTACATCATTCGAGATGGAGCTCTGAATGGTCGCCGATATAGGGATGAGATCCTCAGACCTATTGTAGTCCCTTACGCTGCAGCAATTGGAGAGACCTTCATTTTAATGGACGATAAATGTAGGCCACATCGTGCAAACCTGGTGGAGGATTTCCTTTTCGAGAAAGGAATCGTTCGAATTGAATAGCCAGCGTGTTCTCCAGACATGAATCCAATCGAGCACGTTTGGGACGCTCTAGGAAGACGAGTTTCTGGCCGCCAACAATCCCCACAAACTCTACAAGAACTGGAAAGAGCTCTTCTGGAAGAGTGGGGCAGAATACCCCAACTCGTCATTAATAGCCTCATTGAGTCCATTCCTCAAAGGTGTTCAACGTTGCTGGCCGCCCGTGGAAACCATACAATATCCTTTAATTGTTTTGAGCAGTGTACTTCTAAGCCAAAGAAAAGGGATTTAAAAAATGATGCGGAAAATAAATCAGTATTATTAGCTGTTCGAAACGACTAAAATAGATCAACCACAAATTACTGTATTTAAAGATAAACTCTTTACTTTATTCTATTTCGCTTTAATACCTGCAAAATGCCAATTAAAATTAAGTTAAAATTTGAATACAGAAAGTAACATCCTTATGTTAAAAAGTCGAAATAATATTACATTACTGTTTTGAACTTTCCTGATTACAATTCAACAGTGACAAGATAGTAAAAAATCTGCATATCTATTGTATCCAGGGTCCTCCGTGGCCGACTAGACAAGACACCACGCAGCGAATCGGCTGCGTGTGTACACTGTAAAAAAAAAAAAAAAAAAAAAATCAAGAGTTTACTAAAAAATTCTTAGTAAATTTGTATTCCACAGAATTTTTTAGTAATCATTACAAACTTTTTTTTGAAAGTGAAACAAGCATTTCTTTTGTAAACTGAGCAAAAGAACTTTTTGTACAACTAACTTAAAAATTTTTAGCATGAGCCACCCAGCAAAATTTAGTAATAGCTCCAAAATTATTTTTAATAACCATTACGTGTGTTTGAAGCGCAGGAGTTTCCTTCGAGCTGCATCCAGATTTCTGAAGCGGAAGATTTTCGGCAAAACTGCAATAGATGGCAGCACCAAACATTCCTACCCGCTCCGACAGGATTTTCATTATCCCTTTATTAACGAGACAATACATTCATTCGGGGCGTAATTGGCGGTGGCAAGTTTCGAACCCGGGACCTTTTAGCCTGGAGTCCGTTACTATAACCACTATGCTATCAAGGCCACACCAACTGAGTTTTTGTAAGAGCTATTAAAAATATAAAACTATTAACTCTTATTCGTTGCTAATTTTTTTCTAGTAATTCTTACAGATTTTTTTGTAACCGACTAAGATTACTAAAAATTTTTTAGTAATTACAAGGATCACTAAAGTTTTTTTAGTAGATCTACCCTTTTTTTACAGTGTAGGATGTTATAGAATAAAATTTTCTGGCTCCATCGCACACACTCTTTGTGTGGAGCTCCCGGTTGTATTTCCTTTGTGTTGTAGAATTTCCTTGTACTATCTCATTCCTATACATTGGAAATGATTTGTAACCAGGCCTTCATATCGAGCACACAAGTCAAATGTATGTGCACAATAAATAAATTACATCCAATAACATATAAAATGTTTTATTTTTGTACGCGGCTATTGCCTTTAGAAGCATTAATGTTGCTTTATTTGGTTTTGGCGTCTTAAGATATAAGCGTAGTGTGACAAATGTTTAATATGAAACAGTGTTACGTTCATACATCTGTGCAAAAGATTTAAAATAACGGAAAAACGTTTTTATTTTTTATTTTTTTTTAAATATTTGTTTAAGGTTCTACGACAAATGCGTTTACATTGTTATTATAAATTTCAAAGTTATTCATTCTTTTTGTAAAATTCATGCTTAAAATTATTCAAAATGCTTTAATACATGTATTTCAAAAGCATACTATTTTTGTCTTTTAGTGAAAGTCATCCATCCATTAATATAATTAACCTATTCATTGAATACTTATTATAATCTTGACAATATTATTCATAAATGCTAGTACTTGAATGAAACAATACCATTCTGTTCCTTTATTGTATCTTGGCTGATAAGAATTTTATTCAATTCAAAATGCAAATAATACTCATATATCCTCCTTAAAAGAGATTTTGAAGGCGTACCGTTTATTGACAGTTTTAATTTCCTGCCATTGTTATGTACTTTCAGGTTTTTAGAGAACATGCTTTATTATTTAGAGTAATTATTTTAGAGAAAATATTTTTTTATATATAATCGCTTAAATAACATATTAAATATTTAAATAATTATTCAGAACCATAGTATTTTGGGTTACGGTAGTTGTGATAATTTCCTATATGCAGTTTTTATAATTATGTGAAATTAGTTATTGAAGGAAAACATATTTTAATAATGCAAAAGACTCTGATTCATACAATGTCCGATGTAAATATTTCATGAATATAAAATGTGTTAAAGAAAAGAATTTTATATTCGTAAGATCCCAATGGATATTTAAGATTTATATAACATAAAATAAATAAGCTATGAATCAAGATTTAAATTTACGATATTGTTACATACTCAATAATTTTAATACTATTTAATAAAACATATTCACTTTAGGAAACACTTAAAAGTTCGCGTCAAAAGATTAAAAAAATGTTTACTCCTTATATAAATCCAAAAATTAGCATAATTCTTCTAAAAACACATCTGTGTTGTTTTATATAAATGTGTTTTATGAAATAGTTTAGAATTATTACTTTTAAATCAAACAGTACGAAGTACTATTCTTCAAGATTGAAAATGTAAATAAATTTATCATAAAGCATCTGAAATTTTAATTTATTTTTATGGACAAAATATAAAATAAATAAATAACTAAGACTCTTTTAAAGGCATGCATAAATGGCCACGTTTAGAACTGATATAATAACTGGAATAATTAGCAAAAATATGAAAATGTAATTGAGATTACGCCTTAATTAAAAAGAAGAAAATGCTTTTGTTTTTTATTTATTCAATGTTAGTTTGTTTTATTATTTTTCATTTATTTTTTTATTTTTTTAGTCCGACTTCAAAAGATTATTAAGTGTATCCGTAAGAAGTTTAAATATAAAATCAATATAACGAAACTTTCTATTTACAATGTTATCTCTTTTGAAGATAGATATTCCGATAATCACTAAATAAGATACTTAATGGAAGAAAAATTAATTACAAATAAATTTTTAAAATATGAGACAGTTATTCATTATACGAATTTGTCGTACTATACTTTGTATTCTTGCATAAAATAATAGAATCATATTCTTATTCCCTTATTCCTGTTGCATAAACGTTTCATTTTCAGTTGCAATATACTAAAAAAATAATGCTGTTAACAGATTTAGGAAATACCATTGGATATGGCAAACATATCAGAGGGATTTTGGCAGAGTTCCGTATGACTTCAGAATTTGTTCTGTAGTTGTTAGTTTGTATCATAAAAAGTATACCTACAATATAATTTGCCAAAGTTAAAATGTAGCATAATCAGTAAATTCTGCCATTTAATATTTAACATTAACATGACTCTTATAAAAATTCTTATGAATCGGTCTATAACTTAATAAATATATTATTAATGAAATGGCATATATAAATTTTTCCCCTCCATGTAAAGTTAGGCGAAAACATTAGTACACTTTGCATATTAATTTTGTGCAATTTTTACAAAGCAAGCCGATTTTATACGTTAACTATTGTCTTTTTATAATACATTAAAGGAGGGGAAGATATGAATTAATCACAAGGATCATATTTAAAAACGCAAGAATTTTAAAACAAAATTTAATGTTAATTCATAACAAAGTCACATGATTAATTTTTAACTCTGTCCCATTCATGTTTCTCATAAGCAATCTTGCATTAAATCGCCGCGGCATATGATGGCACAAGCACAGAAATACAAGATAATGCTGAAACATAAGGCTCTTTTCAGATCTTACGGCAGAGAAAACATTTAAAAAGTCACTAATGACACAAAAGGAAAAGCTTTTTCTGGAAATTAATTGTAAAATCAATGCAATAACAATTTTAATCTACAAGACCGCATGTCCCATTCAAAGGATGAATTTAATTACCATAAAATAGAAAATGAAACATTTAAAGAAAGCACGGATATGAGAAATCGAATATCAAAAAGTTTATTATTCAATTAATCTGTATTATTTTAAAGCGATTTTTTTTATATACATATACAATACCAGAAAGTATTGCGTTTATGTGAGGAGCACAGCTGTATAATAATCATAATCGTTTTGTTAATTTAACAAGAATAAAAGAAACATTTACAGAAAACTCCGTATAATCCGCGCATAAGTTACGGATGTAAACATTGAAACATTCAATACAGATATAGGGACAAATTTGCACTTTTTTAGTTTTACTTAATTCTATATGTATTTTAATATGTAAATTTTATTAATATTACTGAATTCATGCTTTTTCATGAAGGAAGAATAAATTTATTTGTGAAAAAATTAAATATATTGCTGATATCAATGGTAATCACGATCTCCTTACCAAAACTATTTATATATCAATCAAGCTTTTTTTGGTTATTAAGGCTGGCTAAAGTTCTTAAAGGAAAACTTTCTCATTTATGATTCTGATGAGAATTAGAAATATGCTTTTTGAGTCAAATTTCATTAAATAATTAAGGAAAAGTACATTTTGTTTTTAAAATGAATATTTAATTATACATTATTGAATATTAACTTGATTTTTGCATTTAATATTTGTGTAATTAAAAAAAAATTTTTACTATTTTTGTTTATTACTTATTTTAATATTTTATTATATTGTAAACATTCATTATAGATCAATAGCATTATTAAGTACATTTAAATTGCTGTTTAAAAAATGTAAACAAAGTAATGACTACAAATCTGCAAAATTCTAAAATCCGCACAACCTCTGGTCCAAAGGTGTGCGGATTTCAAGGAGTCTACTGCATATATATATATATATATATATATATATATATTGTAAAATTCAATTTAAAATCATAACAGTTACAGTGAATTTTACTCTTATTTTATCCACAACTGATATGAGAAGTGAAAGTCGAAAAATTAATTTTTATACACCTAAATGCATGCAAATGTTTTTAATCTATGGTCCAAGGCATTATGAAATCTTTGAAAGCTCACTACAAAAAGATGATTCTCATTCACATAATACAAGTAATTAGTAAACTGAGAAATTAGTCAAATAAGGATACTGTAAGTATAGAAATGCAATGGTCTGAAATGTCCTCCCAAACCATTATTTGCTTTCGTTCTTCTAAATTTGAATTAGTCGTAAATTGTACGTTAAATGTAGCAAATGAGGTGTAATTGAGGTATAATGAAGTTTCAAAACTACTTTGATCTTGGTATTAGATATAGCATACAGTACTATGGATACAGTATTGTAGCTGAAAGCTTTTGTATGTTCCTCTAAATACTATCTGATTTCTATTATATAGGAAGTAACTTGTAATAAACCTCACCATCGTATATCTGTTTCATAAAATGTAAAACAGATTATTATAATTAATTCATGCCACCACCAATTATCGTTTCCCTCTTAAACCAATATGTATGTATGTAATTTTGTTGGGACATGTAAATTAGTAACAAATATTCTTTGCATTTCAGATTGTAAAGAATGGATATTTTAGTATATATTTCATAGATTCATATTAATTGTATTATGTTAGGAAGAGTGCGACTTCGTTAAAATGCACGTGAAACTTTTTTACCGTTGGCCATAATGAAACGAAATACTTTTGATTGTCCCTGTAATTAAACTATACATCCAATTATTATAAAATTTGAAATGACTTGATAAACGTATACAAACATTATATATTTTAAATTTCATGCAATTTGAAATATATTGAATTAGTTTTTGCTCTGTTATACGTGAACAGGCGGACAGACGGAAGGGCTGGTTGGTTGTGTAAGGTTTAATGGCACAAAATCCCTTGAAGGACATGCTGCACCAAAACAAAGACTAATAATGCAAATGGGAAAAGAGACAAAGTCAGAATATCTGGATGGTGTACCCATCCAGATATAGTCAAGGAGATGTAAACGGGCGGACTGAGCACCGACTATAGGTGCTATGTATTTACATAATTACAAACGCAACAAGAAGCCACGATCAAGATATGAATGAAGAAAATAATGACTTATCAATCCTCAAATGCAGTTTAGTGGTATTTTCTGAAACAGAATGCATTATCTCTAAGAATTAGATGTATATTAATTTTCCTGCTTTCACGATAATTGTCTTGAAAAATTATTCATGGGATAAAATTATCGGAATGATGAAAAATCATAGAAAAAAATATGGTGCTTGCGATCGCATGAAATTGAATTATATTTATATTTCTTAAAATACTAAATTCATTTAATTCAAAGAAAAAAATGTTTTTATCTCTTAGAATATTGACATCGGATAATGTGGATTTCTGTTAAGCTGCCAAAATTCGACCTCTTATGGAAGCTATTCTAATGTTAGTTAAAAGTTGCGATAGCCTCCTGACTGGCTTGTGGTTCACAGCATTTTATATTATTAAAAATTTCAAGACAAGCAGTTTTTGAAATCAGAGTTCAACAGATGCTGCTTATACAGTTGAAATGTACTATGTATATATCTTCTAATATTGCTAATGTAAACATTGCTAAGCGTAGAGCCTAAAATACATTTATGAGTGATAAAAAATATTTTTTACAAAAAAGGAGAAATACATTTTTAAAAAATATATATATTAAACTATATACATTACAAAATGTAAGATAAAAAGTATTCAAAATATAAAACGTATAAAATGCAAAGAATATAAAGTGCAAGAAATTATTTAATACAAAAATTACTAAATAAACAAGTGGATTAACCCATTATTTTTAAGGTGGCCATAATGTTTAGGCTTTTGAGTGCATATATCACTGAGATGTATTTCAAAGTTATTATAGAATATCTTGCGCATAGAAAATGTCGTTCATTTAGAGGGATACAGAAATCAACTTGAATTCAGAACAAAATGTACAAAAACTGAATCATTCAAACCTACGAACAAATAATTTTTGGAAGTGCGTTTTCAATTGTGGAGTGTATTTTTAATTTATAGTAGTAGTTATAATTGTATTTTTATTTTTCTATAGATTATATACAGGGCTGCGCAGAATTTCTCAGTAAGATTTATTTGTAGGCGGAAATTCCCAGGAAATTTCCAACTATTTTATGGGTTTTCCTGAAGTAAGATTTCGTATGGAGTGTATTATACATACATATTTGTTGTCAATATACAGGTGTAAAAAAAAACGAATATTTTTCCGTTATTTACGGCAATTCTTGGTTTTAAAATACGCTATTAATTATGCGAATTTATGCATTCTTTATTTACAAATCATCTTTCACTTTAGTAAACTGCGAACTGTTGTCATAATGATGTGAATGTGTTTGAAAGTGTTTTAAAATATATGACTTACGCATGACATTTCGTTCTTCTATCATGTTAAAATATGAAATTTCTTAATAATGTTTTGAAAGATCTAGAAATTGTCATAATCTAGGCCTAATAACTGGATTCATAACTGAAATTTTCGTTCTTGTTTGAGTGAGATGTAGTTAATTATAAATTATTTTTTGAATAATTTAATTTGTACACACAGCGCATTAACAAAAATTTTCATTAAACAAAATCTGATGCAAAAAGATATACTTTAAAATGTAATAGTGCACACCAAATAAACAATTTTCATACAGTAAACCATGGTCGTAAGCCATTTTGTTCCTCAACTCATGAATTGTACATCATCTTAATCTAAACATAACTGTCCTACATAATATAAAATTAAAACAAATTAGAAAAATGGTGTATGATGCATTGATTATGAAACATCTTCCAACATATTTAAAATAATGTAATAAAACTGCACAATTTAATAACTTAAAATGTAATCTTTAATTCAACTATATAGAAACGTGTATCAGATTTGAAAACCCTATTTTAGCTTTTACTATCTACAATCGTAAAAGTATCCAAATTTTTTGAGCAGCCCGATATTTAAATTTGTATCTATTAACTGCATACTTACCAAAACTTAGTTTATTTACGAATTGAATGTACCTCAGTTGAAAATTCACTTCAGCATTTTCCGTGTTTTACATTCAAACCTTTTGTTCAGCTCTTTATATAAGGTATAGAATTTATTTATAACGAGTAATATGCAAATGAATGGTTAAATTTATAAGCACATAACGGATTTTTGAAACATGCTTTCAACAATTGTTTGTTAAAGTCAATGCTATAACCAATTTCTTTTGTGTGTCCCTGTAAATGAACGAAGACTACTATGAACGCTCTATTTTATCGTAATTATCTTGTAGTGAAATTCATCAATTTACATCATATTCAATATATCTGAAGTAGCGAAATATCAGTAAAATACTCTGCAAGGAAGAAAAAGAAAAAAAAAACTTTCCATGTACCACAATGTAATAGAATTCTTTTGAATAACTCTATAAATAAACTAATTATTTCACATTCTTTATGTATAATACCAAACATGCTTTGGTGGCCCTAAATAATGATTATCAATTACATGAAAATATAAATTTATTTACGGGAGTTAGAGCGTGAATATCAGCCAGACAGACAGACGACAGATAAGCAGAATGTTTTGAACATCTTTTCAACTTTGCTGGAAAGTATTAAAATCAGATATTTGAAGTCATTTTTAAACAGGCTAATCTTTCTTTGTTTTAAATACAAGGAGATCAAGAGAACTGATTAAAGTACAGAGCATTTCATTTAGTGCAACCGTATAGAATATCAGTTATGTTCAAAGTATGGTAACAACATTTACCATTTATTGAGATATTTGAAAATTTTGAACAGTCTATTTCAATTTTGTTTGAAATGTCTTCATTGTTCTTCAAATTGCGAACAAAAATTTGAAATGATATTCGAGCGCGACACATTGTATGTTAACTGAGTAATTAGATACTAGAACGAACTAGTTTTCCATGAAAAACCAGTTTGCTTAAGGGAGACCCGTAAGAAAAAACCCAAAATTTGTATTATTAATTTTAAAGTTATGAATTTTGGTGTACTATTTAAGAATCTTCTTGTAAGGAATAATTAGCAAAAAAATTCACTTTTTATTAAAAAGTATATTTTTTATGGTGATTTTTGTGATTTTTTTTTTTTTTTTTTTTTTTTTTTTTGTCGAAAAATACATTTTTTAAAGTTACTACTCCTCATTCAACTTTCAATATTTTGGTATTACTAAAATTTCTTAAATAGTGTTATAGTATACAGGGTGAGTCATAAATATCGAAACAATAGGCTATCTCCTTAAATATTGTCCTAGACAAATACTTCCAGTTGCAAAAATTCATAAAAAAAGATGAATTTTTTGATAAGATAAGTTGAAACTCCATGGGGGGTCTGTTTTAAAAAATAGGAAAGTTAAATTTTTATACGGCCCCCAGAGAATAAAACTTCCAATTAAAAAAAAAAATTTTATCCCTTCCTGAATTGAACAAAAAAAATTTCATCTCGATATCTGCAAATCCCCGAAAGATATTAATATACAAAATTTTCCAAAATTCCTGACTTACACCACTTAAGCATGCCTCTGAGCGCAGCAAAATCAGTTCATCTGAAGTACAATTAAGGGATCGACCATAAATTTACGTATTGTTAAATGTCGATCCAAGACAACACTTAAACTTTTAGATATAAAATAAATGCGTATAGGTTTTTGCTTTAAAATTCGATGAAATATGCTAGATGTCTGCAATATTTCGACCTTGCCGCCAAGTTCGTAACTGGCACGACTCATTGAACGGACCGTCTTATTAAACACTTATTAAAAGTGTTATCAAATTAAGTGATATTAATTAAACTCTCATTAAAAATGTCTTAAAAACTTATTGGCGCAGGCAATAAGTTTAGTAAATATAGTAATAGCGAAAATGATTCTTCTATTAGCGGAATCAATGGAAATATATTTTAATAAATTACATAGAAATATTTTAAAAAATCTACTTTATACAGCAGTTAAACAGCTATAAAGGACACTCCCGAACACCTCTGTTTAACGGACTATTTTCCAATCCCCATTCTCAAAACCTAAATTTGTGTATGTTTAACCTCTGAATAACGAACATTCCGAATAGTGGACACTGTTTAAGGCGATAAAGGATGAAAAAGCATTTTTTAAGGACAAAAAAATGAAAAAAAGTAAAAAGGCCTCTAAATTTATCATGGAATTTTGTGATAAATGAGCTGGGGAAAATCCCTCCCCCCCCCCCCACGTTCAGCGTTGAATTGAAGGGGTTGCCAGGGAGGGACATCTTCCAGAGCATTGAAATATCCCCTCGGAAAATTCAGATTTTATGCTTTTAACAGCCAAAAGGTGCAATCCCCCTGTGAAATTCCGGTCGGGGAGCTCCCCGACCGGAACTCTATAATGTCCAATAATGTCACTTTGAAAAACAAATTACATGTAATCGCAAGCAAAAGTTAACTTTTGTAACAGGATTTTTTCACAAGCATGTAACGAACAGTGGGTAAAGGTGTGTACAGTTTTATTTAGCCCCATTGCTTAAAAAATAATTTTAATTTCTGATTAATCATACAAAAGAGGTTTTAGGACACATAAAAGTCAATTTATAAAATGTTAAACGTTTCTTAGCACTTTTTGAATATCTTTGATTTTCCCAATAGCGGACACCTCCGAATAGCGGACAATTTCTGAGTTCCTGAGGTGTCCGTTATTTAGAGGTTTTACTGTATTCAGTTTCAAAATTTATGAAGGTTTTAAACCTATTTTTGCTTTCTTCTATTTTTACAAGAAGAAAGTATAGGATTCATGAAAATTTTGAATTCCGGTTTTCGATGGATTCACACGTTTTAGTGCTCAGAGATACCAAAAAACATGTTTTTATGAAATGTCTGTCTGTGAGTCACAGCACAATGAAAAAATTTGAAATCGACGTGATAAAAAAAATAAAGTTTAAATCAACTGACGCATTTAAACAGTAATTAAAGAAGGTGAAAATGGCAAAACTTAAACAAAATCTGAAATCGAAACTATACAGCATTTAAACGTTAGGAGCCCATCTTTGCCCATCTTAAAACTAAATGCACTTTACTGCATCAAATGTTTTTATTTCAGTATTTCTCATTTTTAAACTGACATACGTCAATAACCGTCGGTTACGGTAACTTTTCAGCTCAGAAAATTTACTTTTAAAAATATGATTTGTTTACAAAAATTACTTTTTTTTAAATATTGCTATTTTAAATACTTTTTTTTTAAAATACATATTATTTAAAATGCTGAATTAAAATTGAAAATTAGACATTTTCGTTTAATCAAAAGAAAAAAATTCAACGCGACAAATAATATTTTGAGTTATAACAATTTAATTTACTCAATTTTTTTTTTTCTTGAAAAAAATATATTAAGAAGTTTTATGATGTTTTAATGCTTACAAATTATATGGTTAACCATCAAAAAACATTCAAAATTCCAACTTTATAAATAAATAAATAAAATAAATGTTTCCTGGACCCATTACAGAAACATTGTTTCTTCAATTACACGCTTTTCAGTTTGTGTCTGATCCCTTAAAACCTCACGATTTATTGAAATTGTCATAACTCTCTGAGTTTTGAAGAGATCAAGATGAAATTTTTTTTGTTCAGTTCAGGAATGAATAAGGAAAAATTTTCTAATTGGATGTTTTATCCTCTGGGGGCCGTATAAAAATTTAATTTTCGTATTTTTTAAAATAGACCCCCCATGGAGTTGCAACTTATCTTATCAAAAAATTCACCCTTTTTTATGAAACTTTGCAATTGGAAGTATGGGTCTAGCGGCAATATTTAAGGAGATAGCCTATTGTTTCGATATTTATGACTCACCCTGTATAGAAAAGAACTATGGAGAGATATTTTTAATTTTCTATTTTAATCGGCTAAAAAAAATAATAAAAATACGCATGGTAAATTTCCTTAAATTCGTTATAATTTTCATGTTTACCAATTTATGTAAAATTTTCAGAAATAGTTAAAAAAATATATCTCGCCTTACTTTTGTTGCAATTTTTTTTAAGATTCTAAAAACATAAACACTTTGTTTCTAAATAATTTTACCACTGAGCCTTAGTACTTTGAACTTAAGCAAAATATGAAAAAAGTCATTTTCAGGAAAACACGTTTTAAATGGCCGCTAGTCCTTTAAACTCTATAGTGAGTACAATTTAAAAACCTCATTTTCTACCTGTTCCAAGTGTCCCCGAGATCTGAAATTTTGCATGGATATTCGCAAATACAGGGTGATTCATAAAAGATGGGCAGAACTTTAATATAATTTTAATATCTAAGAAATTGATTGTATTATTAAAAACTAGGTTTTTTGATAGTTCTAGATTAGAAGGATAATCAACGGGGAATTGAGATATACAGGTGTTATCAGTATCAATTAATATTACATCATCTATATATCTATATAAATGTATTTTATTATTTAAATAGTGACGTTCATAGTAATATAAGTATAAGTCAGATAATACACTAGATGTACTACCACCTTGTGGTATACCAACATTTTGAATATACAGGGTGATTCATAAAAGATGGGCAGAACTTTAAGAGGTTATAGTACACTTAAAGACAAATAATATTAAATATGAGACTAAGGGTCCCAGACGTATTCCCAAGGAGATAGGGGGCATTAAAATTTAGGGTCCGGTATTTCAAATGATTATAAAAAATGGAAAAATTGGTCGATTCGTTTGCGGTTTTTGCAAAAAATTTTCTTTATGCCAGTATTTTCTTGAAATAAAATTTTAAAGTTCAATTTCAAAAAATGCCGATAGGGGGCGCTTTAGACTTTGGAGTAACAAACAACTATTTTTTAACGTTATTTTTTGTATTTCTTTAAATGATTTCGAAAGCTTAGACTTAAACTTAAATTTTGATCTAAAAATCTGAATCCTAACGAGTAGCTAAGTAGCGTAAACTGAAATTTGAAATTTGAAACCCTTCTCCCCCCAGAACAAAAATCAGTTATTCCCGATCTTTGTGTCGTAGATTAGGCTCTAACTACTGCCGCGTTTTGCTAAAATTATTCTTTATGTCAGTATTTTCTTGAAAATAAATTTTAAAGAAAAGTTTCAAAAAATTCCGATAGAGGGCGCTTTAGACTTTGGAGTAACGAACAACTATTTTATACCGTTATTTTTTGTGTCTCATTAAATGCTTTCTAAAGCTTAGACTTAAATTTTCAGCCAAAAATCTGAATCGTTAGACGTGGTTAAGTTTCTGGGGAGAGGGGTTTGAAATTTCTACTCCTGAGCACAGTTCAGTTTACCATGTCCACACATTGTGTGCTGTGATACGAGGTAAAAAGACACAAATTAGGATTATGATACCAAAGCATATTTATTAACACGTAATTACAATAAATGTTCAAAATTGTGACCACCAGAGGTTATGCACGCAGAACAACGGCGAAGAATGGAACGGCGAACATTCGCGAAAACATCAGACTTTTCGAGCACTTCCCCTACAGCGGCGGAAAGTCTGGCGACCAGTTCCTCGGGGGATTCAATGGGTGTCTCATACATAAGAGCCTTCAATTGTCCCCAAAAAAAGAAATCGAGGGGTGAAAGATCTGGCGAGCGAGCAGGCCAAGCAACAGGACCACCTCGACCAATCCATCTGTTCGGAAATGTGATGTCCAGATAGTTGCGGACGTCTCATATGTAATGGGCTGGCGCTCCATCGTGCTGGAACCACATGACCCGCCGGATGCGTGGAGGAACAACGTTTAACAGGTCTGGCAGCACATGTTGCAGAAATGTGAGGTATGTTTTACCGTTGAGGCGTTCAGGAAGAAGGAACGGTCCGATTAGGTGGTCTCTGAGGATTCCTGCCCAAACATTGATGGAAAATCGTCTCTGATGAGCATGTGGATACGTAGCATGGGGATTGGCATCCGCCCATACATGTGCATTGTGTGTGTTAAATGTACCTTCACGTGTGAAGGTACATTCATCGGTGAAAAGCACAGTTCGTCCAAAATGTGGATTTAGCGCGTTCTGCTGCAGAAACCAGCGGGCGAATTCAATACGATTTGGATAATCCCCTGGAGACAGTTTCTGGACTCGTTGCACATGAAACGGGAGCAAATGTTCATCCTTCAGTACCCTCCAAGTCATGGACTGTGAGGTATCCACCTGCCTAGCCACTGTTCGTGTACTTGTACTTGGCTGCGCCGCTACTACATCCAGAATGGCTTCTGCAACAACTACTGATTCGTCCTTTTTTCACGACCTGCATTCGACCGGGAAGCGAGAAATGATCCCGTCTCACACAACTGTCTGTGCAAGCGCTCGAAAGTTTTGCGGTTAGGCAACCGCCTGTTGTGAAATCGCTCTCCGTACATTCGTTGTGCCTCTGCACCATTTCCATCTGCCGCTCCGTAAATTAAATACATCTCAGCCTTTTCCTTATTCGTGAAGGGCACCATCTTCCGATTCATTACTACAGCGACTTACACTTGACTCACCGTTCAGTGGTTTTTATGCCTGAATCGTGTCGAAATTTTGCATACGTGTTCTTCTTCTTCCCCATTTGACATTTGCATACTTTCTGTCTCCTTCTTCACCCTGTGACTAGCGTCAGGAATGGAGCTTTAACGTTTGCATGAGCGACGTTTCCAACTGTGCCAGTGCCTTTATGAGTGAATTCCGACTATGCAGTCCTTGACGAAAGTTGTATTTTTGCCTCGTATCACAGCACAGAATCGTTGGACATGGTTAAGCAGTGCAAACTGAACTATGTTCAGAAGTTGAAATTTGAACCCCCTCCCCTCGCTACTGAACCACGCTCAGCGATTCAGATTTTGAGCTGAAAATTTAAGTCTAAGCTTTAGAAAGCATTTAATGAGACACAAAAATAACGGTATAAAATAGTTGTTCGTTACTCCAAAGTCTAAAGCGCCCTCTATCGGAATTTTTTGAAACTTTTCTTTAAAATTTATTTTCAAGAAAATACTGACATAAAGAATAATTTTAGCAAAACGCGGCAGTAGTTAGAGCCTAATCTACGACACAAAGATCGGGAATAACTGATTTTTATTCTGGGGGGAGAAGGGTTTCAAATTTCAAATTTCAGTTTACGCTACTTAACTACTCGTTAGGACTCAGATTTTTAGATCAAAATTTAAGTTTAAGTCTAAGCTTTCGAAATTATTTAAAGAAATACAAAAAATAACGTTAAAAAATAGTTGTTTGTTACTCCAAAGACTAAAGCGCCCCCTATCGGCATTTTTTGAAATTGAACTTTAAAATTTTATTTAAAAAAATACTGGCATAAAGAAAATTTTTTGCAAAAACCGCAAACGAATCGACCAATTTTTCCATTTTTTATGATCATTTTAAATTTCGGACCCTAAACTTTAATGCCCCCTATCTCCTTGGGAATACGTCTGGGACCCTTAGTCTCCTATTTAATATTATTTGTCTTTAAGTGTACTATAACCCCTTAAAGTTCTGCCCATCTTTTATGAATCACCCTGTATGTATTTTATCGTTTTCTGAGAAAAAAAATTTTTTTTTGAACTTTTGATGATTTTTGGCCGAAAATGGGGTACGGGTCTCCCTTAACGTAATCTAACATATATTTCTAGTTCGGAGACGTTTTATCATCTATGATGTTGTGGTATTGAAACTGCTACTCATGTGGAGGTTTGCTATTGCGACATCGAACAATTAAATGCAATCTGAAATTAATGGCAACTCAATTATTCATAGTTCCCCCAATCAAAGACAGCAATTATATTGCCACTAATTTTATATTGAAGCCATACTGCGATGTTACTATTGTACGCCTTTCACGTTGTTGCCTCAGAATTCTAGCAGTTTATGATATTTTTCGAAATTATTCACGACAAAATTATTTTTAGTAGTGTATCGATAAGTGTGTGGGAATTTTTTTATAATTTATTGTTTATTCCCATTACGTTTTCTAAAAATATCCCCACATATATCCAAGTCAAATATGTTTATGTTTAATGTCAATAGTTATTATCTGATTCAAAATTCCTAATTAAATCACTTTGTTAATCCCAAAATTGCTAGTTACTATTTTACTATTTTACTATTTTTATAACCTTAAAATAAGTTATTTTTGTATAAATCATGCATTATAACACAAATAAATACTGGTGTCGATATTGTGAAAATATTATTTACTCTTGATCACAGTTTATCTAAATAAATTCTACTTAATAACAGGACATGAAAAGTTGCGAAGTATTTCTTTGAATTTTTGTGATAATCCACGCTCATGAACAATGAATTTATAAACTTATTCCTTAGCGTAATCGAAAACAGCGTATCTAACTTTTCCATAAAAAAAGAATAAATGTTGCATTGTTGATTGCATTAATCATGGATATATAATTTTCATTAATTGTTGAAATCTGCTATGCCATTTAAATAAATGATAAATGTTTTATTTAAAAAATAACAGTAAAAGAATTCTGTACAATGAATGAATGTCATTGGAATAAAAGCTAACGCTATGAATCATTATGCATTATTTAACTTTATCGGCGATGATTAATTTGAGAAAAGAAGGTTTCAATATTTATCTCCCATTCTGTATATGAGTATTTAATTAATTTTCTTCATTTAAACCAGCATAAGAAATATTTTTCTTATAAAAATTTCTTTAATTCTTGTAGATATTTCTAAAGATCTACTGCAATGATTTAAATAAATAGTAATAAATATTGAAACAATTTTGAAGTCATATATATAATTAAAAATTAAAAATAGAAAATCAAGAATCTTGCTTTTTCTGAATTGTAATACTAATGAATGTATCAGATTAAAAATTTTATATTTTAAGATTAAAATATATTAATTCATGGAAGTCCTTGAAAAGTACAAGGTGGTTGAAAGAAAAAATATCTATATATGCACCTTTGTGAGGGAGTGACCTTTTGTCATAAAGGCACTCTAGTGTTTCTGAGATCGTGACGTCAATAATTTAACATTTTGTAGGCGTAAAAGCGACATCTATCCTCCCTTTTACTTTAACTTTCTAGAGTGTGTGTGCTCTTTCGAATTCCGCAGTTAGCTCGCGGTTATTAGTAATATGTTAATGTGAAGTATCTCAGTTTGCAGCATATAAAAGCTTGGGGGTGAGTTTGGGTGTGTGTGTGTCTCTAACATTAGCCAGCAGCCAGCGAGTGCGGACCTCTGCCATTAGACAACGAAGTGGATGATTGTTTGGCGAAGTGCTGACGAATAGAAAGTAGCAACGGCCTCCAGTAAAGTGGAAAGAAGTTTGGATAGTGGATTTAAGAGTCGGCCGTGGTAAGAAAGTTTAATAGTAGTTCCATTTTAATTATTGGTGAAATAAAGAATTATCCACAGCCACGGGCTCTTTAACTAAGCTTTGTTCAACAGCTCAGCCAGGAGACAGTGTCAAGTGTTAGGCGGTGCCACGACTGAGCTAGGTTGGGGCCTGTGAGTATGATTTTAGCTGTTCATAGTGTTCTCAGTGTGTAAAATTTTAGACTTGCTCCACTTCCCTTCGGCCATTATCACTTGAATAAACTTTGTTGTTTTAACCTAAACTACTGAATATGTCTGCATATAACGTTACAAACGACACCCACCGTGGGTTTGCCGTTACACCTTTAGCAACCTAACCGTTCAATCAATTAAATGGAATTTCAGATTTAGTTATTTGAAGGTATGTGCTCAAGATCGTGATGATTTAAAATAATAGAGCTCTCATGGTTACAGTTAAAATGATTTTTTTTTATTTCTAACGGCAATACACTTTTTTTACCTGCGCAAATTCATCAGCACATTGAAAAACCATAAATGTCGTTGTAACGATATACGTATGAATAAATTTCCCGATTTAATATGGAGGCACTTAATCCTAATCAGTTCCTATGCAATATAATATTCAGTACTCTAAAGTAGGGGTGCACAACCTTTTGAAGAGAAGGGCCACTTTCAAATATATCTGGGTGGTCGAGGGCCACATCAATGGAGAGAATTCGAGTTAGAGGAGGTGATCTGTAGCCTACAATCTGATAAAAAAATATGTGGTTTCAGAGGAGAGTGTATGTGAGTGATTGGGGAGGGGGGGTGTACCCATTTAAGTTCACTTACCCAGTCAAAATACCCAATTCATTTGTTAAGGATATATCAGCAGTTTTTACATTTTTATATGTAACAGATATAGCAAGGATTATTTTCTAGATTTAAAGATATTCCTTGATATAATTCAGGAGATTATGTTTTGTTTTATTAAAAGTGCTTAAAAAAGAGCATAAATGGCTGGTGCCAAAACATGTGAATTTTATGAACGAAGCAGAGAGAAGGAGCCGATTAACAAGATTTTTTATCTACGTTACTTTAAATTTTTCTGCGCCTGCTAGATAAAATTTGCGATTTTTACCTAGCCGATCGACGAAATTTGAGATTTTTTACAAAGCGATTGATAAAATTCGTGATTTTTACAAAGTTGGTTGATGAAATTTGCTATTTTCCCTCGTATGATCAGCGAAATTCGTGATTTTTCTGCGCATGATCGACAAGATTTATAATTTTTCCGCACCTGATTGACAAAATTTCCAATTTCAATGCGCCTGGTCAAAGAAATTCACGTTTTACTGAAGCCAATCTCTGAAGCCAATCGAGATTTTTACAAAGTCGATTGATAAAATTCGCTATTTTCTTTCGCACAATCGACGAAATACAGCGCTTGATAGATGAAATTCACGATTTTTACAAAGCCGATCAACGAAATTCACGATCTTTCCACGTCTGATCTACGAAATTTGCAATTTTTACAAAGGCGATAGACAAAATTCACGATGTTCATGAAGCCGATCGACAAAATTCACGATTTTTACAAAGTCAATAGACGCAGTTCGCGATTTTTTGCAAAGCTGATAGACGAAATTCACAATTTGCCTTCGCATGATCGATGAAATTGGCGATTCATCCGAACCTGATTGACGAAATACACGATTTTAATGCGACTGAATAACAAAATTCGCAATTTTTTCTCGCCTGATCGGCGAAATTTGTGATTTTCCAGACCTAATCGACGAAATTAGCGATTTTCCGATTCAGATCGAAAATATTCGTGATTTTTCCGAAGCTAATCGACAAAATTCAGGATTTTTACGAAGTCAATCAATCAAATTTGCGATTTTTACAAAGCATATCTGCGAAATTCGTGATCTTTGCAAAGCCAATCGACGAAAATCGCCACATGATCGATGAAATTCTCGATTTTATTCGAGTCTGATCGACGTAGTTAGCAATTTTTCCGCCTGTGGCCAACAAAATTTGCAATATTCCCATCTCCGACCAAAGAAATTTGCTATTTTTCAAAATGCGATCAATAAAATTCGCAATTGTTTCGGTCTTCGATCGACAAAACGTGCGCTTTTTTCGCTGTAAATTGACAATATACACATTTTTCTTCGACCAAGTATCAATATTCGAGATTTTTGTATTAACATTGACGAAATCTGCATTTTTTTATGCGGCAAGATAAAACTCGCGATTTTTTTCTCTTGATAAACTGACAAAAAAACGATTTGCACAGCTGATCAACGAAATTTGCAATAATTTCACGCGTCATCAATTAATTCGCGATTTTCCAGTGTCTTATCAGCGAAATTTGCGGGGGTTTCTTTGTCTCTGATCGACGAAGTTTGCGATTTTTTGTGCCTTATTGACGAAATTCGCTTTTTTTTCATTCGATAAACCGAGAAAATATGTTATTTTTCCATCCGATGATAATTTGCAATTTTTTCGAGGAACAACAACATTTATGATTTTTTTTTCTTGCTTGATCAACGAAATGTGTGAGTTTTCGGGTCCATCCGACAAAATCTGCGATTTTCCATGCCTGGTCGAAAAAACGCGCGATTTTTTCGTGCCCAATCGGGAAAATTTGCTACTTTTTTCCTCGAGTTTTCATGAGCAAAATTCGCGATTTTCCCCTCTCTGATGAGCAAAACTGACGATTTTCCCGATCCTCATCGATAAAATTTGACTTTTTTCGCATTTGATCAATGGGATTCGGGATTTTTCCGTGCCGATAAACGAAATTTGTGATTCTTAAATGACGAAATTTTATATTTTCCCTCAGTAAATTGACAAAATTTAGGATTTTTTTTGTGCGACATATGTACAAAAATTGCAATTTTTTCCAGTAGTAAATTGACGAAATTCGCGGGCCACATATTAACCCATCGCGGGCTACAGGTTGTGCATCCCTACTCTAAAGAAATGATCACATTTTTATTCTCAATATGTTAACAGAAAGACAACTTAAAAACGCATTTTGAAGCAAATCTTACAACATTACTCAGTTCACAAGAGAAACAAAAATCAGCTACTAAAAACATTGTCATTGGTCCTTTACAATTTTTTTTCCAAGTGTTTTACATCGGCAATTTTTATCATTCGTGTAACATTTAAATGCCATTTATGGTTTTCAATACGCGGATAAATCTACGCATGAAAAAATAAAGACTATTGCATTTGAAAATTTGCGAAATGCAATCACTATAATCATAACCATGGCAGATCTATTATATTAAATCATCATAATCTAGAGAACAGGCCTTTATATAAGAATAGATAAAATTTCTTTTCGATTGGTTGAGTGGTTTGGCCGCTAGGGGTTCATATATCGAGGAAATTTTTTATGACCACCCTATGCAGTAATGGGATAAAAATGTGCATAAAAATATACAGGAAACACCAAAAATCAGTTCTTTCAAGATTGATCTTGAAAATGTCACCGTTTGTGCGATTAAATGTACTCGATTTAAATAAAAGTATTTTATCACAATTAGCAAGATCTTCATATTGTCAACCAGTAGCGGCATAGTTGACCCATTCAGATGAAAGCAAAACACCTCCTGTCTATTTTCCTAGAAATTATTAAACTCTTATGGACTCTTGCTCTTATAGAATGGAAAGCACTTATGCCGTCTTACACAGAGCTTTGTATAGCTTTTCCCGTTATATGTTTGCCCGTTACTTAAAGTGGATTTATTTATTTAAATTTTCGTTACATGAACACTTCCGTACGAGATTTCGACACATAATTTAGAGTTTTAATGAGGGGACAAAATCTTCACCTCACTATGCACTTACATATGTATAATTCACAGGAAACAAGGAGGACTTTGCACCAAAGACGGATTTAACTCTCACCAGATGCCATTAGCGTCCATTGCACATTTCAGATGGCATCGAGCCATGAACCCTCTACTTTTCGGCTCAACTATAATTGGATTTAGAGTAATAATTTACAACTTCTGTTTTTCCTTGTTGCACACTTCAATACACAGCTAAAAATCCGAGGCACACTTAATTCATGATTAATGTAACATGCTCATGTGTTGTCTTTTTAACATTTTCCAATAAAATTGAAAAATTTTTATGATTTGGGCTCATCTGGACGTCTGGCCGTCTGTTCGCTGTCTAACTCTCGCAAATATATTCGAATTGCGCTGAATATTTTCAGTATTATTGATGTTTACACTATGACAAACCCTATTGATAAACCCTATTATTGGAGTTTCTAGCATGGTTAGTTTATATACAGCGACAATAAAAAGCTTTTCGTTATATTACAGCCTATGGGAAAAAATCATTTCAAATGAATTTTAAAGACGTTACATCCTGTCAAGCATATTTAATTCTATATACATTTACGAATTACAGTAACATAAGCATTCTGTAAAATATGAGGTGAAAAGGATAATTATTATTCCTTTACATCGCTGCACAAAATAATTCCATTACATAATGGAAAAAGGGGTGTGGTTTGCGATATATTTTAATCATATTAATTTATTTTATGTATAATAAAATTGATGTACGTCACCGAAACTTAACATAAGTTATTTCACGCATAATAAGAAGTGTACAACATTTATAAGGATACACAAAATATTTCAAATAGTATACTTGAATAGTACTGTATGTTATCGATGATGGGTGATGGATGGATGAAATGCCTTTTTAATTGTGATACGTGCTTTTAAGTTTCACTGAATTTATACATACTATTTGATATGTATAAATGCTTTATTGAAAAACACTGTAATCACTGGCGATAAATTGATAAATAAGCTAAAAAACTTTGTAAAATCACCAGAAAAAGAAAATTAAACAGGACGCGTTTCGAGCTACAACAATAAGAGCTCGTCATCAGCTAATCCCCAGAACTACCATCAGTGAAAAAAAGTTTATATATATATATATATATATATATATATATATATATATATATATATATATCACTTTCTTCTAGACACGATAACTTTCATAACTATGCTCATATCTTCTTCAAACTTTTACATAAAATCTACGACGAGTTCGTTGATGGGCGAAATCGGACCAAGGGGGTGACAATAGGGAGAGTTTTTGTGAAAACCGAAAAAATGTGACAACTTCTTAATTAAAATACCCATCGAATCAGTTTAAAGTTTATATTATTTCTAAAAAATGGGTTAAAAGTTATTCATGACAGATTTTTGATGAAGTTAAATATGGACTCAAGGGCCGAAAAAAACAGGGTTTTGGGGAGAAAAAAATTCATAACTTTCTCAGATCTCAAGATATCAGATCCAGCTAATTATTTTTATAAATGTACTTAACATTATTCAAAACTTTTGTATTTACACGTATTTGAAAGGACCAACTTTTAACGATTAAAAAAATTAAAAACAAAAAGAAAAAGGGGGGAGGAAAAAGAAAAACCCATAACTTATTCAATTCTTAAGCAATCAAATCGAATTAAATTTATTTTACATCTTCGTAATAATATCTACAACTTTTATACTGACAAGTTTTTCATAGGACCAATTCTTATATCTAAAATAGGAATTGGGGAAAAAACCTCAAATCCAAATTGCTTATATTCTGACTCATTTTTAAATTCATTTTTGATTTTAAACGCATCCAAATGGCATATCCTCTTATTTAGGAACTATATAATGTGACGTATTGGCCAGTTTTTTGATAAAGGCAGAATATATTTTTAAAAAGGCTGCCAAAAAAATATTTTGAACAGAATTTTTCGAAGTAATATTGATTGAAAAATTGAGGAAATATAACAAATTTCGTTTTTTCTGAGTCATTTTTAAATCCACTTTTGTTCTCAAACCCATCCAGTTTACAGGTTCTCTTGTTTAGGAATTAAATAGTGAGACGGATTGGCCAGTTCTTTGATAAAGGCAGAATATATGTCAAAAAAGGCTGCCGAAATGGGCACTTCGGACAAAATTTCCCAAAGCGATGTTGATTAAAGAATTGTGGATGTATACAAATAACAAATTGGTTATTATATGACTCATTTTTAAATTGAATTTTGCTCTCAAACGCATTCAATTGACAGTTTTTTTGTTATTTGGGTATTATATAATGTGCGTATTGGTCGACTTTTTAATAAAGTCAGAATATATATTCAAAATATGTTTTCAAAATGGGCATTTGAGCCGAATTTCGTTTAACAGGATTTTGATAAAATTAGTTCTTACAGAAAAATGAAATTAAAAAATTTCAAAAGCGGCCAAATAAAGTAGTTAAACTGGGTTTATCGTTAATAATATTTTATTTTTCGCTGTCGAAATAAAAACTCTTCGAAATCCAGTTCCGCCTATAAGCCAAGCCGACAGGGATTTTTTAAATGTGTTATGCATTTTTAAGCTGAACTGCATTTAGTTGACTTAGAAATGTTTGTAGAATATAGATAAAATGATAAGAAAAGCCACGCAAAGAATTGGATACATGGTTGCCTATGAATGATAACTTTTGGAAATGTGATTTCAGTAGTTTTAAGAGTGTTATATTTTCAATTAAATTTTAGCTAAATATTGACGTATAACTAAGGTACTAGGTAAACTACAGGGCTGAACAAAAGTATACAAGTATGTTTCCATCTATTAATATAAATTCCTGAAACAGAATTTTCAAACTGGTACACGTTTTCTTGCTGAACTGAATTTCCCAATTATATCTGTATGTATGTATATCAACCAAAAGATCAAACACAGGACTCTTCAAAAATATTAGAATATATATTTGGTTACGGAGAGTAACACTGTATTTCTTTAAATAGTGAAGTTTTGTTATAGATTTCAGAAGGTAAGTTGGAAATAGTTTTATAATATATGCTTAACGATGACTTTTCTTATTTTTTTTATTTTATATTTTAAATAAAAATCTCTCCAAACGAGACTATTGTACATAATGTCGCAGACCTTAGCAGTGTACTTCCACAAAATTGCGTTACATGATATTTTAATATAATAAGTATATGAAAACGCACCTAGAGTTTTTGGACTCAATTACTTCAACAACATATATCGGGCGTGATACGTACGTTTTTAACCGTTTTGGTTTTAATTTTTTAAATGAAAGGTATGCATGGTAGTGATAGTAGTGTTAAATACAACTAAAATCAATGCTGAATATCTCTTTTATTACTATGTAAAAAATTGCTTTAAAACACTGATATTTAGTGGTAGATTTGTTTGTAACATGTGTTCTGCTTCATTTTACTAATTTTATTAATATTATTATTGGATGCATTTAATACCAAACATTATTTGTTTTTATCTTATTGTTTCGAGATGTGTATGTCTTTTATAAATCAAATTTTACTAAAACAACAGTGCTTGCACACGTTACGAAATACTTTTCAATGTGATTCATGTCAAATAAAGACATCTTGAACATTAAAATGCATTTATTAAAATGTTACGTGCATATATGTAGTATTTCTGTAATTTATTTTTAAATTTTCTGTTTAATACTACATTATGTTCATTTTTGTCACATTATACCATTTTAACTCATTCAATAATTCAGAATATTTAATTGAACTAGACAATGCTTTTCTTGAGTTTTACGCTGTTGCGGTTTTAAAATATTGTATCGCTACACATTGCAATTAAATGGCCTTAATTAATTTAACTGCTTAACACTGTGCAACTTTCTTTATATAATTATATAGTATTCAGTAAAAATAAGTAAATAGATTTAAATTTTGTGTTCGACTTTTTTTTTCGGAATTTTTTTTTTTTTTTTGTTTTTTATCAAATGCAGACATTTGATATGGATGAAATAATTGTTATTTCATTCTTTTGACTGTTTTGGTTTGTTACAGCGATTATTTTGCCCATTTCATGTCACATAAGGATAATTATAGCTTTTTTTGGCATGTGCCAGATATGACACAAGTTGCAGTGACGGATTAAGGGAAGATACGGCAGGGTGCCATCATAATGGAAAATAGATTGATTTTAAGACCGTTTTCCTAGGAAACTATACAACCGATTTTAGTGACATTTGGAATCCTTGCTGTATGTATTTTGTCCAAAATTTATAACTAACAGTTTTTTTCTAATCGAATAAAAATTTTCATTATTTTTTGAGAAATGCTTTATTCTGAATCTATATATATATTTAAAACCATCTGCCAAGTCTTATATTTATACGCTATCACCAAAACTTTTTTCATCAAAATCGCTTGAGTACTTTAGGATTTATTGAGGGTTTTAGCTGAAAATTATAGTTTTTCAGAGAACTATATATTTAGACGGTTCTAACTTGTGTTAAGTTCTAGAAGAGTTTTATCAAGCGCATGAATCAAACTCTATATAAATACTTGGATAATTTTTTCTTGCATAAAATAATTAGCATAAAATATTAGAGTGAAATTAAAGTAGGCGTGGTGTCCCAGATATAACTTCTCTTAATCAGTTTTTGCAAGAATTTGCACTTTTAAACCAAAATCTATCTCGGGGGGGGGGGGGGGGGCTCTTTTCCTGAAAGTACAACAACACTTCATTTTTCTAACCGAATGCGTCATTTTAGAATAAAGTATACGCTCTTAAGTGGGTGTTATATTCCTTTCCCTATTTTGACACCCCTCCCCCCCTCCCCCAGAAAAAAAAATAGTTTCTATATGTCAAATGATTTAATACAGATTTTGTCCCTTTCCAGTGCAGAGTTCCTCCACTCTAAAATTATTACATGAATTAATGAAACCATTTCAGAATCAATTTGGATGTTGCATGCAATGGACCCACTGAGACACAGAAGATAAAAAAAAGTAGCTTTTATTCTCCAAACAATTTGAAATTTTTATGATTAGATGGATAACTGCCAATAACGGTTCGAGAATGAGCCTCTAGATAACTCTGCAAAAAATCTTTTTTTTTTTTTTTTTTTTTTTTGAGATCTTTCCAGATAAAGGACGCCATTCCTATAGCTCTGCTGACTCTGTTCCCGTTATTTTACAATAATCCGCATTCTTTTCATTAATTTTTTTATTAATTCACAAAAAATAAAACGTGATCTGAGGGCATCAGTAACAATTTTAGAATATACCCATCATAAATTTCAGACTCACGATCGCGGTAGATTTATCTATCCGTCATAGAAAGTCTGGCTGATAGATAAACAAAAGCATGCACAAAATCTTTATTTTATTAACACATTCACTGTTGCTTACGCGCCAGTTCGTGATGTGGGGTGCTGTCCAATAGCTAGTCACGCGCTGCCGCTGGAAAATCTTTCACTGATTCTTTGTTATAAAAAGTAAATCGACTTCTACAGTGCGGCATTAACTATCATCACATCTTCACGTAAGCGGCAGCGAACGTGTTAATGTTAATAGTTTCATAAATGATGTATTTTTTATGAATTAATTATTGCTTATATTTCATTGGCAATATGTTTACTTTTTAAAAATGACAATATGTGTATGTAAATAGTGCACGTATCAACTCAATTTGCCTGAAACATTTATTGTCCTTATCTATTATTATAATCTTTCTCATTTGTATAAATTTAACAATTCAATACTAAGAATATGATTCTGAATTCGCTAATAATATTTCACACAGTCAAACTGTTATTAAGACTTAATATAAGTTTGTATACAGAATCATTTGATGAATCTTTTGAACTCCTCGCTGCATGAAAGTGTTCCTTCATTAGTGTTCTTTCAGAAATTCCCTCACGATATTCTGAAACAGATGACTACAAATGAATAAATGTAACTAAGACTGTTCAAGGGTTCGTGAAACTTTGGAATCACATTGCTATTTCAATGTGCATGTACAATCCATTAAAAGTAGAGTAATTATTGCAATATTAAAAGAATAGTTGCAATTAATAGACTCCAGAATTTCTACTTAATCAGAGTTAAATAAACATACATTCATTAGAAATAAACACCTACGAAAAAGAAATTCTTACATCTTAATAATTTTTTAGAATAAAATTTACTTTCTGAAAATCATGATAATGAGGCGTTAATTTTAAATATTTAAAATTTATTATATTATATTTGATAGCAGAAATGGATTATATTTGTTCAGAGCTTTTAGTAATTCTTTTTCTAGATAACTTATGCTCAGTAAAGTTTTCCATTTTCGTATTAAGAGTATTAGTTTTTACATATTTCGAAGTATTTCTACATGTTTTAAATTGCGTTTGTATATTTTGAAAAGGGAAGTTAGCAAGATTTCTTATTTTATGATACGCACTGGTGATTTTAATTCTGTTTCATTTCTTTACAGATGCAATTTATTTAACATTAGAAAAGTTTATTTAAATACTAAAATACCTCGAATAGAGGTGTAGTTGATTAAATGAGCAGAAAAGTGACAGCTTTTCAATTTACGCAGAAACAAATCATATATTATAAAATAACACATAATAACGACGCTAATATACCTATAAAAAAGAGATCTTTTTAGATAAATGGCGTTCTGCTGTTCTTCTGACTCTTTTCCTGTTATTTTACCATATTCCGCATGCTTCTCATTAATTTCTCTAATTCTTTTAATTAACAAAAAAAAACCTGTGTATCTGAGGGCATCAGTAACAATCTTAGACTATAACCATCATAAATTTTACACTTTACAATCGCGGTAGATTTATCTATACGTCATAGAACGCCTGGTTGATAGACAAACACAAACATGTACAAAATCTTTATTTTATTAATGTAAATAGTTTCGAAAATGATGTTTTTTTATGAAATAATTATTGTTTATATTTCATTGGCAATGTGTTTACTTTTTAAATATCCCAATATGCGTATTTAAACAATACTATCAACAAGTGTCAATTGGTCTGAAACATTTATTGTCCTTATCTATTGTTATACTCTTTCTCACTCGTATAAAATTAACAATT
Organism: Maratus speculifer; assembly: GCA_964019185.1. Taxonomy (NCBI): domain Eukaryota; kingdom Metazoa; phylum Arthropoda; class Arachnida; order Araneae; family Salticidae; genus Maratus; species Maratus speculifer. The sequence continues at coordinate 24,041,654 of OZ025294.1, read as the reverse complement.
CAATACTAAGAATATGATTCTGAATTCGCTAATAATATTTCACACAGTCGAAAATGTTACGACTTAATATAAATTTGTATAGAGATCATTTGATGAATCTGTTGAACGCCTCGGTGCATGAAAATGTTCCTTCATTAGTGTTCTTTCAGAAATTCCCTCACGATTTTCTGAAACAGATGACTACAAACGAATAAATGTAATACAAGAATGTTTAAGGATTCGTGAAACTTTGAAATCACAGTGTTATTTTAATTTACAATTCATTTAAAGTAGAGTAATTGTTACAATATTAAAAGAATGGTTGCAATCAATAGACTACATACTTTCTACTTAATCAGAGTTAAATAAACATACATTCATTTGAAACATACACGTATGAATAAAGACATTTTTTACATATTAATAATTTTTTTAGAAGAAACTGTACTTTCTCAAAATCGTGATAATCAGGCCTTAATGTTAAATATTTAAAATTTATATTATTATATTTGATAGTACAAATGGATTATATTTGTTCAGAGATTTTAGCAATTATTTTTCTAGAGAACTTACATATAGTAAAGTTTTACTATTTCGAATTAAGAGTATTAGTTCTTTTGCGCGCTGTTGATTTTAATTCTGTTTCATTTGTTTAAAGATACAAATTTTTTAACGTTAGAAAAGTTTATTTAAATAGAAAAATATCTCAAAAGGACCTACAATTGATCAAGAGAGCGCACAAGTGACAGTTTTTCAATTTATGCAGACAAAAAAATTACATTTTATAAAATAGCGAAAAATAATTTAATCAATTTAATTTTGCTGAAAGTTGCACTTTATTTTTTTTTTCCAATGAAAATCTTGGTTTACAAAAAAAGAACATGCCTGACAATTATATCCTGTTAGATATTGCTTATCCGAGACAAAAGTTACACAGCTTAAAATTAGAACTTTTTCAGGGGGAGGAGGCGGTACATGCAATATAAAACTAGAAATTCTTAAATAACATAAATTAATAGATAAAGAAACAAGAGTAGAATGAGAGTTCTACAATTATCTATGACGTATACATGTGCAGTGTTTTTTTAAATTATAATCCCTATGAGTCCAGTTTTGAAAAGAAGCTATTTTATGTATTTTTGCCTACACCTTCTGTTTTTTTATGATTACAGCATTCACAGGAAACATTAAGTAAATTCAACTCCTTCATCATTTGTTTTCCTTTTGTTTTCCGTTTCTTATACCCTGTCTATGCATAAAGAAATCTACTAAAAGGTGACAATGATATGACAACTTAATCTATTATAAACTCTACTTCAATTTTTCAATATATTTTTGGCAGCCTAGGCCGAACAAATACCCCACTGTGTGACGTAGCATAGACCTCGTAGTATAATAATTCCCAGAATAAATTTTTGAAGATCTGCCACATTTTTGAGCAAGAGCAATTGATTTTTTTCCCTACAATATTGTTGTTCCTTGTTTTTAAGTGGAAATAATAAAATTAATATATATATATCAATCATTGAGCTGTACAAAGAATACAGAGATAGAAAATTTTAATGAGTATTATCTTGATATCTCAGAATCTTCATATATTGACATTGCGTTGTTGAATAATATCTTTAAAAAAATATTAATAGTTTTCTTTTTTTGAGGTCTTCTTGCTACAGGAAATCAATTTCACCACGATATTTTTTTCCTATATTAAAGAAAACTATATACTACCACATTAAAATAGTAATAAAAATCATAAAAAAAACACATTATAGATATCAAACCAAATTTCTGAATAAAGAGATATTCAAACTTTCAAATTTTGTGATACAAATAAAGGGGTGCATGTAAGACAAAGCAACATAATTAGAAAGTAGTCGAAACTAATAAAAAATAGTTCTGTTTGACATAAAATACGGTTACATTCTCCACAGGTTTACTATATATATTACTATCATACTTCAATCGAGGTAAATTAAAAGAAAAAAAGAATGCGGTACTTACACATAGCCGTTTGTTTGTAGATCTATCTTGATATTTTCATTTCTAAAGTATCCAGGTAACTTTAATTCTTCTTGTCATAAATAGTCCACAAATGTTCACTTAATTCCTAGGTTTTGGTATAAATAAAACTAATAATTTCACATTTATTGCTTTTTAGACACCAGACACCTTAAGAGCAAAGGTTCATCTTACAGTACTCTTTAATTGATGTGTAATTTACATGATCTGCCTGATTTAAATATTTAAAGTAGTTTGTCCTTTTTCAAACAGGACCTGATACACTATATTAAGAACCACAAACGTGTTTGGTTCACAGATTCTCCTGGTTCAGTTTAAATGGGCATTAGCTTTTTGGAAGCTGAATTTCGAGAATCTCCGCAGTCGCATTGCTAAATAAAGGTCCACTTGTCCCACATAACCCCATATGTTTAGAAGGGTGATACTGTTGAGACAAATTAATAAATATTCTCTCATAGAATAAAACACAACCAATATAACAGCTTCAAATAAATATAGTTTAAATATGCGGGCTTCCCTCCTTCAAACATATTAATTTCTACTCCAATTGATTCACGGTATAAATTAATTAAAAAGTCTATTAAATATTTTTAACACATATAACAATTTTAATATTCTATGTTTTACAATATATTGAAAGTTGTTATTTTAACTCATTCTTTTGAATATTTTGCTAGGTAGTTTTTTGTTTGAGGAAAATATACTTGTGCGTACAGTTATTATTTTTTTAAAGGTTACACGAAGAACACATGGAAAAAATCACATAAATTGCTTTCGTACGGGGAAATTATATTTATTTCTAGAAGTTTCTCGTAAGAAAGACATTTCAAAATAATTATCCTGCAATAGCTTTTTAATCTTCAATGTCACATATTCTTCTAAAAACATAAACTTTTGAAATGTGGATATAAATTTATTACTAATTAATTTTCTGAGAGTTACGAAATACTCTTATAAATCTATAAAACTGTCAAAATGAAGTTAAAATATTAACATGCTAAAATTACAAAGAATTCTTTTAGAGTTAATAAACATCACATGGCAGTTTAGATGGTAAATCCTTTAATCTTTATAGAATCTAATACCATGTATAAGAAGTCATTTGATCAATTTTTAGAAAGATACTAATAAATATACAGTTGGCAAAAAAAGTATTTGTACACTTCATTTTTTAAAATTATAATGAAATTAAACAAAAGATTTAAGCAAAAAATACTGTAATACATTAATTTAATGCATTATAATATTATAGAAGCAAAAACAAAATTAAACGAATTGATTTTTTACATTATAATAAACAAATATACAAAAATATAATGCAAAAAAGTATTTGTACACTATTTTAATGTAATATAATTAATGAAAATTTAGTAAAATGATACAAATTAATATTTTGTATGAATTCATTTAGCGTTTATTACTACTTCTAGGTGGTGTGACTTAGATTCCACCAACTTTTTTGTAGCGGTCTGGTTAATGTTATTCCATGACACAATAAGAGCTTCATTAAAACTGTTTTTTACTGGTAAATATTTTTTTTCGGATTTTTGCATCCAATAGCATCAGCAAATTTTCAATTGGATTCAAGTCTAGAGATTTTAGAGGAGTTACCAGTCGTCTTCGAGTATTGTCGTAAGCATGTGCTGGTGATCACAGCAGTATGCTTTGGTCGTTATCCGGCAGAAAGGGAAAAGCTTCCTCTATGCATAATTTCTTGGCACAGTTTAATAAATTATGCCGCGACACATCAATGTATGTTAAACCTGTCCTTCCATTGTCAATAAATTTTAAATGTCCTGCTCCATTAGAAGCTATACACCCCAAAACTATAATATTCCACCCAACATGCTAGATAATTTGAAGTATAATTTTTGGATCTAGAACAGTTCTTTTTTTACGCCAATTTTTTCGAATGCTTGGTGGTAAGAAAATTCCGAATTTTTCTTCATCAGAAAAAATTACTGTTTTCCAAAAATCCAATGATTTACTTCTGTATGCGAAAGCGAATACTATGCGTTTTCGCCTATTTGTTTCGCTGATGAATGGATTTTCCCTTGAGGTTTTTTCTTTTAAACCTGAATTGAGAAGAATATTTTTTATTGTTTGAGGTATTACTCTGATGCAAGAAGATGTTGCAAGGTCTCCAGCAAATTTTTGAACCGAACGCATAGGATTTTTTAAAGCTTTTTTAAAAATACTCCCTTTTTCCCTTATTGTTAGTTTGCTAAGAAATCCCGGTTTTCATTGAATTTCGATGTTTTTAATTTATTCTTAGTTTCTCACTATACATCCAATAGTTGTAAATGGTAATTTAATAGCTTTTACAAATTCTTGTTGCGAATTTAAATTTTTATTATGCTCAATCATAGGATTTCATATATCTAAAGGTGCCTCTCTAGTTTTAGGTTCTATACTCAATTACTTCAAGAGCAAATTAGATTAAATATCAGACAAATATAATATGAACTTAAAAATTATTAACAGCTTCTGTAAAAGTAGTCCTTTGAACCATAAACCCTATAAAACACAGTACATATCAGGATGGAGAAATGTACAAATACTCTTTTTTTGTAAGAAATTTTTAAACTTTTCCTATTAGAAAATTATTTTACATCTTTATCGAAATTTTCTGTTGTGTAATTTAAAACGCACGGTAAACAGACTGTATTAAAAATATTTTTGACAAAATATCTGTTTTTATTTAGTTAAAAATTAAAAATTTTAGAGTGTACAAATACTTTTTTTGCCAACTGTAGGTGCAAACTTCTAAACACTAATTTATTTTGTGGAATCAGATTTTCTACATTAATTTTAAAAGGTTCTCCCATAACTTTAGCCGATTAGATTGCGCTAGTTTTGCGTTAGAGAAATTCTGAGACAATAATCTTATTTTATGCATGTAAAAGTGTAAAATTTTAACATTTGTTTAAGTAACCTGGGTTTAGTTTGGCTGAGGTATTCCAAAACTACGACAAATGTGCCAGCACCAATACGCGGGGTCTCTGGTCACTGATTCAATAAATTCGAATCCCGGTACGTAAAATAAAATACAACATATTTCTAAAAAAAAAAAAAAAAACTCAATTTCTACAGACACTTACTAAGGTTTTAGTCTAGGAACACGAACACGCTAAAGGCTCCTGCCAGGTGAAGCGCTCACGAGCTAATGCTAATCCTATGGAGAGGTTATTTGCTAATATCTCGTTTGCATTTTGACATTTTAAAATAATGTTTTTAGCATTGGATAGCTGAGATACATCTCTACATTGCTCGTATTTTATTTTTTTCAATTTTTATTGGGGATATTCTTTTATAAAGTTACTTTCATTTTTGAAACAAGTTCTGAAATAATGCTGAAGAAGTACAAAAATATTGTATTTTTGAGGATGTTTTTAAACGATACTAAATCTATTTCATAATTTGAAATGTTACAAATTTAATATTTTGTATTAGACAATATCCTGTTTTTTTTTTTTTTTTTTTTTGTTATTCATTCTTTAAAGTGTTTTACTTAGTAACCTATTTTTTTTACCGTGTTTTGCGCAAAGTTTTTTTTTTCTTTGTTACACAAATAACTGATAAACTGCTGTTTGTATGGAAACTATTTCTAGAAATTTCTCTAATGAGGAAAAAATTCAATATAATTATGCTGCAACTGTTTTTGATCTTCAAAGCCATATACTTCTTTAGAAACATGAACTTCTGTTGCCTGAATATAAATTATTAATCATTAAATTTCTGACACTTACGAAATACGCTAATAAATCTATGCCATTGTCAAAATAAAATTAAAATTCTTAATGCGACAAAATTATAAAGAATATTTTCAAAAATATTAAACATCCCATGACAGTAGAGATGGGAAATTCTTTCATCTTTATAGAAGCTGGTGAAATGTATAATAAGTCACCTGATTAATTTTCCGAGAGATTCTAATTAAAATAAGTGTAAAGCTGAAAAGACTACTTTATTATATGGAATCAGATTTTATACTTTGTTTTAATAGGTTCCTTTTTAATATTTATTTTTTTTAATTGCGCTAGGTCTGCATTATAAAAATTAATCAGATAATTTTCTGGATTTTTTATGTGTGCAAAAGAATTTCTCTTTAAAATAAAACGTTATGTTGTGTTTTAGTACGACACTTGTATAGTACTTTAAACTTTAGTTTATATTTCATTAAAAATGAAATTAATGAGAAATTATTAATTATTTGAGAAAATACGAGGTCAACTTACATTTCAAATGCGTAACAGTTCCCAAAATCCTCTCAATACTTAATTTAGTTAGTTAAATATATTCTCTGAATATTCATGAATGCACTTCACCAGGTAATTTAATTTTAATCATGATAATATTGAAATAGGAATAATTTTACACAAAGTATTCTATATTATCATAAATAATTAGATAATTCCATTTTTTGTATTGATTTCAATATCGTTATATAGTTAAAAGTTCATTCTATCTCTTATTAGGTATCGTTATTCATCTATTAAATAAATAAATAAAAAAAATTATACGAAATTTTAAAATCTATTACACATTATTACTGAAAATTTATATTTCAGTTTGAACGGAAAGTACAGTATTATGAATAAAAGTGTGACCAGTAATTGTGTTTCTGGTATCTTTTTTTGAGTAAAAAAAAAGGAATCATAAATGCAGTGGATTGTCAGAATAATCCCATGGCAGTAAGGATGGGAAATGCTTTCATCTTTATAGAAACTGCGATGAAATGGGTAAGTCACCTGATTAATTTTTAGAGAGTTTCTAATTAAATATTTAATATTATTCTAATATTATTCTCTATCGAATGATACAGTTTGTAAAAAAATCCATCGTGTAGTTTTTGAAATCTTTCGAGCCGACGTTTAGAGACTTGCTGCTTTATAATATATATGATATGATTGAACGGAATAATAAAGTATTATGAACAAACGCGTCAACTATAAGTGTGTTTTTAATATCTATTTTTGAGTAACAGAAAAAAAAAATCTTAAATGCAGTGGATTGTCAAAATAATCCCATGGCAGTAAATAAAGGACATCATTTCATCTTTATAGAAGCTGCGATGAAATGCATAATAAGTCATCTGATTAATTTTTAGAGAGATTCTAAGAAAAAATAAGTGTAAAGCTGAAACGACATTCATTATATGGAATCAGATTTTCTACTTTATTTTAACAGGCTCTTTCTTAAGATTTATTTTTTAGATTGCGTTAGGTTTGCATTGTAAAAATCAAAGAGATAATCTTCTAGATTTTTATGTGTGCAAAAGAGTTTTGCTTTTAAGTAAAACGCTACAATTTGTTTTAGTAACGTACTTATGTAATACTTTAATCTTTATTTTAAATTTTATTTAAAATAAAAATATTTAGAAATTAATAAATAAATGTGGTATTACGAAAGGAAATTTGTTTCAAAATGTGCAACAGTCCTCAAAATATTAACAATACTTAAATTAGTTAGTTAAATATATTAAATATTAAGATGGAGCTTGGTACAATATAATAAGAGAATGAAAAAGTATCAACGTCAAAAGCACTAATTGTTTAACTTATAAACATATATAAACATACCTGTTTCAATAGTTTAAATTTTACCGTCCTCAGTGCCAAGGATAGCGGAAATTTGCGCACATGTATAGGACAGATGAGGGATTCAAGTTGAAGGTTTAGTAACCAATAGGAAAATACAACTTCGCAAGTAAATAGCCATTAAAAATTTATGAAAATTGATGGTAAATGAAAACAAAGTACTGAAAAATGGGTAGATGTGCGGAAACTTAAGGCAAAAATGTTTTTATGCGATGTTTCCCGCAAATTGATAATGGGGGAAAGGAAAATTCAGAATCGACAACATTGTCATTTCTTTTTGTAAATATGAAATGCTTTTTAAGAAGTTAAGTTCCTAAATAGAAATAGTTTTATGGAGGTAAGTTTAATTAAGTATATTCCCTGAAAAATTACGATTGCTGTGTACGCGGCAAATTTATTTTTATCAAGATAATAATGAAATGTGGACAATTTTATATTTAATATTCTATATTATCGTGCCAAATTTTTTTATCATTTTGAATAAGTTGTACATCGCTTTATGTTTCAAAATTCATTCTATGTTTTATATCGTTATGCATACAACAATTTGTGATTGGGGTTTTAACGAATCTCAAATTCTAATCTCTGTTGCACTGCGAATTTCATGCTTTTTTTTCTTTCTTTTTTTTTCGTTTCATGGTCGCGTAAGGCTCGCAAATCGGTTTGTAAATTGGAAATTAAAAGAATTTCTAAACTTATACAGACTACTGCACAAAGAATATCATGAATACATTGTAGTTTTTCTTTTGTTTTAATGAACGCGTGGTGCTCATTCATCGATTTGTGATTGCGGTTTATATAATTTACACATAGTATAGTGATCTCAGTATAAATTAATTTAATGCATTTTAGAGAGTTTTGGACAAAAAATTTCATGCATACGGGGATTTTTTTGGGAGTGGGGGGGTTAATGCGTCGTGTGGCTCATACATTTTCTGTGTTTGAGGTTTTATCGAATATCTTAAAAGCTGCACTACGAAGTTCACGCATCCAAATACATTGGTATAAAAGCACTTAGTGCTTATACAACAGTTTGTGATTGTGGTTTTCACGAATCTAAAACTCTACAGACTGTTACATTGCGAATTTTATGTCATTTTTCCGATTTAATGGGTCCGTAAAGTACATACATCTGTTTGTTATTTTGGTTTTTTTTTTTTGTTAATTCTATTTACTGTTCACAACGAATATCATAAATCCATCGTTGTCCTTTTCGTTCCATGGTCAAATAGCGCTCATGCATCGCTTTGTGATTGTGATTTATATAAATTTGATAAATTTTAGAGACTGCTAAACACGAATATCATAAATAAAGTGACTTCAGTTCCAGTGAAATTCAGTTTTCTATACTATACTTAAAAAACTTAATACCTAGTTTTTAGAAAACAGTTTAACTGTAAAATATTCCTATCCTAGAAGTTACACCCTTGATGAAAATACTACATTAATTATTTGAAGCATCTGAAACAGAATCATAAGAATATGTTATCTGGATAGGAGGATAAATTAATGTTATTTTGATTCCAAATGTTTTCTAAAGAAATACAATGTCCGAAACCATAAGCCATTATTTAAAATGACATATTCAAGAAGTGATATGAGAAAAACATTAATCAAGACTTTTAATAAATGATATTGTGGAGAAGTAATTTTTTTTTAAACTTTACTATGGAAAAGAGAGAATAACCGAAAATTTTACAATCTCAAACACGAAAGTAATCTGAACTTTAATTAGCATTCAAAATGAACTGTTTTAGAATGAATAATGATTCACTTCTAATGAAAACTGTAATAGCAATACTTTATAAAAGATTTTTGAGCAACAATTGAAGTTTCAAACTCCTGTTTTTATTGTACTTTTAAATTAATTTAAATAATATTCAAAAAATAGCTAAAAAATTAAATGTGTCAGTGCATTTTCCTTACTACATAATTATTAATAATAGACTAATTTATATACTTTAAATTTATGCCATTCATAACAAACGTGCGTAATAGATTAAACGGGTTAACTGCACTTAAATCAGAAAATCAAATTGATTTTTGTATTCAATCACATAGAATTTGCTAAATTAAAATATTTCAAAGCAAATCATATTTGAAATTTTACTTTATTAGAACAACATTTTTTTCTTTAATCTAAAAAGAGGATGATGACTTGTCGAGGACTAGGTTTCGAGACTAATTAAAATGCCGATCCTGATTGTCATTTAAGAACGAGGTTTTAACTTTTCTTATTTTCCGATCTTTCTAAATCTTCCATCATTAGTAATGAAGTATGCGATCTGGAAATGAACGATATGGTTTATTATATCAAGATCAATAAGATATAATTAATCAATTCTTATGATGCAAAATAATTGAAACTATGTAATACCCCCGAGAAACAATAATTCAATTTAATTAAATTAATGTTTAATTCACATTAAAAGTAAGTCCTAAAACCAAAAAAAAATAATAATAAAGTATTCAGGCCAAGGTTTGACGTGGATAAGTAGGCAAAGCTTTAGCATACAAATCCAAAATACGCAGGTTTGAATGTTTGATCTAAATGATTTTTCTCTTTTTTATGCCTTTTTATAACTTGAATTAAAAAATCGTCCAATCAAGTTTAGGTTCAAATTATTTATTAATCAAAGTACTAAATTGTCAAATGAATTACTGCTTTTTTATTTATTGAAGTTTTGTTAAAGCAATAATTTATTGACGAACATTTGTGCCAATCTGTTGAATAAACTGTCTTCAATCTTTCTGGTAGTCTAATAACATCTTTTTTTTTTCTTTTTTTGTGTGTGTGGCAAAATATTTACCGAGGTGTTTTTTATGTCATTCGAAAATATAACTTTTGTTGAATAGCGTTTTTGAGATAAAAAATCAAATAATAGTCGGATGCAGAAGATGATTAGAATGTCTCAATCGAATAGAAGGATTTCCTTTCTCACAGTCAAAGACACATGTGGCATGGAGTCGCCATAATAAAATATATTACCTTGTTTATTTGCTATTTCTGGATGTTTCTCTGTATTGCTACCTCCAGTTTGTTTAGTTGCCAGTAGCAATTTTCAGAATGGATGGTCCAGTTAGGTGGGAGTCTCTTCTAGATGGTTTATTCTTGCCAAATAGAGACCAAAACTTTCTTCTGAAAGAGGTCGGCTTTAGTGACAAAAATGGAATCTTTATGTCGACTGGATCAGTTTGTTTGCGTTACTGACTTAGATTGTTTTCGTTCTTGGCTGTTATAAAGTATTCAACTGTCGTCCACGGCGACCAATCTTTTAGAAATAGGATCTTTCTCATGTATAATATGCGATCTACGAAGTTAGTCGCCAACAGATTATGGCCGATCTTCTTCTAGCATGTATTTATATATTCTATTCGCACCGATAGTTTTAAAAACACATTTTGCACTGTTTTTCTTTTGTAAATGATGTCAAATTAAAAGTATAAGATGTTTAGTTTAAAAATTGATACAGGTTGAATTACAAAATAGCACATAAATTACAATAGAAATTTTTGGGGTAATCTTTGAGGGAGAAAAATTAATTTCTTACACTTGATAGAGATGTTCTGACGCTCTCTTCCTACTCTTTGGATATTGTTTTCCGATTATTATTTGCTTTATTTTCTCTCAAAAATTCTCTTCACAAAAAAAAAAAAAAAAAAAATCCCTTGTTAAGCATTTTGGAACCAAATCTAAAGTATTTTGCAAAGAAGGCATTACAAAACTCCAGGAAATGTATGAGAAAGTTAACAGAACAGAATAGCAGTGTTATTCTTCAAAAAATTTCACCAATTTCTAAATTTTCTTATTTGGTATTTTTGGTGAAAAAACAAAAACAAAAACAAAAACAAAAAAAAATTGGGGGACAACTTAATATGTGACTAAACTATTGTTTCAGTTTTGCCAACTTGACGTTATCTTCTTATACTAGTATCTAAAATGCTTGGACAGCGTAAGTACGAAATACTTTCAAGATTTTTTTAATTAAAAATGTATAAAAATTAGATGTTAGATTATTTTAGAAAAATCTGTGCTTAAACTGTATAATTGTTTTATTTTGAAATTAATTTCTAGTTTTGAAACATGGATATTTCCTTTCAAGTCAGTAATTAAAAAAAAAAAATTATAAATCATAGCTAAATATAAAAGCAACGAAAGTTAAGTATATGAAAATGTTATTTACTGTTAAATGACAATACATTTCATTTTTAAATAAGATGAATGCTACATAATTTTTGCACTTTTTAATATTACGAACATAATAAAAAATCTACATAGAAGCTCAAGTACGAAAAATAATAAGAATGCACTATCTGCAGTTAGGAAATTTATTATATACAAAACTAATGATCGAACATGGAAAAATGTAAGATTTTGGTTCGATTTTATTTGCAGAAACAGTAAAGAAAAATCTTAACCGATTATAATATTATTAAATAAGATTAATATAATTATTAGAAGGACATAATAAATGCACTTACATAAACAAAAGTATACATATGTGGAGGAGTGGTATTTTTTTCTGTAACAGTGTATATACCATTAATGAATATTTCTATCATTATCTAAAACTGTATATTATAAAATAGATTACAACTGTTCCATTATTATTTGCTTAAATTATAATTACATAAATAATCACATAAATAACAATTTTGAATTAAAAAACTGAACAGGAATAAAGAGTTTTCTGCTTTATTTTTTCTATTGCTTATAAAAAAAATAAGCCAATAATTGAAAAAATATATATATATTACAGGAATATTTTAAATTGACTGAAGTTCTAAGATTATATACCATAGCTTTTACATTACGAAAAAAATTAACTTGATCGCATGAACTAAATTCAAAATATTAAAATTGCTTAATTAATGTGATTAACCACATGAAGAAATTAAATGATAATTAAATAACTACATGAAATTAAAAATAGAATTTAGTTAAAGCTAATATATGTTTTACACACTGAAGTGAATATCGCATTGAAGAATAACATGTACTAAGGATTCAATTCAGATGTTAGTTACAAATATTGCTGTTTAAAAAATATTTAAATTAATATTTTATATCTTGAATATTAAAAATATTTTAAAATGTGGCATGTGAAAAAACATATTTACACCTTAAAATACTTCGCAAACTTTCAGTTGAAACTTAAAGCAAATATTTCCAATAAAAACATTATTAATTGTTATTTTTTGTGATTGTTAAATTCTTATTGCTGCAAAAAATGTAAATATAATATTAAATATAATTAATATCGCAATCAAAATCCTCACAAAAATAAAGTAACTACATTAAAAATCATTTTACTGTTAATTGAAGATATAATCATATTGTTTATTATTACATCCCTATTTCTAGGGAATTCACATTGTATTATCACACGCGTTGCAAAATTAAAATGAATAATACACAGAAACACCAGTAAAACAAAAACACAAGAGTAATTTTATAGTTTTATCTTCAGTAAAGAAAATTGTATTAAACTAAACTAATGATCTAATGGAAAAAATTCTTTCTCCTCACTTTAATTGTAAAATCAATGCAACGGAGAGTTGAGTCTATGATACCATCGTTTTAAGAGATTAATATAATTACTAGAAGAGTAGAAAGAAAGGCACTTAAAAAAGCAAAATATTCAGATATGGAAGAAAAGTTCAAAAAGTTTTTTGGCAAAAGTCCACATGACTTATAATTATGTGGTAGCAATAATCATTGAATACTATGGTATCGTTTTTCAAAATTCAAATTCAGAATGAACACTAGAATCTATCACTGAATAATTAGACTTGTCTCTAGAATCAATTGTAAATCTAAAAAACATTTGCTTGATTATTTTTTCGAAATTGTATTACATTTAATTTCTTGCTTTGTGAATATAACGATGAGCATAATTAATTTATTTGAAAAATATATTACATTTAGGTAAAAAAAAATCGGATAGATAAGACAAAACAAGCATTGTGTAATATCTTTATTTTAATTATGTATACATTTATAAATATACATATATATATATACTTAATCTACGCTTAAGCCAATCATTTTAATCTATGCTTTCTAATATATGCTACAATTTAAAAATATATATATATTCCTCCTTGAAATCTTTAAATTTGCATCTAGTTGTGTTTCATATATTTTATTATGTCATAAATTTAATATTTCTCCTGGTTTTTTTTCTCTTTTTTGTGCTTTATTGATATATATTTTTCAATACATTTTTTAAAGCATCCGAATATTTTTAACAGAAAAATATTCAAATACATTTTATGATATACTCATGTTTCTGAAAATTGCAACACTATGAAGAAATCACAAGAATTAAATTTAATGCATAAACGACTGGTATTGTTGCAAAAAAATAAATAAAAATAAATAAATACGTAACAAATACCCGAAATCAGTATTTGGCGTAGCCACCACGCGGACCTTATTATAAATAATCATTTCCATTCTTTCTATTTGCCTACTGTTGCTACTATTTAAATGGAAATGAGTTTCTATAAACTTTATAATTTATTTTTCATTGTTTTCTTACAGTAAATAGCAATTCTTCTCATCACCCTTTAATCAGTTTTAAATATTCCTTACTATTACCCCCATTTATTGTAGCTTTAATAATTAAATTTACTTTCTTTTAGAAATGTAACAATAACCTTTCGTGATATTAAAAATGATTCAGAAATACTCAATTAACGCAGCTTTGTCCATCTGGAACTGTCACCTTCACAATCACTAGTTCAAGCGTCCCCACGACGTCATTTTCGGGAAAATGGCACATGGTTATATTAAGACGTTTTAATTTACTGCACAATCTTTATATCTGGAATGAAAGTGCAATCATTCTCTATTAATTAAAGCCTACTTACTTAAATATCTATCAGATATATTTATTTGAGAAAAGCAGGCCCTGATTACCGAGAAAATTTTGAAGGGGCCAGAAATTGAGAAATTGAGGGACAACAAATATTTTTCATTGAATTAATTATAATCTAGATTAAGTTCAGTTTACATAACTGAATATTATTACTTTTTTAATTCGGTTTGTACTCACAATAAAAAATACTATTAATTTAAGCTATTGTCAAAATTGAAAAAAAATATTTCAAAATATTAATATTATATACATGCTAAATTCAAACTTTTTATGCAACTTGGATAACTAATAATACTATGCAAAATCAGTTAACCATATTTTTCTTGAATGTATTCAATTATTATTCAGATATATATATAGGGGAACATAAAAGAAGTTCTTTGATGAAATTTTTGTGAACCGAATTGAGCCACGCTATGTAGCAACGATGAGCTTCTAGGTATGTCGAGAAAAATCGGACCCTGGAGAAAAGCTTAAAGCATATTTCTAAAAAACCCAACTTTTAGGCTAAAAAAACATTTACAGTCGATTAATCCACAATTGTTTCAATTGTCTAAATGGCAGAGAGACTGTCTTTTGATCATTCCAGTAGCTTTGATTGCTACTGTCTGGTTAATCTTTGAAATTCCTTTAAATGTGAAAACTGAGGATAGGTCAAGCCACCCCATGGTCTGTCCAGCCTTGTATCCCCTACTGCATTTTTTAAGATTTCCTGCTATAGCTCTGTCTCAAGAGCTAATGAACAGATTTTCATCAAACTTTATATATAGTTAGACGTTGACAATTTGTTAAAGAGTTTTGTGATTAGGCTTCGGTATAAGTCTCTAAACAGCGCTATTTATATGCAACATTTTCCGCTACTGTGCAATAGCTCTATCTGAAAAAGAAATTCACTGCTTCATCAAACTTCAGAGCATAATAGATACTGACATATGTTCTTTCTGATAAATTTTTGGTGCGAGTTGTGCAACAAATGGACCATGATGCATTTTACACGATTCCTACGATTTTAATTTTAGTTATATCTTATGAGTTACATAACGCAACTTCATCATATTCCGACATACCTTGCACTGTTAAAAATTTCACCGTCAGAAAACGGTCATTTGAACGGCAGCATTCTGTCCGGCATTTTGACCGTATTTCAAGATAACGGTTACTTAAACGTACTACACATATATGTCATATGTTGTAAAAATACATATATATGGTCATTTGACCGTAGTAGTTTAAAATGGTCATTTGCCCGTATAATCATATAAAATGGTCATTTGACCGTAATTGTATAAAATGATCATTTGACCATAATCATATAAAATGATCATTTGACCGTAAACTTATAAAATGATCATTTGACCGTAATCATATAAAATGGTCATTTGACCGTAGTCATATAAAATGATCATTTGACCGTATTCGTATAAAATGTCATTTGACCGTAGTCATATAAAATAGTCATTTGACTGTAATCGTATAAAATGGTCATTTGACCGTAATTGTATGAAATGGTCATTTGACCGTGAAATATACATGGTATGGCTTTTTGACCGTAATTTTTAAAAAATGGTTGTTTGACCGTGTTATGATTTTATTAACATATGACTGTAAAATATGTAGATATGGTCATTTGATTGCATTATGGATTTATTAATGTATGACCATAAAATATACAGGATGTTACCAAATTTGACTGATAAGCTCAGTGGGGCGGAGATGATAGCAGGCGTCAAAAGGATAAAAATTGCCATAGAACATGGGGTGATTGCAAGCCATATTGAGAGAGAAATTCACAAAAATGGTTATGAGGGGTATGTTATGTAGAGTAGAATAAATAATTAGACAAACATTTATTTGACCTAAGGGATTGTTCAAATTTGCGGTCATTAAGGTAATTGCACAGCATATATCTACAAAAGGATTGCTGTGCAATGACCTTTGCGTATGCAACTTCAAACAATTCCTATAAAAATTCTTGTGTCCTTTTATATTGAACTGTACTGCACTGTAATCCTGCTTAGGTCAAATAAATCTTTTTCTAAATATTTGTTTTACTTGACATCACACTTTTCATAACTTTTTTTTGTTGTTGTTTTTGTGCAATTTTCTCCTATTTAATGTGGTTTGTGGTCACAGCTGGTTCTATGGCAATTTTTCATCCACTTGATGCCTGCTATCACCACTCTGAATTTCCCAATCGAATTCAGCAACATCTTGTATATTTTATGGTCACATACTAATTATTTCATAATGCAATCAAATGATCATACATGCACATTTTACAATCATATGTTAATAAAAGCATAATACAGTTAAATAACCACTATCATCCCTCTGAATTTGTCAGTTAAATTCAGCAACTCTCTGGATATGTTCTTTCATTTGTGAAAATTTTTACTTAAACCAACAGTTACTTAAACCATATTTTCAGTTTCTTATATAATCTTATATATATATGATTACTTGACGGTATTAAAAAAAAAGGGTTCATACATATATATCTTACAGTTACAAAACTATAAATTAAGAATGTGTGCAATAAATGGAAAATAAAAATTCAGTTTTTTATGTAACAAGAATATTAGAAATGCATGTAAAAATGTCTCAAATTAGTTAAATCGATTTTATTCTTCACAAATGTGTACATATACAGTCTTTAAATATTATAGCAGTTCTTGCATAATAAATAAATAGTATAATATTAAAAAATATATAAAAAAATAATTAGTGCATAACATTGATTATGCTTGACGTGGAGCCAACTTCTCTTTTGGCCATATAAATTTTTAAAAATGAAAATGAATTTAATAAAATTGACCAAACTTTTATAATTATTTCTGAGATTCTTGTTACTTGTAAATTAGAAATTTTTCTGCCAATGTACATTTCTATCTAAATTTTCTTATTTCAGTTAACTGTTAAAAATAGTCACTGTTGAGGAAATCATTTAATATATATATATATATATAAAATGGAGAAATAGCATTTCATTAAGCTTTGAAACTTAATATATAGTTTAAAATTTAGAATAATAAGACTTTTAGAGACTTTGTATATAGTTAACTTGATATAGATTTTTTAAAAACAATAGGATAATAATCATTGAGAAGTTTATTACAATGTAAGGTTTCAACCCTTTATGTCCCAAATTATGAATTCATGAAAATGTCATCTTCTAAAGCATTTTTTAAACTACATTAGAAGATTTATACACTCTCTTCAAAAAGAAAACAATCTCCTAGCAAAATTGATCTTTACTTCAGAAATACATCTCAAAAAAAAAAAAAAAAAAAAAAAAAAAAAAAATACAGAAATTATTTAAAAGTGTTGTATGAATAGTAAGGAATATCCTATTAAAAAATATTTTCACTTTAAATTAAAAAGAAAAAAATACCTTAAAAGACACTTTGAACATCTTCATAGACACAACTTTAAATGCTTAAATGACATAAGCTCATCTTTCATCTTATGTCTCTTTTGCACAACAATTCAATAACTAACTCCATGTGTTTGAGTCGACAAAATGTCTGATTACTAAACTTTCCAGATTCCCCCCCCTCCCAATTATTTTTCCTAAACTTTCTTTGCATGAATCCTGAGAATGTCCAAAAGTTTTAGGAGGAACTGTTTCATACCTGATGAAATCAGTTATGAATAATAGATTGCAGAATAAGATATGAATATTTAAAGTTCATGCAGAAAATATATACAAATTATTTTTTTTTTAAACAAACTTTTTATATATCTACACATAAAAAAGAAATATTTTTTAATATCTACACATTCAAAAACTTACAATAGATTTATTTTCCTTTAACAAACTTAATACAAATGCAAAAAACATAAGACAATACCTAAATATTCATAACTTATTCTCTAAATGATTTAATTAGTTGCAGCACAGTTATCAATTATTTCAAGTGTATAAATTTAAATTTGGTACTGAAGTAGAATACAGATTTACTTCATGGGTCTTCACAAATAATATGTAGAAGTTTAGCAGACTATAAAAACTTTTATAACTTACAAGTCATTCAATAAAATGTCATTTCCTACACCAAAACAAAAAAGAAGGATAAATTAAAATTAATCCAATAAATTATGAATTTTTACTATTTAATAAAACTTCTACATATTAATTAAAAGCCAACTTCATTGAAACAGTTAAAAATGCAATCAATGCTGCATGTGTATTTTGGAAAAAAATTCACTTAATTTTTTTTCTACTATATTAAAAAAAAATTGTGAATCACGAAAAATCAAAACAATCAATTAAAATACATAAATATATTTATTAATTAATAACAATAATAATATATTAATTTTACAATAAAAAATTGCATTGTATTATCATGCATGGTTAGTTATATTTATACAGAATTCATTAAAAAAGGGAATTGGCTTGGCCATGTCTGACTGATTCGTTATGACCATGTCTGACTGAATTATGCTGACTGATTCGTTGAACTTTGTTCCACACATAGGTTGATCAACAATGGATACTTTAAAGAAAAAGTCAAATGCATTAAACTTGGTAATAATATAAGGATAGTTTAATATAATACATTTATTCAAATACTTTTTTCTAAAAAAATACAACAGTAATTTATAGAAATTTTTTTATCAAATGAGGCAGTACATTCTCACAAAAAAGAAATGCATAGGATCAAGTGGGGTAAAATATGTAGGTTTTGAAATAAAATTTATGAAAAATAAACATTTTTAAAAATTATTTTACCTAATTAGTGGTTAGAATTATCAGAAAATTTACAATGAATAATGAAATATTTTTTGCAATATTATTATACTTTGAAGTTATTTTTAAATGTTGGATGAGAAAACCAAAAGTTGCAATGATGAGAATGTAAATAAACTTTAAAGTAAATAAGAACTTATTTTCAATTTATTTAACTTATTATTGCATAAAACAGTTAGAATTAATTTTCTGCATCTTCAATACAAAATAAATAAATTTAATTCAAAATAATAAATGGAATAAAATTGTTAAAATGTTAGGCTTAGGAAATAAATAATGATTTTTTATTTTATTTTCTGATAATTTTATTATATTTTCTTATGTAAAATTTGACATTAAAACAATACTGTGTTTTAAAACTATTTAATTTTGTTTAAATCACTTTAATTTGATTAATTAATGTATAGTAAAAGAAAAATATGCAACTTTGAGTTTGATGTTTATTTTGCACTAAATGTAAAACAAGGAACTTTGTAACGTGACATGAAAAAAGAAAAATGCTAGCCTGAAATCACAACTAAAAGCCCTACCAATATAGTTACTGATGATTTATAAATTTACAAGAAAAAAAATAAAAGTTTAGTTATACAATAGTTAAAGTATTGTTCTGTATGAGCAATTCCACAGATAACTGACTGACATTCACAAACCAAAACAGTAAGTATTTTGTAACATACAAAAAAAAAAAGTTTTTTAAATATTTTTTATCTGCTTTATTGACTTTTTTAAGCTAAATCCAATGTTATAGTTGAATTTCTAAAATAATTTTATTAATTAAAAAAATTAGTTTAAGGCATGATAACAGACTGACATTAATGCAACCTACATGAAAAGTAACATAGATTAACTTAGAGATTCTTCTAAAATTATAATGAATTTAAATAAAGTTACATTAGAGTCACAGAACAAATAATAAGCTTTCAGCGTATGATAATTGAGTAAAAAGAATTGTTAGAACAAAGAACGACAAGAATTTATCAAATGGTAACTAACATACATCTATAAATATCTTAAAGCAAAACATTCAAAATCAGAGAGTAAAATCTAATAAAGCTTGCACAAATGGTGAGCAATTAAAGATTTAATTTTTATTCTACTAGCTATTTTTGTTTACATAGGAATTTATTTTGTTATAAGCTTTGAAGATCTTTTTCTCCTTTATAACTTGAAATGGACAAGATCCTTGCAATGTTATAGGGCCATAAAAATAAACTGATATTCTACATAATTTGACCTTGGTCACTCACATGTCTGTTTCCCTTTTTAACAAAATTCACTTCGACCATTTCCCCAATATCATTATCTTTCTTCCTATACAATATTGTAGATTATAATAAATTACATAGTTATTTTATTTATTAACAGTCACTTCATACAGTTTTGAATTTCTTCCTGAAAGAATAAATTTGTAAATTTGTACTTTGGCTGTATTAATTATAGAAAATGTTTTTCTCTACTGTTTTGAAATGATGCATCATTTGTATATTAAGATAGGAATGGCCAAAGCGTCATTAAGTCATCTAATTTATTTTTTGAGACATTTACATATTCTTTAACAAGAATAACTTTCATTTTCTTTCGCTGCATTTAGATGGTTAAAGCAGTATTAATTGATTTTTCACTAGCGCTTGCTTTAAGTTAAATAAAATTAAACATAACATACAAAAGCTATTTCATAATTAAAGAAATTGTAAGTTTCAAAATGTGTCCCATATCCCTCCCCCCCCACACACACACGAACAGGGAGATATGGGACACACATCAATAATTCAAAGCCTGTAAGGTACAATTAGTCTAGTTAAATAAGTTAAAAATAAATTGTTTCGGAGCACTTTTTTTTTAAACCTGAATTTTCAGACTAATGACTAATTTTTCAAAACCTTCGGAACAGAAGCATTCTGAGAAATATACTGTGTGGAATAAAAATTCCAATTAATATAAAGAAAAAAAAACATGCACTTGTGTTTTTTTGCAAAAAATCATAGTTTAAGACCAACTTTCATAGCATCGTAGTTTACAGGTTTGAATCATAGCAACTATCATTTTTTCGTGACAGTTGGCAGGTCTGCACTTTTTACAAAAGTAAGAAAATCCTTTTTGCTTGCCACAAAAGAAAAATTTCAATTATTCCAAAACACTTTTTAATTTTCCAGAACAATATAGGAACATAATACGCATAAGGTATTTTATAACTAAGAAATTTGAAGTTTCAAAATGTGCCCCATACTTTCCCACTAACAAGGAGGTACGGCACAGTAATAAAACAAAACTACAAGGTATAAATAATCTAGTGTCAGCTAGATAAACAATCAAACAAAGATTGTAAATTGATAATGTATGTACCACAATATAAAATTCCAGTGTTTTCATAATTGGAATGAAAATTCAGGATTGTCAGCAAGGGTGTAGCTGCCAAAAGAAAAAAAACAGAGGTTATATGATCGATACAGAGGATATACCCTAGAGAATAGTGGTGTACCGAGTAGTACTTTGGCCGACTAGGCGAGTACCGAGTACTCGGCCACTGACTACTCGGCCACTGACTACTCGACCGAGTACCGAGTACCGAATGCCAAGTACCAGTAGTTGTTTAATAAGAAAATAAAACACTGATGTGAGCATAATGTGAGCTTAGGTGTACATATATATAAATATAGCTGTGTACATATATCTATACCTGTGTGTACAGTACATGTATATAATATAAATAAATTATATCATTAAATTTGAAATTTATATGGGCACCTTTTAAGGGTGTATTCGAAAATATGGTTTTCCACCTTCAACAGCTCAGAATTTTCAGATACAATTTTGGACACATTTTTAAAAGTAGAAGCATGAAACTTGCTGAGGTGATTTTTGAAGTGATGTACAAGGTGCCGTGTGATGTAATTTTTCGCTGATTTAATTAGAATTTGATTTATAAGCAATTATTTTCTCAGCGTGACCCTTTTTTTCGTTCGCAGACCTCCCGCTTTGGAAAATTTGGTCCAAAACGCCATTTTTGACAGCATTTTTTGCAACATTTTCTGCATTTATCAAGGAATGGATAATCACGGCACCTTGTATAGTTTCTAAATAAGAGAATTCGAAAGTTTGGTGCATTTGAGAGCAAAAATGAATCTAAAAATAAATCTGAAAAAAGGCAGTTTGGATCGGAATACACCCTTAAAGACAATGTTTGACAGTTCAAAACTAATAAAAAGGAGAATTGATACATAACAAGTGCAATTATTAACCAATATAAAATTAAAACAATCTTTAACCCTCCAATTTATTCAGACCATTGAAATCTGTCTATCAAAAATAAAAATGTTTATTAGTTACTGTAACAATTCATTGAACAACTTAAAACATTTCATATTTATTTTGTAACTGTCTGTACCTTATTTTCTTTAGATTAAACAAAATGTATTGGCTTTGCAGTTTCTTTTCATTTTTCATGTGTACAGATTAAATTATGGTATTTTAAATTTATTATTTTTTAAATATCGCAGTAAAAAACTAAGCTTTTTCAATGAAAATTATAAATGTTTGAATTAAGAATGCCTTAAAAAAACAAGCTCTAGAATTGATGAGTGTAGATGATCTAAAACTTGTAAATCCACCAAAGAAACAAAAAATACATCACAAGAATACTAATGTAGATGAACCAAAAGAGAAAATGTTAGCAAAAAGTTCATCTATTTTCTGGCAATGTTTTGAGGAAATTTCGAATGAGCAAAAAGATTGTGGCACTAGTACTAGTTCAAAATCTCCACATGAAGAATTCGTACAAAAAGATATACAGGCTTTCTTAACGAAAGACTTATGTAAAACTGACACTCCATTTACATGGTGGGAAAAAAAGCTTTTTTGATTATGTACAACCTTGCAAAAAAATTCTTATGTGCACCTACAACAACTGTTTATTCTGAACGTATATATTTTCAGAGGCAGGCCACATTTATAGTAGTAAAAGAAATGCCCTGTCTACTGATAATGTAGAACATTTGGAGTTTTTGCACAATAATTTGAAATATAATAAATTATTAGTTTTTTATTGCATTTATAGTATTTTCTGTTCCTTTATCCAAAATAATAGTCTTTTCTGTTTTCCTATATATCAAAAAAGTATTTTTTTTTTGTATAAATGTGAAATTTTATGAGGGTTTTTGTTCTTAACTTTTTCTATATTTTGCAGACATATTGTTAAATACAGAGTAAATAGTTTGATAAATTACTAAATATATTATACATTTATATTTGAATAACTTTTTACAGATCAGTTATAAATTCATATGCTTAAAAAATGAAATTCTTACAACTACTCGGTATTAGCCGAGTACTCGGCCAAAATTTGGCCGAATACCGAGTACTCGGCAAATTGGCCGAGTAGGCCGAATACCGAGTATTTACCGAGTACTCGGTACGGCTCTACTAGAGAATACATGCTATTAGTCCAGGCATTTGGTAAAAAATAAATGCAAGTTTTGGTGTAGTTTTGATTTTTGGTTCCCTTTATGTTTTTTGGGTCGCTGAACACTAATCTGGCATTATCCAACAAAATTTCGCCCCGGAAACACGTTTTATTAGCAAAAAACGTGCAAAAAACGTGGCTTTTTTTCGTTTTTTCTAAATAACTTCCAAATTATGCATTTTACATAAAAATCATCAGTACATAAATTAAAGAGCACAAAATTTCCTACATTTTATGTAATTAAAGTTTTTTTCTCTGATCAATGGTTTAGCCGTGAGAGAGCCGCAAAAATAGGTGTGAAAAGCAAAAAATTCTGAAAAACGTGAATTACAGCACCGTACATCGATGAAACTTGAAAAACAACCATTTTACGCAATTTTTTCCCACTTAATAATACTAAATATATTATTATTGACTATATTTTATTAATATGATGTTCTTTGTTTCTTTCATAACTAAAAAATAAATAAAAATGAGCATATCTGCGTGCAAAATCTTCATTTGTTATTACAAAATAATAATAGTAATAATTTCTTAATTTGACTTTTAAATAATGTAAATAAAATAACTAAAACAGGCTTTAACATATCCCATCTGCACTTTCCCCCTTGATTGAAGGGGTGCAAGTATGAAATAACGTTGGTCAAGCTCCCACCCCCGCATCCCATGTCCATGTTCAGTGGAATACTAACTCCCCGCCCCCTTTTCCACCAGTCTCGCCTCTGTTAGAAATATGCGTCGCACAGATCACTAGCTTATCAGGAGGACACATTCCTCTCAGTTTCTATATGCAACTGCTTACTTATAATTTAGTAATTCACTGTTTGAGTCTTCGTGAATATAGTGAACATCTAAAATGATTTTGCGCGATATCGCTGAGTTTTATTTGTGACTTTCCTTTAGAAGAGGGGTCAGTGAAAGTTAGTCGAGGTATTGCAGCGTTAATCAAGGCAAGTACAGAAAGAAAGGATGGAAAGGCAGTTTTCCTAAAGGGGAAAATCTCAGTAGATGTGCATGTTAAGTGTAGAAAAGCATACGTAAATGAACGGATGATTTCTGCTTATCTGAAGAAGATTGAGGAAAAAAGTTCCTGCACTTCTCAAATTTTAAGACCATCAACTCCTCAGTTTAATTTTGGAACTAATTGTATTATATGTGGACTGTGCATTTCGGAAGAGTTCATCGCAACACAAGCGAAAAATCCACCAAGCGAATGTAATATTGTATACAGTGTGCGACACATGAGATTCAAAAGAACAATTCTGAAAGCATCAAGAGCTCGCAATGATTATTATGGGCAGGCTATAATTCAGTGCATCGAACCAGTGAATTATTTGATCGCAGAAATGCTCAATACCACATCAAATGTTTTAAATATATTTATGGGAGATCGAAGGTCCAAGAACAGTAGAAACGTCGTCCATTTGCCGAGGCAATCGACAGAGCAATACAAAGTATATTATGATTACCTTGAAAATCATGATGACGAGTGTCAATTCTCCATGGAAGAGCTAATGAAACAGGTTACAGGTTATCAACCTGATATGAGAACTGTAAAGTTTAACCTCATTGAGAGATATGGAGACGACATACTGATCACAAAGAATCAGAAATAAAGTCCATTGTGTGTTTCAAGAATATAGGAGGGAAGATACTGACTAATGCATGGTATCAGCAAACATGTAAATCTGTTCGAGATGAGAGGCTGCGAGTGGTTGAAGCAGCAGCAAAAATTATTTGCGAAGATATCAGATAGAAGATTTGCTTCAGGAAACTGCAACAACATCGCAGTTGTGTGTCAAGACGAAGAGGATGAGCTAGACTTTGAAACCGATCTGGAAATGGATTGCCCACACAATGAATCAGAGGTCCCAATGGAAGGAGACATAGTCATGCCGCAAGGTATCAAATATTTACTATTAAAAAAAACTTTTATTTATAATATTAATAGTTATAAAAACACCCACTAATTCCATTCGTCTATTTTCTATTTTGTAAATGTCGGTGAAAGGCAGAGACCCTGAAATAAAAGAAAGCGGAAATAGTACTTTGTTTTTTTAAATAAATGTACTTACTAATGTACATAACTATTTATAATTAAATAATAATTCATAATGAGTCGTCGTTTTTATTGTTAGCAACTTATTGTAAAATATAGTCAATCATAATATCTTCAGTATCATTTAAAGTCAATCTTTGCGAAAAATGGTCAGTTTTCATGTTAAATCTAATGTACAGTGCCATAAGTCCTATTTTCCGGATTTTTTTTATTGTCACACCCACATTTTGAACTTCGAGAACTTTAAGAACTGGAATCCGTATCAGCTTTTATATGTTAAAGCCTGTGTTAGTTATTTTATTTACATTATTTAAAAGTCAAATTAAGAAATTATTACTATTATTATTTTATAATAGCAAATGAAGATTTTGATCACAAAAATGCTCATTTTTATTATTTTTTATTTTTTTATTTTTTTTTGTTATGAAAGAAACAATGACCATCAGATTAATAAAATATAGTCAATAATAATATATTTAGTATTATTAAGTGGTGAAAATTTGCGTAAAATGGTTGTTTTTCATGTTTCATCGACGTACGGTGCTGTAATTCACGTTTTTCAGAATTTTTTACTTTTCACACCCATTTTCGCGGCTCTCTCGCGGCTAAACCATTGATCAGAGAAAAAACTTTAACTATATTAAATGTAGGAAATTTTATGCTCTTTAATTTATGTGTTGATGACGTTTATGTAAAATGCATAATTTTGAGGTTACTTAGAAAAAACGAAAAAAAGCCACGTTTTTTGCCAAAAAAACGTGTTTCCGGGGAGAAATTTTCTTGGATAATGCCGGATTCGTATTCAGCGACCCAAAAAACATAAAGGGAGCCAAAAATCAAAACTACACCAAAACTTGCATTTATTTGTCCCTTTTGAGCACGTAATGCCTGGACTATATGGGTTTCTTGAGAAACAGAGGATATATGGTGTTCCTTAAAAAAATCTAGAAGATACATAGAGGATACCCCAGTATATTCTCCACTACACCCCTGATTGCCAGTCATAGATGGCATATATATATATATATATATATATATATATATATATATATATATATATATATCCAGGGTTGGGGAATTTAAAAAAAATCTGACAAGCCAAGGATTTATTTCACCAGCCCGCAAAATGCAATACAGTTGCAGTTGAAAATAATTATGACGAAATCGAACACGACTACAGGCGAAAATACTATTACTGCAATGCATTTTCCTGATTCTTTTTTTTTTCTATAATATTAAGAAATATGTACAAAAAAGGTAAGCGCAATATAAGATAGAACTTAGTACCATATTTACACTGTGATAATTTGGAAAATTAAAATATTTAGATTAAAAAGTGTCTCTGATAATATCTCTATTGCCTACAGTTTTTCAAAAACCAAAAATGCGCTTGCCTTGCCAAAAAATCCACTCACCACTGGCGAGCAAAATGATGCATTTCCCCACCCCTGTATATATCAGTTCAATTTACATACTTTTTAAAGTAAATGAATAAATTATCAATGATATAAATATCCTCTAAAAATGATTGAATGCCAGTAATTCACATTCATCTTGAAAAAAAGGGGGGGGGGGATTCGAAATGTCAAATTTACCTCTTTACTGGCATGTCCCATTTCTCTCCACTTTCTTGATCTATAGTAAACTTCTTGCATAAACAAAAATGTTGCTTTAGGCTTATTTTAAATTATGTATATTTTATAGTATAATCTTCTCCATCTATGCATAAACAAGTCATCAATATACAAAAAGCATAAAAGTATATGAAGCAAATTTACTTTTTATTCTTTAAATAATTGCAAGTTTATACAGATCAAAAATTTTTTTCAACTGAAGATTGGGCTACCATTAGTTTATCTTGAGTGTGATTGATGAAATGTTTAGAATGATACATACAGAGAAAAACCTATTGACCCATTCCCCCTACCCCACTAAGTCGTCAATAAAATATCCCTATTATACATGAGATGACACTTATGAGTAACAGTTAAGAATTAAAAGTTATAATAGCTTTTAGGTACATAGTGCATTCAACAATATTTTTTGCTCTTGCCCCAGCATACTTGGGAAGGGGCAGGCAGAATTTATCAACAAAACAGGTTGACAACATTTTTTTTCTTTACCAGTAAATACAAGAATCATTTCAAATCATACTTCACATCTGTTTTCTCTCAAAGATTATATATGCATACCTTTACAACAGAAAAACTGTAATGTGAAGCATTCGAATTATTCCATATTTCACAACTAAATAATTTTATAATCATTTAATATAGAACAATTAATTTTAATAAAAACATTGTACTGTCATAAAAATAGTTAACAGAATATTTTGATGTAAAAAAAAAGCAAGTTACAAATGAAAAGAGAAAATTTTAATTTGATCAAAAATGACAATTCTAAAGACAAATTCCTACCTTCCCTAAATATATCTTTCAATATATCACATGCCAAAATCCTTCCAGTTCTCCCCTAAAGCAATAACATTACACATGCACAACCCCATATTACTGATTACATGTTAATGATACAATAAATCATATGGAAGCTGGTTTTATTTTATTTTATTTTATTTTATTTTATTTTTTAAATTAAAGACCCAGGTAAAGCAAACAGGAAATTTCTCTTCTTCCCGAACCATCTAAGTATCTCCATACAGGTTTTTAGATTTCTATTTATGGTCTGAAAATGTAAATCCCACCCTCTTCAAACTCAGAAAAAAAAAAACACTTTATGACTTTTCAAGATGTAGAAATTCTTTCCAAAATAGATTTCATTTAAATACTAACGAATATACTCACCTGTAAAATCTACAAGCTCAAATTCAAGTACATTTTATGCATAACAGAGAAATTTAGAATTGACATATAACAATTAAAAGTAAAAGTACCTAAGAGCTCCACAAATGGATTTGAATGAGATCAGATGATGAATATTGTCCAGTTTTTTAAACACAGCATTCTGCTCAGGCACTCTCAAGCATAACCATCAAAGAGTTAATCCATAAATTTGGTACCACCATCTAATGAGCATAAAATAAACAGATTTAGGGTTTTTCAAAGAATTATATGCTTATTTGAATTACTCTGAGAAAAAAATGTTTGAGGAGAGGGAGATACTTCTAATGTAGAGAAAAATTCATATTTATTTATATATTTTTTATTTCTTGTAGGCGTAAAAAGTAATTATTGCAATTAAAGATCGAATGTACATCAAGAATTTATAAATATTAAATTTTTGCAAGTGTCCATTGCAAACTTTTTCTTTCTGTAAACAGATTACTGTTTAAATAAATTATTATTTATGAAAAATACATGTCAGATTTTAACAATTTAAATTTAGGAAAGTTTGCTAATCATAAATTGAACTTTGCTATAAAAATTTCTTTTTGTGGAATAGAATTTTGAGAAAGGTCTTTATTTTATTAAATTCTGTGAAAATAATAAAATTGTGTTAAAATCGTCAATTTTTCCTTTGGCCGACCTGTACTTATGAGCTGCATTAATCATAGGTGAATCAAAATCTGAATATATTACATTTTTCAGTTATTGTTTGATATACTTCTAATTATTAATAAATGTTTTCAAAGAGATTTAAAAAAGGCTTTTTCGATAGTTGAACTGTAGTTACACATACTTTATGTTTAACTAGCCCTAAATTCCCCCCCCCCTTCTTTTTTCAAAAATATGCACATATTTTTAAAATACCACTACTGTATCAAATTTCTAAAACTGAGATTTTTAACTTAAATAACATTCTTATATTATACTGTCTCAAGTGATGAAGGTAAGATCTTTGTCTTGGAATGGCTTAGAATCATTCATGAATTTGTTGAACCAGGCAAAATTTCAAACATTTTCAGAACATTAGATAATTCTATTTAATATAATAAGATCTTCACAAAATTCTTCGAAATAAAACTGACCCCAATCACAAAATTCCTTTTAAAACTTAAGATTCTTCAAGAAAAATAATCCTTTAAATAAAATCAGGCCCTTTATAAAATTCCATTCCATAAAAACATACTCTTATTACTTTTAGTGAAATTGGTTTGATTAAATATGCAATT
The DNA here is from genome assembly GCA_964019185.1 of Maratus speculifer. Lineage (NCBI taxonomy): Eukaryota > Metazoa > Arthropoda > Arachnida > Araneae > Salticidae > Maratus > Maratus speculifer. The sequence continues at coordinate 24,011,832 of OZ025294.1, read as the reverse complement.
TTCGTACAATATGCAATTGTTACTTTTTATTCATCACAATTTCAGAGTTCTTGTACATACATTTTTTTCAATTGGTTTGTGTGTATAATGGAGGGGGAGGGGGGAGAGGGTTAAAACCTCTAAATCTTGTTTAGCACCAGGCAGTGCTTATCTCAAATATGACAACAAAACTTTTACATCATTATTATTATTTTAGCTGTTCTCTTATTAATATTTTTTAAATCTTATTTACAAAGTTTGAAGTTTATATTTATAAATTTATTTTGAGGAATATTCTAATCTGTTATACATTTTTGTGGAGGTGGGGGGGGGGGAATCATTATCTCTTTCCCAAGAAAATGACTGATTTCTAAAGTATGTGTACATTATTTATAAAAAAAATATATAAATATTAATCATTTTAAAAAGTTGGCAGTTTTAAGTGCAATTAAATAACATAAACATAAGGGAGTCAGAAATTAACTAACTTGAATCTTATAAAATGGTCAAAAATGTATAAAAATTATAATCTCTTTTCTCAAATAAGTCTAAAAATAATAAATCTTATTCAGAAAGATTGAATTTTATATTTATAAATTTATTTTGAGGAATATTCTAATTTGTTATACATTTTTGTGGCGGCGGTGGTAGTGGGGGGGCTGGTCATTGTCTGTTTCCCAAGAAAATGACTGAATTTTAAACTATGTGTACAAAAATATATATAAATATTAATAATTTTAAAAAGTTGGCAGTTTTAAGTACAATTAAATTGCATAAACATAAGGGAGTCAGAAATTAACTAATTTCGATCTTATAAAAATCTTGTAAAATGGTCAAAAATGTATAAAAATCCTAATCTCTTTTCTTAAATAAGCCTAAAAATAATAACAGACTTAGTACAGACACAAATATATTTATTTTGATGCATTATTTTTTTGCCTGCATCAAAATAAACATTTTTAAAGAAAAAGAGTAAGCAACAAATACAGATTCAGTAGAATAATTCATTTTCAGAAGTTAATTTTTTCAATATACAAAATCTTTTAAAGTTGTAAAAAAAAAAAAAAAAAAAAAAAAAAAAAAAAAAAAAAAAAAAAAAAAAAAAAAAAGAAACCCTTTGAATTCAGAACAGAAGCCTGCAAATGTGCAGTCTGTATTCCAAATAAAAACTAAAGGTAATATTAATGCTTTTATTTTATTTTATTTTATTTTATTTATTTTTATTTATTTATTTTTTTTTTTTAAAAATCTAATGACATTTTCTCAATTTTCTTTATAATTTATGTGTTTTATATTATTGGATATAAATAATTTCTACTTTTAACATTTTATTTCAGCAATAAGCATTAGATATAGTGTGTTTAAGTCATTTTTTTATGTATAGGATTAAAATCAGCATGCATTGGGGACATAACTATTGATCTAAAGAAAAAACTTCAAACATGCGAATGGATCAAAGAAAAAATAGATTAAAAAATATTCAATATTTAGTATAGAATACTTTAATTATTATTTTTTTTTAAATGGAGATTATGTAACACAATGAATAACATAAACGATAATCTTTAAGATTTTTCTCAAGCTGTAAATAAATAAATATATATATATATATATACAGGGATGGGGAAATACATCATTTTGCTCGCCAATGGCAAGTGGATTTTCTGGCAAGGCGAGTGCATTTTTAATTTTTGAAAAAACTGTAGGCAATAGAAACATTATCAGAGACACTTTTTCAATCTAGACATTTTAACTTTCCAAATTATTACAGTGTAAATATGATACTAAACTTCTATCTTATATTAAGCTTACCTCTGTTGCATATATTTCTTAATTTTATGGGGAAAAAAGAATTACGAAAATGGATTGTAATAATAGTAATTTCATGTGCGATTTTTTCAAAACTATTTTCAACTGCATGCGTGTTGTATCTTGCAGGCTGGTGAAATAAATCCATGGCTGGTAAGATTTTTGAAAAATTCCCCACCCCTGTATATATATATAAATATATATTATGGATAATATACAGTCTACTGTTCTGTAAATAAAGAACTATTTATTACATAATCTATGCATAAAAAATCATTCATATACAGAAAGCATAAAAAGAACATGAGGCACATTTATTTTTGATTCTATAATCTTTTCTTTTATAAAATTGCAAGCAAGCACGGCTTTTTTTTTTTAAATGAATATTGGGCTATGATTGCTTCATCTTGTGTGTGATTGATTAAATGATTAGAACAAAACATAAAGAGAAAAACCTATTGTCCCATTCGTCCTACTGTCAATCACAGTCTCCCCTACATTTCAACACAGATAGAAAATAGTTAAAATCTGATTGTGTGTTTGAAGGAATGTTATGTCATAATTTTCTTTAGAAGGCAAAGGAATAAGAGAGGGGAGGGATTTATTTTGATATTCTGCAGATATATGAGGAATAATTCATGTATTATTTTTCTATTATATACTTTCAAAATATGCCAGAAAACTTATTAATGATAAGTTCATCTCATTTTGAGAATGTTGCATTAGCAAGAATTCAATGAAATATGTATTAATGATATAATTTTTAATTCCAGTGTTTAAAAAGCTTATTTAATGATAATGTTTCTATTTTAATAAAATGTCAAATTATTTTAATGTTTATATAAATGTTGATTCCTTTTTCTTTTCTTTGAATCTGATGTACGATGGTTAATGACTTCTGAAATATAAATTGTTTGGAAAGGGAGGGGGGGAGAAAGCTCCTTTTAGACTTCAGAAATTATAACCTTGTATCTTTGTATTTCATATTTACTCCCAGAAAATTGTAAACGATTGCATAGAGATATCCTGTGTGTGGGAAAAAGAGGTGATAATTTTTTTTTTTTTTTTTTTTTTTTTTTTTTTTTTTTTCAGAGAGGGATAAAGCCTATGAAATTTTTAGAATATATATATTTTGCATGTTTTACAAAATTTTGCAGCAAAAAAAATAAAAAGTAGAATTAAAAAAAAAATACACTTTTACCCTCAATGTAATAATGTTGATCAATAGTGAGTATGTTATAAAGTACGAATTAAAATAATCCCTAATTATTGATACTCTGGCCCAAAGATGGCATAACTTTGAATTGTATAATAATGTAAATGAAACATTTTTGAGATAAGTTATGAATCACAATTGACCTAAAATTTTGGTCCTAAGGCCCTCTAACAGAAAAATCCAAAAAATAGACCCCTTCAAAAAATCATACTCTTCATTATTTTAAACTTCTTTATCCTTTAAAATGTTAATTTTGAAAAAAAAATAGCAGATAGAGAAATTTTAGCAAGGGTTTCAAGAGTTTATTAATAAATGCATAGTTAACATTTTCTTTAATTACAAAATGTTATTTCTCACATAAGTGCATCAAGAAATTTATATATATAAATATAAAAACTGCACTTCCCCCCCACCTTTTTTTTCTCACCCTGCTAATGATGGCAACTCAATTTTACCAATTTCTACTATTTTAATTAATGAATAAAATAAAAATAGAAATTTCAAGTAATATTAGTATTGTAAAATGAAGTAGTTTGGTTAAATACATTAATTTCAATATAAAGGGATTATTTAGACTATAATATTTTTATTTATACACATATATAATGTTATTAATGTTTAGTAATACTTATTTAAGACTCAGTCACAAAAATCTGTTAATACAGACGTCTTCATGAAATTCCTCTTAATTAATTGGTCCCGATCATAAAATCTTATTCCATACAAAATAAAAAAAAAATTATAAATTATTTTATTTTTGTTAGGTTTAAAATGCACAATTTGCAAACGAAATTCATCAGAAAGGAAAACTTTAACAAAAGTACTTAAAGCATATTTTAATTGCTTGTATCGAATTTGAGTTTCATCTTTTAATACAAAAATATAGTAATTTTTTCAAAAAATTAGCCTTAAGAAATAAAACCCTGCATCAACCCCAGAATATTATGCATTAAAAAATGTATAAGAAGAAGAGCTTAAAAAAAGTCTTTTCCTCCCCTCGGAGAAGATCAAACCCTCAATTTTTAAAATTAGACACACTTTAATATTCCTAGTGACATGCAAGAAAATTTTACTCTGTTCCAACAGGTGTGCATGCAGGGGGGGGGGAGGTCAGTGTAGGTTACATTTCAAAAGAAACATGAAAAGGGAATTTGATCGCACACAATGTGTGAAATAGTACAAAAGTACATAATATGGAGAACAGTGATGTCGATGTGTGCTTTTTTTTAACGGATAAATACGAAATAATTTACGATTATGTTGGAAATATATTTCAAGACATTTTTCGAATTGATTTGAAATACATTTTCAGTCATATAAGATAAAGGGAAACAAAAAAATTCAATGGAACAACTTACTCAAATCAAACTGCTTTCTCATTCTCACCCACGGAAGCACGTTACCGCCATGGCCATGTTGACAAACAAGTTCTTCTGTGGTGTTGGCATTAGCAGATCTAATAATCCTCCTTTTTGCCGATAAATCCAGATCCAGGCTCCAGACTATGTTCTGATTGGACGACAAAGTTTACGATAAATATAAAATTACAAATAATTCATGAAGAATTGTTAAATGAGGATTTTTTTATCACTCGTCCGAGGAAATTTTATAAATTAACGGTGATTCGGAAATTTTCTAGAAAAATTGTAAGATGAGTGTAAAATATACGGTGAATGCATACTTAATTTACAAAAAATTTTAACAGTGTGTTATAAGTTGGTTCTGATAAGAATTTCGTGTAAATCACATAACGGGTGGTGCACTGCTGTATTTTTGACAATTTTCTCAATGGCAGTATTTTAAAAATGAATGCACGGAACTTAATCAAACTTCACATTGTGTTACACTTTAACATACAGTGGCGGTCGAAAGTTTCCGGCCAACAAAAATTTTTCAGTTAATTTGTTAATATACCCATATGAAAAGGAATCTCAAAGTGATACTTATACATTTTATTGACATATTAGTTAGGAACTTACTTATACAAGAACGTGTACATATCAATAAATTTAATTGACAAAAATAAGTATAAAAGAAAACGCATGTTCTCAAAAGTTTCCGGTCACTTATCATTCTTTAGTTTTTTCTATCCGTAAAATGTTTTTTGGTTGTGTTTATGAATAAATAAACGTGTATAGCATAGTTTTAATTCAAATTTGAAAAGTTCAACAATTATTGTTTATAAATGAGTGATTAGTTTTTCGCTAAAAGGCCAATCTTCCTGAGATATTGCGACTAAGTTATCCATCGGTAAAATCGACTGTAAACGATATTTAAAAATTATATAAAGATGGCCTTGGCTTTCAGGACTTTCAGAGTTCCGGGAGACTCCGGAAAACTACTATTCCTGTGGATAGAATTATCAGGAGAAAAACCATTGATAATCCGCATGAATATTCCGTTGCAATATACTGCGCTTTACGGAATGAAAATATTACTGGAATAAGTTTGTCTACCGTGTTGTGTTGTGATACTGAAGTGATACAGAACTTTATGGAAGAGACGGTGTTAAAAATTTTTCAGAGGTAAAAAAAATACCGACGTACCGTACCGGCATTTTCCAAGGAACACAAAGTCTGGTCAAGTGAAAACTTGACAAAAGTTCTATTTTTCCATTAATCGAATTCAAAACATTTTTGGAAGTGATGGCAGATACAACGTCCGATGACCTAACAACAAAAGATATCCTTCGACCTATGTTATTCCTTCAATGAAGCATTGCGGAGGACACGTTATGCCGTGGGGAGTGTTTTCTTCAAAAAGTGTCGGTCCGTCATTTGAAATCCACAGCCAGGTGAATGATACAATGTTTAGGGATACCTAGCAAAACCATTTTCTGCCTTATTAGAGAAAAAAATTGGATTTCTTAACATGATAACGACATAAATAATGTATGCAAACCTCGATAAGCAATGGTTTTCACACAAAATTTTCGTTTTTGAAATGGTCAGTCCAAACGCCCAACATGAATCCAACAGAAAAAATTTGGGAAGAAGTTGGCAAAAGTCTGCGGAACCATAAATATTCCAACTAAGCCGAAATTTCTCCAAAATTGCAAGAAATGTGGAAAAAACGTACCATAGACGATCTTTAACCATTGATTGTACGAATGTCACGTTGCTGCGCCATAGTACTTATTATTAAAGCTAATAAAATAGTAATACGATAAAATACTAATTGTAAATGTCGTTTATCACTGTAATTTTCTATTACAATGCCACTTTTTTACAAACTTGTGAAGGTGGCCGGAAATTTTTGAGAACATGAGTTTTCTTTTATGCTTATTTTTTTCAATTAAATTTATTGATATTTACACGTTCTTCTATAAGTAAATTCCTAACTATTATGTCAATAAAATGTATCACTAAAAAATGTACCACTTTGAGATTCCTCTTCATACGGGTATACTTACAAATAAATTGAAACATTTTTGCTGGCCGGAAACTTTTGACCGCCACTGTAAGTATATCGTTATAACACTTCTTTGTATACGGAACAACATGTGTCGCTTTTATGCTGCTTACGTTTTGAATTTTGGTTGCCAATATCTAAGAAGGTGTAGGCTGGAATTAAATCATTTGTTTTTGAAGAATCCCCATTAATTGGCACATTAAGGATTTGTCTTTAAACGTACTTCTATTTTCATTACCAAGAAATAAAATATTTACTTGCAAATATTTTTAAATCAATGAGTGCATATCTGTGAATCTATTTTGCTCATTAAAAGCAAAAATATTTGAAAAAGTATTTTTATAAAAATATATTTATAAAAAATTGCTGTAATCATCAGTAATCGGCGCTTAGACGTTTACACAATTAAAGTAACCATTTTCAACTAAACAAAACTGTTGTCAATTGAAATTTAAAAATATACTATAAATCAGATAATAATAAATTGAAATGCATGTCTTTCTTAAGCTAGAGAAGCATTTGCAACAAAATTGGCTAATTTGTTAGAAGACATAATTGTTTCTCTTTCCTAGGCACTATTGTCATTTAGTAGCATAAATCAAAGTTATAATCTGTAAAGTAAATAAGCATATAACTTTCATATGGTCTTGCATTTTTAAAAGACTGGATATAAATCTTATTTTAGGACATTTTGTAGGATGTGCCAATCACTGGTGCTTGCTAATTAGTGAGGATGTTACCCTATTTCCTTTTATATTGTACACAATTTAACAAATCCCTTTTTATTCTTCTATATTTCTATCTTTAAATGTTTAGAGTATTCATGGTGATCATAGAATTTAATTCATTTAATTTTGAAAGGCGATGATGGATTTTTAATTATTATTAAATATGAGATGCAAGAAAATTTTGAGACTGGCACATCCGACTAATTTAATTTTTAAAATATTTCGTAATTAAAATTTCCTTCTAAAAATGAGCTCATTGCAAAAACGTTTTTAACTTCATGCAAATGTTAAAAAAAAGTATGAAGTCTTGCGTAAAACATAAAATGGGCGCAAGATTAAAAAAAAAATACCAGGAAATTTATATTTTTATTTCTTACGTAATATTCTTTCAAACACTTATTAAAATTTTATTTCGGATTATTTCGAAATTGTCAAATGATGAAAATTCGATTTCAGATCTTTCTTAAAATACTCCAGTGCATTTTTTTCTCCTCATTAAAATAATCGACTGATTATTGGTAGAATAATTCAAAGTTTTTAATAGAAATAAGATCAAATTTAAGCTAGCTATGATTGAAGTAATTACAAAGCCTTCTGTAAAAATATTGCATTTAAATCTTTACTAATTGCAGATTTTTGAAAGTCTACTTCATCAATTGCAGCACTGAAAAATCTTCTTTTAATATTAGATGACAAGGTGGACTCAGAGATGTTATATAAAATTATGTTTAATATAGTGTTCATTCATATAAAAAAATAATTTTTAAAAATTCAGATAAATCGTCTTTTTTTGCTTTGTAGAAGATGAGTGCCTTCATTATTTAATATAATTTATATAAGTTATTCAACGGTAATAACTCTAGGGTGGGTAATTATGCTGTGAGTAAACATCAAGCGTAATTATGAAAAATTCGATTAAAAGACACTCATGAGTTTTTCGCTCCACGACTCTGAGTCATTTTCAGAGCCGTAACTATAAACTTGGAGGCCCCGGGGCAAAACTTCATAGTGAGGCCCCTCGATATGCTTTTTTTATAAGCATCTGGGGGATATTCAAATTCGACGAAAATTTGTTTTTACCTATTGGTCCGTGTAATGGTAACAAAACTAGCTACAAAAGGTTCATTAAGCCAAACGTCCAAGTAATGTGCTCGTAAAAACTATAAGCAGAGCAAAAAATTTTATTTTTTTTATAAATTACAAAACAAATGAAAATTTTTTCTTTCATTATGTATCATCAAGGTCAAAAGCTAATAAAAAAAATCAACAAAATTCGATCGTGAGTATTTTATTATGAAAAAAAGTAATTGTACCCCCCCCCCCCCCCAAAAAAAAAAAAAAAAAAAAAAAAAAAAAAAAAAAAAAAAAAAAACTCTTTTTACTTGTGTAATATCTTTAATGACGACAAAATAAATTCATTATAATAACCGAAGAAACAAATATTTAATGTATTATGCACCCAGCTATGACTTTAATTATTGCAAATATTCCTTCATTCCTAAACGTCATTAATTTTTGGCAATGTTCGGGATTGCTTTTGTACAATTCATCTTCAGTAGTAGATCTGAGTTCTGATGCTAAAGAAAATGCCTTCCATTTATATAAACTGGTCTTCTAGATCTCCCCATATGTTATCGATAGGATTAAAATCAGGATTTTAGAGCGGCCATTACACAATTTCTTATATTTTTCTTATAGAACTAAAGTTTTTTTCTCACTACTTGTGTGGATAAGTGCATTATCTTGCTGCTATATCTGTTTTTTTCCGTCATAAGTGTTGCAACAAATGAAAAATGGTCAAACGCGTTTGTACATGTGTCATTAAATTAAATTCCTGATGTGTCATTGAATAATTTTCCTGAAAGACATATACGTGACACCACGTCGTTGAACGAAAAACAGCCCTATGTTGCAATGAATCCGCCACCTTACTAACTTTTTAATAAAATCTCTTGTTCTTTTCTTATATCAATTTAATTTTCTTCGGTGAACAGTTATGAAACTTAAATGGTTCTCATGAGTGGAAATATTACAGGGAGGATTGAAGAAAAGAAAAAGAGATTTTATTAAATGTCGGATTCATTGCAACACGGAAATGCTATTCATTCAACGACGTGGCGTCACTTGTAAGTACACGTATATATTTTTCAGGAAACTTTAATTGAAAGACACATATACAAACTCTCTCTGACTATCTTTCATTTGTTGCAACACTTTTGGCAAGAAAAAAACGGATAAAACAGCGATATAATGCGCACGTCCATACAAATCGTGAGGGAAAGAACTTTAGTTCTATGAAAAAATATTGAAACTTTGCAATGGCTGCTCATAAATCCTGATTTAAATTCTATCAATAACTTAAAGAGATATCTAGTAAGATAAGTTTATAAAATGGAAGGATTTATCTTCAGAATCGGATCTTGGATATACAATTAAATATAAATAGAACAAAAATAATCCCGAACTGTGCCAAAAATGAATGATGTAGAGGATTGAGGGAATATTTGCAATTATTAAACTCATAGGTGAGTGCATAATATATTAAATATTTGGTTCATTAGTCAATATATTGAATTTATTTTGGTGTCCTTATAGTTTTTACACAAGCAAAAATAGTGTTTTTTTCTATAATTACTTTATTTTCATTATAAAATACTCACGATTGAATTTGTTGACGATTTTATTAGTTTTTCAGCGAGATGATACACATTATAAGGAAAAAAGTTTCACTTGTTTTGAAATTTAAAAAAAAAATAACATTTTTTACTGTTTTAATATTTTTTACCCGAGCACGAACCCTATTGAGAATGAAGTTTCTACCATGAATAGTTTATTTACAGGGGTAGTCAAAAGTTTACCATTACATTTCGGCCTATGAGAAAAAAATAGTGTCAAATGAATTTTCAAGATGTTACACCCAGTCAAACATATTAAAATTTATATGCATTTACAAGATGCTCTAAAACATCCATTCTGTACAAAATTTTGGTGAAAAAATAGTTATTGTCATTAATAGTTATTATATGTTCATTTTTGAGTTTATGTAACTTAATCATACATTTCTGTTTAAAAAACTTTTTGAAAGATTGATTTTAATCATTTTTTTTTTCGATTTCATGTATTACATAAGAAGAAAGATTTTCTAGAACTTTTTGGATGCTTTTTATATTATCCAACCGATCAGAAGCCCATATTTTCTTCCTTTTACTAGCTTTGGTGGGATCTGCAAACATGCTGCCGCGACTTGACACATTCGACTCGACACATTCGACTCGACATTCTGCTGTCTGCTCTAAAGCTGCATTTGCATGCAAAGCGTATGGAGTATATCGACGGGCACGCAAAAACATTTACTCTAGCACTTTAATTCTTTTTAATTACTAACTTTTAGCTAAGTGCTGGGCCCTTTATAGGAAGTTAGAATAGAAACTAAAATCAATAGTTTTTTTAACCATCAGTTTGGAGCCCCCAGGCTTGGAAGACCCGGGGCAGTGCCCCGGCTGCCCCGGTGGTAGTTACGGCCCTGATCATTTTGTAGTTAAAAACATGCTGCACAATAAGCATGCCAGGGTAATAACGACATCCATTGACTTTATTAGTACAGTGTATTCTTTTCAGTGCTGAAACTACATCCGACGAAGGTTTATTTTTTTTCTTCTATGCACGATTGAACGTTATTGTCATTGTTTAAAACCAAAAAACATAATTAAACAGAAAAATTATATGCTCTAAATACTGTTAATTATTTCATGTCAAACAAATAAAATATTAAATGATTATTAGTGCATCCTGATATTGTCACTAATGGTGAGTAAGAGAATTTTCGCAATTCCTAGAGCTGTAGAGCTTGTATCTTTAGAATTAGAATACATACATGCTATTACTCATCCTATTTTATAGTTTTGTTTGCATGACGTTATCACCTATATAAGACAGTAAAAATGCCAAATAGCATGGATCATATAATCACACCACTATTTTTTATGGATACATATCTGGTAAAACATTCTTTCTTGTTTGCATAATCAATATGTTCCTGTAGAAAATGCTAAATTTGTTAGACAAAAAATCAAAACTGAAAATTGGTTAAATTTTGACATGACCTTATTAAACCAGGACACCTTATAACTTTTGAAAATTTCAATAATCTATAATTATAAAATTCATACTTTATAATAGAAATTATATTGTATGAGATAAATAACTCAATAAACATTCTAATGAAAAGTATTTTTATACTAAGGACAATGTCCAAATACCAGCTATCACTTTTGCTTTTTATCTGGATCCTACAATTTTTAAAATTAGTAAAAGAAAAAGTGACAGTAAGGTACATTTTCATGTTTTGCACCTGTGTATAGGGCAAAAATCAGTTCAAAAATCGTATTCAATTTATAGAATGCAAAATTCAGAACGTTTCCAAAACTTGAGTTTTGAGAAAGGGGTCTAAATACCAGCTACCCAAGCTTCTTCCAAAATAATCACACATATACTGCTAATTATAATTATTTAGCAATAAAAAATGACAGGTGTTTAGATTAAGACGTGTATGCTATTCAGAGGTATAAGTTTTCAAATATATAAATTTTAGGAATTGAAAATTTGTCCACTATATAGAGATATCTGCCTTTCAGGAGAATAACTTTCATGGAGGTCTTATTCTAAATAGAATTTAAACCAGAAAAAATATTTCGGCTATTCTTTCTAAATTCAGACCAACCTGAACCGCTAAAGTCATAAGACAACTTGAACCCGGAACAGTAAAATTCAACTTTATCCTCAGAAAATGTAAAACTAATCCAATTTGAACCTGACACACAAGATAAAATCTATATCCAAGTCGACCCCGTGCTAATCCTATGGGGGTATTATTATAAAAATCGTGCTCAAATTTTAATATTTTCATATATTTTTTAGACAAGATGAGGACGATCTACAAACGGGTTAGTTTTTTTTTTCACTTTTGGATTCTGATCTATTTTTTTTAAATTAGTTTAACTTTCGGAACTTGTCGAAACCGGTTTTAAATCGAAACTATTATAATATATAAAAAATATAATCAAAATCAAAAATTAAAAACCAACCCGGTTGTTTATCATCCTCAGCTATCCTATGCAAGAAATATATACAAAAATATAAAAATTTAGCGAAATATTTGAAAATAATGCCCCCATAGACTTAGCATTATCATCTGAGTCTTTGAGCGTGTCGAGTGACCTATTAAACAAAATATAGTTAGATACTCAGAAGAGAGGTTGTAACGGACTCGTAAGAAAGTACATCCTTTCGCAAGCGTACTTTATTTTGTAAGTGACACATGGGAAAGGGATCCAACCCAGCTTAAAGTCTACTAAATGGCCACATGAAGATAAAGAGGATATGGAAGAGAAATTAAATTTCTATCTCTTTAATTTTTAACAATCAGTTAAAATGTTTTTAGTGTTTCTTTTACGAGTAACATTGAAATTTGATTGCTTGAGAACTGTTTTAAAAGCAAAAGTATATGTACGGGGTTTTTTAATTTTCTTTTATAATTCTTCCCAACAACAGCTTCAAATTTGAGTAAAATTTCTTAATTTGGTGTCAATTCTGTTTTCACAGGCTAAACACAATATAGCAATAATATTATGTAAAACAATCGAATACCATTGGTTAAGGAAAAAGAAAACAAACATATTATTTCTGATAGAAGTAAATTGTAAAATATCCAGATTTTTTGGAGGTATATAACTCAGTAAATTTCGGTGTTTTTAATTTCCATCCTGTATCCTTAAAATTAGGTAAAGTAAACAAAATTCATATTAAAAAAGTCCTTCCGGCAATGCCGGGAGGAAAAGATAGCTTTCATATACTTATATATTTATTTATTTATTTTAAGGTAAGTTACATTGTTCAAAAATACTAAGCTCAAATTAGGGGAAATAATCTTATAAAATTAGTGATTTTATAAGATTGAATATTAGTTTTTGTAAAGATTGAATATTAATAGGAATTTTTAGAAATTAGCCATCTTTTATTCAACCTGGTTTTTGTTTTAAGCAATTTAGAGAGTCACCAGATTCCACGATATCATAAAGTGTATGCCATTTTAAAGCAACATTGTGGATCGTTCAGATCAAACCGTTTCAAAATGTCAGCCATAAGAAAAATTCAAAGTGCTATAACTCAATCATTTTTTAAGATATAGACAAAATAAAAAGTGTTCTGGAATCGTCGTTTTAAGTTTTAACACGTAAAAGAAAAATATGTTTCAACTTTTAATTTTTTCGCATTTAATTTTAAATTTTAAATTTTTTAAAAAATTTAAAATGGTTACCATTTTGAACCAAAATGGTGGATGATGCTGGCCAACGTACTCGGTCGAGACATTTGTATGTACTATGTACATACAAAGTTTCATTGAAATCGGTTCATAATTACGCGTGTTATCACGTGACAAAATCAGATCGTTTCAAAATGTCAGCCATAAGAAAAATTCAAAGTGCTATAACTCAATCATTTTGTAAGATATAGACAAAATAAAAAGTGTTCTGGAATCGTTGTTTTAAGTTCTAACACGTAAAAGAAAAATATTTTTCAAATTTTGATTTTTTCGCATTTAATTTTAAATTTTTAAATTTTTAAAAAATTTAAAATGGTTACCATTTTGAAACAAAACGGCGGATGATGCTGGCCAACGAACTCGGTCGAGACATTTGTATGTACTATATACATACCAAGTTTCATTGAAATCGGTTCATAAATACGCGTGTTATTACGTGACAAAAATCAGATCGTTTCAAAATGTCAGCCATAAGAAAAATTCAAAGTGCTATAACTCAATCATTTTTTAAGATATTGACAAAATAAAAAGTGTTCTGGAATCTTTGTTTTAAGTTCTAACACGTAAAAGAAAAATATTTTTCAAATTTTAATTTTTTCGCATTTAATTTTAAATTTTAAATTTTTTTAAAAATTTAAAATCGCCGCCATTTTGAAACAAAATGGCGGATGATGCTGGCCAACGAACTCGGTCGAGAAATTTGTATGTACTATGTACATACCAAGTTTCATTCAAATCGGTTCATAAATACGTTAGTTATCGCATGACAAAAATCAGATATATATATATATATATATATATGGTTATATATATATATATATATATATATGTCAACATTTGAACGGAGGGTGGTTTTGGAGTCTGGGGGTCATGATCGGTGAAAATATACCAAAATTTTCCGGAAGTGCTTTCCTCCGGACGGCTGCAATAGGTAGCTTTTTACTTTTTGTAATGAAAGCTACCTAAAAAGAAACACGCAAATAGTTAGTAGATAAAATAAAACCATAATTATTTTCAATTAAGGGTAAATTCGTATAGCTTGGAAAATATCAAGATTGATACGGAAAAGCACTAAATATTTGAAATTAATTTTTGTTTGCAATAATTTGGAATTTTCATCAGAGATCACCTAAATTCAGTTAAACACATACCTAACTGATAATGAAATTCTGTTATAGACATACCTAACTGATAATAAAATTTTAAAGGTCAATTTCATAGTCAAAGGCCTAGAAATAAAAAATCGGAATATTAAGGTTTCATATAATATTAACATCATGGGAATATTATATATAAGTATTTAATATTATTTATAAGTATTATTTTTTCGTTATATCGAGGTTTTTGCATACAGTTTAATAAATAAAAAAACATAAAAGAAAGAAAATTTGAGATATTTCCGACTAAGTACAAATTTATCTAGGTTTTCTTCTAAATAATAAAATATGCTTTAAAAAAAATACTAACCGACTTCAAAAAAAGAATCAAACTTGGTGACAACTTGACAATAGAATGAATTACTCATATGAATGCATAGTTTTTATATGCGTGATTTGAAAACAGTTGCAACAATGAAAGAATTATTGCGATAAATCATTATCTTTTTTTATTAAAATCATAAGAATATTTAAAACTATGCATTCATATGCGTTAACGCCAAACAGCTAGAAAAAATTAGCGTAAATCTGCTTTCGCTAACTTCGCAAAATCTACCTAGACCCCGACCTTTATTTAGTATAGATTTCGTACTTTGAAGAAAAACGATTTCGTATCTGTGTAATAGTTTCTTCTGGTAGCATCACGTTTTTTTATTTTTTTTGTTTGTTGTTAAGTCTATTTTCCATGTTTATTTACTTTATTTTAATACTCTCATCTTTAATTTTCGTGACATGTTTTGTATACGATGTAACGTGAAACGAAATTGTATTTTTTAATGTTTGAATATAATTTATTGAAAAGAATGAATGCTTTTAATTGGACGATTGCATCAAAAATAATCTGAATTTTGAAAGTTTTTATTTTATAAGAGTTCTAATCATCAGAATTTGATTAAATTAAAATGGGACCACAGAGGTATTATATACTTTCAAACAAAAGAAAAAGAACTATCAAAATCGGTTCATATTTAAGGAAGCTATGAAGGAACAAGAAATACATACAGGTCGAAATCATAACCTACTCCTTGAAGTCGATTAAAAAATACAATAAAAATTAATTTTCTCCAATCTTTATGTACATATATATATATATATATATATATATATATTTTTGATTGACCGTACAGTTTCCCAATAGGACGGGAATTTTCCCAACTGATTTTTTTTTTTCATTTTTCCAACTTGTAAGTCTTTATAGGGAAACACCATTTTTTTTCCACTAAATGCATATTTTCCCGATCCTACGTGGATTTTTTCGATTGATTTTTTGGTTATTCCAATTTGTTAGTCTTTATAGGTAAATACCATTTTTAAGACTGATTTTTTCGCTTTTTCAATTTGTAAGTTTTTATAAGTAAACGCCTTTTTTTTCCGATTATGTGTAGTGTTTCCTGATCGAACGGGAAAATTTTCGACCAGTTTTCGCGAGGGCGTCGGGGTGTCACACCACCTCCGTACTCCCACCCGCCAGAATTTACCGCCTTGTTTGCATATCAAAACTAAACAAATTTTTTTTCAGTAGTAAGGCCTAAATTGGAGCCATTAATACATTCTACTCCCTTCAATTAGCCTTAATTTGCATAAGAATCGTACGATTAATATACAAATAATTAATCATTTTAAGACAAAATAATTTTAGGGGTTGTGTCTTTAATGAAGTTCAGTACTTGAAGATATTTCTAGTGCATCCAACTGTACTGAAAAATATTTTGTACTCTGTATTTTAGACTACGTCACTTACCTAAGTGACTTTGTTATTTATAGATCGTCTAAGATATACTTAAGACTAAGTCTTGTTAGCGGTGCCAAATATAATAAAACATACGAAAACAAAACACAAAAATGTGCCACTCAATAATCACAATAACTTGTTCAGTACTGTAAATGTGATTTCCACTGCACATTCTTTTCTTTTAAATTTTATTAAGAATATATTTAGAGAATCTCTGAAATGTTCTAAATTTGTTGTGGTCATGATACCTTAAAAGATTATACAATTTGCACATAACTAGTATTCTTTTATAAAAGTATATAAGTAAATTTTTATAAGAACAAATGAAACTTTGCTACGGTTATTTCTAAATTGTAGATAGTTAAATTTAATGCTACTAATAAAAAGATCTCAAGCAACTTCTAAAATAACTGTGTGTAGCTAATTAAAATATCTTCTACTCTAAATTTATGAACCCACGAAAATTAAAAATATTATGATATAGAAAAGTGACTTCATCAGAAACTGCAATTATATAAAAAGAGTAATGAATATATTTCCTAATTATTGCGAAACTTCCGATGAATAACATTTATTTTTAAAATATTCTCTATCGATACTCCTCTACGCTAAGCTAAATGTGAATGAATGAAAATTTAGGTAATAAGGAAACTTCATAAACATGTTTTAATTTTATGGCTTAATGTAATATTTAACTTTCAAGGAAATTAATTTTTGTTTGCTTAATACATTACAAAAATCTAATAATATTTTTTATGTGTAATTTTACTTAAAATTATTTTACAGTTTTTTTAAACATAAATAAATTTTTATTATCTTACAGATAAAAAGGATACAGAATAATTAATTTCTCAATCAGTGACATATCACATAAAGTGATGGTCACTCTTTGTATCAACTAGTAAAAAACTAGATTAAATTTACTTTGCTTTGAAGAATGCATAATTATTTTTACCTAATGATTAAAAATTATCTTTATATACAATAGTTAATACTAATGTGTAAATTATTAAATTTTCGGAAAACATTTCATTACATTGTGTTTTTTTCAATGTTCCGGAGAAAAAGAAAGAAAGAAATAAAAACAGTCGAATATACACATATGTTTGTACAAACGCATTTCTTAAGTATTGATATATTGATATATAAACTCGTTATACTGATATTTAGACTCAGAATTATCCTTTCATATTTTCTTTACATATTTTTAGGTTACTTAATGCACAAATATAGCAGTTATCCTGCTGTCCCACATACTTCCTACAACTCATTCGTCTGTAGACCTCATTTTCAGTATTGTAATATATATTGTCAATAATAAAAAAAATCTTGATACTTAAGCGATATTCTCAATGTTCGAATGTTTTATTTTATATTTTCCAGTTTAAAATTGCAGAGGCAGATTAAGAGTTTCTACCGCGCTTTGGATACGTGGAGTGGTTGCCCTAGCTTCTTAACATGATTTAGAGTTCTCCCTTTATTACTTTCTTCTATCTACAATAGAAAAAAGTATTGTAATTCTTTTCCTTTAAATCGAATTTTTTTGGACATCAAATTTTTGACGGATTTACACGCTTTAGAATTCAGAGATTTAAAAAAAAAAAAAAAAAATTCATCAATTGAGAATATTGATTTCTAATTTAAGTAATTGTGAATATTGCTAAAATGTTGCTATGCGTGTCATACCATATAAAAATATTGTAACAAACTGTAAATTCTGCACAAATAGTTATATTTAAACTGCATTGTAAACTCAATATTTAAAGAATTTTAAAATAATCTATATTTAAAATTTATCAATCTGAATAATATATTCATATATTGTGTTTCTATCTAAAAAATAATATTATGCATTATGCATTATTATAGAACTATTTTCTCATAAAAGATAATATTGCAATTGCTTTGTGCGAATTTCCGATTATAGAATAAGAAAAATGTTGAGCAAAAAACATCAAGATAATTTGAGAAATGATGATTTACTTCGTCTGCCTAACTCCCATTTTACAATAAGTAATTCTTGTGGAATGTAAAAACAACTTCACAATTTTTTTTCTGTAGATTTATGGATATATTATTTTTGAAAAAGTAATTTCAGAAGGTTAAACGATGTTTATTATACCGCGAAACAACTACAAGAAATATTTTAAAAGAAACAACCGGTAATTAATCAAAACAAATTAACTTTTGAAAAATTGTTCGAAACCAGGATAAATAAAAATCTAATTAAATGTAAAGCTATTATTTTATCATTTTTGTGTTTGAAAAATATATTTATTTTCTATTTTTGGTATAGTGGTTTAAAAAGCCTTTCGAATTAAGTTATTATAATGCGATATTTTTGTACATTTTGTTGAATATACAGGGAGTATCTAAACTACTGGGTAAAACTTTAAGGGGTGATAGTACACATCAAGACAAATAATATTAAATGGCAAACTAAGGGTCCTAAACGTCTTTCGAAGGAGATAGGCGCCATCAAAGTTTAGGGTCCAAAATTTGAAATGATTATAAAAAACGGCAAAATTGGTCGATTCGTTTGCGGTTTTCATGAAAAATATTCTTTATGTCAGTATTGTCTTGAAAATAAATTATAAAGATAAATTTCAAAAAATGCCGATAGAGGGAGCTTTACACTTTGGTGTAACGAATAACTATTTTTTACCATATTTTTTGCATCTCATTAATTTTTTTAGAAGTTTAGACATAAACTTAAATTTTGAGCTCAAAATCTGTGGTTAAGTTACGCAAACTGAACTGTGTTCAATGGGAGTGGGTAGGTTCAAATTTCAAATGATTATAAAAAACAGAATAATTGGTTAATTGAGTTGCGGTTTTCACTAAAACTATTCTTTATGTCAGTATTGTGTTAAAAATAAATTATAAACATAAATTTAAATAAATGTCGATAGAGGGCGCTTTTGACTTTGGAGTAATGTACAATTATTTTAACCGTTAATTTTTGCATCTCATTAATTTTTTTTTAAGCTTAGACATAAACTTAAATTTTCTGCTGAAAATCTGAATCGTTGAGAGTTGATAAGTAGCGCTAACTGAACTGTGTTTAATGAAGGTGAGAATAAGGTTCAAATTTCAAATGATTATACAAAACGGAAAAATTGGTCGATTCGTTTGAAGTTTTCTCTTAAAACCATTCTTTATGTCAGTATTTCCTTGAAAATAACTTTTAAAGCTAAATATCAAAAAATTCCGTTAAAGGGGGCCTTAAACTTTCGAGTAAATAACAACTATTTTTAACCGTTATTTTTTGCATCTCATTAAATATTTTTAGAAGCATAGACATTTTCTAACTGTTTTTTTTCTTTAATTAAATGCTTGCAAAAGCTTAGACTTAAATTTTGAGCTCAAATTCTGAATTGTTGGGAGGGGTTAAGAAGCGTAACTTAAATGTGTTCAGGAGTTGAAATGTTACCCTGCCCACCCTACGAACACAGTTCAATTTTTCGCTACTTAATTACTCATAACGATTGAGATTTTGAGCTCAACATCTAAGTCTAAGCTTTTAAAACATTTATTTAGATAAAAAAAAATAACGGTTAAAATAGTTGTTGGTTACTCTAAAGTTTAAGGCGCCCTCTAACGGAATTTTCTGAAATTTATCTTTAAAATTTATTTCCAAGGAAATACTGACATAAAGAATGGTTTTAGAGAAAACCGCAAACGAATCGACCAATTTTTCCGTTTTTTATTATCATTTGAAACTTGAACCTCCCTACCCCTATTGAACATTCAGTTTGCGCTACTTAACCACGCTCAACGATTCAGATTTTCAGCTCAAAATTTAAGTTTATATCTATGCTTCTAAAAATATTTAATGAGATGCAAAAAATAACGATTAAAAATAGTTGATAGTTACTCCAAAGTCTAAAGTGCCCTCTATCGACATTTTTTGAAATTTATGTGTATAATTTATTTTCAAGACAATACTGACATAAAGAATGATTTAAGTGAAAACCGCAAATCAATGGACCAATTTTTCTGTTTTTTATAATCATTTGAAATTTGAACCTACCCACTCCCATTGAACACAGTTCAGTTTGCGCTATTTAACCACAGATTTTGAGCTCAAAATTTAAGTTTATATCTAAACTTCTAAAAAAATTTAATCATATGCCAAAAATAACGGTAAAAAATAATTGTTCGTTACTCAAAAGTGTAAAGCGCCCTCTATCGGCATTTTCTGAAATTTATCTTTATATTTTATTTTCATGGCAATACTGACATAAAGAAAAGTTTTCGTGAAAACCGCAAACGAATCGACCAAATTTTCCGTTTTTTATAATGATTTCAAATTTTGGACCCTAAACTTTGATAGCGCTTATCTCCTTCGGCAGATATTTGGGACCTTTAGTTTCCCATTTAATATTATTTGTTTTGATCTGTACTATTAAACCTTAAAGTTTTGCCCAGTATTTTACATACACCTTGTATACAGGGTGTCCCAAAATGTCGTTTACAAACTTAACATGCTGGTCTGTCATATCATGATGAACGATATTAAATAGGAAACTAAGGGTCCCAAACGGCTTCCAAAGGAGATATGCGACATTAAAGTTTTGGGTCCAAAAATTCAAATGATTATAAAAAACAGAAAAATTGGTCGATTCGTTTGCGGTTTTCACTAAAACTATTCTTTATATCAGTATTTTCTTGAAAAGAAACTATAAAGATAAATTTCAAAAAATGTCGATGGAGGGCGCTTTAGACTTTGGAGTAACGATAAACTAGTTTTTACCATTATTTTTTGCATCTCATTAAACTTTTTTAGAAGCTTATACATAAACTTAAATTTTGAGCTCAAAATCTAAATCGTTGGAAGTGATTAAGTAGCGCAAACTGAATTGCGGGGGGATGTTCAAATTTCAAATGATTATAAAAAACGGAAAAATTGGTCAATTGATTTGCGATTTTCACTAAAATTATTCTTTATATCATTATTATCTTGAAAATAATTTATAAAAATAAAATTCAAAAAATGCCGATAGAGCGCGCTTTAGACTTTGGAGTAACGTACAACTATTTTTTTCCGTTATTTCTTGCATCTCATAAAATTTTTTTAGAAGCTTAGACATAAACTTAAATTTTGAGATAAAAATCAGAATCGTTGGGAGTGGTTAAGTAGCGCAAACTGAACTGTGTTCAATGGGGGTGGGGAGGTTCAAATTTCAAATGATTTAAAAAAAAAAAAAAAAAACAGAAAAATTGATTGGTTTTCGCTAAAACTATTCTTTATATCAATATTTTCTTGAAAATAAATTTTACAGATATCTTTTAAAAAATTCCGTCAGAGGGCGCCTTAAACTTTACAGTAACCAACAACTATTTTTAACCGTTATTTTTTGTATCTAATAAAATGCTTGTAAAAGTTCAAACTTGAGTTTTGTGCTCAAAATCTGCATCGTTGTGAGTAATTAAGCGGCCAAAAATTGAACTGCGTTCGAGGGGTGGGGAAGGTAACATTTCAACTCCTGAACACAGTTCAGTTTGCGCTTCTTAACCCTTCCTATCGATTTAGATTTTGAGCAAAAAATTTAAGTCTAAACTTTTGCAAGCATTTAATTAGATAAAAAAAAGGTTAAAATTAATTGTTGGTTATTCTAAAATTAAAAGTGCCCACTAACGGATTTTTTTACTTTATCTTTAAAATTTATTTTCAAGGAAATATTGACATAAAGAATAATTTTAGCGAAAACCGACCAATTTTTCCGGTTTTTATAATCATTTGAAATTTGAACATCCCCACCCCCATTGAACACAGTTCAATTTGCGCTACTTTACCACTCCCAACGATTCAGATTTTCATCTCAAAATTTAAGTTTATGTCTAAGCTTCTAAAAAAAATTTATGAGATGCAAAAAATAACGGAAAAAAATAGTTGTACCTTACTCCAAAGTCTAAAGATCCCTGTATCGGCATTTTTTGAATTTTACCTTTATAAATTATTTTCAAGATAATACTGACATGAAGAATAATTTTAGTGAAAATCGGAAATCAATTGACCAATTTTTCCGTTTTTTATAATCATTTGAAATTTGAACCTCCTTCCCCGCAATTCAGTTTGCGCTACTTAATCACTTCCAACGATTTAGATTTTGATGTCAAAATTTAAGTTTATGCCTAAGCTTCTAAAAAAATTTAATGAGATGCAAAAAATAATGGTAAAACTAGTTTTTCGTTACTCCAAAGTCTAAAGCGCCCTCTATCGACATTTCTTAAAATTTATCTTTATAGTTTATTTTCAAGAAAATGCTGATATAAAGAATAGTTTTAGTGAAAACCGCAAAGGAATCGACCAATTCTTTCTGTTTTTTATAATCATTTGAATTTTTGTACTCTAAACTTTAATGGCGCATATCTCCTTTGGAAGACGTTTAGGACCCTTAGTTTCCTATTTAATATTGTTCATCATGATGTGACAGACCAGCATGTTAAGTTTGTAAACGATCTTCTGGGACACCCTGTATAATGATTTAATATAGCAGTACCCGATCTGTTTGTCGCGACCTATTGGTGGGTCGCAGAACCTTCGAAGTTTGCCAAGAAATTTGTTCTTTTATTTCATCTGTTTTAAAAAAATAAATGTAACAAATACACAATTTTACAACCGCAATAGTCATGAATGCTATTAGTTTAAACTTAAATATCTTGAGAAGACAGCGTTTTCTTAAATAGTCAGTCGCTATTAGATTACTGACACAGGTGAGTGATACCACAATCGTTATAGCAAATGTGAAAAAAATCCTAATTTTTCTTCTGATTGCACATAGGGGAAAGAATATCGAGAACTATTAAAATTACATTTTAGGGCCTGGATGGGGTTAAACATGACCATATGCGTATGAACTTTTTTTTTTTTTTTTTTTGAAAAACTATTACAGAAAAAGTCTGTGTCTCGAAAGGGACTTACGGTTAAAAATTAGTAAATTAACGCTGATATACCCTCACTTTGAAATCCTCAGTGGTAAATACTTGTGTAAGAGATCTCACTGATTGTACTGTTGCGTTTTAACAATAATTAAATGTATTTTTCATTATATTTCTTGTTTGAAATATTTTTCAACTTAGGAACAACAGAACTACCAATCCTTGATTGGTTGGTAGTACATCCTTCGTAAAAAATTTTGCCCTTTCATAGGATATGATGACCGATAACTTATAGATGTCATACACAATTTCCATAGTGATATTAAGTAAATTTCATAATAGGTGGGTCGCAAAAATGTTATAAGTTAAAAACAGGTCGCGTATCAATCAAGATAGAGAACCGCTGATCTGCTTTGCAAAACAAATTTACTTTATCTAAAATATCGTATTCATAAAAGAGGAGAATTATACGAAATCTATTCTTTAAAAGGAGGTGGGCTAATAAGGGCCATTTTTCGCCCATCAGCACCTAGACATGATATACATTTTTTTCATTAGTATACTTCATAACAGGTAAGAAAATAATAATATCTTGAATGAAAGTTTAATAATTAATGGAAAAATGAAATGTAGATTTAAGTAAATATTATATTGGGTTGCGGAAAAAGTAAATTCGTTTTTTCCCAATAGAAAGCTTTAAAGTCCCATATCTCGAGTAATACTTACTCAATTAAGTCATACTATACAGCGTTTGAAAGATAACAGATTCTAAAAAATTCTAGATATAAAGGTAGCGTCATTTGTTTAACCAGTCAAAAGTTATTGGGTTTTAAAAATAGAGATTTCAGAAGATCATTTTCGTCACATTTTAGTTTTTTACTTCCAAAAAGGAAAAAATTGGCGCAGGCTCATCGAAACTTGTGTGGAATTTATGGTGATCAGTGCTTAAGTAAACGCCAAAGTCAGAATCGGTTTCCTATTTTTCCTTCCGAAAATTTCGATGTTAAAAATGAACCTTTCCCTGGCCGGCCAATCCTTGAAAAATTCGATGAAATTTTAAAAAACAATCCCTGTAGACTGACTTATTTCTTCCCACGACATTGCTACGGAACTAAACATTAACCATAAACCACTTTTGAACCATTTACATAAAATTGGATACTAAAAGAAACTCGACACTTAGGTTCCCCATAAACTTACTGTGAAAATTTTAATGGATAGAGTTTTCATTTGTGAATTGCTACTGAGACGGTTTGAAATCGAGCCATTTTTGAAACAAATCATTACGGGTGATGAAAAGGGAATCACATATACCAACAATGTGCTAAAAAGATCGTGATCGAAGCTTCACAAATGGTGGCAAAGCCCGGATTGATGCCTACGAAAGTGATTCTGAGTGTTTGGTGGGATTGGAAAGGAATTCCATCATGAGCTGCTCAAACCTGACCAAACCATCAATTCAACTATATTCTGTAAACAACTAATGCGATTGAAGCAGGCAATTAAAAAACCCGGTCAAAATTGATCGAAAGGAAAGGCGCTTTCTTCCATCACGACAACGCTAAACCACACGCATCTTTAGCCACTCGGCAAAAACTGAAAGAGCTTTGTTGGGAAGTTTTGATGAACCCATCATATAGTCCGGACCTGGATCCGACGGATTACCATTTGTTCCGCCCTATACGGTACTCTCTTGAAGGTGTTATGCTGGTTTCAAAAAAGGCTTGTGAAAATCACCTTATTCAGTTTTTTACCCAGAACTCTCAGAAATTCTACAGTGACGGAATTATTGTTTTACCAGAAATATAACAAAAGGTATTGAACAAAATAGAACATAAATTTTGATTAGTTTTGTTTTATTTATATAAATAAATTCACTTTGAAAAACACGAAAAAAAGCGAACTTACTTTTCCCCCAACCCAATATGTATTAATAAACATAAACACTATAGTCATTAGTTTTAATCCATATAAACAATAGTACATACAACAATAAGTGTAATTTAAGATGAATGGAGCTTATTAAGATTGTTATTTCACTATATGAAATATCGGAATTAATCAATAACAATAATAATAATAATAATAATCATACTGTTTCACAGCTTTTGAACAATGTGTTTTAGATTATTTCCCTTATTGATTGCTTCACCAGAATCACTAATGGACCATCCAGCGGCCGCGTCTTGTATATTATATGAACATATTCAATATTTGGTTTTTTAATTTGGATTTAGCTATGGCACATTACAGTAGTACTGTAAGCCAGAAACCATAATATGAAAACAATATGCATCCCGCACTCTACGACACTTTCACGTACTTTACACTGACAGTACCATTATGTTATGATGTTTCGCTGTCTTTCGATCCAAATATTTTAGAAATTGTGCGCTGAAAATGCAAATTTTGGTTGCGAAAGGTGTCCCTTAGCATCCTATGTGGAAAACTGTTGCTTCTTACTTAAGAATCTTGGAATTTCATGTTCAATATCCATTTCGTGGGGAAGTTCCAAACAATCCCGGTAAAATATATCAACGCTCTGAACATTATTTGGCTTCTGATCCACTCTTTGATATTATATGAATATTTTTTAATGTGTTTGTAAGTATGTTAGCGTAATTGTACATTGTTTCCGCGAAGTAAGGAACGAAGACATCCAAAATGTAATTCGAAGTAATGACGAATATCATATGCTTAACGAAAGGTCTTCCTTTGTATCGCCAGAAGGAATGTCTCTGAAAGAAATAGTTCACACTCTTCTAGATATAAATGTATGTGCTATCGAAAACAATCATCACAGTACCATTGTCGTCATCCAGAAGAAAAAATCTTTCTGCTGAATACCTCGTATATTCTTGAATAACTTGTGTTCGAGTGATATGTTGCATTCTACGGTGTAATGGAACAACGTTCTCAATCATAATCTGGTTTTTATATTTTACAGAAGATATTTTTATTTTTCTTATATTGAATAATGTAGACAGAACAACACGATGGAGACCAGTTCTAAGTTTTACAATTAACACTGCAAAGCAATTACGAGATGACCTCTTTTTTGAGGAACGTATTTTGGACTTTACAAGTATAAAGAGACAGTTAAAATCACACATAAATATACCCATGAAAATATAATAATAGATTTCGGAAAAGTGTCCCAGTGTATCAAAATCGAGGCATTCTTTGCTACATTTCCGATATTGTTTTAAATATTTTCATGCATTGTATTTCATACATCGATGTATTCTCACTTACAGGACTTTAATATTGCAGAGTCAATTTACCGATCAAATAATATAAGTTTTACAGAATCGTTTTCGAGAAGAAATATAGATTCTAGTTTCTATAAAGGCTTGAGTTTCAATAGCTTTTGCTATAATAACGAGGCGGTTCTTACCTTTACATATCATACAACAAGTGTTAGAGTTATGAAAATGGGATAGTGATTTTAAATGTATATTAGGTTTCTTATTTGTGGTCTCATCGACAGTAATCATTGAAGCATAATCTCTTATTATTACATCAGAAAAATAAACAGAAGTATTTAGAGCCTGATGAGCACGAAATACATATTATTTGTATTTAGACCACTACTTAAAATCATTCTGTAAATCTCAGTTTTTCGAATATCTAAGTATCTATATAACTTTTCTGTTAGAACAGATACGAAAAGTGTTCTGCTAGACTGTACAACAATGACCATTGACATCTAAGCATTATTTATTTGTAATTTCTTTAATAAATATTTAGAAAAACAATTTTAGAAAACACTATTGACGTCTGAACAACGTTAATACTTTTTAATTACGGTAAAAGAAGTCTGAACGCGCTCCGATAGTAGTGCATTTGATTCTCTCACATGATATTTTTTTTCTTTAATAGGTAGAAGCGCACACTGAACCCAAGTAAAATAATGCTCATATAGAAGCTTATAAAAAGTAGAATCATTGCATGTCAAAATTAATTGGGTTAATCGAGCGCTTCTTAATAAAAAATTAATTCGAAGACACAAAAAACGTCAAAAATGCAGAAAAAAAAAACACTCTACTTTCGGGCTGTAATTTTAATGAGTAACTATTTTATTTATCACGTAAAACTTATATTAAACAAAAATATATATCTTTATCTTTATAAAGCCGCAGAACAATCATCTGAATTCGAAACTTTTTTCCGGGTATATGATGGGGAAAATAGCAGTTATTAACCCACCTCCTTTTGCTTTATAATTTAGAATTTTCAAATACTTTTCATGATGTTTGAAAAGAGTTTTTGTTCCATTTGCTCAAAATATACACAAATGTTACATTTTTTTTCTTTCGGTTAGAAAGAAAAGAGGTATCATCTTGGTCTTTTTGAATAATATTTGTTGGCATTTCACTTATGTACCCAAAGGAGGTGGGCTGATAAGGGCTATTTTTTGCCCATCATATACCCGAAAAAAAAGTTTCGAATTCCAATAATTATTCAGTGGCTTTGCATAATTAAAGATATGTATTTTTGTTTAGTATAAGCTTTACATGATAAAAAAAATGTTAAGTCATAGAAATTATAGTCCCAAAATAGAGTGTTTTGGCCTTTGTTCTAAATTTTTTACGTTTTGTGTGATTTTCGGTTATTTTTATTATTTTTTTTTAAGAAAAGCTCGATGAACCCAATGAATTTTGGCATGCAATGATACTACTCTAATAAGCTTTCATAGGAGCATTATTTTATTTGGGTTCAATGTGCGCTTCTACCTTTTAACCCATTAACGCCCGAATTATTTTCTTCGCTAAAATTTAAATTTTGTATTTGCCACCACTTTTAAAATCAAATTAACTTTTATCTAATTTTATCGAGGATTTTGCCTCGTGAAAGAAGGTATATATTTATATTCCTCTTTACTGGTGGGAAAACCGCTTTCTAGCCCTTTTTGAAACCGTCCTTGTTTTTGAACACCATTAAAAAAATACATTACAGTAAAGCATCGTTTATACGACGATCACTTATACGACGTTTACATTTATACGACGTTTTAATGTGGTCCCTATTCATTCCTATTCATTTTAATGTAAAAATATATCTTTTATACGACGCCCAAAATCGTTTATACGTCGATTTTTCGATTTTGTATAGGTTTATTTTTGTTAATTTTTCTTGTGTATTTTACGAATGAGCGGAAGTTGGCAGATATGAATGACACCAAAGGGCGTGTTTAAATGCACTCCACATTATAAAAATGTGAGCTGGTATTCGATTAGTCTAAAATATCAGCTTACGTGTAACAAATTACACTGGTAGGGGTCATTCTTTTTTCGGGGATTGTCAGCTTTCCCGACTTGTTTTAAGTTGCAAACAGACTATCCTTATAACTGTTTTCAGCATTGGCGACTTTTAGTTGGCACGCGGGGTTTTTTATCTTTAACTTTAAATGGAAAAGAAATGATATACTGTAAATGAGGAACCTTTCGGTGAAACATAAATAAAGGTACGCATATTTAAACTGCTTACTAATCCCCCCTTCCCCGTTTTTAGGATTCTTTGTTTATTTTGGTTTGTTTAATTTAAAAATTCATGCAAATCATCTCGTTAAACACTAAAATTAAGTGAAAACAAAATTAATTCTAGTTTTGGAAGTGAAAATCGATTATACGTCGTTATCGTTTATACGACGTTTTTTGGTAGACCTTTCGGCGTCGTATAAACGATGCTCCACTGTATATATATATAAACAGTAAAAATGTTTCGTTTTTGCTTAAAAATTAAAGAACAAAACAATACACAAGTTTCTAGTAGAAAAAATGAAAAAATTAAAAAATCAATTGTTGTTTTTTTTTAACGTTAAATTTGAAAAGTGTTCCGATTCACCCCATTTTACGGTACCAAATATTTCTGAAAGTGCTTTCTTCCGGATAGCTGCAGTATGTAGCTTTTAACTTTTTGTGATGAAAGCTGCCTAAAGTGAAGATTTATAAGTTTAAATCACCTTTTTGCGATTTATGTGGTCATAAACAAAGGGATGTTGACATCGCAAATAATGTTGATATTAAATCGCATCATTTAAATGTCGACACAGGGATTTTCTCATAGATCGAATAAAGTATGTATCCCATAAAAATATCTATATTTTAATGGGAATGGGAATATATTTTAATGTGAATATAAATAGATCGGTAAATTACAATTACTGTAGTCTCATTAAAAGAAAAAATATTGGACGGAAACAGTGCATTTATTTGACGTCTTATGGAGGCAGATACCTTAATTAATAATTTAATGCTCCTCGTAGCAATAAATTAACGAGAAATTTAGCCGAAATACCAATTTTCTATTCTTCCACTCAATGTATATGAATTGCTACATAATCACTTAAAACTATTTATTTTCATTTCAATCATCTATATTTGCAAAATCAGCAAATCACAAATTTATGAATATCTCAAATGTATGATTTCAGATAAGTCTCAATCTCGCATTATAGAATTTAGTAAGAGTAAGAAGTCAATAAATTTTGACAATATGAATAAAATTTTGTACATTTAAATTTTTGATTAATTGTTTAATAGTAGATTTATATGATAAGACTTTTTTATATGTTTGATGTATGATGACTTTTTTTATATACTTCATGTATGATGACTTTTTTTATATATTTGATGCATGATGACTTTTTATATGATAAATATTGATTTTTTTTTTGATGAAACACGTTTTACAAATAATTTATTTTTTTAAATTTATTTGTATATAATATTTATTGTTAAATAACACACTATGCAAAAAATTAAATAATAAAATGACAGCTATAATTTATGCCATAGCCTTTAAAAAAATCTCTTATGGCTGAAATATAACAATAAATTTTTACTTATTTGATATCCAAAATCCTCGTACAAATTCGTCAGAAAATTTTATTAAATTTTAATGATAATATAAATTCGCAAACTGGAAAGCTATTGTATTTTATAAATGAAAAAATCAAGCGGAGTGCGGCACAAGCCATTATACTGGGATCCTTAATAGTAGTTTGTACTAATAAACATAGTTAAAACTAAGGACGCTTCACCATAGGGGAGTCGTGACCCACCCCTCAGTTTTCATATTTATAAGAATTTCAGAATTTTACCAGTAGGAAAAAGCCAAAGCTACTGAAAAGCTCAAACATCTATTTTTATTTCATACAGGTTTTGTACAGATTTTAAAAATATTTTCTATTTTTTTTCAGATAAAACATATCATAGAATTTAAGCAACTACATTTTAAATAATTCTGAAATATTGAGTTTTAAGTTCACGATAAACATTGTACAGTAAGTTAGGCTTAACATAACAATGTGCTATTCTTTAGAGAATGTTATGAGTGAAGGTTTATCACAATCATTATGTTAGAGGGTTGAGCAGATGGTCAAAGGTTCCTTAAATACATCCGTATAGAAATATTTTTTATCATACACTGACATAATGAAAAGTTAATGGTTACATATAAAAAGAACACAAATCTATTCTGTGAAGCTGCAATAAAATGGGGTGACAGAAATTCGATCAAGAATTCAAGAAAAGAAAATATTTAAAACTCATAAAAGAAAGAAGTGAAAACTTGTTATAGTTTAATAAACAAAAATAAAATATAAATGGATAAGTTGAGAAGAACTGTTTTTCATTCATATATTACTTATAATCCATATATTACTTACAGTAGGTAAACAGGTACAGTGAAAAAGTCTAGAAAAAAGAAAGAAAAAAAGTTGCAGTCATTAAAGCTATTAAAGACGACTTAAGTGCTCTTGCGATTGCAAAAGGTGATAGCATTGATAAAAACTTTTTGATGAATGTCCGTTCAATAGTACTTGAGATATACCTTTTGGGTAAATCGTGAAAAAAAAAACCAGTAAAGCAGCGCAACCTGTTGAGCGATACACACCAAAAATAATCAGATCCAATTTATATCAAGGTACACTGAATCGAAAGTTTTGTAATATTCCGTGCATTAGTTCTTGAGATAGAGCGCCCACAAAATCTATGTCACATATAGACAAAATCACAGACATATAATTTGTGAAAATATGTTTTTTGGAATCTCTGATCCCTAAAATGTGAAAATCCGTTGAATACCGGAATTCGAAAATTTTCATGAATCCAATTCTTTTTTCTTCTAAAGATAGAAGAAAGCAACAAGTATGAAATCCAAACCTTTTGTTCCAAATCTACTCATTGATATTCACTAAATACTAACTTTTTCCTAAAAGTCAGTGAATAAAAAATAACAATTTGTTGAAAACCCCTATAATTCAGCTATTTTTAGAGATCATCTAAAAATTTAACTCACTCTATCGACAAATATATTTCTGAATTCTTACTATATTTTACGGGCTTTTTGTGAGTTGCTGCATGGAATTGAGTATTAAAACGTGTGTGTATGTGTGGAATACAAAAGAAAAAGAAAAAATAATTTATGGCTAATTAACTATAATAATAACCATAATCATTAAGTATTAATAATAAAGTTAAGCTGAATTACTGGATATTATTTAAATCCTTTATCGTGTCTTTCAGTCATTTTGTAGATTAAAATGTCGGTCCGACATATTTGAGTCACATTATGAGCTTAAAGTTCTTAGTTAAATTCATGTACTAGTATTCTTGTGAATGGATTATAGTATTTGAGTAGAAGAGATAATAGAGGATTTTCAACTACGGTAGCATTTATGAATATTCTTATTGGGAATCTTATAAAGAAAGATTGTAAATGATTTAACGCTCTCAGAAGTAGCAACGATGTTTACAATCCTTCCTTGAAATTATGAAATTTATAATGAAAAATTTACATTACAAAAAAAAAAAAAAAAAAAAACTGCTTTTTTTTTTAGATGTAAAATTGCAGAAATCTGTATGCTTACTAAAATTTTTTCTGTACAAGCTACAAAAGAAAAAAATATGTTAATCTACAAATATAATTTTTTAAAGCTACAGAAATCTGTGTGCTACTTAATCATCCCATCGAGCAATTTCGTCAAATTATATAAAATACAAAACTATTTAACAAATTATATACTAAACAATTTTTATATATAAATAAAGAAAAAACAAATAAAGTAATAAAGTATTAATAAAAATATAAACAAAATGTCGTATAAGAAAATACTTGGTTACATGGCATACACGTGTAATGTGTGTAATATCAAGTAAATGTGATCTTTGCAGTCATCAATTTTTGGCATTTAATCTTATAGTTTAGCGATAGAATATCTGATTGCAGGGATAATTAATTAATAATGAAAGCTGTAGCTTTAAAAAAATATATTAAAATTATAGTTATATAACTAAATTTTTTTCTGTAATCTGCATTGCAATTGCAAAAGAAGTTCTGCACATCCCTGTTTCCTAAAAAAATGCTCTGTAACCTTACCTATATATATATATATATATATATATATATATATGTGGGATATTGAGTGATTAACTTATGATTTAAGAAAAACTAATATTCTTGATAAGATAAAAAAGGTTTAATAGACATAAAATATATACATAGCATTCAAAAATAAAAGTAGAACTGAATAATAATCAGTATAAATAAGCTTCCCTGAGCTTTGCATTAACAGTCCATCCAACTCGGCATCGCTGAAATCTATAGAACACCTCGTTCTTTCCACGCATCACTACACGAGTCTCATTTTGGATATCACGTTCATTAAATCATTGAGTTTATTATCTTTTATTGCTGGATACTTTATTCTTTAATCCCACATTCTCGGTCATCCTGACGTTTCTGACGTCCTCGGCAGCTGTTTATAAAAATTTAGACACAAATTTACACATACAAAACAGGTAAACATAAAACAAAAACATGTCACGTTATGCAGATGCGTTACTCCAGGGCTTCATATATTCTGCAGCAGTTGAGGTCTTGTTGGGACCATCATGGTCTCCAATTTTTTCTACATCATAACGATCATTTGACTTTACTTTTGTAACTTTATAAGGTCCATGGAATTTTTCCTTTAATTTCAGACCTGTGCCGTACTGCGTTCTTTGGATTGCCACGAGATCATTTAATTTATATTTATTGGGCTCTCTCCTCTTCTTGTTAAATTGTTTTCTATTTTCTTCTTGTATTTTCAAAATATTTTTTCTCGCTTCTTCTCTTACATTTTCCCGCTCCATCATCATGTGGTTTATAATATCTTCCTCTAGTATTTCTTTAATCCTAAAGTCATTTTTATTTTTCATTTTTACGCCAATCATCAATTCAAACGGGCTGTTTTTTGTACTTCTTGTAACTGTACTATTGAGAATTCTCTGCACATCTGCCACATATTTATACCATTTTGTGGGCTCATTCCCACATAGCTTTGCTAGTACAGGAATCAGGATGCTATGAATTCTTTCAATCTGTCCGTTTCCCCTGGGCATCCCTGCAGTAATTTTACCGTGTTCTATCCCTTGCTCTTTGCAGTATTCTATAAACTCATCTTACCTGAACGCTGGTCCTCGATCCGTTATTATTTTGCTGGGATTCCCGAACACAGTTTGTTGCAATGATAACTTTTCAATGACTTCCTGAGCTGTCGTGGATTTCACCGGATAAAACCATACGAACTTAGTAAAGGCATCTACAACTGTGAATATATGCTGATATTTCTTGTTTGTTGATGGCAGCGGTCCAATATGATCAATGTGGTATGTGCTTAATGGTATATTCTCTTTTGGTATGGGCGTTAGAAAACCTTCGGCTTTGCCTCGTTTCTTGTTAAATAGAATACATTCGATGCAATTTACTACCACTGTTTCAACTTGTTTTCTCAGGTTAGGGATGAAAAACTCTTTTTTTACTAATTCTTCTGTTTTGACTGCAGCAAAATGCCCTTTATCGTGTGTTTTACGAATAATCTCTCTTTGCATTTCTTCAGGCACTACAAGTAACTCTCTTCCATTATCAAACTTATACAACACGTTATTCTTGATTATATATTCATTTTCTTCACCTTTTTCAACTAAAGATTTTATTGATTTTATGAGCTCATCTTTCTCCTGTGCTATAGCTATTCTAGCTGTCATCTCACTCTGTAATCTTGTAATTACTAAAACAGTATTCCTGCTCAAAGCATTTACATGTTTCATTTTATTCCCTGGTCTATGTGTGATTTCATAATCAAATTCTTCCATGAATAAAGCCCATCTTGCGACTTTTGGAGCCAAATCTTTTTTGTTTAATGTTTTCTGAAATGCTTCACAATCAGTTACTCTCTTGAATTTTGTACCAAGTAAGTAGTTCCTGAATTTTTTAAGAGCTTCAATTATTGCCAATACCTCCAATTCATAACTACAATATTTTTCTTGTTGCGGGGTTGTCTTTTTGCTCATGTATTGTATAGAGTGGAATTTTCCATCATCCGCTTTTTGTAGTAGTACTGCTCCGAAACCATGGCTATTGGCGTCGGTGTGTAATTCTAGTGCTGATCCTTGTTTAAATAAATGCAATACTGGTTTTTGCGATAATATTTCTTTTAATTTTTTAAATGCCTGTATTTGTTCTGTGCCAAATTCAAATGTGACATTTTTACGCAATAAATCAGTCAATGGTTTGGCTATTCAAGCATAGTTCGGAATAAATTTACGAAAATAACCTGTTAATCCTAAATATGATTGCAATTGTTTTATCGTTTTTGGTTGAGGGAAATTCCAAACAGCTGATGTCTTCGATTCAGATGGCTGTATCGTCCCATTTTCAATTATATAACCAAGAAATCCTATTTTTTTCCTTAAAAATTTGCATTTTTTGAAGTTAAACTCTAGCCCATAATCCGCTGCAACTTCAAGTACTTGTTTCAATTTCTCTAAACCTTCTTCTTCAGTTTGTGATGGAATAATAAAATCAGCCATATAAATAACTACTGTGCCGTCACGTAATAACTTTCTAAACACCGTGTTTACATATCTTTGGAACTGGTTTCCTGATGTACATAAACCAAATGGACACTTCAAAAACTCATATTCCCCTTCGTGTGTCACGAACGAGGTGTATTTCCTGCTTTTCTCTTCAATTTCAACATGAAAAAAACCATTCTTTAGATAGAGAGTCGTAAATACTTTTGATCTCTCTAATTTGTCTAAAACATCTTCAATTAAAGGTAATGGGTACCGATCTTTGATTATTTTCTTATTCAGTTTACGGTAATCAATGCATAACCTATACGAGTTGTCTTTCTTTTTAACTAAAACTACCGGTGCAGTGTAATCTGAAAAACTGCGCCTTATAATTCCGTCTTTCAACCATTGCTGAACCTGGTTTTCGATTATTTCTTGCTCTTTAAAAGGAAACCTTCGTGGCCGTTGACAAACAGGAATTTCATCAGATAAAATTATATTCATCCGTAATCCTGTATCTTTTGATATATTTGGCTTGTATCCCTTTAATAATTCATTTATTTGTTTTCTTATATTAAAATTTCTCACGTGATCTAAATCAATTTCATCATCTTCTATGACGCTCGCTAAATTAATTAAGAAATTATCTCCTGCATTATTATCATTTACAATTATAATATTTTCATCACGTGAATTATCTAACGTTGACGTTTTCTTTTCATTATTATTTCTGGCAGCATGATTCAATTTTATGTCAGAATTCTTCTGAATTTCAGTGTAACCTACTTCAATATTGTTGCGTTCGCCAACGATCTTAATTCCGTTCTCGTCTATCGCCAAATTTAATTTGCTAATCACATCATATCCCAATAAAATATCATATGAAAGAGATTCTAACACATACAAATTTGCTTTGATTAGAAAACCATTAATATTAAATTCATATGAAAAGTATCCTTTAGGATAAACAACTACTCTTTCTATGCCTGACAAAGAAATATTATTTGAACGTAATCTTGGCGATCCAATCTTCGTATAGTATTCATAACTGACCAGACTGATATTACTTCCAGTGTCAAAAAAGATCTGTGTCTTTTCACCGTTAATATCAATATTTATCATGCGATCCGGCTTGGCGCTGTTTGTTTGTTTGATTACTGCAAAATTTATCTCCTTGTGATTGGATAATCGCGGGTTTTGGCTCCCGTTAATATCGGTGTCTAACATGTGATCCGGTTTGGCGCTGTTTGTGTCTTTGATTAATGCACAATTCACTTCTTTGTGATTTATTTATTTATTTATTTATGCCTAAGTGGGACAAGATCACCAGATCGCT
Organism: Maratus speculifer; assembly: GCA_964019185.1. NCBI lineage: Eukaryota > Metazoa > Arthropoda > Arachnida > Araneae > Salticidae > Maratus > Maratus speculifer. Next base: position 23,975,411 of record OZ025294.1, on the reverse strand, counting down.
AGGATCCGGTGTAGACCCTATTTGTCCCACCCGGAATGTTCCCCGGCATGTGGGGATTCATTACAATAACTTCAACAAAAAAAAAAAAAAAAAAAAAAAAACATAAAATACATAATATACAGGCTGTATACAACATCAACACAGTGGTATGCGCGCCGGAGACCTGCTCCATCGCGACAAGTGGCGCTACGACTGCCAAAAGCTCAACAAAGGCTCTAACGCGACAGCGGGCAGTCTTAGGAGAGAACGGTTAAGTGGTAAGATTGGCCAGGTCCATAAGGAAGTGATAAATTTGTGCCAATTGACGGAGTAGTTTTGGGCGGGTTAAGATATTTGTGAGCCAGGTATCTGGGCGGGAATAAGGGTTCTTAAGGTGCCAGGCCTCTGTGAGTGTGCAGAAGAAATAGTAGTGGTCTGGAGACCCTATGGCCCCACACTCACAGAGGTCCGTATCTGAGCGTTTAAAATAATTTAGGTATGTTCTGAATGGACCATGGCCGGAGAGGAATGCTGATGTGGGAGGGGAGAAAGCTAAGAGATTGTATGAGACTTTTGGGATAAGGGAATAGGTGTGCCTGCCTTTGCTTGAGGCATCCCAGTAGAGTTGCCAGTCAGAAAGAATGTTTCTTTTGAGGAAGTGGCGAACTTGAGACGGGGGAACAGGAAGGGGGATATCTATGTTTGGACGTGAGGTGGCCTCCTTGGCCAGTGCGTCAGCTAGCTCATTGCCAGCTATGCCGATGTGAGCGGTGACATGGCCGAGAGAGACCCTATGGACGAGAGTTTTTAAGATAACTTTTATCTTAAGCACTAAAGGGTGTTTAGTTCTATGGGCGAATATTTCTTGTAGGCTTGAAAGGCTGTCACTATAAAGGTGAAAAAAAGTAGTATGAGGATAGAGAACAATCCATTCCAAAGCCCGCAGGATTGCGAAGAGTTCTGCTTGGAACACCGAATTGTTATCTCCAATCCTGCAAGCCCACTGATGAATAACAACACTGTCTTTGAAAACACAGAAGGATGATGCTACTCCCGTCTCCGTGTGTGAACCATCGGTGAAAATGGCTGGATTTTTCGAGGGGCTGTAAGAATGCTTATTAACATTAACTTGAAGATAGGAAGTCTCATCCGCCGGATGCATAGTCCAGCTGTGGACTTTTCTTTGTAAGAGCAAGTTAGGGAAAAGTGCTGACTGTGTTGGTTCGTGTTCTAAGTGTAGTATTCTGTTTTTCTGAAATTCGTAAGCGAGTGTTAAGTGTATGGGTGGAATGCCAGTAAGTACTGTAAGTGCATCCGTTGAGATAGTTCTATAACCTCTAACCATTTGCAGAAGGAATATGCGCTGGATAGAGGCAAGTTTTTGCTTAGCCACTTTGGTTAGCGAACCTCCCCAAACGCCCACACAGTAAAAGATGATGCGTTCAATGATTATGTGGTACCATGTTTTTAACATATTGGGCTTGATGCCCCATGTTTTTGATGTTAATTTACAGGAATTATGGTAGTAATTTAAAAGTTTAATTTTTAGTGCTTTGATATGTGGAATCCAGCTCTGATGTTTATCAATAATTACACCTAATAATTTAAGAGTATGAACGTGGTGGACGCTAACCCCATTGACTCGCATCACGGGCTTGCGTTTGAGTTCTCTTGGTTTAATGAAGGTTAAAGCTTGGGATTTTCCGGGTGAAAGCTGGAGATGAAGGCGAGCCAACAACTGGCAAAAAGCAGGGAGAGCTCTTGCCGCTTGCAGTTCGAGATCCAGACGACGACGGCCCGAAAAAACAAAGTTGAAGTCATCTGCGAAGGAGTAAAGATTGAAGCCTAATTTCTCCAATTCTTTTAGCAAGACATTGGCAATAAGCAGCCAAAGGATTGGGCCCAAGCACGAACCTTGGGGGCAACCCTTTTCTAATGGGTGAACTGAAGTTCCTGAACCCCAGTTGATAAGAATGCTACGAAATTTAAGATATGTTGCAATGGTTCCAGCTATGTTTCTCGGGCAGCCGATTTCACGTAATTGTAATAAGATGTCCCGCCACTCTACATTGTCGAAAGCACCTTTAATATCTAAGGAGACAAGAGTTGTGTAATTTCCTTCAGCTATGCTATGAGCACAGGAGGTAAGAATTGCAAACAAAGCCTTTTCACATGATCTGCCTTCTCTGAATCCGTATTGTCTGTGATGAAGTAAGTTATTAGATTCAAGAAAGTGGTTAAGCCGAAATACAAGTAATTTTTCTAATAATTTGCCTAAGGATGGTAGTAGGCAGATTGGGCGGTAAGAAGAAGGTTCTGAGGAGTCTTTCCCTTGCTTCAGGAAATATACTACTTCCCCTTGTCTCAGAGTGAGCGGGAAGTAATGGTGAGTGAGACAGAGATTAGCCCAACGCGTAAAAATTTTGGGAATTACATGGAAAGTTAATTTCAGAATTTTAAAGTCTATACAGTCCGGACCTGGAGCTTTTTTGTCATTAAACGTACGTAGCGCGGTTGCTACCTCAGCTTTTGAAAAGGGTTTGTCGGGGGGTACATCAAAAGTAATGTCAGAATTATCTCCTGGCGGATATGAGGAGGGGCCAAAAAGATGTTTGGTGAGGTGCTCCATGTTTTCCTGCCTAGATGATCGGCTGGGTGGCAGTTCGAGCTTAATTTCATCAGGAGTGAAAAACTTTCCTGTGAAAAATTTTTGAGCTGTTCCGAAAGGGTCTGTTTGATTTGTGCAGAACTTTTGCCAGGCAGCATTTCTCGCATCCAGTACACTGCGCTTATATTTAGCGGAGAGAAGACGATAATTGGCGCTGAGATTGCGATAGTAATCCGTGTTAACATCTTCTGTTAGTCTGAGTCTTTTTAGTTTCCTCCTCAGTGCCGTGAGGTGATTACGCTTAGTCCTAAGATCGGAGGTCCAAAACGAGAATGACTGCTGCCTCCGAGTGTTCTTTAATCTAAAGGACGCTTTGGCTGCTGTTTTCATGGTTTCTAATAAATTAATGGTAAAGTCGTTTAATTGAGTGGTATTTGTAACGTCCTTTAGGTGTTGATTCAGGATTGGTTTGTGAGTTTTAATAACATGCGAGAATTTACGGAAGTTACCTCTTGCAGTATTGAATCTTCTTTGTGAAGTGTATAAGGGTGTTATTTCGAAAGAAAATCTTATATAATTATGATCTGAGTCATTGTGGACATCTTCAACTTGCCATTGCCGAATTTTCGGTAGTGTTGGGGGATTTACCAGAGTGTGGTCTGGAAAACCCTCAGCTATTTTCTCTCCTTTGCTGTTATATTTTTGAAATGTAGGTATAGTGTTGTCGATATTGGCAATGACAAGATTTTGAGCAACAATATGTTCGATGAGGCATTCTCCACGGTCATTTTCGTAGTCATATCCCCAGAGTGGAGATGTAGCATTGAAATCACCACCGCAAATGAAGAAATGCCTCTGTGTAATGAGGTGTTGCCACTCTTCGAGGGTTTCCTCGAAATCTGATTTTGGTGCTGCATAAGTCGAGCCAATTATGAGTTTTCCCTCCTTAGCAGTAACTGTGACAAAAGCGCAATGTGTGCCTGTGTAAAGATGTGAATAAATAAGGCTAGTGTTCTGAATGACAAGATGGGCACTCTTTGACGTGGACGGGAAGACCGCCCAGGAAATAGGAAAGTCCGTGAGTGTGCCCTCTCTGTTGCAATATGCGTCTTGCAGAAGAGCAATGTCAATGTTTTCACTGATAAGATAATCTCTCAGGGTTGAATTTGCTGCTTTGCAATGATTTAAGTTAACCTGGAGAATTTTGATGTGACCGAAAGGTGGGCAATCCTTAAATTTTTGATCAGAGATTGGTGAAGCATTACTTAACGAGTTGAACCTGAAGTGAAGTTTTTGATGAAGGTATTTCTTCTTTGTAGGTTATATTTGTAAATTGGGCATTTATTTGAATCGGCTGAATGTGGAAAATAGTCGTCGGAGTGTAGGCAATTGACACAGTGAAATTTCGATGGGTCATTTTTTGTCGAGCATGTAGATGAGTTGTGTGTTCGAGTGCAGTATGCGCAGGATGCTTGGAATTCGCAATTTACCTCTGAGTGTCCGTAACGCTGGCAATTGGCACATCTTATTACCGGGCGATATTCGGATATTTTACATGAGTTAAAACCGATTAGAAGACGTCCAGATTTCATTAAGTAGAGAGCAATTGTGTCATCCACTTCTAAGACTAGTTGGTATGTCTGTGCTTTCTCCCTTTGGATCTTTTTGTGAATCGTTATTGGGAGTTCTAAATTTATGTCGTCCAAGATTTTCTCGGTGACTTCCTCTGGTTGTATAAGATTTGGGATTCCGAGTATGATTAATTTTTTCGATTTTATTGCCTTATATACTACTTCTGTCATTGTTTTAAGGTGTTGTATTTCTTCTATTATATGCAGCAGTTTATCTGTGTCGTCTTCACTTACTGATTTGATTATGAGTGTGTTGCGATCTCTCGCTTCTTCACAGAAAATCGTAGGCAAGTCTTTATGGTTTTTTGTTTCTTCATTTAATATTGAGCGAATTGTTGAGAGTGACACATTTGAGTTGCGCAATCTTTTCAGCAGAATTGCTGATTTTGAGGTTGTCGTTGGATTCTTGGCTGGTGTTTTAATTTTGTCGGAATATAGAGGTGCTGAATAATTTCTGTTTTGTTGATTTTCAGCTTTACTTTGATCATCTTGTGTTTTCAAGTTACTCATGATTTCTTCTGTGTTGTTTTGGATTACTTGTAACTTGGTTTGAAGATCTTGAAATAATTCCTTGCCGGGTGGAAAATTTTCTGACGTTTCATTTATTCTTTGCAATTGTTTCTGTAAATCTATTTCTATTTGTTGCAGTTGTTGAGTCTTTTCTGTGATTTCTCTGTGTAGCTTTTTATTTTCTTCTTTAAGATTAAGTGTTTCACTTTCTCGGTGATCTTTTGGCATTTTCAAATATACTAATAGCTGTTGTTTTCTCTCTGCTGACTTTAGCTGACTTAGTCAGCTTTAATTGCTGACTTAGTCAGTTGCTCTTCTTTGAAGTTCAAGTCTTCTTTTAGAAGTTGGAATTGTTCATTCCAAGTGTCTTTTTCTTTTTGGAGTTGTTGGAGTTTGTTCTGTAAGTGAGGTATTTCTTTTAGATTATTCTCCATGACTGCTAATTGACCCTGGATTAATTGATAATATTTTGTTGCCTCGTCCCTGGAACCTTTGACGCGCGTTTTCATCAGATCATAAAGGATCCTTATCAATCCTGATGTTGGCAATTTTTCCGCTTCTTCAGGAACAAATTTCTGAAGATATTTACTTTTCTGCAGAGAGGTTATACTGCTTGACACTAGTCCTGGAATCTTTGTCTTACTTTTTTGAACTGGTTGTTCACTCTTTGACTGATGTTCCATTCTTGGGGATGTAAGATCAGGGAAGGAAGAGGATCTATCTTTACGTTGGATTCTCTTTTCTAATTCCAAAGACTCATCCATATTTGTTGAATTATATGATGGCTATTTTGTACTAGCCCTTATCAAAAAGGTTTTTAAAATTTTTTTCAAGTATAAAATATGCAAAATACCAGGCTTCGTCAGAGCCCCCTACATGTCTCGATGAAAGAAAGGAATATAGATGGATTATAGCATAAACCGGTGAACTTGTTCACCGTAAATGGCTAAGATAAAAAATAAAAATAAGTTAATATTAAAAAAATAATTATAATAATAATTAAAAAAAAAAAAAAAAAAAAAGACTAATTTTGAATAGTTTTTGGAATAAAGAGGGGAATATTTAATGGAAGTGGTCTAAACGAAGAATGTAAAGAAATAACTAATACGTAGTTGAAATGAAAAAAAGTGCTGCTAATAAAAAAGAGAAAAATTTTGTATGTTTCTGTGCTTATTATTGTCGATCCCAGCCCTTGACATTCTCAAGAACTACTGGACATATATACCAGAGTGAGAAGCGTGTAATGAATTAACTTGAGTAAATATACTATTTTTATCACAAATATACAAATATATACTACACATACACACACATATACATATACATACAAAGATACATATACACACACACATGCACATATACATACACGCACATACATATACACATACATATATACATACATATATACACATACATATTTATATCCATATATATATTTTTTACATTAATATTTTTTTTTTTTTATTTGTTTTATATATATATAGACATATATATATATACAGAAAAAATATCCCGGTAAGAAAAATGCGTATATGAATCTTGAGTAAATATACCAATTTATAAATAGTTATCTGCTCAGTTATTTCAAAATAAATACAGTAAAACTATTAAAATATGTTTGGAATCACTCTCCGCCACAGCAAAAAAAAAAAAAAAAAAAAAAAAAAAAAAAAAAAAAACAGTAATAGGAGCAAAATGTATGTTGTATTGGTGTGCCACATACTATGCATCATATATTGATCTACATTTTAAATTACAATATACATTGAACATTATACGAAATAATTAGACTTTAGGAGAATTACAATACTTGGAATAGGGAGGGACCTCTTATGGGCTAACCTGTTATTGAAGTTTCCCTAGCAGCGCTTAAGCTGGAAATCTCCAGACACCTATATTATAAAATGCTCCATAGAGGGGGGGGATGAAAGTTAAATAGTGACAAGCGCTCTTAGAGAAAAAAAAAAAAAAAAAAAAAAAAAAAAAAAAAAAAAAAAAAGATAGAGGTGGAACATGCCTGTATTACGGTGATAATTTTGAATAGTCCCGAGAGTAGTTTAGAAGATGAAATTAACCCGATAAGGGGCCGCGGCGTGGCCCAAAACAGCAGGAGAGATCAAATGAAGGTAGAATTGAGCTGTGGGGGTCAGTAGCTTTCAGTAGACATGTTACACCAAAAATTGAAGACTCCCCCCCTGCCCCCCCCCCCAGGGGCGGTCCCCTTACAGTTACCGGGGAAATTCAAAACCCAGAAAAAAGTCTGTGCAAAGCCAGTCTAGCCAAAACATTTCTCCACGCTGTAGCACCCATAGAACAAGAGATATAAGCTGTTAAAGATTGAAAAGAAGTGAAGAAATGAGCCTTTTTGAGTGAATGACCAACAGGGGGGGTCTACAGCCCCGGGGGTGCAAAATTAATAAAAATTTTTAAATGAAGGTGATAGACAATTGAACGAGCGAAATTTTAAGGTATATGTTAGGGGGGTACGTACCCTTTCCCCCCCTGGACTGGCCTTCAAAGATAAGATATTTTGAACTTAAAAAATTTTAATCATTTCCTCACTGTTCAATAAGATCTTTTAATGAGGAGGTCTGGGAGGGCCCAGCAGCCCTAATAGCCCCTATAGATCGAAACAAAATCAGAATGGATAATTAATAGATAGATTGAAGAGGATTAAGTTAATAAAGACAAGGAATAATGCTATCAGAGTATAATACATGCTGTAATGGTTACCCGCAGACCTTCATACCTGCAGCTAGACTACTAAATGCCCATGATATTACAAAAATCATTAAATCCGGAGAATAACTGTGTGGCAACACCATACCTCAAGCCTCTAGAGCAATTAATACCATTGAAAATATTTTAAATAAATAAACTAGCTATTAAAAAGGAACAACAAGAGATGGCAACTGGACATTGCCTCTCTACACTTTAGATCTTTAAGCTCTCTAAGTTATAATTGAGTTGATCCCTTAGATCAGCAACGGACCACAGTTTACGAGCTGGGGGACCAGCTATAAACTTCTCAACATGTTCTGAACTTGGGCGGGAAGTGCTATACCCAAGCGTCGTAATGGGAGACATTTAAAAACAATGATAAACACTTTATAAAAACACTATTAGAGACACTTAAAATATTCAAAAAAAAACAATAAAAAGCATGGCGGAGAAAAGTTCAGACATTACTGTAGACATACAAATGCATTATTTTAAGTTAAGAGAAGAATTAATATTTTTAATTGATTTTTAAAAATAGTTACTCCCTATTGGGACCACATAAGCATATTATAAAAACGAACTCAAAACATTTTTCAAAAATTTATTTGAATAACTTAAAATAGTCAAAATGCTATCGGAATAGCGGCGGAGCAAAGATAAATCATTAAATTATATATAATGATCACTTTTGTTAAGATACTATTATAATTTAGTATGTTACAAGGTAAGTAAAAATGTAAACAATGCAATTTCAATGGGGGGTATTAAAAGCACTCGTCATTGCGTTAACAAACTATTTTGAAAGATAATTTAAGCATAGTAAATAAATAGAAAACTTAAAGAACTCTATCTAAAACATTGAAGAAACTATAATAAACGAAGAATAATACCTAATATGAGATTTTAAATTAATATAATATATATATAAACACTTTAAAAATGACATCTATCGTAGCGATAGCAACGGAAGGGATTGACAACGGTTTATTAAAGCACCCATAACATCGTTAATATGTTACGTAGAAAAACAAATTATACCTCAAAATGTTCAGAATAGATTTGAGTATCAATAATAAATGACAAGATAGCAAAATAATTAAGCATAATTAGAGTATAAGCACAGAAAGTTATCAGTGTAGTTGCAATGGCTGGTTGCCTGGGGACGAGATTAAGTAAAAAGCTTAAAAGTTTAAATAACTATATCTCGGCAACCACTGCACCGATTTTGAACGAACAAGTGCCAAAATGATCAGCGGCACTTTAGGAAAAGAATGAGACATGATTTAAGGCCCTGACTTACCTGGTTCCTAAACCTTTAGCCCTCCATGATGAGCTCAGCAAAACGCGACATACTACGGTGATGGCCTGGCGGGGACCCCACTTCTTTGTGATTGGATAATCGCGGGTTTTGGCTCCGATTTTGGCTGTCATAATTTATTTGACTATTATTCCCATTTTTACACTGGGATATTACGTGGCCAAGACTGTTACATTTAAAACATCTAATTTGTGCCCTGTTTCTTTCATTTAAATTAGACGATTCATTTCTATTAGCTGTATTATCTGCAAATTGTTGTTTTCTTAAAGTATTATAACGTTGAGATGGTAACCACGGTTTTGAATTGTTATTTTCGCGCATTTTTGACTTCCTATCTTCAAAGTGGTGTGAGTGTCTATTCATGGTTTTAACATTACGCCTTGCTGTTTCATAATCATCTAGTTTACAAACTAATAAATCAACATTTTTAATTTTGGGAAGATCATCGATAAAATGTTCTTTCATTTCTATCGGTAACCTTCTCTTGATTTGATCTACTAATATTAATTCTTTTAAATCTTCAAAATTGGATACATCAAGACCGGTAATCCATTCTTCTAAATAATTCCTTAACTCAAATGCTAGTTAGCGCCAAGTGGCTGAGTTTTCTTTCTTATGCGGCATTAATTTTTGCCTAAACTCTTCTGGCGTCAATTTGAATCTTTTGAGCAGCAAGTTTTTTACATAATCGTAGTTATTTGTTAATGTTTCTGGTTCTCTAGTTATAACATTAGCAATTTCTAGCGGCATTAAACTTAATAAGTGCATGACCCAATTCTCTTTTGTTATATTCATCCTAGAAATCTGTCTCTCGAATAGAGCTAAATAGATACTAATATCACCCTTCCCATCAAAGTGTGACATTAATTTAGACAAACCTGGTTGCTTACCTGAACCAGTTACAGCCGAACCGTCACTTGTATTTGTCATATTTCCTTGAAGTTCAATTTTTCGTAATTCGTACTCCATCTCCATCTTCTTTTCCTCTAATCTTCTTTCTGCTTCTAACCGTCTTTCTTCTTTTTCTGCTTCTAGTCTTCTTTCTTCTTTTTCTGCTTCTAGTCTTTCTTTTTCTATTCTCTCCGCGGCAATGACTTCAAGTCGAACTTTTACAAAATTTTCTTCATAATCCTTCGATTCCGTCACCAACTTTATCAAATCAATGATTCTTGGACTCTGAGGCACAACTATACCTAGATCATCACACAATGTTAACAAATTCGCCTTTCTAGCTTTATTCAGAACAGACATTATAATTTTTGTTTACACTTCAACAAAACAATATATTGTACTATCTTGCAAGTTTGATTACGGATAATTTCTAATCATTACACATATAACAAACAGTTCCTTTTTTTTATATAATACGTTTTAGTTTAAAAACAAAACATTCTTCTTAGACTTAGATCTTCTTAGTACAAAATAGCTTTCATCGTGAAATTCAAATTCAAATATAAATCAGCGAAATCATTCGAATCCCGGCAACGAACCCCCAAAACTTGTGGGATATTGAGTGATTAATTTATGATTTAAGAAAAACTAATATTCTTGATAAGATAAAAAAGGTTTAATAGACATAAAATATATACGTAGCATTTAAAAATAACAGTAGAACTGAATAATAATCAGTATAAATAAGCTTCCCTGAGCTTTGCATTAACAGTTCATCCAACTCGCCATCGCTGAAATCTATAGAACACCTCGTTCTTTCCACGCATCATTACACGAGTCTCATTTTGGATATCACGTTCATTAAATCATTGAGTTTATTATCTTTTATTGCTGGATACTTTATTCTTTAATCCCACATATATATATATATATATGTGTGTGTGTGCAGAGTTCTCGGTGACATTTGTCCAACGTTAGTAATTTGGCTAATTAAAAATAAAAAGCGTTCGCCAAATGAAAAAAGCATTAGCAAAATACATTCGCCAAATGAAAAAAACATTAGCAGAATACATTCGCCGTGTAGCATTAAAAAAATAATCTTTAATCCTTTAATGTACTGTTTTACAATATGCTCTAAAATAAGCTAAGTTTTTATAATTGCGACAACGATTGTTGTTAATCTAATTTCAATTATCCGCTACAAATGTATTAAAAATATGTTTATATGCATATGTATTGATACGAAAAAAGAAAAGAAAGAAAAAGAAAAAAATGAGCACTAACAATTTGGCGAATCTAATCGCTTGTTTACTCGCCAAATGAAAAATTTAGTCGCAATTTGGCGCAATGGCGAGCGAAGCCAGAACTCTGTATATATGTATATATATATATATTTTTTTTTACAGTGCAAACGTGTATCTGTTACATGAATTCTTGATGTTGCCGTTACATGTTCTTTTTAGGAATTTTAGTTTCCTAGAAAACTTTAAGTAACTTTATAGATTTTTTAAATTTTTTTTTTACAGAATAATTTATTTACCCATACAAATTACTATTTGAATAGTTTAAATAAATATATAAAATACACATGATGTATTTCAGGTTTTTTTGTAATATACACAGAACATCAACTTGAAACTGTTCGAAGTATTTTAATATATTAACTGTCTCTCATATATTGATTTCGTTTAAAGCTCGAGACAGTAGTTCTATGAATTTCACATGTATTTTATTTAAAATATGTGTCACAAATTTCGAATATAATTTCATGCATAATTTGTCTGGTATTAAACAATAAAAGATTAATATTAAAAAGAACTTTCAGGATTTTTTACAAAATTTTAGGATTCAAAGGAAAAATTAAGATTTCTTCGCTGTCAGTTAACTTTATGTACGATGTAATACATTATTCATGTATTTAGCTTGTCATCTTTTTTGGGATGGAATTATTAAGCATGAACAACGAAGAAAGAGTCGAAACAAAACACTGGGTATCATCATAAGGATGGTATGTAACAAAACAAAATGCAACTACGGTCTACGCTGTAAAAAGCGAGAGATGCATGAAACCATGATATAATCACATACAAAAATATACAATGAATTTTTCCAAGTTACCCACGATTTTGAAAGTGTTATTTTAAATATAGAAATTCGAGAAATAATATGTATATACATTTATGTTTTGATAAAAAGTAATTTCAAAAATACAGAAATAATGTATAGACATAGATATTTATGTTTGAAAAAGCATTAAAAAATGATTCAGTTGCTCCGTGTATATTTCAGAAACGTGTTAAATTATTTTGGTGATACATAATGTACGCCTGATCCATCATTATTTATATTGAAACCATACATGTCATAACGGCTAATATCTGGTCTGTATATTGACGATTTTTTTCCACGAAAATCATTATCAACAATGAATACACTGGCGTCAATCCGTCGGCATTTAGAATTAAATTATAAACATAAAAAGCAATATATTACACTTAATGTTTTAGAAAATAATTACAACATAAATAAATCTTACTTAATGGTAAAGAAAATGATTATTATAGCAATAAATCTCTTTTAATGATTTAGAAAATTATTTTACATTACTTTTGTCTGATTTATTACATTAAATGATTATGTTAATTGATTATGCTAAATTATTATGTTACCGATCACATTCTCCCCCCTTTTCAGTTGCAGACTAGCTACTCAAAACTAAAATGCCCAAAACTTTTGGGCAATTTAGAAATACCCCCAAATCGAGTTCTATAACTCGTTGTTTCAGTTTTAGTCATCCCGACTGCAGAATCAGGGCCCACGAGAGCATCTTGGCTACTGCCTTCTAGCTGAAAAAAAATAAAGGATACATGTTATTAGTAGAAATTTCTAGAGTAAATACTCTTTGAATAGGTCTTAAAATCACACCATGTTCAGTTTTTAATTTTAAAGTCCTAACTTTTGATTTTTTCCAGGAATTAGATCCACAATCTTTGCAAGCGGCCGATTGAGACGTTTTTGTACATCGCACAGTGGGGCAAAATCCCGAAAAGCTGGCCAAAATATGAAAATGTTAATCAAATTGTACGAAAATTCGTATACAGGTGTTTTTGAAGATGCTTAGTAAAAATACAAAATTAAAATTGAAAAAAAAAATGGCGGATACAATATGGCGGAATAAAAATTAAAATGTCTCGAAAGTTTTTAAATTTATATGCAATTTCATAAACTTTTCAGGATGCTAATTAGGATTTAAAAGTTGAATTTTAAAAATAAATAAATAAATAAAATTACAGATTAAGAGTAAAAACAATAAGATTTAAATAAAATTTAAAATTTCGAGGTAAACTTAAAAGGGAATTTTCAAAAAACCAAGACATATTTAAACGAAATTTAAGTACGTTAATGGAAAGTAAAACATTAGACTATTTAATTTTTATATTATTAAAATAAAAACGAAAATATATTCCAGAAATTAACCTTTAGAATCAACTGTAGTATAATAAAAAGATTCTTCAGAAGTCAAGGTGTCGAAATAGTTAGCAGAACTTGTTGGCGGTATTGGAAGATCCTGTGACTCTTAGGATCAATGATTTTAATTTCTTCTACGATAATTTACCTAAACTGGAAAGGAAAGAATCTGATGACATTAAAAGATGTAAAAATAGCTTTTTTTCTCTCTACTGCATCTTTGCGATAAATCTTCTCGATGCCTTTTGATCAGTTTGTTGCATGATTCTTGAGTATCTTATGGCATTTGACAAGTTGGCAGTAATGAAGATAATATTATTTCTTTGTCATTAATAAGTAGTTTGTGTGCTGAAGTAAGCATATAGAAACAGGGGTGCTGCTCAAATCTACGAGCTATTTGTAAGGGAAATTTTTCGAAGTTTATCAAATAAATAACATGGCTACAAGAAATTACTTATGGCATAGAAGCGTTTAATCAAATCTTCGTATATGCTCGTTTAGAAACAAATAGTTGCGTTTTCAAAGAATCTTTGAATTGTATTTCCATCGTTTGTGCTTCCGAATCTGGGATTTAGTTTCTCGACGAGAAGTCTTGATTGTAAACGAAATATTTTTTGCATATTTTATTTTGCAATTTTAGTGTTCTTCTTTTCATTCAGAGTACGAGCTTTTCATTTTTTCTATCCAGTTGTCTGCCAGGTGTAAGGCCTCTCTAAACATCTTTGCATGTAACTTAGATATTCTGAATTCTAAATTATCTCAATCCACTTTTAATAAAAAATGTCAGATCTGTAAGATGCTGTTTTGATGCTGTCTGACATAGGTAGCAACGCTGAATATTACACTAATTCGTTTTTAACGACTTTTTCTTCTGTATCAATGATTGTATTAAACGAAATAAGTTGATTCTGCTAGTATTTAATGCAATCCCATTCTTTGACAGTTGCTTCCGTATTTCTTTAAAAAGAAAAATGATCTTGATTGACCCGATAAAATCAGTAAAATGAAGATCTCGATATTTTCAAATTGACAATTCGTGAATTATTCGCAATATTTATGTATTCTAGTAGCACGGAAGAAAAGAAAAATATATTAGACTTCCTGCCATCTTCATAGGTAAATATTTGTTTAAATGTACTCAGAATAGATGTGCCATCACATCCTCACTTGCAAATCAAATCCAAATTACTAATATAAGCGAAAGTGATATTCATAATGATTTCTACTCGCATTAATGATATACGCTCAGTAGTTTGATCTAGCAAATATAGCCATTGACAAAATAATTCTAATTATAATAGAACAAACAAAATTACTACCTATAAAGATAAGAAAATGTTATTCTATCGGATCAGTAATGGAGAATTATTTTCATTTTTTCATTACTAAGCTTACTTATCAAATTAAGGTAATCTTATGATTATAGTACTTATTTACAATATAATAGGAAATAAACTATTATAAAATTGAATAATTCAAAATTTTGAAAAATATTTATCAGCTAAATTATGTAAAAAGTAGCCAATTTCAAAATTTTTGAGGCGGCCGAAAAAAGGGCATTTTTACTTGCGGTTACTAAAATATGCGTAAAATGCAGAAAGGCAGTTTTAGGCAGCTGGTTTTTTATGAGTCACTAGACAATAGTCCAAGTTATTATTTCCATTAAATTTCGTTGCGGAACACTGTGGAACATTTAAACTTTTTGATGTTTAAAAGCAAAAAAATAAAAAAATTCTGAAATTTTTTATTAAAAATGACAATGAATTTATTAAATTTTACGTGCTTAATATAAGTTTTGTAATACATGCAAATAAAGTACATACTATCATAGTGCGAATGCATTTCAAATCATTAAAATCGGATAATATTACAAAATATAGCACACGTTTAGAAGAACTGTTGTTTTGCTGTTTTTGTTCGCTCTAAATGATACTCCTTCAAGCATCATTTTTGAAATGATGCTGCTTGTAAGGGTAAAGCAAAAATCTTTTTTTAAATACAGATTCTGACTCTCCAAATATTATTCTAGCCAACTATACAATCGAAATTCCCTAAATCGTAACTTCATTTTTCGATATTTGGCCAGCTTTTTGGGTTTTTGGCCCACTGTGCATCGTCTTCAATGCGCACTAGTTCACCCACCTTTAACTCTGGTAACTGGGTTATTTCACGTCTTTGAAGAAGTTGACTAATATATTCAGTTCGAAAACGTATTTTTAGTTGTTCCATGAGCTTAACTCTGTATCTCAGTCTTTTGCGAAACTGTTTAGCGTCAACTTCGTCAATGGCCGTGACACTGGAAAAACAGTTTTGCACTAAAAACCTATTACGTGTTAATGGAACTAAATCTTCTGGATTTTCGGATTGATATGGGAGGGGACGTGAATTGATGATATATTCACAATCACACAAAATTATTTGTAATTCTTCCTTAGTCACAAAAGCTTTACCGAAAGTTCATCGGAGAAGCTCTTTGATCACACGGATTAGCCTTTCCCACCAGCCACCCCATCAAACGGCTGAGGGAGGATTAAATTTCCAAACAATTCGTTTCACGTCGGAGAAACGAGATAATTTTTCCCAATCTATCTTTGACAGATCATTATTGACACCTTTGAAATTGCTACCATTATCAGAATAGACTATTCTATGTCTACCTCTTCTAGTGATGAAATGTCGCAAATACAGCAAAAATGCATCAGTTGACTAAGAGGAGACAATCTCTAAGTGCATGACTCTGTAAACTGCACAAGTATACAGCACTATCCAGGTTTTATCTGTGTTTTTAACAAATAAAGGACCTGCTAGATAAACGCCTACAATTTCAAAAACGCTAGAATCCTTTACGCGATCAAATGGTAATGGCACTGGATCGGATTCACGAGATATAATTTTGTAGCGCTGGCAAGGAATGCACTTTTCGGACAGTTTTTCTACCTCTTTGAATCCAGTATTTTTTTTTCTTAAGATACTTAACAAAATGTGAGTTCCAGCATGACAGTTAGCTACATGGAAATGTTCTATCAGTCTAGTTGTAAAAGTACAGTCATCAGGTAGAAGAATGGGCGATAAAAAATATGGTGTACCAATGCTCTCTGTAATCCTTGTCTTTATTCTAATTATAACATCTTCATTTTTAAAGCAGCTTAATTAAGGTATCGAATCTACATCTGGGAAAAACTTGCTTTGAACAATTAAAATTAAAGTTTTTTCAGCATATTCTAATTTCTAAATTGATATTTTACCAACTTTTATAGCACTGTTTCGTGATCTCACATTATTTATGAATCTTAATACCCATGCAACTAATCTAATAATCGACTCAAATTTAGAAAATTTTCTAGCGTACCAAGGAATATTTTTAACTGTTGTATTTACGTTATACAATTTCAATTTTCTCTTTTCACTAACAATCTCAGAAGTTTAGCTATCAAGAGTTTCGGTTATGGGCCATTTTTCTTTTTCCTCCATGAGCCATTTTGGCCCTTCCCACTACCGAGATTCTAGCAATTGCGGTGGAGAACACCCCCGAGAAATCAAATCCACAGGATTCATATTTCCTGGCACATGGCGCCATTCGTAATATGGGAAAAAGCCTTTTTTATTTCTTTTACCCTGTTCGAATCAAAAACGAATCATTCAATGCAACCATGGAGTCAGTCCAAAACACTGTTTTCATATTCTGTATACAAAGTGCTTGCTGTACTGAATGTGCCAACCTAGCTCCGATAGTACCGCGATTAATTCCAATCTGGGAATTGACGCTTGCCTTATAGGAGCAACTCTAGCTTTTGCTCGAATTAATTGAATTTTTACAGCGTCCGGGGTTTTCGTTCGCAAAAGTACACAAGCTGCATATGCCGCTTTGCATGCGTCCATGAAAACATGCATCTCGGTAGACTCAATTATTTCAATATATCGC
This sequence comes from Maratus speculifer, assembly GCA_964019185.1. Classification (NCBI taxonomy): domain Eukaryota; kingdom Metazoa; phylum Arthropoda; class Arachnida; order Araneae; family Salticidae; genus Maratus; species Maratus speculifer. Next base: position 23,958,363 of record OZ025294.1, on the reverse strand, counting down.
GGAATTTGAACGTTTTCTAACTTATTTATTTCATGTAACCATTTTTAAAAGGCCTTTGAATTTCCTCCGGTAAAGAAGAATCCCACCCTAGACCTAATTTTCAGGTTTGATCCATTATAATTTTCGGTGGCAAAGTTACTGAGCACAATATCCCTATTGGATCAAAAATTTTCTGCATACAGCTCAAAATTAATCTTTTAGTGAAATTTTCATTGTTACTCAATTTATCAAACTGTAAATTACACTTTAGCATATCGCAATCCAGATCCCACATTATCCCAAGCAATTTTGTTACACCAGAACTGTTTGAAACATTTTGAGATTGAATATTACTTTCCCCATTTCTCAAGTTGAAACTACCTCCAGTCATAATGTTTTCAGCCTGTACTATAAATTCGTCTTGTTCCGCAGCATTCGAAACACCAGTAACACAATTGTCAACATAAAATTAATATTTCAAATTTTCAGAAGCATTCCTAAAATTAAGAGGTACATTATCTAATAAATGAGATATCGTGGCTGCCAACAAAAATGGGCTTGAATTCACTCAAAAAACCACTCGGCAACGCCAATAAATAATTTCTTTATTCACGGCAGGATAAAAAAATCATAAAAAATATATCCGGATTTATGCTAATCTGCAAAAAAAAAAAAAAAAAAAAAAAAAAAAAAAAATCGATATCCGCAGAAAGACCTATTTTATTAATGCGAAACCTATCTATAATATCCGGTATTTGCTCAATTAAATCCGGGTCTTTATACAAAATATCATTTAAGGAACACTTTCAATATTCTCTAGCGGATGCATCAAAAACGGGATTAATTTTAGTAGTAGCACTGTTCATTTTTATAACAGGCCGATACGGCAAAAAATGTCCTTTTTCGACGTTCTACGTTACTTTCTCATTTATTTTTAATTCTTACCACTCTCGGAAAACGTTTTGATAATCAACAAAAATACCCTTCTTTTCAGCGCGTTCGCACATTTTCTGATGTTGCTTCCACGCCAATTATTTATTATTGGGCAATTCAATCATATCAGATTTTAATTGTAAACAAACTTCATACCTACCACCCGGAAGAATTTTAATATTGGTTTTGAATTCCTCTATCATTTTGGAATGCTCATGTTGATTTTTAAAATTTTCTACAGGCTCTCTAATACCGATCGTTTCAAGATCCCATAACTCATTAATGGAAGCACTTTTTACATATAAAGATAAAACAGGCAAAACATTATTACTATCATAATTACCACTCAAGTTTTGATTGGGTTTTCCAGTTAATACACAACCCAAGCATGTTTCTTACAAAAATAAACCTGAATTTAATTTCTTAAATTTATTAGTGAATAATGAGCCAATATTAAATCGGCACCTAAAAGCAAAATTATTTCTGAATCATCAGACACAAGATCAGGTAAAATTAGTTGTTTTTCTTTAAGTTCAATAAGTGCCTCCATACTCGATAATTTAGGGACAAATCCGGTAATTTTATTTTCAGATAATACTTCAACTTTAAAACTAAAGGAATCATTCAAATCAGAAATAATTAAATCATAAACATCATGCATTTTAACTGAAGTTTCTCTCCCCACAAAAAGGCAATGTGTCATTTTAATTTTCCTCTTAGGAACCAGATGTAGATTCTCAACCACTTTTTTATTGATATAGCTGTTTTGAGAACCAGAATCGATTATACTGCGAACTTTTAGTTTCGCATTCTTATTTTTAACTTTAACTTTTAATGTCATAAGATATACATTTTTAAAATTACAATGATTTGTCAGAGTATTAGTTTCATGTACAGTCGACTCTCGTTAATTTGAAATCGGATTATTCGAATCTTCGCTTAATTCGAACTAAACATGAAGTCCCGAAATTTTCAAAGGCAGAATAACGTTAAAATTTTTCATTAATTCGAACTAATTTTGTCTTGACTTCGTTTAATTCGAACAAACTAGAATTCCGATTTTTCTTTTTACTTTTCTTTCTCACGGATTTCAAATCATTTGAATAACTTTCTTTTTTTTATTTTTGTGAAAATTGTTCCGAACGAGTATACTAATAATCCAATGCATTTGATATCCACTTTCTCGGTGTCCCGTCTGTCCATCAGTGACGCTTTAATGTTTTCTTCCATTGTGCTTGAGTCTAATCTATTAATTAGTTTATGTATTTATACATTCTAATTTAATATCAAGTCATATTCTAATGATAACAGAAGGAATAAATAAAAAAAACACTATAACATTGATTCTTTTCTAATAGACCATATTAAGAATGTTTTAATTTTATATTTTCCATAATTGGAATTTCGGATAATTCGAACATTTCTTGTGGTCCTGACTAGTTCGAATTAACGAGAGCCGACTGTATATCATTTTTGTTCTTATCATTAGTATTTTCAATATTATCATCTGGGCACATCAAATAATGGTGAGATGTTTTACACTCAATACAAGTACTTTTAATCTACAATTTTTATATATATTGTTTGGTCTAAAGCAATCAAAGCAAGCTTTTTTCTTTAACAATAGTTTTTTCTTATTTTCTAAAGTCATATTTCTAGCAGCAAAAGAATCTCGAGACAAATGCTTTTTATCACAAAATATACAAGAAATCTCTTTCTTACCTGGATTTCCGAAAGACGTATTCACTAAAGTAGAAGACGTTGCAAGAGTCGAAATTTTAATATCCCGCTCGCCCTTTTTATAAGTTGATATTGCACCGAAACCACTTCGCGCTAAAGCCACCACTTCTTCGCTTTCAACTTCTTGTTTAATAAAGCACATACAATTTTTAAGTGATTTTTCTTCATGTCCCGCATCTTTCGAATTTCTTTTTCTTTCCCACGACATCAGGACTTCTTCGGGAAGAATCAGTTCTACTAAAGGGATCAGGTAATCCCTGTACTTTTTCTGAGTACTGCCCAAACTTTCTAACGATCTTAATTTTCCTTCTAGCTCATCATATAATTTAGGTAAATCTGTTTTAACACGACCAGCTATTGCATTTTTCATCACCTTGGATAATAAATCCCGTATGTAGACTTGAACAAGCAAATCTTATCTACCAAACCTTTCTTGAATCTGACTTATCGCTTTTTGATAATTAGCAGCCGTTGCTGGATAACTTTTAACCACTCTGGCTGCTTTTGAATTCGGAGCCACTGCTTGAATTAGATGCTGAAATTTATCGGACTCTGAAATACTTTTATCTTCATGTATCTTCTGAAACTGTGACCAGAAAGACAATTGTCTTTAACATTGCCGTTAAATTTCTTCAATTCAATCTTCGAAGGCTTAAAATTTCTTTTCTCAAAGTATTAATTTCTATTTTCAAACACTGGTAACTGCAAAGCAATAATTTTTTCTTCTATTCCAGTCTTCATCTCAAGTCTTCATCTCTATACACTTCCGCCGATTGGAAATCATCTTCGCACTCCTTTTCGCAATCTTTACCTTTTAATAGAATGTCACTGATATTTTCCGACAGCAATCTAATCTTTCGAAATTGTCTTCAAACTGTTTCTGCAAAACAGAAAAATTTTTGACATCAATGTCCTGTTTCAGCAATTCTTCTTTAATTTTATTTACACAGGCAGAAAATGATACCCGTAGATTTTTTTCTTTCTTGTTTTAAACTGTTTAAATCCATCATTATGCTGTGTCGCTTCACATTTTGGGCTCCAAAAGTTTTATTACTTTCTAATTATCAAACTATCTGTTAATCCATTACAGTCTATAAAAACAACCATTTGTAGTATCAGAGCATAAGAGCGTTTTTTAAACACATTAAAATAAATGCAAGGAAACGTAAAAGAAAAACACTTGTTATCCTTTCAACATTTTAATCGACAACTGACATTATCATTCAATAACGTTTTACACAGAGATATCATGACGTCACGGAATCAAAACAAAATGACACAGTGGCGTCAATCCGTCGGCATTTAGAATTAAATTATAAACATAAAAAGCAATATATCACACTTAATAATTTAGAAAATGATTACAACTTAAATAAATCTTACTGAATCATGAAGAAAATTATTATTATAGCAACAAATTTCTTTTAATTATCTAGAAAATTATTATACATTACTTTTGACTTATTTATTATATTAACTGATTATGCTAAATTATTATATCACCGATAACAAAAATGGAACACTGGAGTGTTATTCCTCCTGTATGCTGGCATTACATACAAAAGACATCCGCTCTTTATACTTCAAATGTTTTATGAGCAAAGCACAACATGGTTTTATTAACTAAAAGGAAGTATAGATTAAGAAAAATGATAATTTTGTTTTAAAAATTTACTACTTACAGTTATTGAGAAACATTTTAAAATTATGTTCCATTTCCCTAGTACTAAGTTTAATGTCAAAACCCACACAGAAAAGAAAAAAAAAAAGATTCTAATATGATTATAGAAATTTTGCTTTTTTTTACCCTATGAGTAAAAGTGTCAATTAATGTCATATTTCATTGGTAATATGTTTAAAATCCATATAAAAAATGCTTGTTGCTAAATATATCCATAGATATATCATATATTTCCTTAATATATTATTTCTATCACACGATATTGCATCTAATGCATATAGTTATCGTACAAATTTATAATATTAAAAAAAAAAAAAAATTCTGTCGTGATATAATAATGTCGGTGAATGGTGAGGTGTGAAACAAGCCTTAACTTTTAGTGTATTAAACATTAGTTATTAAAAAGTTTTCTAAATATGTATTATATATTTATATTATACGTATATTTTATGCGTCGGATATATATTTCATAATCATGAAAATAGATATAATTGAAAGTAATTACAGATAATACTACCCAGAAAGCTACTGGTCACTAGAATCCAAGGAATAAGGTAATACTTTAAAATCGAACTCTTAAAGATATTCATGTAATAACATTTCATTTGAAAATAAACTAAATTTACGGCTTCTGTGATATTTATTCTGATAAGAAAATCATTAAAAAGAACAAGATTATTCTCGAGGAATAAATCCTCTACGTCATTGTATATATTGATCTCACTTTAAGAGAGTGTCAACAAGAAGAATTTCTTTTTATACGCAAAAGAAAATAATCTCAAAGCAAAGTTTTTATCTCTTAATCCCTATCTTTTATAGCTGAGCTGACTACGTTTTATTACTTAAAAAAATAATAAAAATAAAACCTTCATTCAAAAAATTTTTTCCGCCAAACAAAGATCGTCATCATGATTAAGCTTTATAGAAGTTACATAGACCTTTCGTCTTTTTGAAATTAATAATTTAACATTTTAAAATACATGTGTATATATATATATATATATATATATATATATATATATCCAATTTAAAAAAATGTATTTTAATTTCATCAGTGGAAAAGTTTCTAACGTGCAGTGATATCATGTACCAAATATGTGTATATATCTAAAATATTAAATGACTACATTTTTTGTATATTTGCACCAAATATATTTGCTTAGATTGTTTATTCTGCGAGATTTTGAAGTCAAAATATTAATGAAAATATCATTCATTTCTCAGGGTAACATCTTATAAAAAGAAAATCTACTGAAATCGCATGCTTAATTCTAAAAATTTAAATGTTTTACTACGATTTTGTTCAAATAACATGCTTTAGTTAGATTCTCATTCCTCCCGTATCAATTTTAGTTCCAAAAGACACCCGCTTCTTAGACTATAAGCATTCTTAATCTTGTTAAGAAAAAAAAAAACTTGTTATTTAGTATATAACTGTACCATGGCCTTCTAACGCATGGATTAATACATAAAATTAGGATATTAAAAACAATTATCAGTGGTGACAAAACTGCATCGATGAACGTCGACGCATGCAGACAAGCGTTTAAATTTTGTGTATTAACTCTTTAACCTTTTATCTACTGATTTATGAATTCATGGAAATTTTACATTCTAAAGTATTCTCTTTAAAGTATATTAAAAGTTTTACAGAATCATTTCATATTTTTTTAAAATATTTTAGAAGGATTGGAGGATTTAGAAGGATTAATTAAATTTGAATATACAAGGATTTTGTACAATATGTATTACCCCACTCAAATCTTTTATTTTAAATTATTGTCATAGTATTTTGTAGAATTATAAAATGTACAAGTATGATGTTCTTACGATATAAATATAGAAAAAATTCCGAATTGAAAAATCCCCACCCGCTTCTTTCAGTGCCAAGAAAGCTGAAAAGATATAAAGGCAAAAGAAATCATCCTTTTAAAAAATATTTTTGTTTTGTGCAACCAATAATGCTTTTCGAACAAAATAAAGTAATGTATCTCTAACACTTTCTAAACGGTATTACAAATAATTAACGTTTTAAAAGAATTTTATAATAAGTAATTGTATAGGTACTTATAAATACCGTCGGTAAATAAAGGGTTAATTCCTAGAGTTCCCTTTTTAAAGCGCATCGAGTTTTAATACATTTGTTTAAGTTTCTTTTTTATAACAAGAAAATTACATAATTTTCTACAAATGTCTTTGTATGTTACCAATCGATGGCAGAATAAGATGAATTCTTGTTTCCTTCATTAAAGTTTTTTTGTGTGTTTATTTATTTAATTATTACTTTTTCAAGAGAGCGAAATGTAAAAATTAAATTTATTTGCATTTTGTCTATCAAGGATCTTAGTAAATAAATCATAATCTTAGCTTATAGAGTTATTTGAGATAGCCATATTTTTAGTTGCGAAATTAGATGTTAAAACCTATTTTTCATGCATTTTTAAAATGCATAAAATACAGGGCGATAAGCACAAATGGGTACTTGTTCTTATTAGAAATTTGGGGGATAATTATTTAAAGAGGTCTGGGACACATTTAAAAATATTTTTTAAATTGAGTTAAAACTGAGAATTTTTATGAGGATTAATCATATCATTTGTTAATAAAATCCCATAAAACTTCTTACAATTTTTTTAATTATAAAGTTCAAAAATTTTTTAAAAAGGGGGGTGGGGTAATTTAATATTGATATAATTCAAAATATTATTTGTAGAATTTTATTTATTTATTTAATTTACATTTAAGTAAACAGAAATATCATATTTTAATTTTGTGCCAGCATTTTTAAAAATGTTAATTAAAAAATATTTAAAATAAATTTGAAAAAAAATATACATATATATGTAACTAATTTTTTAAATATCATGTTTTTAAAAGTAAATATTTTTGTTCAAGTATGCTGAATCAAAATTAAAGTAGAATAATCCATAAAGACATGTTCCATTTTTGAAGCATTTATTTTTCATTATTCTTGAGTTATAACAATTTAAATTTAAGAAATGGTGAAAATACTCATCTTGAAGAAAAACACATTTTCACAAGTAGTCATTTTCATGACAATGATTACATGCAAGCTAAAATTTGAAAACAAACTAAAACAACAACAACAAGAAAAATGATTTCCAATTCTAATTTAGATAGAAACATGATTTAAATGTCATTATAAGCATAAAAAAATGAAGAAAATTTAAATGTAACATTTTTTTATATGCAAAGTTTGAAGATTTTTGAGTTCGGACCAACTTATGTAATGTCCTTTGCAAGATAATTATGAAATAAAGATTTTTAAACCTCAATAGTTTTTATAATGATTTATTATTAATAATAATTATATTAGTCCCTGAAAAAAATTAAAAAATATTTTTAGTAGTTCATGAAAAATACTATTTATAGTATATAATCTACAAATTAAAATCTTATTTAATATAAATTTAGACAAAACATAACATAACATGCATATTATAACATTATAAATATTACGCATATTCCCCCATTTAGTACACTTACATTTTATTAGCATTAATAAGTATAATAATTGTAAATAATTATCAAATAAGTAAAAATTAGCCTTTTTTTAATGACTATATTTTTCTGGAATTCATTTTCCATGCTCGTATTGAAATAATTTTTTTATATAATTTATTCATATTAAGTTTTTTTTAAACACATCTGGAACCATTAAACTAATAAAAGAAAAAATGATAATGATTAAAAATAATCAGAAAAGAGGCTAGAAAGTAGATATCCCACTTTGTCTTTCCCAAGTGCTTCCTCTGATTTTTATTCATTTTATCTTAACTTGTATAGTACACTCACAGATCCATGCCTATTCAAAATTGATATTTTAGAATAGAAATGTTACATTATGCATCACAGAACAGGTTAACACAAAATTAATAGAAATCAGAAGCGTCATTGGGTGTAATAGTTCTAACCCTCCTTAATTTTGAAATTGTTTTTTTATGTAACTGAGTAAGTTTTATGTAAAGTTTATGTTTAATGTTTTATGTTTTATGTTTTTTATGAAGTGTTTGCTTCTGATCCCATCCCAGACAACCACAATTGTCCTTCGTACGTCATACAATGATTATATAGAGCCTGTAGTTGTCATACCCCATGCGAACTATCCAGTGAATGCGCTGAGGATGATAACGAACTAACGGTCCAATCACATTGTGCACTGAACAGACGATGAACAACTCTGAAAGGGCCATCCAACCAAATTGTCCCCAAAAAGGCCAATAGATGTTCTGTAGCCGTCAGTGCATTTTTAGCAGCTGCGGCGCATTTTCTGAACTTCTCATCTCGCCTACTTTTTACAATCTCACTTTGAATTAACATTCTCAGGCTGTGGCGTAATTTTCAAATTTTCGTAAGTTTTGCGGTTCACGTGTATTTTATTTTATGTTAAGTTTTCTTTCTGCTTTTTTCAACCCATTAGTGCCTGAATTATTTTCTTCGTTAAAATTCAAATTTTGCATTTTCTCACCACTTTTAAAGCAAGGAAAACTTTTATCTTAATTTATCGAGGACTTTGTCTCGAGAAAGAAAGTATTTATTTATTCTCTTTTTTATTGGTGTGAAAAGCGCTTACTTGAATTTTTTTAAAGTGTCCCAAAAGTGGGACGCTAAGCACTAATAGGTTAAAAATCAATAAAAGGTAAGAGTTTTTATGAATTTATTTTTCTACAGTTAATCTTTAATGCTAATCATATTTGATGATATTATACATTAGGCCTCGTTTGGCCTACAACTGTCCAGAAAAAGAATTCACCCATCCGCAGATTATCAGCTTATTTTGAATATGACATTTTTTGGGTTATTTTAGGACCGTCCAGAGGGTATAATATAAGTGTCCTATAACCGTCTCAAAGGTGTCATGAAGTGACATCCAAAGGATGTTGATAGGTGCGACATTTCGAAACCCAGGGGATGTTCTGTAACTGTCGACAGGTCCAATTCATCGGTCAACAGGATATCACAAATGTCCAGAACGTGACACCTTTAGGATGTTTTTAGAATAAATTAGGGTTGTCTGGGATGATCACCGTGCAAAAATGTGCTTGCTGGACAGGAAGGAGATGTACGATTTTACCAATTTTATTTCGTTCTACGTGCGTCCTACTGCCATAACACAAACGTCTGAAACAGATGTCGGGAGGATATGATTATGTACCGTTTTATGCTCCTAAAGGGACGTTCTATGGATAACGATTGAATTATGTAAAATGTCCGCCAGAGGAGTCCTTATCCGGCATACAACACTTACCGCATATCTTTAGGAAGCTACTGTACTGTATGAGATGTAAACTGTAATGTAATAAACGAGAAGCACGGCCATGACCAGGAGAGAGATGATTAATATTTTCCATTTATGTGTTGTATTTTGATTTTCAAATCAAAATCGAATTTTGTCAGGTGACTAAAAAAAACATTACGTAAAATTGTGGAAAAACATCCACGATTGTTTTCCTAAAATGTTAATAGTCCCTAAAAATTTCCTGACAATCTACTTGTCCCCGAAAAGTTCCCGTAGCGGTTCAAAATTTTCCAAAATAGGGAAAAAATCCCCAGTTTGTCAATATTGAAAGAAAGGGAAAATGAATTATATTTATTCTTTACAAAACGAATCCAGACTCTCAAAATACAATGGTTCGAAATTTTCACAATTTGTTTACTGTTAGTTTCGAAGATGTTAATTAAAACATTTAAGGGTTCTAAAATATAATTGGTGTTTTAAGACGGAGAAGTATGAATTTTATAAAAACATTAGAAGCTAAAGTATTAATTTTCCTTTAACAGAACCATAAAAAATACTCCTGATTATTCTATTAACAAACATATTTTCACACTTTTTCGATTTTTATACATTTTGACATTTTTATTAATTAAGTGAAAGTTTTCTTCTAAAGCAATGTAAAAATAGTTACTCAAGACTAATTCTTTTTTAAACAAAAACTAAACTTAAAAATACTAAAAGTTAAATAGATAACATGAATAATGACTTTCAAAAACACATGCAGGATTAAATAGCACAAATTGTCCAACTAAAAATATAATTAAAACACATGCAAAACTTTCCTTTAATACTCACAGGATATTTAACCGAAAACCTTGACATAGTTTCTTTAACCAACTTAACACATTAAAAGTAATTTCTTTGCTAACTTTATAAAAACATTTTACATCTCGCTAATCGTAATTTTCTTAATGTTGAAAATAAATTATCTAAGATTTATATTTTATTGTACACAATGTAACAGCGCTTTTAACATTCAATCATATGAAATTTGTTTACAATGTAAATAACGAGTTTAGAAAATTATTTTAAAAAAGTACATACAGAGTGTACCAAAAATGACAAGTTATTTAGCTTTTACAATTTGTTAATCAGCAGATAATGTAAATTCACAAGTGATTAAAATATACTAAGGAATTACAATATAAAAATGAAGTAATTGCACAAAAATTCAATAAATTACATTACGGTTTTCAAACAAATAGCGGTATAGTTTTCAAACAAAATGCATTTAAATGTATATTTTTTATGTTCGATTTTGAAATCTTTAAAAATATGTGGTGCTTAAAGTTTTATATTTTTTAAATGCATTAAAAGTGAAATTTTTTCGCCTAACTAAAATGTTAGTGTAAAGTGCAATTTGTTTGGTAACTATGAAGAAATAATTTTAAATTACGTCTTTATAAGTTTTATGAAGTTTACATCTTGATAGCCCAGCCTTTTCCATCGGATGATATTTTCTTTTGTGTTCGAAGTTGCAATATATCGAAGACTCAAAATATGATAAAAAATTTGTTTGTGCATATTCAAAATTTCGGAGTTTATTATATTTACATTATGGAGACAAGAATTTTTTAGAAACATATTGAAATTCACATTCTTCAAAATATTCTTTATTGTCATTAAATAAGAGTATAAAGTACATTTCCCATCATTCATCCAGTCTGTAACTCCAGTATTATTTCGCCATTTTATTACTATAATATGTTAAAAAAAACTTATAAGTATGTCAATTTACACTACAGTAAAACATTTATAGATAGATGTGAAATTATTATAGTAAAAATGTTTTCTACAAAATTGCAAACAATAGTAAATAGTGAATAATAGTGTATAACATTAAATAATGATATCAGTCTGTATCTATCTATATAAACAATTTTTGATATGCTATGTGAAATTTTACAATGATAATTTCGTCTATTGTCTTTTAATATATCGAATACTCTTCTTACTTTTATCTTTAATACCCTTCGATAAGATTTTTAAAATCACATGAGTCTTTAGGGAAACACTCTAAATCTTTTGATTCTGTCGCTTTTAGCGCATTACTTCAACGTTAATTTTTTTTAATCCTTTCAAAATATTTCATCTGCGTTCTTTATAATTTTCAAAAGCTTCTATATTTTTAGAAGTTCTCGCAACTCTGGATAAGAGTTAATGGAGATAAAAGTATTTAAAATTCATTGGAAAATTCATGTTTAAATTTTGCTATTTCACATGAACTTAAAATGTGTTACGACCAAAAATGATTGATTTAATTGTAATAAACAGTGCATTTTTAATTGCATCAAGGATATTTTTGAAAAGTCAATGTTTAATTCCATGGTAAACGAAAAAGCTGTTGTAGAATAGATAGCCCACGATCTGATCAAAATCGAAGCATTTACAAACTTTAGAAAATTTATTTCTTCAAATTTTTATTTCATGTGAAATAAATATATGTTATAACAAAAAGATTTATTTAGTTGCAAACAGAAGTGGAGTATTAATTGCATCAAAGATTTCTTTTTCTAAAATTCTGCAACAAAAAAAAAGAGCTGTAATATGTTTTTTCACACTTAAATAATACATTAGGGGTCTAAGATAGGTTATGGGATTAAGATTACTCATACTTTAATAGTAATTAGTAAAAATATTTTAAAAAACAAATGTAGATAGAATAGCTAGTACATTTCAATTATAAATTAGACTAAATGTGAATTTCTTATCGATGCATTCAGATAAAATTAAAATGTGCTATTCTTATATTTGGAGACGAAACTGAATTTTTATGAGGGGTTTTAATTCTACAAAAGCACTGATTTCTTTCATCTTTATTTACGGGAACAATGACAATTTTTTTATCCATTAGTAAAAAATGTTTATTGTTTCGTCAAATAAAAATACATGCAATTGCATATATTGCGATCACTGTAACAAAAAGTACGTCATGAGTTCATTAAAAATGAACATTTTTTAACTAATCCTTTACAAGAATTAGATAAGCGACAATTTTCACATTCAGTTTTTTCGAATCCTACAGACAGAAACCAAATCACCTCTATCTTTTAAAATTTTTACAGTTGTTAATAATTCTAACAATTGTCACATTTCTCATAATTGTCATGTTCCAAAATCTACAGTCTCTTAAAAAAAAGGAAAGTACTTTATTAACAAATCTTTAAAGCTAAAGAGTCTTTTAACTCACATATATTTACAGATTTTCCGAAATAACTGAGCGACTCTAAGGTACAAGTACAGCTATATGTCACAGAGACTCTTTACACAACGCCTCAACACTATATCAAATGCAAAACATCGTAGATAAATCACAATAGTCAAGTCAACCTGCTTAAAACCGTCTAGTAGCTCACTCAATGACTGACTGACTAATAATAACTACATCGCGCTCTGCAATGCTCTCCTATATATACGCGTGGGGCAAGCACAAGTAATTTCTGCATGTTTCTAGAAAAATCCTGAAAACACCGGAACAGCTTTAATATATCTGTATACCTATAAAGGGGGGGGGGGTGGAGTTACAATAGAAAAGGGTGTATCACCGCAAAAAATCTCCAAGTTTTTTCGATAAATTTGGAGAAGTGACGCCAACTTGACGATAACTGTAATATTTCGCCAAATTACCACAGACATTCATTGAAAATCGATAGACAGGTTTGCCTCGTAAAACGTTAAGAAATAGAGACAATGTAACAAAAACTATTAACAAAGTGAATAGAGCCTAATAAGATTATTTACATTATTTTAGAGTACAAATATTAACTATTTACAAAATTCGTAACACTATCCCCTCCTCAAAGACTGCACGTCCCGGGCAGTGCAATCCTTGAGTTATAGGAAAACACTTAAAAAAATAAGATTTACATAAATAAAGAAATAATTACTATTTACATATTTACAAAAAGTAACTTCCATGACCATTGTCTGAAATTCCGGTTTCGAATTTCTAATCACTTTAGCCAAAATAAGGGGCTGCTAGCCGGTTATAATGTACGACCTTGGGCTTCATATGTAGCAATTTTTGAATATGTACGACGTTGTCGTTCAGCCTGTTGACGACTGTGTAAGGACCGTCCCAATTCTTTGTAGTTTTGGAGACAGTTCCTTATAACGTATGGGATTCTACAACCACACTTTGTCACTTGCGTTGAACTCATGTCGAGTTGCCTTTATGTCGAACCGTGTCTTCATCTTTTCTGATGCCACTCCGATTCGGTTATCAGGCAGGGTGGAGGCTTACCGATTGGCTTAGGCCAGTTCAATTCAGTTCATGGCCAGACATTTAATCTCCTGAATCCGCGCCTGGAGTTCATCCACGTATTCCTCAGGCGATAAAGGAGCATCAGGAGAACGGCCAAACAATAGATCCGCAGGTAGACGAAGATCACGATCAAAGAGCATTTGAGATGGGGAATAACCTGTGGTCTCATGGGCAGCACTCTTGTAGGCAAGCAGAAAAATAGGCAATTTCTTATCCCAGTCCTATTTATCTTTAGACACCAGGAGGGAGAGGCTATTTAGGATGGTGCGATTGAACCGCTCACCGCGCCGTCCAACTGAGGATGTAGAGGTGTAGTTCGAGTTTTATAAATGCCGAGTAGTCCACGCATTTCCTTAAACACAGCCGAATCAAAGTTTTTTCATTGATCGGAATGGATGTGAAGAGGAACTCCATATTCGAAAATCCACTGCTGAATTAGTACCTCAGCTACAGTTTCCGCCTCTTGATTAGGTATGGCGTAGGCATGAAGTAGTCTATGATAACGAGGGTGTACTTGTTGCCATCAGATGTTCTAGGAAGAGGACCCAGGATGTTTCAAGCAATTCGTTCGAAAGGGGCTCCTACATTATAACGCTGCAATCGTCCATATGTGCGCCACTTTGGACCTTTACAAGCTACACAGGTGTCACAAGTTCGACACCACTTCTCCACATCACTCCGAACATTATTCCATTAAAAGCGCTGTCGAACATTTTGTAGGGTCTTCATGACCCCAAAATGATCTTCTGTGGAACTACCAGGAAGTTCTTGAAGAACCATAGAAATTCTCGACTTAGGAAGTTGTAGTTGCCATCTACATGTCTTTCCATCGTCAGACCTCCCATTTTCGGTACACGATACCGTTCTTCAAATGAAGGGTTTTCTTTACTGAAGATAAAACTATGAAATAATTCTCGTGTTTTTGTTTTACTGTTGTTTCAACTTATTGTTCATTTTAATGTTGCAATGCAGATGGTAATGCAATCTGAAATTTCTAGAAACAGGGGTGTAAGAATAAACGATTAGATTATATCTCAGATTAACACTAAATTGATTTTTAATGTAGTTACTTTATTTATGTGATGATTTTGCTTTTGATATTAATGACATTTATCATTTATTATTATTATTATGATGTTTACATTTTTTTCAGTAACAAGAGTTAAACATTTACAAAGGTAGTAATGTATAATGTTGTTTTTTGCAACATATATATTTTAATAGTTATATAAGAAATGAATTATTAAATTCAATGTGTATTTTTAAACGAAAGTCTTATCGATTCAATAACGCCCTTCACTCATTCTGCAAATAAAGCCAAACAGAATACACTTTTTTCCATTTTTGGATTTTCATTTCATTACTTAAATTTATGATAATTTTTCCAATTGAAAACAGTAAATTCACATTGTTTCTTGAACTATAATTACTGGGTTTTTTTGTTTTTAATATTGAGAAGTTTGATATAAACCAATATTCAATATACGTAAAAATGAATTGTATTGTCATTTAAAGGTAAATAATATTTTTATATGCTAATTTAGGTTTTATTTTTTTACTATGATTTATACGTTATGATTTTTAAATAAATAGCAAATTTGCAGAGAAATGCAAAAAATTAAAAAAAAAATTAATTCCAAATTGAAACAATAATATAATTTGTGCAGTAATTATTTTGAAAATAATATAAGATCTAATTATAATATATTTTTAATATAAAATTTTGAATGCCTTTAGAACTTTCGATATGGAACATTATGTTAAAAAGAGGTATTTATAAATATCTATATTTAGGTTTGCAATGAAACTAAATTTATTACCGTTTATAAATCATACTTTCCAAAATAAGTTCTTTATTTAAGTATACCAATTTTGTATACTTATATAAGAACATCATTACATCATTATTACATCAAAGTATGATTATATTTTCTAACTTAAAGTAGGTGCACTCAGTAATTTATCACTATAAGTATCTTCTAATACTATCAGAATTGAAATCCAACACCTTTTTTCTAGTTATGCTTGATTTTTATTTTCAAGTTATGATTGATTTTTAATATTGTTCTTAGTTGCTTAGATCCAGAAAGTAATATTGCGCTGTGTATTCTCACTTCGCTCAGACATCTATGCTAAATAATATAAAAATTAGATGTAATTTCATCAACAAATCTTAGTAGTAAATATGAAAAGGGGGAGAGGTCCATGGTAAATAAAAGATTAACCTGATTTAAAGTGCTTTAGAGGAAGTTCTGAATATACATTTAATAATTATGGCATAGGTTATATTTTAATGTAACTGTTTAATATCGTAACTTAGCACTGTCTCTGATGATTTATGGAAGTTTCATTTGGAGTACTTAGAAAGACACTATATGAATAGATTAATCCTCCACTGATTTAATATTCCACATATGTAGCTACTGCTAAACCCGGAACATCTGTTTCAAATATCCGTTTGTGGTTGCATATAATTTCCAATCATTGTTGAAGGTTAGCTATTTACCTTCGACACCTAACTCTCAGATCTTCAAAATTCTCTAAATGCTGCAGTTACAGTATTGATACAAATTCGCATGCACAAAGTTAGTCTTTTAATCGAAATATGTGATATTTTGTAAATTCTTCGTTACTTTTCTGATTCTTTTATATGATGTACTGGACTTATGAAAACAACCATAGTAATATATCCTTATTTTAAACACTAATTCAACTTTTCACTTGCTTCTGGCTGTCTTTCTAATTAATGATCTTTTTCAAATTTGTTTTTAGGAAAAATTACTGATCTTAAATCAGTTTATTAAAGCTTCTAACTTATTTTAAATCATTAACGTCATATAAATGATTTTTTTAAAGGGAATAATAAATTAATTTAATTTTTTCAGAATCATTTGTAAACGTAATTTGATTAAAAACATTGTTTTTCTAAGTCTTAATCGGAATGCTGAGAGAATCCGAATAACAGCAAAACGTTGTTTTGACACAAATTATTTTAATAAATTTACGTTTAATATATGAAGTTAATTGTTTCTTATTTCTTATTTCTATTTTTTTTTAAGTAAAACGTATTTTTTTTTGCATCAAAGTTTGGATATTTTACGAAATGTTTGCAGTAATGAAAATTAGTCAATGTGGGGCAGCGTAATACTTCCTCATCAAGAATATGTATATTATAAATTTTAAAAATAAAATATGTGTAAATTGTTTATGAAATGCATTAAAATTTTAAAATAAAATTTAAATACATTTTTAAAGATTTATTCATATAAATAATTTCACAAATCTGTACAGTTAAATATCGCTGAACATTCGATTTCAAAACAGTTATATTCTATCTCAATCAAAGTATCAAAATACATGGCTTGGTGACGTCGTAAAATTTAAAAGCTCTGTTATTCAATTGCGTTAAAGAAACATCTATTTAACTTTAGAAATAATAAGTACATTAACTAATAGTTTACTGCGCAGCTTTAGCGTCTCATTCCCAATTAAAATATATCTTTAAATTTAAATTTGAATGAAATTTAGAGCCATTAAAATCTAAATATATGGAAAATACGGATTATTTCGCCCACTATGCGATCGACTTTTCTCCTTATTCAAAATGTATGCATTTTCTATTCACTCCTTAAAATAAACAATTTCGATTTTTTTTTTTTTTTTTTTTTTTTTTTTTTTTTTTAATCAGAACAAATATTTCATTGGAATGAAAAAAATAATTCTGAATAGTCGGAGTTACTGAAATTCAATAGGTTTATTTTATCATTACATACCACAAGAACATAGCAAATTCCAAGACTCTATCTCAATTTATTTGAGATAAAGCGTTGGCAGACACTCACATAGACGCACAGATAGAAGGACGAATTTTTTTAAGTTTTTTGAAATCTTTAGTGTCTCAAAAGTATGAATACGTCATTTTTTTAAAACAATTGCAAGAGACCCTATACTATGTATGATGGGTACATAAAATTTTTCAAACTGGATGCACGATTCTTTAAATCTATCTATCTTTGCAGAAATGCCTTTTTAAGAAACGTAACTCGTTTTACAACGATTTTATGTATTTTTATAAATTAAAGCTGTCCTCCAATGACTTATTTCACACGAGAGTCTTAAAACAGCAACAGAAAGAGTACAAGTTTCGGAGGATTTAGAGATCTGCTAAGTTTTTCAAACTGATGTGAAAAACAACGGGTGCCAATATGAATACAGTACAACACACCAAACTTGCCGTTATTCCCTTCAACACGCTGGAGTGTATTGGCTACTCTTTTTGATATCCTGTTTTATTTCCCTAAAAATTTGAGAGAGAACGAGAGAAGAAAGACAAAGATCTGATTAATGTTTTTTAAAAGCTTTTCTAAAATGTCCCGAAAATTACGAACAGCTAATAAAAATTTATTTTTATAAATTCTTTTTTAAATTTCAAAAATAAATTGTTTTTGGAGGTTTCTAAATGTAAAGAAACGCTTTTCAGAGTACTGGGTAGCTTGGAAGCGTTTATCGAATATTCTATTTTCGAAATATGCTATCGAATATATTATAGAAAATTTTCGAAATTAGACATTTTACGAGTAATGTTTCGTTTAAGAAACATCTGTGTATTTTTACAGTGAAACCTCGTTGGAAGAAACAGATCCGGGCATTACGATAACGATGAACTATCAATTCTGTAACTTGTGTACTTGAGAGTTTTTTCTTTCTTTTTTTTTTTTTTTCTTTTGAGTAACAAAAGTTTTAAATATGAACAGATATAACGTTATTTAAACTTTTTATATCGTTGTTTGTAGAATATTTAATGAATAAATTATATTAATAAATTAATTATGAAATCTCATACAGATAATGTAATAAGTGAAAGATTTTTAAAAATTAATTACTCGTGTTTTTTAAAATCATTAAAATTGAACATACAAGAAGATGCTAAAACTTTAACATGGGTATAAAATACAGTTATGATAATAGAAAATATATTACTTCAAGTTCACTAACGATTTAATCCATCACCATTTTAGCACGTTAGCTTCACTGAATTCTGTTAATTATTACGCTTTTACAATACCATTTTTTACAAGCGCTAATTAATGCACTGATTAAAAATGAATATTTAAACAAAGAAACCATAGAAACTAGTTCATATTAAAGTATATACATATTCAACATTTCGGCAAACAAAAAAAGATTAGACTTAATAGGAAAATAAAATAAATCAAAATAGTGTCGTAAGATTAATATAAAAAAGCTGTAATCAAATTTAACATTTGACAGAAATTTTAAATGTAAATTATTGCAGGAATATGATACCTTTTGTAGTAAATGTGCCATCAGAAGTAATACGGTAATAACTTTACTGTGTTTTAACCCTTTATCTGCCTACGGTACTTATAAGTGCCATTAAAATAACGTATTATAAAATTATTTTAATACGTCAGATAGTTGCAATACTGTTTAGAATGAATTATAGATACATTACTTTATCTTGTTACAAAAACATTATTGGTTATACAAAACAAGAATATTTTTAAAAGGATGATTTCTTTTGCCTTTGCATCTTCTCAGCTTTTTTCGCACTGAGGGAGAAGGATAGGGATTTTTCAATGCGGGAATATTTCTATACATATATTGTAAGAACATCACATGTGTACATTATACAATTCTAAAAAATACTAAGAAAATAATTAAAAATAAAGGATTTGAATAGGGTTATAAAAATTGCACAAAATCCCTGTAAATTCAAATTTAATTTATTCTTCTAAATCCTTCAATACTTCCAAAATCCATTAAATATTTACTAAATGATTATATAAATCTATTAATTTGGTTTAAACAATTTGCGTAAAAGGCTTTAGAATGTAAAATTTTCATATATTCATACTGCTGTAGATAAAATGTTAATATAGTAATATATCTCTGTGTTACATCTGGCCGTCTACAAATTATAAAATAGATTTTGGGGCAGAAACCGCAACAATCGAATTCAGTGCTTATGTTATTACTAAATTTGAAAATGAAGTCATTTTTTCTTACTCATACACGTCATGTTTTACATTTTTGACACCTAAAACGACATTTTAAAAACTCAGCAAAAAAGCACTAAAATCTGAGCATATCCTATTATCAAATAACCTAATCAAAATTATTCAAGTTTGAGTCTCATAAATACTTCTTTCTGAAAACATGGAAGTTATAAAATATGATCACAAGATGTTTAATTTTTGAGATCTCAAACTTGACTAATTTTGAATTAAAGCAATTTTGACTATCAGATCTAAAAATGTTTTAATATATATCTTTTCTAAGAAAAATAAAGCATTACGTATAAAATTTGGTAGTCAAAATAACAGAAAGAATATAGTAAGAATAAAAGATAAATGTTAAAATCGTTAAAATACCGTACACACATTTTTGTGCATAGTTAACACTAATTTTATGATAACTTTTAGAATTAAGTTTGCATACAGTAAAAATGGAATAAATAGTTCCTAACAGCAACGTTAAGGAAATTATTTTCAAAACTTTGAATGACATACACTAAATTGTACTAGCGATATCTTTCATTTATAAATTGATTAATTTTTGGGTTCCGCAGGCTAAAGAACAAGCTCTACTCATCAGTGATCACATTACGACGACTTTTAAGTTTTCCGTGATTACGATAAAATGTACCTCGTCACATTTCATATAATAAAATACTACTGTATTATTTGGTATATTTTCCTTGTTTAGCATTTTATTCATGAGTACATTATTCGCAGGTTTTTATTATATTTGTTTTACACGGTGAATATTTTGCATTTTTCTTTATATGAGCTAAATACTATTAAAAAAAAATCTGTAATCAAAATAAAGGTTAGTCCATGTTCATTATGAATATTTCAAATATTTTTACGTATAAATATGTAAACATATATGCTTATACTTGCATTTTTTTCTAGCACTTTGTATAGGGGGAAGTGGGGTACATTGATACAGTGTTTTCTAAGATTTTTTTGGTGTGAAAAAAGTAGAAAATTCAAGTTTTTTTTTTTTTTTTTCATGAGGTGACAGAAAAACCTGAGTACGAGATAGTACGTTATAAAAATGTACAATCATTGTTTTATATAGTGTTTTTTGCATGTAATTTTAAAAAAATCTAAAAAAGTCATTTGTATCAATGTGCCCCATTTACGGGGCAGATTGACACGTTTGAAAAAAATGACGACAAAATAATACCAATGCATATTTTTCATAGAAAATGTGTTAGAAAACCATTTTATATTTATTTATAGAAATTCAAATCACCCACAATTTATTTTTAAGCAATATTAAGGCAATCAAAATTAAATATGTTATGACCTAATGGTCTGGCTGTTCCTTGTCTGATTGTTGGCTGTGGTAACTTTGTCATATCTAGCACTTCAATCCCAGCATTATCATCTTTCTTGGGAAAGATGAAAAAATTACCAGGTTTTCTGTTTATAAATAGGTTTATAAACAGAAAATAAAGGGTAATTATATTAAAAGTTCCGTTTATAATATAATTATTTTTTTCTGCTCTGCAATTTGTTTCTCTTACTTAAAATTTCTCATGTCAAAAATACTTTTTTTCTTTGAAGAATCGATATAAATTCAAGATTTGCCAGAATGCCGTCCTTTTCTTTTATTAGTTCTACTAGTACTAGCTTTTGGGTAAGTTCGTGCTTTTTCTGTTAGCAAAAATACTATAAAATGTTCTAATATAAAAAATTAGAGTTATTTCACTTCGATAGAAATTAATATTAGAATTTTTTGGCGAAAAATGGTTGGATTAAGGAGTGTAGGGTAAAAAAAAATAATAAAAAGTAATGAAAAATGAACTAAAAAAGGATTTAGGTTGTATCAATGTGCCCCATACAGCCATTTTGAATAAAATGAGTCTCAAATCCAACACTTCATAATTTATCTAACAATAAAAAATGAGGAACAGATAAAGAGTAGTTTCACTTGCCAGGGTGAGTATTCTTTTCAGTTGAAAATACTGGAACAGTTGTATAATACCATTTCGGTGCGGCGCTAGAGATTTCGCCGCCTGAGGCAAGCCTCATTTTGCCGCCCCTATGACGTCATCGTTTTTTTTACCACTACTTAAACTTTTTAAAAAATAAGTTAATTAATATAATAACTATAATTTTTTTGCGTAAATATAAAATGTATTTACATTTAAGGAATTTAAAATAATCAAACTGCGTAGTTTATTTATTTTATTTTTGCATCTTTTTAAAAATAACAACAGCTACCTTGTAATTAAATTAATAGATCATATTGTGCTAAAATTAAAAAAACAAAAAGCCAGAAAGCCTCATATAAAGAATAACAGTAACACTTCACAAAATTTATTTTGTCTCGTTTTCATTTAAAAAAATTACGCACGTTGTGAATATTATCAAAAATTTATGTTACAACAGGTAAAAGAATGTTTTTAAAATAAATATTACTGAGATAAAATATGCCAAACATTTAAAATCAGTCACACTGTGTATAAAATTTGTGTATGAATTTCAAACAGTGTATAACAGAATATAACAAGTTACTTATCTTTTAAAAATCGTATATAAAACACAAAATCGCATATTAGTAATATTAATACTGTCTTATTAAAAATAAGACAGAATTTCAAGAAGCGAGTAATATCTCTTGATTTAGCTTTGACGAAGTCACACATTATAATGCCAAAATCAGTATTATAAAGCGAAAAAATTAAAATAAATAAATAAATAAATAAACTTAGAGCAAACTTCGCAATATATTACTAACATTAAATAGAAAAATTATGACATGCACAGAAAATTACTTTATCATTTCAAATATAATTTGACCGTTTAACATGAAGATTTAACTTTACTCTAACAATATTGTTTTCAAACACACAACTATCAACAATGAAATATTTAATTCAATAGTAAATTCACCTTGATTTTTTTGGGAAAATCGTTTTCTATATCACTCTAATCAATATAGAAAACAATTACATTTTCATTTGCTAAAATAATTCAATTTAATAATAGAGCTAACTTGAGAGGTGCTGCGTTTCCGGGTTCCATCAAAACATTGCAGAAAACGCAGAATCACAATAGAAATTGCGAAATATTTTTTTTTAAATCGTTCCATAAATTCTTATTAAACGTTGTAGCAAAGCTGTGCGTTATAGCAACAAAATGTGCTAAATTGGACGGGAAGATTGAAACTGAATTTCTTTTACTAATGCGGAAAAATCACAACGAATCGCGAAAAAAAAAAGGGAGGTGGGACCACTAAGAATGGTATATAAAGAATTGCAGATAGTAAAATTTATTTAAGATTAAAAAAGAATTTCTTTTGTAAATAAAAAAAAATCGCTACAAAGCGAAAAAACCTAAAGATCATAAAAAAAAAATTCACAAAAATTCGAAGTTTGATAAGCGAATTTCGAATAAATTTAACGAAAAAGAGGACAAATTTTAGAACATTAGGTTAAAAGATTAAATCCGGATTGATTTTAAATAATGTTGGAAAATTGCTTCGAAGCTTAAAAAAAAAAAAAAAAAAAAAAAAAAAATAGTAAAGATTGCTAAAGATTAAAAAATTGCAGAAAGACAAAAATTATTACACTATTTAAACTATTCTAAATGGAATTTTTTCACAAATAAATTCACAGTTGAAGTTAATAACAAAATTCCCTTTACGAATGTCAAAATCTCATGTTGAAGATTGTATTAAAAGTCGCGAAAAATTCAAAAATCGCGGAGAAATAATTGTAATGTATTACGCTGAAAATTGTAACAAAATTTGATAAAATTTATAAGTTTCTAAAACGGTTCTAACAATAGTACATAACAAAAACTCCTTTCTGAATGTAAAAAAAAAAAATCTTAAAAATCACAGTTTAGGATAGAGGATAGAGGGTTTAGGATAAATGTTTGGAGCCGATTTCATTTTATTAACCACAAAAAATTATTGCGAAAGCAAAAGAAATATAAAAATTGCATTGAAAATCGCATTAAAAATTGCATTGAAAATCGCATTAAAAATTGCAAAACATTGCAAATCACATAGGATAAAATGTACTTCGATTAGTCAAAAATTTTCAACCGGAATTATTTTTTTTTACAAATGTATATAAAAAAAAGCAGTGCACAAACACATGCTAATAATCACGTTAAAAATAATTTTCAAAATAGATAAAAATTAAAAAAAGAAATTTGCTGAACAAAACTTACAACATTAGTGATGAGTTTGAAACCGAATCTACGAATACGAATGTCAAAAAATCGCTGCGAAATGAAGAAAAAATTGCAGAGGGCAAAATTTACTCTAGTGGGCTAAAACTTTTTTAATCCGATTTACCGAAAATTCAAAAAATTGGGAGGATGAAATTTGTTGCAGTGTGCTAAAAAGTTTGAACCGGAATTATTTACGAATCTAAACAAAAAATAAAATAAATCACCGTGAAACAGCAGAGAATCCAAAAATCGCTAGAAGAATTTAAAAACACCTTGTGGATTCCAAATAAATTTTATTGAAAAAAGGAAAATATTTACTACATTGGGCTAAAATAATCAAAACTGATTTATTTTATTAATACATGGAAAAATCACAGGAAACACAAAAATCGTCAAATATAGCCAAGGACCAACTTTACTACAGTATGATAATATATACTAACAGGATTCATTTCCTGAATATAAAAAAAATTGGCACGAAACACAAAAAATGAAAAAAAAGTAAATAAAATAAAATATTATAAATTGCGAAAAGGAAAAAGTAAGGTGTCCTGGAGTAATAAGGTCAAGTTCTAATATTATGCGTAATTATGAAGGAATCCAAGAGATGGCCCCTACGGGCTCTGAGTAGGACTATAAGTCATTTGAATTACAAACAACCGCTAAAGTTATTAATTCAATTTGTAAAACTTATCGCTGAAAAGAGCACGTAAGATTCAACGCTCGATCTAAAATTTGCGAGGTAAGTTCTTTGATATGAAGATTGTACATTTATTAGGAAGTATTTTGTTTTTTACATAAATTTTTTATGGATTTCAGGTACTTTTGGAAAATTCGTGGAAATTTTTGGATGTGTTCGTGAGGTAGTTTGAAGTTTAAAATATACCTCGCAATAAGTATACTGGGTTCATAACGTTATACACTTTCAATATTACTCTGGTAGTTTCTTTTTAGTGCTACAGCGAGAATTTATTTTTTATTTTGTGCACGAGAGAGCATTGTTGAAAACCAAAAATGATAAAGAGAAATTTGTATGTCATAAGTGCTGCTAATTTTTTCATGTCAGATGAATAAATATCAAATGATTATTACTGTATACTAATATCGCAATTAATGCTAAGTAAGAGAAATACGTCCATTTCTATAGCTGTAGAGCTTGTATCTTTCGAATTGAATAACTTACATGTCATTATTCTATCATATTTTATAGTTCGTTTGCATGCAATAACGTCAAATAGCATTGTTCAAGAAATCACGGCAATACATTTTATGAATGCTAGAATATTCTTTCTGGTATACATAGCCAATAAGATGCTTTATCAAATCACGTATTTGTTTGAAAAAAAATCTTTAATTAAGCTGTGAAAATTGATAGAACCTTAACGTTGTGTTATTACCATTGGACACTTTAATATAATATTAGGCTAAATATTTGAAAAAAATTCCTTTTTATGTACGTCAAAAGATTACGGACCATTAAAATATGTTAGACAGGGCATTGAAAATCGCAATCACTTCAAAAATTGCGGAGAACAAATATTGCCTATATTTAGGCTAAAATTTTGAAAAAGAAATTTGAATAAACAATGTCAAAAACTCTCAGTAGAACGCAAAAGAAAAAAAAAATAATTGCAAAAATCGTATTGAAAATGGCATTTAAAATAACTAAATATTAAAAAAATGCGGAGGAGAAATTTTAATATAGTTAGCTAAATTTTTTACATAAGAATTCCTTCCAAGAAAGTTAAAAATCACCGTAAAACTCCGAAAAACGTTAAAAATCATTTAAAAGTAGTTTTTAAAAAATGCAAAACAAAATTGAATGTATTTTCCTAACCGGAACTCTTTCTTGATTGTCAAAAAATAGCAAATGTCAAAATATCAAAAAAAAGATCAGCATGAAAAGCGAAATTATCCAAAAAATCTTTGAAAACCGCGAGAGACAAAATTTAAAATATTAGTCTGGAACAGAAGCCTTTTGTGAGTGTCAAAATATCACCGCAAAACGCAAAAAAGGCTAAAAACTGCAAAATTTTTTTAAATAGTGATGTACAAAATGTACTACATTAAACTAAAAGTATAAAACATTTTTTACGAATATGAAAAACTGCATCAGATGGTAAAATCCACTAAAAATGGTGTTGAAAATCTCGCCAAAAAATCGGTAAAGATTTAAAAAAAAAAAAAAAAAAAAAAAAAAAACATGAAGGACAACGTTTATTACACCAGTGTAAAAGTTTAAAACCTAATCTATAATGGAATATATGTTCAGTTTGTATTACAGGTAAAATCTATATATTTTTTTAACAACTGATGGCCAATTACCAATATTTTGAAAGAACTGGCACTGGAAATGAAAATACGAGGAATCCCCCGAAAAGAAAGTTTTACATATTTTAAGAAGCAAAAGGAGGATTTTTTTTAACCGTGGGTTTTGGGAAATCAACATTTTTAATTAGATCAAATGGTGTATCGTTTCGTATGGATTTTATTTCTTTTAAATAAAATGACACCATCTGCAAGTCGATGTGATCAATTTTTTAAAAGTTACGGCACGTTTCACGAATAAAATGGCAAAAATTATATTTTATTTAGATAAAATAGATTTTTATAATAACAACTGATGGCCATTCACATTCACAAAAATTTAGAAAAGTGCATCGTTTGGTACTAGACATGAAAATTCGACGAGTCCCCCAAAAATGTGACTTTACGTTGATTTTTTTTTTTTGGGGGGGGGGGGGGGGAGAGATACATCGAGGGATGGGAAACTTCATTTTTTAAAAATTAGGGGAAGTGGGTATCATTTATTAGGTATTTTCAAATTCTTTATCAAATAAGATCATTCGCATGTCGATACGATCATTCTTCATAAAAGTTATGGTAGGTTTTGTAAATGTACAATGTTGAAAGTTAAGTTTTATTATTGAGCACAACTTTGTCTTATTTTACGTCCAAAACTTGTTCTCTAAGCCATGTGAAATAATATGAATTTTTTAAACGTCCTTAAAACAGCAATAATCAAAATCAGCATCATCATCGTCAGGTTCTGAGAAAACATCTGCGGTAGAACTGTAATTTATGTTATTTGTTATCTTAATATCTTATGTATTGTATGGGCTGTGTACTGAAATTTCAAGGTGACATTCTTTCTTTGTCTAAAGTGGGGTGAACATGTGAATATGCACAGGTGCAGCGAGATGAAAAAAAGATGGCAGAGGGGAGTGTTTGACCTTCTGGGAGGTCAATGGAAGATGGGAAATAAAGGATTTCCACGAATAGGGGGATTTCCATGGCGGAAGTGCAGGAATGGAGAAGAGCAGTTTTTGACGGAGATAGTCAGTTCAGAGTTGAGAGTGGGTACCTGCAGAGCACTGGTGGACAGAGGTCCTTGTGTAGAGTGCTCTGGGTCGAATAGCGTAGTCTGAAATCCCATGTGTTGGTAGATGCGAAATCGATCTCCGGTAAACTTAATCTAACGAGTGTAGAGTAAGGGGGAGAAGGTGTAATTAGAACAGTACACAGCCAAATTTTTACTGTATTTAATTTAATGTTAAACCGGATCATCTATATCAGAGTTAAAATTGTATATATTGTATTATATTGGGTACATAGAGTATAAATAAACTGTTAATTTAGTTAATTGACAGCGTTGGTGTTCATTTACACAATCCTCACAGCGGGTGACCGATATCACCTAATAATATCGGTGGTGGCAGCTATAACTACTACGAACTTTCTTCAAAGTTGTGCGTTCTCAGAGGACAATCATATTTTTTTAGGATTAGTAAAGTTGTCAAAATATCTGTGTATTCATAATTTTTTATCTATAAAACCGTTTATGACTTTGCATTCATAAAACCTGCCTAACTTTGTTACGCATAACCGTATCATCTTGCGGAATTGCCATTCGATTCCGAATTAAAAAGTACGTAGCAAACGATTGTGCACTTTAGCTGAAGAAAAAAATCTAATTTTCCACCAGAATAAAAATGCGCCCGCATCTTCCCCAAAACATAGTAAAACAGCTTTTTTCGTGAGGGAGGGAGAACACCGGATTTTCCTTTTTATTTGCAAAACAAAACTTTTTTATAATTTTCGTGAATAGTCATCAGTTGGTTTATTTATTCATATTTTGGACTATTTTACCTATACAAATATGCGAGACAAATGCCGCCTCACTTGCCTCACCCCTGGCGCCGGCCCTGTATCATTTCAATTGTACAACTCAAATTTACTTTTGACCTACGAAAACAATTAATCACCCTTCCCATTTCATCAAACTACTGAATCATTCCAAGACTTTCTATATGTAGTTGAGTTCATTAGCATGACCGTTTGGAGCCGTTGTGAAACTTCCTGTAATGGCGCTGTGAGCGGTAGAGGGGGTGTATCAATGTGCCCCATGTATCAATGTACCCCACTTCCCCCTACTTTTTAAGTTGTCAAATAATAAAGGTGCTATGAAACAATGTAAAAATATGGGTAATCATCTAATTGAAGATAATCAATAGATATTTACCATCTATTAAATATCTATTTGAAAAAATACCCAGATAAATTTTAATTCATAAATTAAACATTTCACATTAAATACAAATATACAGGGTGATCCAAAAATCAGGAGAACTTTAAAGATGAATAATTCGAAAACGAATCAAGATACAAAGATACGGTTTGCACCAAACGGATGTAAAAGGAACCGGCTATTGTGTGGCAACGGAAAAATAATTCTGTTGGCGTCCAACAGATGGCGCTATAGTGATGTGATGCACCAAAAGATGATTTACAAATGACAAAAATGTTCACAACTTACAAATCAGCTTAATTACAGTTAATTAATCTTATAATAAATGTTCAATGTGCTTTCCATCATTCAGAAGTACAGCTGTGAGACGAGGCATCTCACCATTCACAGCTTAGAGTAACATTTCTAGCATTATGGCAGACACATTTTGGCGGATGGCATACTTTAGTGATGTTAGTGATGCCGGTTGGTCGCGGTACATTTTTGACTTCAATAATGACCACAGCCAAAAATCCCTGGGTGTCAGATCGGAAAATCTTGGAGGCCATGCGGGATTAAAGTAACGACTAATAATGTGATTCTCCCCTAAATATTGAGCGTAACAGGCATAATACAGGTAGAGCAATTGGTAGAGCTCCTTCTTGCATAAGGGTGACTCTTTAGAGTGCCTGGACAGCTTGCAATTCAGAAATCTGAAAGCGCCATCTGTTGGTTGTCAATATAACTATTTTTTTCTTTCCACACCAAATCCGGTTTTTTTCTATACGTTTGGTGCAAACCTTATCATTGTATCTTGATTCGTTTTCGAATTATTCGTTTTTAAAGTTCGTACTAATTTTTAGATAACCCGGTATATGTTTTTTATGTAATGTCATTTACGGCTAAAAGTTTCAAAATGATGATTGAAGAACTTACCACCTTTATCATCATAGTTAATCATTCATTTCTTCTTGCTGAAAGTATTTAAAAATAAAAAAAAATACATACTACAGTTTTATTTAAAGCGAATTCAACATAGTAAAGTCTTCTTTGAAATTTTTATTTAATTTTGGAAAAAAGATATTATTTTATTTTTCAGTCCTCCGAAATATGTTTTTAGTAAAATATTTTAAAGTTTAAACTTTTGATAACGTGATGTTTAAAACGGGTTATTTAAAACGTTAAATGTATTTATACCTTTTGTTTTTAATGTTAAACTATTTTTCAATAACAACCAGCATTAATAAAGTATTTATTTAATAGAGTTATAATTCTTATATGTATCCCGTACTTATTTAATCATATTATAATTATAATTTAATTGTGAATTGATTGCTGTACATATTATTCTTGAAAGTAAGTAAAAATCTTAGAATTCGATGACAGTGTAATTTTTCATTATTAAATAAGTGTCGCTAATTAAGAATATCTTTCAAAAATGTAATCTCTCACAAGCTACTTACAATTTTCAATTAGTCATACTCCACTCAAATTTTATAGCCCAACAAAGTTAAAGAGCATTTATTATGATAAAGAAAGAAAACTGTTTAAAACTGTCTTCTTCTAATGACGTTATTCAGAAATTTTGGTAATAAGTCAAAATCCTGAGATTGAATTTTTTATATTTCTTATAATTTTAATCTATATTTCTGTATAATTAGTTAGAAGTCAAAGAAAGAAAATTAGATGAATTGTTCATGAGTTCTGATTTTTTTTTTTTTTTAATATATGTTGTAATATTATTTCCATGAAAAGTAAGTTGCAGCTAAATTGCAATTTTATTTAAGATTTTATACTTAGTCGAAAAAATAAATATGATGTAAATTATCTATAACATATTTCAAAATTTATGTTAACTGTGATACGTATTTTTTAAGTGCATAACACAAAATGAAACCTAATACGTAAAACATACTTCATATGTAAGACAAGTATCATATTTTTGATTTTTATATTTTTCTTCTTCTGACAGTAATTCTAAGTTAAACCTTGTCATTAGTTGTCGATATTGGTGCTATGACTTAGTTATGATCAGCGTATTGAGAGAATAATTTGGAAAATTATACCTGTGTTTATGCGTGTGTACTCTGTACATATTTAGCCAGACTAGAACTGCACAAATTTCATTAGGATATTCTTTGAAGATATATTAGATCCTCAATTTATCAAATGAGTATCTTTTTTCTTCTATTGGAGCTGAGTTTGACAAGAAAAAAGGTAAAAAAAAAGTTTTCTTCACATACTTAATAAAAAATATAAATTGTTTCGAGCATTTCAATTATTATTTTTTATTGTAACAGTTCACGAGACAGCACAAAATTTTTGAAAGGAATTTAGCATCGATGATTATCGTATATATGGTGTATTAAGTGGTACAGATAGCGATATCTCCATTTAACTGTCACACTAGTGCGAGTTGTTGACAGAACAATTCTCCCTTCATTGCAATGTGAAATGAATGGTAACAAGATAACTGATAACTATTCTATTTCGAAATAATGTCACTAGATTATTTGCTACATTATTACTATTTCAATTAGTTGTATTACATTACAGTATGACGCCATCTGTCATTAGTTATGTAGACGATTGTTTTTTTTTTTTTTTTGTCGTTATTTGATCTATTCATATATCACGTACACCGAAATCATTTTCGTTACCAAAATTTTGATTGTATACTATACTATGAAAAGATAGCTTTCTTACCATGTTTTGTCACTAAAAATTTTGAAAAGATTACATAATGTTACTGTAGTTCCATTTTCGAAATTTGTAAAAATAGTCAATTCGTGAATAAAAAGTTTTCTCAGAAGTGATATTTTTTGAAATTATTGATGGCAAATCTTGAATAAGTACATGAGAAAATGCCAAAGATTTAGACTCTGTGTTCTCTGCGTCAAAGATTTAGTCTCTGTGTCGGTAGGTTTGCAACAAGAAGGGCTAGGTTAATTATTGAAATATTTTAAGATAATTCTAATTACATTTTTTTTTTTTTTTTTTTTTGCAGTATAAGGATTTTTGGTGTTAATGTCAACAAACATTGCATAGGTCCACAGTAAATGCTTAACTGTAAAAAAAAAAATTGTTTTAATTGAAAAATTTGATTTTTAAAAACAAGAAAGAAGAAAAGTCGATAGTGTCAAAGGAGGGAACTAAAGTCTTTTAGATGTAAAACCCTTAATAACGAATAATGTATAAAGTTATAATCTTTTTCTTTTCTGTATTTTGTTGGAAAATTTACTCATAATGTTATGTAGTTTAATAATCGATAACAAATTCCAAAAGTTCTGCCATTGGTTCCATAGCTTTTTATTTGCTTAGATTATGATGTTTATTGCTTTGTTTTACAAGTTTTGCTTTTTTGTGGGGAAAATATTTAATGGCTCCTATACGAATTTATTTATATTAGCCAGTAATTTAAGTTATAATTTCCTGTTTCATTTACAGTAATTTAACAATACCTTTTGTGCTTATATGATGGCCAGAAGGTCTATAAAAACGAAAAATACGCTCTAATCGATAAGTATTTCGAAAATAGATCCACAGCACATTGATATTAAAATAACCAAAATATGTGCTTACCAAGTTTGATCATCTCCTTGCCAGGTAATCAGATGGTAAAATGAAGTAATGTTAGTAATATACATTTTCAAGTAAAAGGATAGGCTTTAAGGACAATTACATTGTTCGTATGAGGATATTCTAACCATAGAGTTTAATGAGAACTTTCCAGGTACAATTGTTAATTTTAATGATAAATAAAAAATTTAAAGTAATCACTAACTATTATAATGAGTGCTACAAAAATTTGGTAGTAACCATATGGGTGTGATAAAATCATTTCTGAACTGTATAAAGTAACATTGGTTCGTAGTTTATCTTTTTTAATAAACTCAAATAAAAAATTAAAAGAAAATATTTTTAATTGAAAAAATACAATCTCATAAATTTTCTATTTTGCTTCCGTCTCTTTCACTTAGAGAACATTTCTTATGCTTTTAATTTCTATTTTCATCCTTATTTTCATTATTGAATTTTCATTATTGAATTAGAGTACTTTTATGTCTTCTCTAACATGTGATGCACAACTACTTATCAACAGAGAACAGGGAATTTCCATTTCAATATCTCCTCAACACAACTGTTACTGGCTGAAACTATATTTATTTGCCTTGAAAATAAATTTAAAGTTCGATAGCTATGTTAGCAAAATACTTGTTTGATTCTAATACAAGTCTAGGGTTCATCAATTCCTACACTGTAAAAAAAATCTGTAACCTTAGTAATCTAAATTAACCGAAATCTCTTATGCTTACTAAACTTTTATGTGTACACTGTACAAGAAAATGGTGTCAATCTACAAAAACTCTAAGCAAAACTAAAACCATCTGTAACTTTACAAAAGAATTTACTAAATTTTGGTAACTTTACTAAAATTTTATCTGTAATGCTCGTTATCGTCACTTAAAAAATTCTTGGAATACGATTTCCCAAAAAAATTCTTAGTAACCTTAAAATTTGTTTGATTCAAAGTGCAAATCTGTATCTGTTACATGAATTTTTATTGTTGCCGTTACATAAAAAGTTCTTGGAATACAATTCTACTAGAAAAACTTTTGTAATTTTCCCAATTTTTTTTTACAGTGTACGTATACGATTTTTTAAGGAAAAATTTTAGAGAACATGCACCAATAAGCATGTTCATGTTAAATAAAGCAATAAAGATTGAATAAAATGGATTAATACAGACTTGATTACATTAAAAAAATTAAAATTTATATACAAAATATAAAAATACTAAAAAAAGATTTAAAGTTACAAAAGGTAAACGTTTCGCCAAGCTATTCGTAAGGCATCATCAGTACAAATATTCATTGTATATCAACTAGTGGAACAAAAAGAACTGTTACTGTTAGTTAT
Source organism: Maratus speculifer (assembly GCA_964019185.1). Classification (NCBI taxonomy): domain Eukaryota; kingdom Metazoa; phylum Arthropoda; class Arachnida; order Araneae; family Salticidae; genus Maratus; species Maratus speculifer. The sequence continues at coordinate 23,924,820 of OZ025294.1, read as the reverse complement.
TTTTTTTAAATAGACAATATTCATTAGGAATAGAATGAGACTCATTCATGGTCGGCGATGATAAATATGTGAACCAAACTTTGAGAAGTAATCTACCGTTATAATGTTACAAACCGATATTAAATAGATCATCGACGGCTAGTATTCTTAAAGTATAAATGTTAAAAGTTAGAGTATAAATGTTAAAGTATAAATTTTAAAAGTTGCATTATTTAATTATCATAATAATTAAGTACTGACTCATTACTTCAAAAATTATTAACTATTTAGAACATTTGATAACTTAATATAATTAAAATTAATTAACATGCAAATAAATTATATCATATTATTGTATTTTGGATGTCCTATTTAAATTTGAACAACGAAAAATGAGAAAAAAAAAAAACCTAAATGTCGCAATATAGTGAAATAGAAAAAATATTACATGTAGAAAATCACCTTATGAAATAAAGTGAATCAGATTACATTCATAATCCGCAGGTAAAATTATATTAAATACATTAAATATATGGTTACGTTTTAAAATCAATTTTCTGAATTAATACGTTTTAATGTATCATTAAAATTTATAAAAATGTTTGCTAGAAACTTAATTTTAAAGCTTACACGCGTCAAATATCAATAGCTCTATTTCCTATCACGAATTTCAAAGCACTAAAATATTTCGTAATAAATTAAATGTCACTAATCAAGAAATCTTAAACTTTAGCAATCCTAAGCCATTTACGTCCTTACTTACTAGTTTCAGATAATTAAGACGTTTCTTCACAAAATTTATAAACCATGTTCAAAATTACTCATTACTATAAAGGAAGAAAACTTTATTCGAAACTGTCAACTCATAACGACATTATTCAGCGCTGTTGATAGTGATTTCGAAATTTTACTGGAAATTTTTCTCCGAAAGATAATTTTAATTAATATCTCTACGCTGAGTCTAGCAAAAATAAATTAAAAGTAAATTAATTAGGTGAGGTTTCGTTTCAAATTTGACTTTATGTCACTGCATAATTCTTATCCCAGAAAGAAGATTAATTTTATATTGATGCTATTCATTCATATTACTATGTTTTTAGAAAGAAGTGCAGAAGAAATAAAGTTATCTAAAAAATAAAAATGGGATACATATTTAAATTACATTAAATGTAGGTAGTCAAAATAATGTGATGTGTAAGGGAATAAACCATAGATTCCCAACCTTTTCTGGACCACCGCCCCCTTTACAAGAGAAAAAAATGCCAACGCCCCCCTCTTCCATAATAGTTAATTATACAAAATGTCAAAATATTGTTGCCTATTATCTATATTTTATCTATTTATCTTTATATTAAGAATCACAAATTAGAAGTTAATTAAAACGACCATCAAATATAGTGAAAAATTGTTTATTAAAAACTGAAAAATAAACATAAAACCAATAAAAAATATAAATAAATACATAAACCAAATGGTTGAGGCTGATGGGGTTTTAACAATTTGTTCATCTAGGATTCCAGTTCCTTTAATATCAGTCACAAATAGTCAGACTCAAAGATGTCTGTTCCCTTTCTTATACTGTAAATTAGCTACTGCACGGAACCCACTCTCAGCAAATCTGATGAAGGAATAGCAATTAAAATTCGTTCACCATGTTAGAGAACTGTATTGGTTTTTTAAGTTAGAACTCTCAGTATGCATTTCTGAATTTTTCTTTTAGTTCTCGTTTGCTGTGAGTTCCACGATTTCCTCTTCTGAATCTAATGATACTGCTGTATCTGCGTTTGCGAAGTAAATATTCCTGTTTTTACAAACTGCGAATAATGTGGCAAAGTGGCTGTATTCTCATTTACTTAGATTTCGTTTGAACAAAAAAAGTTTATCCACAGAAGCAGCTATGAGGTTTTTCGTTTTAATTAAATTCAACTCATAATCTTGCAATCATCTGATGCCTTATTAAAATATTTAGAAAGTTTAAATTGATTTAATTAAAGATTCTAAACAGATCTGTCAAATAATCGATGTCATCTTTTTAATGCAATCAGGTTTTAGCGTATTTTTACACCTTTGGTTTCAATTAAGTATAATACTGAATCAAATATATTGAAAACGATTCAGACAAATACCTTATAAAAGACAATGAACTGTGTGCAGCAACAAACAATTGTAATCATTTGCAAGTCTCACGCAAAGTGATAGTGGCAACTGCGCTACAAAGTGAAACAATTGTTTCACTTTGTTTTGAAATGATACTCACTATAAAGTTGGCTAAAAATCCTGTCATTCAATAAATTGCTTCTATTCAGACTGATCGCTCTAATACTGTAATGAAGCGACGTATACTGGTGTTGATTCAACAATTTTGAAACCAAATGCTGATGATGTGTAAAAGAGTGCACAGAGAGTACATTTAGTACTGCTTGTTTCAAGTGTGTTAATGAAACCCGTATGATGTCCCGTCGTTGCTGTTGCAACATCAGTTAGCAAGATATTATGAAAATAAATTTCTCTTGGACTAACTTCAAGTTATTAAATATCAATTCTCTCTTCGTATTAGTTTCCAAAATTTTAGCAAATAATAACTCTCGACATTTTTTTTCTTTTATGAGTTTTTGTTATTTGGTAATGCTGATCCATCCAATTGAATGGAAATTTTTCAGGTTTTTAAGTAATTGTATGATGATATTTCAATGCCTTTAGCCAACTGTTCCTTCTTTGTACTGAATTATAACTCAGTATTTTTTCTGATGATATCTGGCGGTTTCTTATGATCAAGAACATTTTTCATTATCTCTCTGACTGCCGGCAAGATTATAATTTCTCGCCGTTTGTGTGCAGTTTTCATACTTTTGCGACTAACAATATATTATATGAAGCTCGTACTCCGTCATTTTGTTTAGAAGACAACAGAAAAGGTTTGATATAGTTGACAGTTCTAAATTTTTCTTTTCTAGTCTTTGAAAAATAGGACATATCTTTTCCAGAGCTGCCAAGTTTCCGGCTTTTTCGATACCAATATTTTAATTCAGAAAATGTTTCTTTATTTAATTTTAACATTTGGGCGGTTAAAAGAAACCATATTTTCACTAAGATAATAGTGGTGTACTAAAAGCTGGAGACTTGGCAGCTCTGTTTTTCTATCAGCACGCATTTATTCAAATGCTTTTGTAGCCTAGAAGGCTTCATTACTTCATTCGAAAAAAACATTTTTTGACAAATTAAGCACACAGGTAACGAGTAATTTACAGGAGATTGCGTCGATCCATATTTCAATTACTGAATATTCTACTGCCGCCATTTTTTCTTTAAAATATTTTGAAATAAATTTTTCACTATTTAAGTTTAAATAGATTTTAATTGAACAAATTTATAGATATAATGATTTTTATCACTTTCACTAAGAAAAAACAAATTTTTTGAATTGATTCAAATCACGGGTACGTTTAAAAATCTTTGTTCAGACATATGTAGTCATATTTCAGAATTTTTTTAAATAAAGCTTTCAGACAACAAATTATCGCGAATTTTGTACTCTACAAATTTTGAATTCATAATGAATTTTAGTGTGGGTCATAGTGATTTTTCGTATTCTGCTGTGATATTTTGATATTCATGAAAGAAATGCAGCTACAATGTTTTTTACCTGATATAATAAAATTTTGTTCTCCGCAATTTTAGCCCTTTTTTCATCTTCCACTTCGATTTTTTTATACTAGTAAAATAAATTTAACACTCAGATCTAGGTTCGTCGATTTTCATTTAAAAGTGCAGTTAAAGTTTTCGTCAAGGACCGGGCATTGTATAGGAGAAAAATTATTTTCATTATATAAATCCTATATATGCAAGTAAGCCATGACCGCCCCCCTTGACTGTCCTAACGCCCCCCATTTTTGTCCAGACCCGCTACCGCCCCCCTGGAAGGCTTCAGCGCCCACTGGGGGGCGGTACCGCCCCCGTTGGGAACCTATGGAATAAACATAATGTGATGCATAAGGAACGCCACAGAGAATAATAATACCTATATCTTGTTAAGGCCACATTGAAAAATAAAGAGATCTAAAATGAAGCAAATTTTGCAAAATATTTAACATAACGTGTATTATTTAAAAATAAAGATAGATATGATTTTTTACATTAAATATAAGGTACCCTGGGGTAATAACGCCACGTTAAGGTTCTACTAATTTTCACGGCTCAGTTTTAGATCGTATTTTTCAAACAAATCTATGATTTGATACAGCAACTTATTGACTATCTATATAAAAAAATAATTTAACAGATATGTCTTCATAAAATGTAATGGCGTGATTTCATGACCAATGCTATTTGGCGTTATTATCCACCTATATGGGTAATAACGCCATGCAAACAAAACTATGAAGTAAGATCCCTTAGCAAAAAAAGGCATAGAATTACCATAAAAAAAACACCATAAGTGCAATCATATGGATTTTTGCCTATGGTAAAAGTGATTGTATGGAAAACCATATAATCGTTAAGTGTATGGTAATTCTTATGAAAAACCATATAAACGTTATGTGTATGGTAACTCTTTATGGTACTATATATTAAAAAACAATAACGATATCAACTTTGGTGGCGCCATCTTTTAGGAATACGGGGAACTAAGCTTACTGATGCACTTCGACCTTGGGAAGCAGTGGGATTCGATCCACGGACGGTAGGGATAGGAGACGAGCGTCCTAACCATTCAGCCATGAGGGGTGATGAGCAGTGCTTATAAAACGTTATATGAATAAAGCGTTTCGGTAAATCATCATTATTTGTCGTTCTAAGTTAATGGTTGACAAAAGAAGGTAGTTTTAAAGGTTTTTTTTTTTTATAAAAATTGTTTTATAGACATGTATTTATAAGTTAATTTATTATTTTAATGAATGGAGTAAATATTATTTAGTTATAAAATCCAATTAATTAAAGGAAACACTATTTTCTGTTTATTAAAATTAATTTAAAAAAAATAGAAAGTCGATAAGAAATAATATTTAATAAGAATAAGAATTCATTTGATAACTTAGTATATAATATATTTTTAATGATTATATTAATGTATATTAATTCCTTACTTACGAGCATTTTTTAATTTTAAAGTAAAAAAATATATTACTATTTTTTAGATATTTTTTATGGAAATTTTGAATCTTTCTTTTACATTTTAATACCAAAAAGATTAATAGATATATTCAATATTTTTATACATTGTAAAATGATTTTTAATCTTTTCAATAATTATTAACGTTTAAATAAAATAAAATAAAAACTTTGTTGTTGCATATAAAATGAATATAAATTAATATAAAAACCAAAACTAAAAAATACTACTATTGTCTGACTATCGTCTCTTCGAATTATAATAGAAAACATGATTTAAACATCATTATAAGCATAAGAAAAAATAAAGAAATTTTTAATGCAGTTTTTTTTTAAGAATATGTTTGTATTTACAGAAGTTTGTAATTTTGAAGTTTGTATTTACAAACTTCTTTAATCGCTGTTAGAATTTTATAGGAAATATGTCATCAGATATATATTTTTGTTAAATCATTTTATTTCTCCCATAGGATTTTTTATTTATAACGCATAGACTCTGCTCACATATATGAAATACATAAGAACAAAATAATAACACTATTATTTCATATATTATCATAATTTGAGGTCGATAAAAATGTCGGTAGATTTTTTTTATATTTTTATAGATCTAAAATAATTTTTAATCTTTTTAATAATTTTTAACTTAAAAAAAATAATAAAAATCCTTGTTGTTCCATATAAAATGACTTTAAAATTATCAAATAACGTGAATTAATTATGTAACTTTTTTTTTGTACTATTAAGTTTATTAATATTTAATTAACACATTATAGTATATTATATTAATATATATGTATTAATATTTTGTTGTTAATATTTTTAAAAGATATTTCAAAAATTCTTTTGGTGATTCAAATATTTGTAGGTCATTTTTAAAATAAATTCAAAAAGATTTTCTTTAAATAATTATAGGCTATTTTTGACAATTTGTTTATTTTGAGGGGGTCCGGGACACATTAAAAAATCTTTCATTGAAATAAAATTTCGCAATTTTTTGTGATATTAAACATACCATTTTTAAAAAAAATCGCATGATAAAACTTCTTTATATTTTTTTTTAATTTAAAATTTATTAAAAAAAAAGTGGAGGGAAATTAAAAATTATTGTAACTCAATGTAATAATTGTAGAATTTTAGTTTTTTAGCAATTAAATAAACAGAAACACCTACATTTTAATTTTGATTCCAGTGTTGCCAGATGGGCTACTTTTTTTAAATTCAAATTCTTGTCTGGCACCACTTTTTTGAAACGGTAAAATGCGCCTTACTTAATGCTACATTATTTAAGGAGAGAAGAAAGAGAATTTCACCGTTTCAAAAAAGTGGTGCCACTCAAGAAATTTGAATATAAAAAAGTAGCCCACTGGCAACACTGTTTGATTCAGCCTTTTTAAAAATATTAATAAAAAATTTATTTAAAGTAAAAGTTTGAAAAAAAAAACTTTCAAAAATAAATATTTTTTTCAAATTTGCTGAATCAAAATTAAAGTAAAGCAATTAAAAAAAAGGCATGTTCTAATTTTAAAGCATTTATGTTTAACGGTTCTTGAGTTATAACAATTTAAATGTGAGAAATTGTGAAAACCCATCATGAAAAAAAAAAGAAAAACGCATACAAGAAGTCTTATCTATGACAATCAATGCTTAAAAGCTAAATTCTAAAAACGAAAAAAAAAAAAAAAAAAAAAAAAAAAAACATAATATTTCCTTTTCTAAATATGATTTTAAAAAAATGTCATTATAAGCATAAAAAATCAGATAAATTTTTAATACAGTATTTTTTATGTGTGTCCCTGACTCCTTTAATTAAATAATTTATTTTTCTCAAGATTTTTTTTTAATTTTTAACGTATTTACACACTCATATATATGAATTATATAAGAAAAAAATAATATGTTATTTTATGTTATATTAATTTGAGATCAAGGGATTTTCATTAGACTGGTTATAAGTTAACATAAGTTGTTCCTAAATAGATTTTGGTTTAAACTATCTAACCAGTGGCGTTGCTATGATTCTATTTTTTAGAAGTGCATAAGACATACATAAAGATAGTCGAAAGTTTTGAGATGACCACAACCGAGTAATTTTATATTATAGTTACACAAAATCTCATATATTATAAACTTCCAAAAGGCATTAAGATTTTACCATACACCATGCTCTGAAATACTATACAATTTACGGTGCAAACAATTATGTATTATTTTACTATACATCACGCTATGGAACACCATTGAATGTATGGTAAATTTCATTTCCCTATAGTTTTACCATACACCTGGTTATGGAATACCATATCGTGTATGGTGTATATCATTATCCTATAACTTTACCATACACATTTCTCTGGATACCATAAAATGTATGGTATATATGATTATCCTATAACTTTACCATAGACATTGCTCTGCAATACCATAGAGCGATGAATGTTTACCATATGAATACAATATGTTTACATATAATGACATAATTTTTTTATGATTTTCCATATAAAACCATGTGTTTCCATAAAAAATCCTATGCCATTTTTTGCTAAGGGGGAATAACTGCATGTGGATTGCCGAATTCTAAAAATACAAACACTACAAACTTAGAAATTGACAAATTGCATTCTAAGCTATTGAAAATGTTCAATTTTTTGTGAAAGTGTAAGAAATATAAAAGTGTGGTTTGTGGGGAGGGGGGAGGAAGAGGCAAAAGAATATCAGACCGTGAGCTTCTTTTTCCTTAAAAAGGAACGCTTAAATAGAATTATTAGAAACATTGCACAGTTTTAACTGTGTTTATTTGAATCAGTATTTAGGATGTAGCTCGGCCATTGTAGGGAAGCAACCGGGGTATTAATGCCAAGGATTGTCGTTATTACCTCGTTATAGTTATTGAGCTGTACATTTTAAATTACAAATTATCTCAAGAAGATATCCAAAATCTTTAAAAACATTTTGAAAGTCCATGAAATGTACTACAAATCTATGTGATTAACAAAGTATTTCCGGATAAAAAAATAGTCTTCACATCACAAAACGTATCTCGTAAATTTTAGATCAAGCGTTAATTTTAGTTGCTTGTAAAAACAATAAGACCTAAAAATGAAACAAATTAACTTGAAGCTATTTTTTGGGATTTATATGATTCAAAACCCTTCTGCGCAGAGCACATGGGTGTCATTTACCAGATTATTTCATAATTATGCATAATATTAGCACTTAGCGTTATTACCCCGCCTGGTGTTATTACCCCAGACCACCTTACATATTATAGCCCATAAAGAAATGGAAAGACATTCATTTCATAAAGACCAAATTTCAGGCAACAATTTATTTTCAAGAACTAATTATAATAGTAGAGAATTATACAAGAAGTATTTCAATATTTTTCTAACAATACGCCCGTTTGGTACACTTTTCTAAAAAACATTTGAATATATCATTTTAGAATTAGTTGAGGTATTAGGTAACATACTATTTGAAAATAATAAGAAGCAATTTTTCTTTTTGGATTAAAAGAAAATGAAAAATATTTTACCAAAAATTTTGAAAATCCTAAAAATTTTAACATTATACTTTTAATTATTTTAAAGAAATTTTCACTTAGACCTATAATATTAGATTATTTTTAAAGAAACAAGTTAGTTATACAGTTTTGGAAAATCTCAAATGCTTACCTAAAATAGATTTTTAGAAAAATGCACTAAAGCACTTCGAAACACTTCCAACTCATTTCGGAAATAGAGCGCACACATATACAGGGTGATTAAAAAAATGTGGTCAAAATGATACGACAAATCAAACATATAACAAGGATAAAAAATCACATTGGAACAAAGGCTCGCAAACCACTTATTGCGTCACAAATACAGGGCGTTTTATTCTAGCTGCACCCGGTTTATAGGAATAATGTTTTCGAGGAAAATTAAAACATTGTAATGAAAATGCAACGATATGTAACTTATTTTGTGTGAAACGTGATAACTCTACGAAAAGAACTGGAAAAACATAATCCTCAAGCAATCGATGATATCGTATAAACTGGTTATCACACTCCAAAATGTAAGGTGACAAATGCATATTGCTGGTGCGCATAATGCAAACTTCTACCACTTTTGTTTGGTGTTATCACATTTTAAACAAAGGTGAGAATTTCTGTTAAATGTTTTATTATAATATACGTCAGTTTTCTGAAATTTATTACCGTCAACCCAAATTGAGTTAAGACGAAACACCCTGTATCTGTGACTCAATAAGTGATTTGCGGCCTTATGTTCCTATGTGAGATTTTATCCTTGCCGTATGCCTGATTTGTCATATTAATTTGTCCACGTTTTTTTAAATCACTCTGTATAGATATAGTTTCTAAAGGTTATACTATAGGCTCTATAGTTTTTACCGCATAATACTATCGATCTTTGTTTTTTAGAAATTTAATTTTGAAATCAGGGTGTTATTTGCTGGACACCCTGTATATACAGAAAGCACTTAAAATATGTTATTTTGGAAACTTCCAACACCATAATCTTTTAGTTCCATAATTATTCTGTACCTTAATCTTTCACCTCTATCTAAAAATTTTAAAATTTTGAATCATTTTATATTGCTTGTTTCCTCAAGGTCACTGGAGAAAAAAATTTGAATTATCTTTTAATTAGATTTTTTTTTTCATTTAAAAAACAATCCAACATATTTGAAAATATTTTTAACAGTTTATTTTCTACCTGATCATATAATATGTTTTTTCTTCCTAGGAAAACAGAAAGAACGCGATGAAATACCATGTGACGATAATTAATATGACAGCAATCAGACTATTCTGTAACGGCATCTAATTCAGAGAAGGCCACTAAATTTTGTTGGATGATTATAAAAATAAAGAAAAAAAATTATATGCAAGCGGCTACATTTGTACTTTTTCAAAGTAAAATATAAACAAATAAAAAAATATATAAAGAACATTAATTTATAAGCAAGTTTGATTATATCTGTACAGTCCAATTTGCTTAAATTAGAACTAAATTCATAGACCTATATTAACTTTATATTTGTGTCATTATTCTTTCCCTAAATGAAAAGAAAAGAAACTGAAGAAATGCTAGAATGGAGCTAAATTTAAAGTATACATAGATTTATAGATAAGTAGATATAAGAGGTTTTTCATTTTAATAATGATCTATGCAAAAATTAATGATTTCACCATATTACAATACTGGAATTATTAGGCGGTACGAGAATCTAAGTATTTAAATATGTATATATTTAGAAAATTACATTTTTTTTCCATTTACTTTTTTATTGGGTCACTTGGCAAAATCAATTCTACCGGAAAATTCAGCCCATTATTTACAAAACATTACATTTCGGAAACAACATCTAATAATTAAATGATAGAATTTTTTGGTTTAAATTTATTTTCCAAAACGGGCGTGACTTTTCGAACGACCCATAAGAGAAATAATGAAATGTTAACCACGCGGGAGTGTTTGATTCGAAATTTAAAATACGTGAGTGTAGAGAGTAAAGTTTCATTTAACCGGAACATTTTTTTAAGCTGTCTCGCATCACTTTTTCGATTTTTTTTCTTTACATACGCTTTGAGAATATTTACACCAGAAATGTACTACGAAATGTATTTTTAAAAAATAATGATGCGAATAGAATATAAAAATATCCTCTTGTAATTGAATCTTGCGATACCCCCACGCAAATAATTTTGTAAAATTTTATAAACGACATGTTGATAAAATAAAAAATAAAAAAAAAATAAATAAAAATTTTCTTTAAAACTCAGTTTTAGATTGAATCATGAAATTTTTTTAATCTTCAATTTAAGGTAAAGTTTTAATTTTTCCATGTTGTTATATTTAATGAGATTTTTCAGAATGTATTTCCTTGAATGAATATTTCATTATTCTTGAGGAGTAAAAATACAGATTTTTCTCAAATTATAGATGACACATTAAGATAAGAAAAGAAAAATATGAAAAATGAACATAGAAAAAATAAGTGCGTTATTTTCCTTAACTTCTATAAGTGTCGAGGGAAATAATTCTAGTATGCTATAATATGTATTTTTTTCTAAAACTTTCAATGCACTAATGACATTATTAGCGTTCAAAATATCGAAATTATCTATTGCAAAATGTGTCAGAGTAAAAAAAAAAAAAAAAAAAAAAAAAAAAAAAAAAAAAAAAAAATTAACTTTTGTGTAAAAGTGATAGAACACTGAAATAAAAAGAAATAGATGCATTCATATTGTATTGAGTATATTTGGATTAAAAAATTAACATATTTCTTTCTAAATTTTGAAACATCATATGTTATCAAAGCCAAACAAATGACAATTTCGTACTCTGTATCTGTTAATTTCATTCAGGGTGGCATAAAAGATGCTTCTTAATGTAAATACTTGGACTTCCCTCAGAGTCTGAGCGATATTGCTGAGAATACACATTTAATAACATGCGATTAGTAAAGAAAATGAGATGTTATCTTTAATTGGTCAATCATTGTGATAAAATATGATGAAAATAAGCATATTGAATCATAGAATTACAAAATCTTATATATAAAGTTGCATATACTATTTTTATAAAAGAAAAGCAAACCATGCATGGATATAAAATTGGAAATATGCAAAATGTTAAAAGTAATACAGAAAATAAAACACCAAATTTTCCTATATTGGAAATATAACTCTTTGAAATGATGTCATGAGCATAAACAGAAGCTTCGCACCGATTTGAGAAACTATAAATAACATAAACTATTATATTTGAAGAGAATGGAGTGTATTTTATATGGTGTGAAATCCATCTGAATAGTTTATAATGTTGAATATCTGTTTTCCACGGATGCAATGAGGTTGTCGATAAGAGTTAAGGAATCCTTTTTTAAAAATTTGTCCTAAACGAGCACTTACACTGTAAAAAAAAATTGGGAAAGTTACAAAATTTTTTCTAGTAGAATTGTATTCCAAGAACTTTTTATGTAACGGCAACAATAAAAATTCATGTAACAGATACAGATTTGCACTTTGAATCAAACAAATTTTAAGGTTACTAAGAATTTCTTTGGGAAATCGTATTCCAAGAACTTTTTAAGTAACGATAACGAGCATTATAGATAAAATGTTAGTAAAGTTACCAAAATTATAGTAAATTCTTTTGTAAAGTTACAGATGGTTTTAGTTTTGCTTACAAGTTTTGTAGATTGACATCATTTTCTTGTACAGTGTACACATAAAATTTTAGTAAGCATAAGAGATTTCGGTTAATTTAGATTACTAAGGTTACAGATTTTTTTTACAGTGTACATCTTATAAGTTACTGTGATGCCTAAGTTATAGTTTCTGAACCCAACAGTATCCTAGAAATTGCAATATTCTCAATAAATTGGGTTTAAAACTTTTTCTAGAATAAAAAATGTTTGATTTGTGAAATTAAATTGTCGAATGTTTTAGATATCGTTCATAACGAGAATATTATATCTTGAAAATTGCCACAAAAAAAAAAAAAAAAAAAAAAAGATTTTAAATTTTTAGTCATATCAGCATCAAAGAATTCTCAATTTTAGAACTTTTTTTGCTCGTGATTATTGTTCCTACGCAAAATATAGTATATTTTGCAGCAAAGATGGTTACCAACATTTTTTGCCTACATTATTTTTTAAATCGGCTAGGTACTCCCAATGATAACGAAAAACACACAAACGTTAATGCTTTATAGCATAGAAATACAGAATCAAAAGCTATTTATCTCCAATTATATACACATAAATTATCTAATTAGTGCTAGCAGATGCATTTTTAAATATACATAGATCAATATAATGCTTCATTTTTCTTTTATTAGTATTTCTTAGTATTTATTTTTCATTTACTTGTATTATTCAGTAAAAAACTAAATACCTTAAGCCCGAATTACGTCAAACTTTTTATAAAAGCGCCTAGGTCCATATAAGCGCGAAGTACTATGAAGAGTATTAAATACAAGGTAGTAAGACACTTAGCCAAACGCAGGTAATATATCGCCAAATATTGTTGTGTTCGCCCTCTCTCGAAATGCATTTTTCCCTACATTTAAAAAACATGATTTTGAGTCATCTTATTTAAAATTCAAATAAATAAATAAGAGGAAGCAATAATAGCAAAGTCAAAACATTTTATTTCAGCATCAAGGAATTGTATCGTAGTTACACATGTGGAAAAAAGCTGTTTTTGGCCAAAATCGTTGTCTTCGCTAAATTTGAATCCGATGAAAAAAAGTACCGTGATTAATTAACATGTTATAGGCAGAGCTGCCAAGTCTCCGGCATTTTGGATACCGGTATTTTAATACAGAAAATGTTTTATTAAATAGGACCATTCTGCGGATTTAAAAAATAACTTTTCCTATAAGAAAATTCTGCTGTGCAATAAGCGGGAGCTTGGCATCTCTGTATAGGAATATTTCGTAATCTACTTTTTAACCTTAAAAAAAGCAAGGACCAAAAAGTATTGCTAATTGTTCCATTTTGCATACAAATTAATGATTGTAATATTGATACATATATGGTGATAAATTTCCAATAATTTTTAAATCCCATTTATTTCATTAAAAATATAAATCTTTTATTAATTTAGTTTAAAATAAATGGTTTTTAACTAATTTCATAATAATTTTAAAATATCACTTTTCATTGGCCATTTTTTAAAGCATTTAGAAAATGGTTGTTGTTTTCAGTCAAATATAGACTTTGGTCTGTCCGCATTTTATTTTATTATTATTTTTATTTATAAATGGTGGAGAAATATTCATACTTAATCCATAACGTACATAATATAAGACTCTGTTATTACATAAGTCACCTTTGTATTATCATAAAAATTATGTTTTTACTGATTTTTATTAACTCAATAGGAAACATTTTTCGCTTTGAGCAGTAGATGTCCGCATTTCATTTATTTATTTATTTTAACAAAATTCTTTGTATTTAGAAGAATTTTTATTTAAATAGGAAATCCAAATGTCGCTGTTAATAAAGAAGAAAGTTACAAAAAAAAGTTACAAAACGAGTAGACGCATACTATCAAATAGGGAAAAACGACGAATCTAAAAAAGACGTCGTATGAAATATCAATTTTGAAAGCAAAAAAAACGAAGTCTGATTATCAAGCCTACTGATTACAAAATGTGCATTACATAAAAAAAAAAACCCGCAAATATTTATTTATTAATTACCCATCATACGTAGTATAGGGTAAGTCTTGCAATCGTTTTGAAAATCGAAAAAAATTTTTTTTTGACGGATTTACATGTTTTGGATAGTAGAGATTCTGAAAAACATATTTTTAGAAAAAAAAAAAATTGCCGTCCGTCTGTCTGTCTGTCTGTTTGTCAGTCTGTCTGCCTGTAAACGCCTGTATTTTGTATGTAGTTAGTATGTAAGAATGGGACGAACCCTATTTAATATCAGTAATCTCGATTGTCCGGAACTCTTTTTTTTCGGACTCTCGAAAAATTCGTTCCGATGAAAGGTACATAAAAATTTTCGAATTTTTTTGTTCTAAGGAATGGACGTAAAAGGCAATAAAATAACACAAATTTTGCATATAGAATGAAGTCAATCGGATTATTAGTTGCTGAGATATTTGTAATCCTGTTTTCCATATTCTTCGATTTTTCATGACCCTGTATTTCATTCAAATTTCAATTCAGAGGTATATTTTAATTGTACATGAGACGCTTAATCCGATGCAGTTAATTGTTAGTTAATAGAGTTATTATTTTTGGAGTTATAAGGATGTTTCTTTTACGAAGTTCGGTACTACTTGAGTAGTTTGGCGTTTTATATAACTTGTCGATATCGGTAATCAGCAGTTCTTTAATAGAGCATTACTATGTATATTAACAATATTTAAATTTTGTTTATGAATTGCAATGCATTGTATAAATAGTTTTCACATGTTTTATTTTCATATACATATCCATGATGGGTAAGTATTATAGTGGCCCCCAACGACTAGTTTTTTCTTTTTTGCAGTTTTGGCTTCGAAATGTGCGCTATGTTGCAAAAAGATATAAGCGACCATGAAAACACATTTGATAAACGTTCATGCTCAGTTTTACAAATAAATATGGCAAATATATGCCCTATACACACCGAAGTACCTAATTGGTGCCAAAATAGCATTCAGTTACCTAATATACTGGTTATCATATAAATGTTATGATAAATTGTTTATTCTTAAAATATTATCATTTATTGATTGTTACTTCTTTTTTTAAAAAAACAGAAAATGTTTCGTTTATTCCTTTTTTTTTTCATTTTGAAATAAATAAATAATGTGTTATTATAGCATGCTTTATGTATCTGGTAATCAAAACGATGTTTTCGCCTAATTGGCGTAAAAAATCTCGCCAAACTCGGTGCTTATATCTCTAGTATATTATCTCAAGTATTTTATTTATGTATATTATAATTGTTTTTACATGCCACTTACTTCTTCTTGTATATAAAAATAGGTAAGTGGCTCCTTTATGCAGTATAAATTGTATAAATCTTTAAAAAATAGCCCCCGTTGCCCCTTTTTTTGATCGAATAAAAAAAATCAATGTATAATTCCAGTATTGCTCCCAGGTATGCATACATAATCCAAATTTCAAAGTTGTATGCCAACAGGAAATGGATGAAAAATGGGAAAAGATGTCACATATGCACCAGGGAACATCATTGGCGTCAAAATGGCATTATTTTACCTGAGATTATACCCGGCTTTATTTATTTATTATTTGTTTATTTACTCATCAAATGTTTATTCACTTTCATTTCTTTTTTTTAATTGTATAAAATATTTCTTTTTATAGTTATTAATTATTATTATTATTTTATTTACTGTAATTCTTTTTGAAAATAGAAAATAATTTAAAAATGTGTATGTAAGAGTTATTTGAAAACGGAGTTTTCGCAAAATGGGCTTTGAAAAAAATTGCGCCAAGTCTGATGCGCTTGTGGTATCCGTGCCGAAAAATTAGTGACCAGAATTGACTTCCACACACAAACAAAATATAAATTAAAAGAAAACATGCAATAAAAGTAAATATAAAGGGAAAATGATGTCATCAAAGAAACTTTTTATTTAAAAACGTAATTGTTTCTAATTTTCACACGCGAAATATATAAAATATTCTTTTAGCGATCAAAAAATGCTATTAAATGATTATCACAAAATCTCAAAATCAAAGTTTTTATGATATTTTTCTTTAATATAAAAAATAACAGTTTCATTTTCCTGCATGATTCAATTTTAAAATGTTTTATTGCATTCAATATTTCTGAGTGTGTAAATGATTACTATTTACTCCATGTACTGATTCAGTTATCGACGAAAATATCCAGCCTGTGAAAATCACGCGCACCAAATTTCTGTGACGTATGCAAACAAATTGTGCTTTTTTATCCGTTTTTTAATATAACTTTTAAACTATTTGGAATTATTTTTTAAAAGTAGGTGCATTCACCAGATTACCTTCATAGGTACCTTCTGGTACAAACAGAATCGAAATCCGACAAGTACTTTTTGAGATTTGCTTGACGAAAGATTTTTTTTTACTTTTAATATCGTTACGTATTCTGAGTATAAGACTTCGCTACGCTCAGACAATTACATTTTGCACAGTATTTAAAAATAATTTAGAAGTGTTTGCAAATAATGCTCATAAAAATATTCGATTAATGTATTTTGCTAATAATTTTGCTTTTTTAAATAAATAATCAATTAAATATTTATTATTAATAATTTTGAGCAAGAAATAAATGTCAATATATTTTTACTTTAATTTGTGAGTTTATGGGGTAGTATACAGGGATTCATATTTCAACACAACCAAGGAATTAAAAATGGGTACATGTGTTTCTCAGGTTTGAGTACATTTAGATCGTAGCAATTTTGATTATATATAGTACTTAAAATTGAAAACTTTTTACTCAATTCTGAGAACCCATTTTTTTCCAGTGAATGTGATCTTTTCCTAGAATTATGCCATTTGACGTCTTTTTAATGAAAAAAAAAGGGTTTGAAAGTTATATTTATACAGTGAAACCTCCAAATAAGGGACACCTATGGGACCGGAACTCTTGTCCCTTAAATAGAGGTGCCCCTTATTCGGAGTTTTTATATTATTTTTTATTAATCGTTCGAAAGAATATAAAAATAGCAAAGCATTAAAGATGATGCCCCTTAAATGACCCGAAGAATATAAATTATGTTAATCAGACAAAAGGAAAGAAAGAGAATTAAATTAATTAAAATTATCAGTTAATTACTAAATCATTAAATGATATGTAGAATTATTAATATGTATTTTTTATGTAAATTGTGTATATGCAGCAAAAAGTATAAAATCATTTAAAATTTTACTTAAATTAACAATCAAAAGGAATTGTTTTGCAAATTTCGATTTTTCAGTATAAACCATTCAAATGTTCATTTACCATATTTATGAATTTTAGTTTTTCATTACCAGCAGTATTTACCAAAGAAAAAAGTATTCATTTATTTTGTGTATTTTAAGGCAATAAATCTCTCAACTGCTATACATAGAAAGCGGGAAAGGTTTGGTGCTTTTACAAATTCATTTTTTCATAGAAAGGTATAAAATTGAAATGATTGAATTGAATTGAAGCGATTTGCAAATGAACTGCATTTTCAATTTTTGAAAAATAAATTACCTGTTGAGTAAAAAGTGATTTTGATCACGTGACAAAGATTTTTTTTTTTACTCTTTCTTGAGTAGTTATTTTTCTTTTGCGTGGAAATTCGGTTCAAAATACCCACATTGACATTTTCTAAAGATCTATTGCATTTGAAAAAAAAAAAAAAAAAATGGTCGTTTACATATTTTCTGAACAGCAACACTTCCTAGTTTCAGGCATTTCCAGGTAAAAATTAATGAAAACATATGTTTTAAAAATTGCCTTTTTTGGATTTGAAAACAGCTTAAATGCTTATGTTAACTTTTTTATTTAGCAATTTTCTTTTATTGAACACTTTCAGAATTATCCTCACAATTTTCATCATTACTTTCAATGCGGATAAAAGCACTAATGTTGAATCAGAATTGTGGGTAAATAAATACCTGTTGATAGTGTCCTATGCCTCTGTATCAACATGACTGCCTGTCTGTTTGATATGTTCACAAAAATCTGTTTTTTTATTTTCATCACAGTCTACTTCATTATCTGAAATTCAAAAACCAGTCTCTTTAATCTCATTTTCAAGTGTCGCTTAAATCGAGTGTCCCTTATTCAGAGGTCATTACATTATACATCATCACATTACACGTCCTATACCAAGGGACTGGGACCGGAAATTTTTTCCTTTAAATAGAGGTGTCCCTTATTCGGAGTGTACCTTATTTGGAGGTTTCACTGTATAAATAAATGTAAATTTATAGCTAGAAGATTTTATTTTTTAATTAAATTAATTTTCTAAAGCAAAAACTTTTCATTAGTTTTATTTGTCTTTCTTTAAATGAGATTCTTGTGAACTGAAATTATTCAAGAATATTTTATTATTTTTCAATCTGAAAAAGAAATGGATTTTAATATGTATAACTAAGTTTAATAGATATGTAAATGTAACAGACTAAAAATGAAAAAATGTGACAACCGTGCCTAAACATTTTCTGGTATTTGAATTAAGTAATTGCTACAGACGGAAAAAAATCGACCCCAACTGCCAACTGCATATTAATATTATAAAGGCCAAACGCATCTGTGCGTAACGCATACGTCATTTCGCGAATGGCAACACTTTCACTTGCAATTCGGTTTTTGCAATTTTCGGTATTGCAAATTTTATACCTCTGGACATTGCACATTTCCAGTTTTTACACCATTGTATGGAAAAAAATATGTACTTTTAAATGCAATTTGTTTGAAAGCTGTATATCAATTTATTCTTGACATATTATTTTTTTATAGTTTTTAGTACGAATTTTGTAATCGAGGCAACAGAAATACGCCATTTTCTTTGAAAATTGTTAAAAATTGAATTTGCGCATGTAAGTTTTTAGAAAATGATAGTTATGATGGGTTTAGATTCCACGTGAAATTCTAAGATAACGTCAATTTAAGATTTTTTTTTCATACGCATTTATGCCAAACATTAGAGCCTCAATTGATAACTTCTTTTAAATAACTGACCTTTATTATATTTTGCTTTATTATTTTATTTCTACATATGCGATTAAAGATTAATTTTAATAATTTAGACAACTGAGTTTTATAGAAATAGTATTTTTTTCCTTAATTTTAGCTTTAAATAATATTCGTTAGAGAGTTAGACTGACCATTGTAAGATGCATTTTTTACTATAGCTAATTTTGAAGGTTTATTATAGATCAACGAAACAGTTCCTTCTTAAACATTTACTTTCGTCGAAATTCGACGGTTTCCACCTTGTGATTTTAATTGCCCTCCATATTTTTATACTTTAGAATGTTTATTTTATCAGTTTATCTATTATTTTTATTTTATCTTAATTTACTTAATTTCTGCACATCTGGATTCTTAGTAGCGATGGCATACTACTGGAATCACTCCGCCATTTGTCTACATCCTCTATAAGAGGCATACCGTCGAATACGCTTATTAAGTATATCTGAATCAACAAATGATTTTTACCAGAGCGATACGATCTCCTATATTACGGAAATACGGAGGCAGCAGGTGCTATTTATATTTTTTCTCATTTACGATTTTTTTTCTATAAATCATATAATAACGATATTTATTTTCTAGGAAATTTTTCTTGCCCCTGCCAAAATACTTTACTTCAAACGTTGTGAGTTTATTTAGGTGTTGGAAAAAGGTTGTTGTCTCACGGCTGTGGTCTGCGCACATCTAAGGAAAATTTGGCTGTTGGAGGGTAGTCAACAGCCTTTTTTAAAAAATTAAAAAAAAAATCTTTTTTTTTTTTTTTTTTTTTTTTTTTTTTTTTTTTTTTTCCATAGACTCAAGAAAATTTAGTTTTACCCTCTTTGTTTTCTTCTCCACTGCAAAAGATTCGCACTTTTATTGATCCTCCTATTCTACTATGTGACAAGAATGTGTAGCATTTGCATAAACTCCTCATAAAATCGTCTACAGATAAATGTATGGGACAGAATATTTTAGTGTAATTTGTTATTCTAAAATTCTGGTGCTAAATAATAAATTCACAACTATACTTATGCGTCAGAGTCCATTATGGAATATTACTTAAAAATAAATCTCTACTGTGACACATTTCTAAGATATTCTTAACAAACAAATGTTTTTGTAGCTATTGGTTGATTAAATAAAATACTCGACTAACAGAACTATAATTCTGGAAATAATTGCATTATAAGAGATTCATAATATTATGATATTACACAAATGAAATTAGCATTATCTGTCGAATTCATTATGAATGTTTAATGAATATGGTATTTTTTGTCACAGGTAAAATATCAAATAAAAGAAATAGAATTTATGTTTGCATCTCGAAATTAATTTTCAGCTTAAGCTGCCATTTAAAATAAAATTAAGCATTTTTTGATAACTTTTATATAAAATGATGTCTTTATATGTTGAGCTCGTCATGTACGTATATATAATTTTATCCCGTTTGCGACTAAATTTAAATTTCAAAGTTCTGAGATATTTGATTAATAAGCAAATTTTACAAACGAAGAATATCTTTTTAGAATGAAACTTTTCTCATGCAGCAATTTTCTAAGTTACTAGTTTAAGATAATTAAGATATCTTCTACTGAAGATTTAAAGACCTTGTTAAAATTTATTTACTATCATAACACGGGAAAATTTTATTAGAAACTGTCAACATATAACGACATAATCCGGTGTTATTGAAAGAAAATCTAAATTTTGAGCTGAATTTTAAAATAAAAAGTATTTCTAATTAATATTTCTCTACTTTAAATGGAACAAATATAAATTACATGTAAATTGATTGGGAAAGTTACCCTTTCATGTTTAAGATCATGATATTATATAATTCGTGTCTCAAACAGGAAATTGATTTTCTCTTGATGCTTCTTATTTGTATTAACGCATTTTAGAGAAATAAATGGATTAGCTCACAAATCGAAAATATATATAAACTTACATTTTTTTAGGGTTTCGTTTATATGAGGAAGCCCTGCTCGCCCCTGTCCTCTGTCTGTCTGTCCGTCACAGAGTCCATATACAAAATTGTAGAAGTCAGAGATTCAAAATTTGTGTACTTACGTCTGAATAACTGGAGTCATAATCATCAAAAGACAAAATTCTGAAAAAAATCTATTATTTTAATTAAATTATTTTCTCTATAACATCCGTAAATTTCTGCGATTTAAATTTTAAAAGAGAATTTGAAATTCCATTTATTTCGTGTAAAAATCATAGCTTGGAGGTAACACATCTCGTTGGTAAACAGAGGGTTCTTAGTTTGAATCCCGTAGTTGCAAGATGAATTTTTCATATTAAGATGGATTTAGTGAAAAGAAAATTCGTAATTTTTTCTAATTTACTTGCTTATACTATTTTTATAATTATCATTTGTTGCCGACATTCATAATATTCTTTGGAATTGAATTTTCTTTCTATTTTAATAACTTTAGCGTTTTATTAATGATTCAGCATTTTAAATTTAGCTTAAACATTTTTACTTTCTTCTATCTTTACAAGAAGAAAGTATTGGATTCATGAAAATTTTCGACTTCCGGTTTTCGACGGATTTATACGTTTTAGAAGGTCCTGAACACGTTTCGACTATTTTTAGAAAATGTCTGTCTGTGAGTCTGTCCGTCTGTCTGTCTGTCTGTCTGTCTGTGTGTGTGTCTGTCTGTCTGTATGTGACAAAAAAATTGTGGGCGCTCTATCTCAAGAACTAATGTTCGAAATTTTATAAAATTTTATATTCAGTTAGACCTTGATATGAATTAGTGCCTATTGGTTTTTGGTGAAAATTGGCCTGCAGGTAGCGCTGCTATACTACGTTTTTCATGATTTTCAAGATTGCTATATCTCAAGAACTAATGCACAGAATTTCACCAAACTTCAGATTATGTGACCCCTTGATATACATAGACGATTATTAAGTTTTGGTGTAAATTGGCCAGCAGGTGGCGCTGCTATGCCACGTTTTTCATGATTTTCATGATAGCTATATCTTAAGAACTAATGCACAGAATGTCACCAAACTTCAGATTCCGCGATACATTGAGATATATAGCCGCTGATAAGGTTTTGGTGTGAACTGCCCTATAGGTGGCGCTGCTATGCTACATTTTGCACGATTTTTGCGATAGCTATATCTCAAGAACTAATGCAGAGAACTTCATCAAATTTTAGATTCTGTTACACTAGAATATATAACATAATTAGACGCTGATTACATTTTGCTATTAACCATGCAACAGGTGGTGCAGCTATGCTGCATTTTTCACGATTTTTCCGATAGCTATATCTCAGCAACCAACGCACAGAATTTCATCAAACTTCAGATTTTGTTACAAAATGACATATAACATAATTACACGATGATTAAGTTTTGTTATAAATCATTCAACTGATGATGCTGCTGTGCTATATTTTACACGTTTTTTTAAACTAGCTATATCTCAAGAACTAATGCACAGAATTTCATCAAACTTCAGATTCTTTTACACCATAACATAATTAGACGCTTTTTTACGTTTCGGCATAAATTGTCTACGATATGGTGTTGCTGTGCTACGTTTTGCAAATCTTTTGTTATAACTATATCTCAAGAACTAAAAGACGAAATTCCATCAAATTTCAGATTCTGTTAGGTCTTGACATAAATAGATGCTTATTAGGTTTTAGTATAAATTACCCAACATGAGGCACTACTAAGCTCATTTTCTCAGAATATTAGTTAAATTTTGCGTTTTAGGCTTTTCGGATACCAGAGTCTCGTTAGGCTAGGTCAAATGTTTGAGAAAATTCGATAGTGGGTAACTTTGGGGTCACCACGTTTTTTTTTTTTTTTTTTTTTTTTTTTTTTTTTTTTTTTTAAATATTAAAATGTACTTATGAGATAGAAGAAAGTTTTGGGATTGACACATCCAACGAGTTTTTTTCGTTTTTAGAAATTTAAAGTTTTATTTATATATATGCTATTTTTTTTAAATTTAAAATTTCAAAAAATTTTAATTTTGTATTTTACTTAAATAATTTCATTCGAACATTATTAATTTGATTAAAAAAACTGACTTTTTTTTATAACTATTTCAAAATAAAGTTTGTTGGTGCTACAATCTATGTAAATATGCCCTATCTTCAATAATTACAAATTAACAATTTGGATACATTAAATAAAGGGGTATATATCAAATAAAGTTTGGTTATCAATATTAACTTGTGATTTTAGAAACCTTTTTTTTTTCCAAGAACATCAGAAACTAAATTGCCCAGCTTTGTTGTTTTTCAGTACGAGTGGGGTTAGGGTAAAGATATAATATTGCAATCATTCATTGTAATAGTTTTTAAAAAATACATAATACACATCTGATAATACGATCATCATTATATACTTCCCCCAAAATTGAGAAAGCATCAATACATACGTTTTTTACCTGTTGTTTCAAGTCATCACTTAGGGCGTAGGCATGGGAGCTTGAATACTGAAATTTACCTTCAGTTCCAGAGAAAATATCACGGATTAATATAATAGTAAGTTCTTAGTACGTTGGGTATTTGTTAAAAGCCTATAATAATTCCGCCGTCAACAGACCGCAAGCATAATTTCCTAATTCACATTGAATTTACTCTAAGTCACGCAAGTCCCCCTTAGATGCAGACAATTTGAAAAAATCCGTCAAAAAACAGACACTGTGTAATATGTCAATACTAGATAAAATAGCAATGAATACGTATATATACATACAGGGTGTCCCTAAACAAATTGTATATACGCTAGGGGGTGATAGAACACATCAAGAGGAGTAATAGTAAATAGAAAATCAAGGGTCCCAAACGTTTTCTAAAGGAGATATCCGCAATTAAAGTTTGGGGTCCAAAATTTCAAATACACATAAAAAACAGAAAAATTGGTCGATTGATTTGCAGTTTTCACTAAAACTATTCTTTATGTTGGTATTTTCTTAAAAATAAACTATAAAGATAAATTTCGAAAAATGCCGATAGAGGGCGCTTTAGAATTTGAAGTAATGAAAAACTAATTTTTGCCGTGATATTTTGCAGCTCATTAAATGGTTTCGTAAGCTTAGATATAAACTTAAATTTTGAGCTCAAAATCTCAATAGTTGGGAGTGGTTAAGTAGCACAAACGTAACTGTGTTCAAAGGGTTTAAATTTCAAATGATAACAAAAAACGGAAAAATTGGTCGATTAATTTGCGGTTTTCACTAAAACTATTCTTTATGTCGATATTTTAATGAAAATGAATTATGAAGATAAATTTAAAAAAAGGCCGATAGAGGGCGCTTTAGACTTTGGAGTAACGAACAACTATTTTTTACGTTTGCATCTGATTAGATGCTTTCGTAAACTTAGACTTAAACTTAAATTTTGAGCTCAAAATCTGAATCTTTGGGAGTCGTTAACCAGCACAAATTGAACTGTGTTCAGAGGGTTTAAATTTCAAACGATTATAAAAAACGGAAAAATTGGTCGATTTTTTTGCGATTTAAAATAAAACTATTCTTTAAGTCAGTATCTTCTTGAAAATAAATTTTAAAGATAAATTAAAAAAAAAATCTTTTAGAGGGCGCCTTAAACCAACAACTAATTTTAACCGTTATTTTTTGTATCTAATTAAATGCTTTCCAAAACTTATTAAATGTTTTCGAAATCTTAGATATAAACTTAAATTTTGAACTCAAGTTCTGAATCGTTGGGAAGGGTTAAGAAGCGCAAACTTTTGCGCTACTTAAACACTTACAACGATTCAGAATTTGATCTCAAAATTTAAATCTAAGCATTTGAAAGCATTTAATGAGATTTAAAAAATAACGGTTAAAAATAGTTTTGCGCTACTCCAACGTCTAAGGCGCCCTCTATCGGCATTTTGTACAATTGCAAACGAATCGACTACATTTTCCGTTTTTTATAATCATTTGAAATTTAAACCCTCTGACACAGCTCAGTTTCTGCTACTTAAGCACTCTCAACTATTGAGATTTTGAGCTCAAAATTTAAGTTTAAGTTTACGAAAACATTTAATCAGAAGCAAAATATAACGTAAAAAATAGTTGTTCGTAACTCCAAAGTCTAAAGCGACCTCTATCGGCATTTTTAAAAATTTATTTTTATAATTCATTTTCTATAAAATACCGACATAAAGAATAGTTTTAGTAAAAACCACAAATCAATCGACCAATTTTTCCGTTTTTTATAATTATTTAAAATTTAAACCCTCTGAACATAGTTAAGTTTGTGCTACTTAAGAATAGATACCACTAAGGGAATTTTTTATTTCTAATTTTAGAACAAATGTTTTGAGGTTTTGATACCTCCTTTAAATAATATACATATATATATATATATATATATATATATATATATATATATATATGATTAGTCGATTTAAATTGTGTAAAAACCTACAGATTAATTAGATATTCAAACACAATAAATTTAATTATGTTTCCATATCCGTGATTTTTTACTTTTTATAGAGTTTACCGTACAGTCAATTCACACAAAATGCCTCGGTCTTTTTTTCTTTTTCTTTTATTCTGTGCATAATGCACACACAAGTTATAAATAATTTCCACAAAAAGTATTAGTTTTATTGTCTTAGCATTGCTTTATTTGGCAGTATTTTTCATTCATGTGAAATTTCAGTGCTGGTCCGTGGACGAATATCTTCACGTTCTTTTTCATTGTATTTATCTATTATCTTAGCAAGAAAACTCTTCTGCTTATATTAAAATCTGTTGTATCTTTAAAAACTGCCCAAACATTTCTGACCATTAAATCTAGAATCAATAGATATTTCATAAGTCAGAAAATATTGAACACTGCGGCTTTACCTTCTATAAAGTTCAATGTTTCAATTTGCTTCGAAGAGTGGTTTATTTTGTATTTTTCTCACTTTTAAAGATTATTTCTTTTTTATTATTATTTTCTTCAAAATACTATATGATTTATTTATGTTTCATGCCTTTCTCCACAGCATTTACACGGCTATTTTCATTCAGCTTACAACTACTTATACTGGATTCGAACAATGAAATTTTATAGTCATTTTTAAGAAAAAAATTTTTCGTCATTTACGCCAAGCATGACAGCATTATCAAATGATGACAATATTGAATTCGTCCCTAAATTTTGTCACTAAAATAATTAAAAAAGAATCACAATTTTAAAAATTTCTTATTCAAAAAAACCTCCATCATCTATCACGAAGCCATCACTATAAAATTGCTAAACTGAAATGCCACAAACAGTCTTTTTTATTTTTCTGCGTCGTTTATGAGAGGCAAAATATTCTTTTTAGTTACTTTCTAAGGTGTAACCTTAATAAAAACTTTCTACAACATTCTAAAAATAATTTGAAATACGATAAAAACACGCACATTTGATTTTCAAATGCATAGCAGATATGTGATCATGCCCCCCCCCCCTCCCTTCACCGCGCCTGTACTCATGCACATTCCTTTCTCTCTTTTCTGAAAAGGAAGTTTGGATCATATTCAAACAGTATTCTGATGTTATTATAAAATATAGAGTTAAAATTCTTACTCAAATTAATGAAAAATGCAATTATTTTGTTTGGGTTAGCGATGACCCAGCATGGTAATTCTAGGTATAAAGATGTGTATACAAAAAAGTTTTCGTTCGATTTCAACTAAATTCGTGCTAAGGCATTGTACTGAATATTCAGGAAAAGTCAATCAGTTTCAAAGTTTTACTTTGAAAAGCAACGGTGATACGAGCGAAAAACCACGTTTTGGGTCACAGATGACCCGCATCGGTAATTCTAGTGTTAAAATTTCATATTACGAATAGTATAAAAGCTAAATTGCATTAATTATTAATTAAAAATCATTGTATTCCTCGTGAATACTTATTGTCCGTGTTTATCTTCCAAATTAAACAATAAAAGCGTCTTTGAAAGCCATGGGTCAGAAGTGACCCAGCATGGTAGTTCTAGGTATACAAGAAACGTGGTAATTCTAGTGTTAACCTCTCTCAAGTATTCAGATTTTGAACTCAAAATTTAAGTTTAAGTCTAAGCTTACGAAACCATTTAATGAGACGCAAAAAATCACGGCAAAAATAGTTTTTCATTACTTTAAAGTCTAAAGCGCCCTCTATAGGCATTTTTCGAAATTTATCTTTATAATTTATTTTTAAGAAAATACCAACATAAAGAATTGTTTTAGTGAAACCGCAAATCAATAGGCCAATTTTTCCGTTTTTTATGTGTATTTGAAATTTTGGACCCCAAACTTCAATTGCTGATACCTCCTTTGGAAAACGTTTGAGATCCTTGGTTTCCTATTTACTATTACTCGCTTTGGTGTGGTCTATCACCCTCTAGCGTATATACCATTTATTTAGTGACACTCTGTATATATATACATGTAAATATTTTTCAATTTTCCAACATAGTTGAAATATACATTTATTAACTGGAATAATGTATATTAAACCGATTTACTATGGCATGTTTTGTATTTGATATGAAAAATAGAGCATTTACTGTTCATCTACACGGACATTCGAAAGAATTTGTTTCATTTTGACCCATGCGAAAAAAATTGTTAACAGTGTATTTCAATAATACTAGAATATTTTAAATATATTAAATATGATATGTATCACTGACGTGTACTAAAAGATTTTATTACAGGATACGTTATTCGTAGAACTGATTGTTCATTTACAGTGACACAAATATCTATTTTGCCGCAGAAGAGAACTAATAATATTTGAACTGTTGAAACAAACAAAAAACAATTGTTAGAAGTTCGTTTTAAGTTGTAATATGTGTTTTAAAAGTTAACTATCAATTAAATATATTGGATTTTTGAATTCTATGGACGATCGATATAACCGCACAAAGTTACTCTGCATGATTCGTTTATTGGCGGAAATTCCTATTTTTGAATTTTCAAGTGTGTTATAAGTTTAATTGAACAAATTTATAACATACTAAGTATTACATGTACATACCCTTAGATCATACAGAAGGCACAAAAATGTATACTGTTTCGAACGTTTATTATAATAGCAGAAAATTAGTTTTTAAATCTGATATAGTAGCATTAATAAACTGTAATGTTTTGTACATTTAGTTATGTTTGTTGAAAATGTGTTGGAACGTTTTTCATAGTACATGCTGTACGCATAATTTTTACATTCTTGATTTATTTATTGGACCATTTTAACCAGATTCTTGCGTAAGGAAACAATTCCTGTCTCTACAGAGATCATATAACTTGTGTGCCCTTCTGAGACATACCAAATTAGTTGCCTTATGCTTCATCAATATTGTTTTTATTTTTCAGTAATTGCACGAGTCAAATAAAACAGCGTTAAAAAAACAGAAAAAAAACATTGATTTTTCTTTTAAATAATTCTGTATGCAGAAAAATTTTAACTTTTCAAAATAAAGATTTTTTTTTGCCTTTCTTATAACTGAATAATTTTATGATTTATCATTAGTCACAAGCTTTCCACGTTTTTTGTAAAATTCTTACATCAGTAAAAAATCCTTTGTTTGTTTTTACATTAGGTATAAGGAAAATTACCTATAGAACTTCTTACAATATTGAAATTAAATTTTCCTCCCTTTTCTCTTTCTAGGTGTTTTATATTAGCACAGAAATGGAACTGACATACACATATTTAAGAAGAGTAACAAATTTATACACTTTGAAGGAATTTCTCAAAACTTTATTCATTTAAAGTCATCAATATATAATTTATACAAGATATGGAAATGTACATGCAGATATGCGATTACATATAATCCAAATCTTATTATTAAGTAAAAGACAGCATTTTCCAATTAAATTAATTATGAATGTGTTTACAAAGTTGCAAAAAGATAACCGTTAAGACACAAACATATATAGATTCATGATCATGCAGTAGGATACTTGAATTCTTTTTTTTAATAATCCTCAATGCAGATATCAATCATATGAACTTATGCATCTAGTGGACTAATAACTCACATATAAAAATTCTATAGTATGTTGAATATGAAAGTGATGTCCAACATTTAATATATGTGCGTAAAAAAGACATCTATGCTTTATTTTACTATAATTTTCCGCGATGTATTTCAGTCTCTTGAAATCAACGGTTTCAAATTATCTCTGTAATTTTATAAAAATTAGACTATGTCGTTCGATTTGCAGATTATAAAAGGTGAAGCGAATGTGAATGTTGTTGAACTTAGGTCGAATTCAATCCCAGTGGAGTGCAAGAACTTTTTTTGAGGATAGATGAAGAAATTTGCTGCTCGTGGATGTGAAATCAAAACTTGTACTGTAGTAGATTGCCTATTTTGAACACATTTTAAATTTTAGTTTTAAAAAATAAAAGTTTGAATACAACTACGGGTTATTAATTATATGATACTGGAGATTTCAATAATTTTCACTTTGTAGATAAATTTAACTGTTGGAAATAATTGGTACCAAGTTAGATTACCGAAGAAATTTGCGAAAGTTGAATTTTTAACTTACATTGACCCTTTATCTACCGATGGTACTTATAAGTATAATTAAAATTACTTATTATAAATTCTTTTAGCACGTCGATTAGTTGTAATATTATTTAGAATGATTTACAGTTACATTACTTTATTTTGTTTCAAAAGAATTATTAATTACGCAAAATAATTTTTTTTAATTGATGATTACTTTGCTTTTGTATCTTTTTAACCTTTCTTGGCGCTATAGGAGGGTGATGGGGATTTTTCAATTCGGAAATATTTCTATATTTATATTGTAAGAACATCATGTTTGAATATTTTATAATTCAACAAAATACTAAGAAAACAATTTAAAATAAAAGATTTGACTGGGGTCAGAAATACTAGAAAAATCCCTGAAAATTCAAATTTAATTAATGCTTCTAAATTCTTCAATCCTTCAAAAATCAAGGGGGATAGGGATTTTTCAGTTTGGAAATATTTCTATATTTATATTGTGAGAACATCCTATTTGTACATTTTATAATTCTACAAAGCACTAAAAAATCAATTTAAAATAAAAGATTTGAATAAGGTTATAAATATGGCACAAAATCCCTGGAAATTCAAATTTAAATAATTTCTGTAAATCCTTCAATCCTTTTAAATACCTTGAACAATTTATTAAAGGATTATGTATTTTTTTTAATTTAGTTTAAAGGATTTACGCAAAATGCTTTGGAAAACAAAATTTTCATGAATTCATAATTCGGTAGATAAACGGTTATACGCTGATAGTTAGTTTGTTTGTAAATGATCTTGCTTACTCACTGAGTATTTTAGATAAGATGAATAAAATGAGTCCATCACAGAACTGTCATAAACGATTATTTTTATATTCCATTTGCACAACTATAAAAAAGGAAATTTTTCTTGCATATTTCTCTTGCAAACGCTGTCAGAGCTTTTAAAAATCGTGCGAATAAAAATTAAAAAATATCGCTTGTGACAGCCCTGTATAACATCTTTGTTCAGTTAATTTATATAAAGCTGTTTTAATTTTAAATCTGAATAATGATTTTCTTTTTTTCGGCAGCGAACTTGCAAACTCTGTTGCATGATATTATCTAGATTTTTATCAAATTACTAATTTCTCAATTTACTTTTCTACTTATACAATATTGGACTAAATATAAGACTGTCTTCTTTGATTTAAATGAATACTTTTTTTATAATTTTGAGAATTATCATAAAATAAGCACTATTTTTTATTTAATATAAAGAAAATCGTAAAAGAATTTTTATAAAGAAAACTTCTCGTCACTTTTAGACATTACATTAAATGAGATTTTTGAGAAGACATTTTCTTGAATGAATATTTTATTATTCTTGAAGAGAAAAATACGGGCATCGATTTTTTCACAAATTAAAGATGACACTAGAATATGGGAAATGAATAATGAAAACACAAGTCCTGTATTTTAATACATTCGCTGAACTTTTAGAGAGATAAACCTAATATGTAAGAATATGTATTTATATATTTCTTTCAATTATCTAATGGCGTTATTCGCTTTGATAACATAGAAATTACAAATTGTAAAATATATCAGAAACACGAATAGAAATGTAAATACATATTTTGTTACTTTATTATTCTGATTCAAACGATTATTTTATGATATCAAAAAAATGATAAATGTTATTGAAGGTTTTAAAATGAAAAGAAATAAATTTCTGATAATAATATATTGCGAGGTCTGAGACAAAGTTAGATACATTGTTATTTCTTAAACATTTTTTGACATCTGATTTTGACATCTATATATAAACAACTGAGATTTATGGAGTAACATTAACATATTTTTTTCCTTATCGTTGATTTATAGATTTCATTCTTAAACTAAATTACTTTTTCAAATAATATACATTTTTTCCAAAATAGATTAGATATTTAATCCATAATAGATTAGAATAACATAGATTTTTTTTAAATAGATTTTTTGAAAAGCACCTTCTTTAATAAATATTTTATGATTCTTCAGAATAAAAAGATAAAGTTGAATCTTTTTTAAGGGAGATATTACATACTGAGATAGAAAATAAGACATGGGTGTCTAAACATTAACAGAATTGCAAAGAAACAATCTTAACTTGTCAAATTATGTATTTTATCTGTCATTTTTTGTGTGACAGAGGAATTTATTTGCTTCTGAAACACACAAATTACGAATTCCCTTCTGTGTCAGAAATAAAGTAAAATTGCAGCTGCATTATTTGTCCCCACATTATTTTGTATCGAGACATGTCACTAGGATTATGAAATTAACACATTTTAATAACTGTCAACTACATATTATTAAAAGAAATATTTTCTAGCACAAATAACATTGTTAAATGCCTAAAGAGTAAGAATTCATGATTTGTGAAGAATATTAACTTTTAAAGATTTTCTGACGGCAAGGTAGCTTATTTAAATAAATGAGTTATATAAAAATTCACTTTTGCTTACCAAATTTCTTTATCGTAGATCAGTATAACAAATAAATAAACAAAAAGTTTTCTTTGTTTTTAATTTTTTTTTTTTTGAATTTTAACTTCTTTAGTTATGATACAAATATTACGAGGGACCACAAGAAAATATTTAGAATTACTAAAAAACATCTCTAAATATTTAACAGGCTATATATCAATGTATATACAAGTATTTATTTAAAATATATAGATGTAATTATAACAATTCAAGAATCATTTAAATTCATTTAAAGGTTTTCTTTAGTGTCTCTTATTGGTGACATCAGGAATGAAGAGATTAAGTTTAATGGTATAAGAAAAAGCATTCTGAACAATATTGAAAAAATTCTAGAGCGCCCAATCCAAAGTTGCGGGTGTGACATTTACACAACTTAATTTAGTCACCAGCAAAAACATTTTTGAGCATTGGTTTCAATTTGTATGAATTTCAATGTAGACCACTTACACATACATTTATCCAAATCTGAAAATTGTCCGATGTATCACTTATTTATTAAAAAAAAATTTCCGCCTGTTGCGGGTGTGACATAAAAAGGACATGCATTTTCATCTTTCAGTGCAAAAATGCAAAACTCTGCGAATTATGACAACTGAGTGAATTGATATTTTTATATATTAGACAGTAATACTTAAATAATTATTCTATGAAAAAATTAAATTACTTACTCAATTCTTGCTTTTGTGGAAAATATTCAAAATATTCGTTGCGGGTGTGACGCCCTGTTGCGGGTGTGACTTGTACAGCCAATAAAATAATGACATACACAAATATTTTGAAGGCAGATTTTTTTAAATTAAAGAATTAATCAATATTACAATTATAATATCTAGAGAGGAAAATATAAAAATAAAAAAAAAAATCATTTCCAATCTTGAATTTATGATTTCTGGTGGTGGTAGCTTTTTTTACAAAAATGCTCTTTTTTTTCCTAGGATGCTTCTGACAGACTGGGCCAAATATGCACGTTTTCTTAAATTTTTTTCAAACATTGTAATTCTATATCGTCACCATCCATTTGTCTTATTTGTCCATCAAAGATTTCACTTTTTAAATGTCGAGAATAAAACAACCTCTACAAAATCTCCAACTGCACATTCATCGTTGGATATTATATCCTTGTCAAAGTATGGATACATCTAACCGACTGAGCCAAATATACACATTTTCTTGATTTTTATTCCGATACTGTTATTCTATAATATCCCCATTCATTTGTTTTATTTGTCCCTCAAAGTTTTCACTTTTTTTTTTTTAAATGTGGAGAACAAAACAATTTCTACAAAATCTCCAACTGCAATCTTATCATTGGATATTATATTTTTGACAAAATATGGTAACAAACAAATTCTCTTGTGATCACTTTCTGAAGTTATTGCTACATTACTTGTTCCTACGTCAATAAAAACAACATGATGTGTCGATTGAATGTTGAGATCCGATTGTGCTTAGTGCCAGCATTCATGAAGCATTTTCACAATAACTTCTGAAATTTCACATTCAGCAAAGTTCTTTTATATTTTTAGGACTTTTTCTACACATATGGCAAAATCTGAAGCTGAATTTATAGTTGCAGAGCGTTGCTAGTGTTACCATTTTCTTGGCAACTGCACCAGCCCCATCTACAACTCCTTTACCATGAGATGAAATGCAAAAGGATTGCCATCCTTTACCATGATTTTTAAAAATAGTCTTTTCTTTTCTCTCCTTGCTTTGTCTCTTTCCTTCTCTTGTTGTAGATATGCTTCATATTTAAAAGGGTTTTCCTTAATCTTTTTTCAATGATATCGTGATCTTCCTGTACTCTTCATTCTCTGCAAAAAAGAAGAAATTAATGTGTAAACTGAATAAATATAGCACTTCCAGTCCAAAAATATAAGCTTAACAAATTTTTAATAGTTATCCCTTGAAATTTCTAATCTTACATAAAGTTAATTATGTTAAATTTTGGTTAATTTCAAACTGACTATATACATTTTATGCTAACTTAATAAACATCTTAACAGTTTCTATTATTCTTATTTCTACTTTTTATTTAATTTGAATTAAAAGAGAAAAAAAATCTTCCCCTAATATTGATTTACTTTTTTTTAAAAACTATATATATATATATTAGATAAATGCCATCAAATAACAAAATTAAAAAAATGTATATAAAAAACAAAACAAAATTAACAAATTTAAAGAAAATTGCTAAAATATTGTTTCGTAATTTTCTTTTTTTAATTTCTATAAAAATCTTACCTTTTAAATTAATTTCTTAATCATATAACACTATTAAAATTATTTTCTTGCAGTAAAGCAACAATTTTATCAATCCAAACTGAATAAATCATCTGCACACAGTGTCACATGCTCAGATGATGCAAATTTTTATTTATTAACCGGAATTCCCTCTATTAAATCAAAGGGTATAGTTAAAGCTGCCAAGTACAAGTTTTCCAGCATATTATTCTTTTATAAATTTACATATAATTTGTTGAAATATGCATTTGTAATCAATTTTAAAAGACGTTGCGGGTGTCACTTTAATTAAATGTCACACCCGCAACAGGGACATGTCACGCCCGCAACGCTCAATAATTATAATTAAAATATTAATTAATTTCTTTTGTGTCTGTAATTCAAAGTATCTTAATAAACTATTTTTGAATATAAAGTTTCATAACTTTAAATCAAAAATATTTTTCTGCAGAGATATAAATGTAACTTTTTGTTGCGGGTGTGACATAATAATTAAGAGTAATTAAATATGCTTACCTTTTGTAATGAAGATTAGTGAACACTTCTCTGCAGACAAAAACTCTCAATAATAGCTGTCAGATCATATATATCCAAGTTTGGAGATTTTCAGAATGTTTGTTCAGCTGTACGAGACCATGAAATGTAAAGACTTTTGCCGCAGTCTATTTTATAAAGTCATAGTGTCACTTTAATTATTAAAATAAGTATGTTAATGACAAAAATTTAATTCTTTTTTGATAAAATATGAAATAGTACACTCTTAACAGTTAATATGCAAAATTTCAATCATATTTAAAGAAATTTAAATTTTCATCCTCATGTCCGTTTTTTCGTGGATTGGGCGAGAAGTTACATTTCTTTTACTATATACGTCAGTTAATAGGTTTGAAAGAAAATTAAATTAGCATAGCTTTTTTTCACAAAAAGAAGCATTTGTTACGTTAAATTCCTTTTTGAGATTTATTAAATTAAAGGCACAGTTGACATCTGGAACGCGTAATTGAAAGGCAATTCATCCAATTCCCCCTCGATGAACCTTGTAGCAAGTAAATTTTGAATTGCACCTCTAAAAACTATTTCAGTTCACTGGATAGAACTATGTTTCTGTTTAATTTTGTCACAACTAATGTTCAAAGTTCTTTCTTCCTTGAAATTAGATATTCAAGGAGTAACTGTGTTTTCGGACACAACCATAGATCTGGTTTGGATAAACACCTAGCTCATCTATTAAAGATATTTATAGGAAATCACGTTTCAAAAATTCAGTCTCTCACTGAACAATTTATGTGCAGACATATTTCGTCCAGGAATAATTGCTGGCATTATATGCCGTGGAAAAAAATCCTAAAAAACTGCTAAATTTGAAACTTTGGTGGCATGGCCCGCAAATACCAAATAATCTTCTTGATTCACCAGAAATTAAAAAAAACTGATTTACAGGACAAAACATATGTATTTAAATGAATTTAAACTGTTCCAAAAATTAACTTCCTTACAGTACATAATGATTTTATCGATTATTTTAGTAATTTAAGTAATATTTATGTTAAATTAATTTGAATTCCTAGTTATATTTATAGGTTAATAAATAACTATAGAGATAAAAAAAAATTCTAGGGTCTCTTTCAGAAGATGAATTTGATCATTCAAAAACTAGATTGAATAAATTAGTTTAGGTATTGTATTTTTCTAGAGAAATTAATGCACTCAAAGAAGGTAAGCAGCCAAAGGAAAATCGTGTCGGTAATTTAAGCCCATTTTTTGATAAAGATGAAATTCTTAGAGTTGGTGTTTAGGCCTATCACACTTATATTATCATTGGAAGTTATTCACTTTAATATATTCTACAGCATCACTGTCACTGCTTTCAGAAGACGACGCATTCTGTAAATTCACATTATCTATGCGAAAATCTTCATCATTACTGTCATCACCAGTCATATCTGAATCTAACTACTAAAGGAGCGCAAGGCACTCCTGTGTACTCAATCCTCTCCGCATTTTTTTTATAAAGGAAAAAGATTACACCTTTGTCGCAATAGAAATCTTTGAGAAAAACACTGCTGTGGAAAATGGTTTCAAATTTCGTTTTCGGCCGTAGCTCTAGAAGAACGATTTTCCCTCCAAAAATTCTGTAGTACGCCAGCGTTGCTAGGATGAGTGCGCATTTCAGAGAAGAGTCGGTAAGCGCCCCTCCCCCCCCCTAATTGAAGGCACGCGCGCAATAGAAAGAAGACTACCCCCAACCCCCCTCTTCGCGTCGCTATGCGTCATCGAAACAAAGTAAAACTGGAGTTTACTTTTTTCTTTTTTGTCATCGTGATAAGAAATGTGTGTTCCTCCATACGCAGTAATCAAAACCGAGATATGGCGAATTCAAAAACAGACTATGTCTTGAAAATTTATCATTTTTCTTATGGGGGTCAAAATGACACCTGTTGGCTGTTTTAGGTATTTCTTTGATTATTATTTTTAATAATTAATATAGAAAGATGAAACATTGTCACAGTACGCTTAGTATAATTTTAGAAAAAGTAAAAAAATATGAGCTGCGGTGTTCGCTTACATGTTGAAATAAAGCATTGAAAATTGAAAAAAAATGCGAAATGACCCCAACGGCGCTTCTAGTGTTAAACAGGAGGACTCTGATACCTTTATCTTCGGAACCCAGCGATTATGAAATTTTAACCCCACGGTAATTTTTACTTGGCCGTTCTATAAATAACATTTGTAAACCAAGATTGATTGACGTTGCATTTAATTTTTAAGAAATATAATTTGAAAGCAAGCAGCCAAAGGACAATCGAGTAAGTAATTTAAGCCCATTTCTTGATAAAGATGAAATTCTTAGAGTTGGCAGTTGTTTAGACCTACCACACTCATCTTATCATTGAAAATTTCGCCTTATTCACCCTTGGACCACCGTCTTACCCTCTTAATATTTCAATATTTTCACTTAAAAAATTTACATGTCGATTTTCAAACATTCCTTCACTTTGTAAAATGGCAGAAATATAGCTAGAAAGATAGGTCATAATTGTACCGTACTCTTCAAAAATAAGCCTAAAATTTTTGAACAATTAATCGTTTCGTTACCTAAAGAAAGAGTCAATATATCAACCCCCCCATTTCTAAATTCAGGCGTCGATCTGTGCAATCTTTTCTTCATAAGATAAAAACATCAACTTATAGGAGTTTTTAAGAAAATTTATATCACAGGTTTTGTTTATTTCTCTACTCGGGCTGTTCACTTGGAAGTAATAGCAGATTAATGTTCTTAAGCCTTAAGAGCTACCTTAAAATGATTTGTAGCTAGGCGCTGAATTTGATCGACAATCTTCTGTGATAATGCCCCTAAATTTGTTGGGGCAAATTTAGAATTGAAAAGATTACATATAAAAAATCAGTCTGATGAATTGACTGCCTACCTATTAGCTAATCCAATTTCTTGGAAATTCTTGCCTCATAGATCGCCTAATTTTGGCCACTTATACGAGGCAGGAGTCAAATCTTTTAAGCACCACTTAAAAAGAACAATTGGAGATTTAAAACTAACTTTCGAAGAGTTTCTTATTGTTCTTAATCAGGTTGAAGGTCGTTTAAATAGCAGGCCCTTATCTTAGGATCCTAGCGATTATGAAAATGTAACACCAGGCCAAATTTTTACTTGTCCTGGTGCATTATAAAAAGCTATGTAAATAATGCTATATAAAATGCTATATAAATGCTCGCAAAGAGCATTTGCGAGCCAAGTTTCATTGACCTTGCAGATAATTTGTCAGTTTTGTCAATTTCAAATATATTTCAGTCATCACTTCCCTTACATAAAAATTTTGATGACAATTGCATAGTAACATGCAGTACAACGTTGTATTAAAAATTAATAACTTTCATTTACATTAAAAAAAATTACAATTTTCTGAAGTTTCTAATTACAAATAATCTAGTTTAATATGTGAAAATATATAACTAATTTCAATTAACACTATTAGAGAAAAAATCGTAACATACATCAAACTTTATATATAAAAAAAAATTAATAAGGTAACATCTTCATAGATATGAATATTTTAATAGAAATATAATGTATAAAATTCTACTTCATCATATGTGTCATGTAACTTTGTAATTGGTAGAAAATAACAATAAGAAGAGCTTTAACCAGAGGTAAACTTCCTGTATTAGCAATAATAGCAAATAAATTGCTGCATAATGATATGAATCGATATCATCTTTCTATCATTAGAAAATTGAAATTTCAGTAAACTCTAATATCTGAGCTGCATAATTTTAGCAATATTATTCTGATTACAGCCTTTTCATAAAATGTTTGAAGACACACGTATAGCAACAAATTGGAAAAAATTATAAAAAATTTATAACTTCAATTCAAGTTAGTAAAGTTTTTCTCTATTATTTAATTACAGTTAAAAAAAAAGTTTAATCTACAAACATATAAAACTGATCTTGTGTACTACCAGAAGAAATCAAATAGGAACATAAGTAATTAAAAAACAATAATTAAACACAAGAAGAATTTTCTTAAAAATAACAAAAATTTTTCTTAAAAATTTCAAAATATAAATATTTTAAATAAAGCAAAAATTTATGAAGTTTTATAACATCATATTTTGCAAGTACTAAAATAATTATTGACATAAAATAACAGTAAGAAGAAATTTATTCCAAAGGTTCAGCTTTTGTATCAGCAATCAAAGCAAATGAATTGCAACGTAATGAAGCGAAACGATTTCCCTTTTCCATCACGGGCAAATTGAAATTTCAGCAAATCCCAAATTTATGAATATCCGGGCTGTGTAATTTCGGATATATTTCAGTGATAACAACTGTTTTACAAAATAGTTGACGGTGAATTTAGAATAATGAATTGGGCAGGATGTTATTTTATATAATTTAAAAAATGAAATTTTCAAATGTATTTAATTACAAATAAACACGTTTAGTATAAAATTAATTGCATTTAAAATTTTAATTAAAATAAAATTAGTAAAACGCATCAACAAGCCTTTAAAATATATTTAATGTAACATCTCAATTTATATAAATATTTTTAATTTAACATCCCGATTTATATAAACATTTTAATGAAAATCGAACATTATGAAGTTCTTCAGTATCGTATTTCTCATGTGAAACTGCAATAATTGATAAAAATACCCGTAAGAAAATATTTAAAACAAAAGTTGAACTCCTGCATGAATAATCAGGACAAATAAATTGCTACACAACGATAAGTACCGATTTCCCTTACCATTATCTGCAAATTGAAACTTCAGCAAATCCTAAACTATGAATATCCGGGCTGCATAATTTCAGATTTATTTTAGTGATAACAACCTTTTTACAAAATGTTTGATGGTAAATTAAGAATAATGAATAGGACAGGATATTAAAAAGTTACAGTTTTCTTTTATTTTAGGAAAAAATATACTTTCCAAAAGCAAGTATTTACAAATAAACGAGCTTAATAAACAAATATTTAAAAATAATTGAATTGGAAATTTTAATTAAAATAGAATGAATAAAACGCATCAAAAATAATCGTTAAAAAATATTTTTTATCTAACATTGCCATCTGTGCAAAAATTTTAATGAAGTCTAATATTATGAAATTCTTTAATATCACGTTTCTCTTATAAAACTGCAATGATTGATACATAATAACTGTAAGGAAATATATAAAATAAAGGTTGAACTCCCGCATCAGCAATCAGAGCAAATGAATTGCTACACAACGAAAAATACCTATTTCCCTTTCTATCACCTGCAAATTGAAATTTCAGCAAATCCTAAATTTATGGATATCCAGGCTGAATAATTACTGCTATATTGTCCAGGCATTACGTGCTCAAAAAGGACAAATAAACGCAAGTTTTTGTGTAGTTTTGATTTTTGGCTCCCTTTATGTTTCTTGGGTCGCTGAACACAAATCTTGCATTATCCAACAAAATTTCTCCCTGGAAACACGTTTTTTTTGGCAAAAAACGTGGCTTTTTTTCGTTTTTTCTAAATAACTTCAAAATTATGCATTTTACATAAAAGTCATCAATACATAAATTACAGAGCACACAATTTCCTACATTTTATGTATTTAAAGTTTTTTTCTCTGATCAATGGTTTAGCCATGAGAGAGCCGCAAAAATGGGTGTGAAAAGCAAAAAATTCTGAAAAACGTGAATTACAGCACCGTACGTCGATGAAACGTGAAAAACAACCATTTTACGCAAATTTTCGCCACTTAATAATACTAAATATATTATTATTGACTATATTTTATTAATCTGATGGTCATTGTTTCTTTCATAACAAAAAAATAAATTAAAATGAGCATTTTTGTGATCAAAATCTTCATTTGCTATTACAAAATAATAATAGTAATAATTTCTTAATTTGACTTTTAAATAATGTAAATAAAATAACTAACACAGGCTTTAACATATAAAAGCTGACACGTTCTTAAAGTTCTCGAAGTTCAAAATGTGGGTGTGACAATAAAAAAAATCCGGAAAATAGGAATTATGGCACTGTACATTAGATTTAACATGAAAACTGACCATTTTTCGCAAAAATGGACTTTAAATGATACTGAAGATATTATGATCGACTATATTTTGCAATGAAGTTGCTAACATAAAAACGACGACTCATTATGAATTATTATTTAATTATAAATAATTATGTACATTAGTAAGTACATTTACTTAAAAAAACAAAGTACTATTTCCGCTTTCTTTTATTTGAGGGTCCCTGCTTTTCACCGACATTTACAAAGTAGAAAATAGACGAATGGAATTAGTGGTTGTTTTTATAACTATTAATATTATAAATAAAAGTTTTTTTAATAGTAAATATTTTATGCCTTGCGGCATAACTATGTTCCCTTCCATTGGGACCTCTGATTCATTATGTGGGCAATACATTTCCAGATCGATTTCAAAGTCTAGCTCATCCTCTTCGTCTTGACACACAACTGTGATGTTGTTGCAATTTCCCGAAGCAAATCTTCTATCTGATATCTTCGCAAATAATTTTTGTCACTGCTTCAACCACTCGCAGCCTCTCATCTCGATCAGATTTACATGTTTGCTGATACCATGCATTAGTCAGTATCTTCCCTCCTATATTCTTGAAACACACAATGGACTTTTTTTCTGATTCTTTGTGATCAGTATATCGTCTCCATATCTCTCAATGGGATTAAACTTTACGGTTCTAATATCAGGTTGATAACTCCCTACAACCTGTTTCATTAGCTCTTTCATGCAGAATTGACACTCGTCATCATGATTTTCAAGGTAATCGTAATATACTATGCATTGCTGTGTCGATTGCCTAGGCAAATGGACCACGTTTCTACTGTTCTTGGACCTTCGGCCTCCCATAAATATTTATATATAAAACATTTGATGTGGTATTGAACATTTGCTGCAATCAAATCATTGATTGGTTCAATGCGCTGAATTATAGCCTGCCCATAATCATTATTGCGAGCTCTTGCTGATTTCAGAATTGTACTCTTGAATCCCATGTGTCGCACACTGTATACAATATTGCATTCGCTTGGTGGATTTTTCGCTTGTGTTGCGATGAACTCTTCCGAAATGCACAGTCCACATATAAAACAATTAGTTCGAAAGTTAAACTGAGGAGTTGATGATCTTAAAATTTGAGAAGTGCTAGCACTTTGTTCCTCAATCTTCTTCAGATAAACAGTAATCATCCGTTCATTTACGTATGCTTTTCTACACTTAACATGCACATCTACTGAGATTTTCCCCTTTAGGAAAACTGCCTTTCCATCCTTTCTTTCTGTACTTGCCTTGATTAACGCTGAAATACCTCGACTAACTTTCACTGACCCCTCTTCTAAAGGAAAGTCACAAATAAAACTCTGCGATATCGCGCAAAATCATTTTAGATGTTCACTATATTCACGAAGACTCAAACAGTGAATTACTAAATTATAAGTAAGCAGTTGCATATAGAAGCTGAGAGGAATGTATCCTCCTGATAACCTAGTGATCTGTGCGACGCATATTTCTAACAGAGGCGAGACTGGTGGAAAAGGTGGGGGGGGGGGGGGGTAATATTTGAATGAACGTGGATATGGGATGCGGGAGTGGGCGCTTGAACAACGTTGTTTCATACTTGCACTCCTTCAATCAAGGGGGAAAGTGCAGATGGGATCAGTTACAGCCTGTTTTAGTTATTTTATTTACATTATTTAAAAGTCAAATAAAAAAATTATTACTATTATTATTTTGTAATAACAAATGAAGATTTTGGTCCCAGATATGCTCATTTTTATTTATTTTTTAGTTATGAAAGAAACAATGAACATCAGATTAATAAAATACAGTCAATAATAATATATTTAGTAATATTAAGTGGGGAAAATTTGCGTAAAATGGTTGTTTTTCAAGTTTCATCGATGTACGGTGCTGTAATTCACGTTTCTCAGAATTTTTTGGCTTTTTACACCTGTTTTTGCGGCTCTCTCACGGATAACCATTGATCAGAGAAAAACTTTAAATACATAAAATGTAGGAAATTTTGTGCTCTTTAATTTATGTATTGATGACTTTTATTTAAAATGCTTAATTTTGAAGTTATTTAGAAAAAACGAAAAAAAGCCACGTTTTTTGCCAAAAAAACGTGTTTCCGGGGAGAAATTTTGTTGGATAATGCCAGATTCCTGTTCAGCGACCCAAAAAACATAAAGGGAACTAAAAATCAAAACTACACCAAAACTTGCATTTATTTTTTACCAAATGTCTGGACATGTTTATTGACGAAATAATAATGAATAAAAATGGACTAAATAATGAATTGTACAGAATATCAAAAAGTTATATATTCCGTTTACTTTAACAATATTGTAGTTTTTCCATGTTTGAAATTATAAATTAGCGAATTTAACCCAGAAACATATAAAAGTAATGTATAAAAGTAAATATAAAATATAAAGAAACACACAAGCAATTTTCTGTAGAGAGTTTTGTGGGGTTAAAATGCTCAAAAAACTGTGTAAAACTACATTTTTGATAAAAAATACTATAAAGATAAATAAATTTAATAAAGCAAACCACCTATTTCTACGATGATTACTTTTCATGGATAGCAATTTTTATGTTGTGCTATAGTCTTTTACCGCATGTAACAAAAACTTATAAAAATGGGGTTGTTTATAATTTGTCATGTTAATGAGTATACAGATAAACTTTTTAAAAATACAAATGTATGAAACTTTGTGCAGATTTTATGTATTGTTTTTATTATATTGTCTTCATTAATTTTTATTTGTGAAAAGAAAAGTATGAAAACTTTTAAAATACATTATTCGAAATTAAAGTAACTCCAAAATGTTCATTTTTTTTTTTTTTTTACTTTTAAATATGTTAAAATTCTTTTAAGTAACAATTTTATATAACCTGAAGAAATCTTTCTTTACAAACAACCGTGAAAAAAGGCAAAGAAATTGAGCATAAAGTTCATGAGGTACATAAAACAGTAGTAATAAACTTTTAG
Organism: Maratus speculifer; assembly: GCA_964019185.1. Lineage (NCBI taxonomy): Eukaryota > Metazoa > Arthropoda > Arachnida > Araneae > Salticidae > Maratus > Maratus speculifer. Next base: position 23,880,757 of record OZ025294.1, on the reverse strand, counting down.
TAGTAATACATTTTTAGTTATTTGAATTTAAATTCAAATCTCATAAAAACATAAATCGAATGCCGCATCTACTTTCAATATCATTCCTAATGTAAATTTTTTCTTGAATCTTTTATGTGTAACCATACATGAAAATTTCATGAAAAAATTTCCAAATAACCAAGAAACCAAAAAATATCGGTAGTAAAATAAGAGTATTTTAAGAGAAAGAAACATGTTTAAGCAATGTTTAAGGTTTATTTTTCAACGTTACTAGCTGAAATAATTTTTAACATAATATCATAAATAGTTTTTAATATTATGCCAGTTCGCCCGAACGACGCCATATTTGATTGAAAATAGTTTGATCCACTAAGTAAGCTGTCTTATACTCTAAATACTGAGAAAATAAAAGGCAATCCACATATTCTTACATTTCTAGCCCATCTGTTAGTAAAATCACGGTTCGACCCCATATATTTTCATCTGTAGTACATAATTCTTAATTTTCATCGTATTTGAAAAAGTAATGTCAGTTAGCTGTAACATTAATTGAAACCCGCCAACAAAGCGATTCTTTGATGATTATTGAACTTTCAACAGGCTATGGAGCAATAAGTAAAAGGGTATTGTATTTTAAAGTGCATTTTAATCCTATCATACGTAAGTATTTTAATAATATACCAATACAGGTAATGATCCTAGGTTATCATGGTGATTAAACGCTACTTTAGATAGAGACATTATTTCTTTTATGAAATCCTATCATACATAAGTGTCTAAATAATTTTCCAATATAGATAATGATATTAGGTTGTCATGGTGATAAAATACTTTTTAAGAGAGAGACATATTATTTCCGTATTATTGAATTTAATACATATAATCATAAAAAAAATTTGTATTCATGCATTTTTGCTTGAGATTCCAACAGTTTGATATTAAGATCTCAAAATTTATAAAAGTAGTTATAGAACGAACTTGTCATATTGCATTATTTGTTGCCTTATTGACTTACAATTCCGACACTTTTATTTCGCAAAATCTTTGAAGAAATATATACCATGTTAGAGTTGAGTGAATATGATAAACTTATGATTTATTTGGTTACTTTTGTTCAACATTTTATTTTCATTTAAAAACCATCTTTTTTTTTTAATTTTGCTGCAAAATTTTAAATTTCTAAGCCAATTTATGTTTTGTACTTTTGGGTACGATTTTTATTAACTTAAATCTCATATTAGTAAGATGCAGAGAATGCGAATTTTAATTGAAATATATTTGAAATCGAATATTATCAATAGTATTTGTATGCATCATATGTATGTGTCACTATATATTACTCTCTATATATCCCAGATAATATTACTTTAAGAGCATCTTGGTATAATAATTAAAATTGTACAAAATAGTTACTTGTATAAACGATATTCTGTCATTAGTAGTCAGGCTCAACGGTGACCTTTACTGTTTCATATTTGACCCTTGACTGTGAGCGATCGCATGGCTCATTTGTGACCTACACGAAATTTTGCGTACCAATTTGATACTGTTTTCTACGTAATAACACTAAACCTAAATACACTATTAATTCCTTGGGATTTAAAGCTGTTACAGAATGCATGTCACTACCCAACAATTTTGCCGCATGTGAAAGTTTTTTTTCTTTAGAAAGATTGATTTCACACCACAAAAATCAATTGGTTATTTCCTTTTACTTTATTTGTGAATAGTATTAAACAGTTAAGCGGCTTTTAGAGGTTACCTAAATAAAAACATCTTATAAGCACATTTTTAAGCATACCCAGTATTTTTAATTGAGATGTCTTATGATGTCAAGAGCCATTGGATAAAGGTTTAACTGCATATTAAAAAAAAAAAAAGGAAAAAAAATGTTCTTAAAAAGCAAAAATACGAGTTTACTTTTTTCTGGTGAGAAAGCGGAATGTTTAATTAAAATATAAGCTAGCCAGAAAGTATGCAGGTTACATATGCTTCACGGACTTTCAAGCACCTTTTAACAGAATTTTCCTAAATTAAGGGTGTTCTTAAATCAAAAAGGGCAACTTTGTTACATAAGTTTCAATTAATTTTCGTTCGGAAATGCATGAAACTAGCAGGTGTTTTTCTTCAGAAACTGTCTAATTGCACTCAGATTTTGGTATTTTTACAAATGCAATAGATATTTCATAACAAGCCTTCAAAGTTGACTTTTTTTAACTCATTTCTCAACGAAAGTAGAAAAACCGGTCGAAAAGCAGATGAAAAACGGGTGATCCTGATTACGTGTTCGAAATAGCTAAGAATTGGACAGGTAAAATAATTATCATAAAATGGAAAAAAAAGTTCGATTCGAAATCGCTTCCATAGTCAGGCCTTCCAATTTTATATTTTTCTGTTAAAAATGAACTTGTAAATGTTTCAAAATGTTTTACGCTTTTTGAGTGGAGCAGTTGAGAACAACCTTAATATTTGCTTTATTTCATGATAAATGTCTGTCTTCAGATATAGGGACCCATACTGTAAAAAAATTTTAGTACTAAAACAGCCAGAATCCCCTTAATTCCTTTGTGTATACGAACTCTGATAGATCGCTGTCGGAAATGATCAAAACGGCATGATGTATGCAGCGTACGTCACAGCTGTATAGGATATTGTTTCATGTGGTCTGTGATGCTCCAGTTTCAAGTAAGAACTCATACTCCAGAATAGCGCAAATTTCTGACCTTTACGTTTTCAACAAAATGATAAAATATAATAATAATATTTCTTAAAACCAACAATGTTTTTTTTTTCATACAAGCGAGACATAACTTAGATGTGTAACGTACAAAAATAAATAAATAAATAAATAAAATAATAAAAAACTAGTCGATGTGGGCCACCGTAATATTCACCCATCATAGATATGCATAATATAAAATATAAAAATAAAACATACATCGACTTTTCATAAAATGCATCGCAATTCCAAAATAAAATTTTAACGCATAGCTTTAACACATAGTAATGCTCCATTAATGAAATGCTGAGGAACCAATTTCGACATATTATATAAAACCTGTAACTACTCAAGTAGTGCATATTTGCGTAAAAGAAACATCCTTATATCTCCAGAAATAATTATCATATTAACTAACAGTTTTGTGCGTTAGATTAATCGTTTCATGTCAAATTAAAATATATCTTTGAATTAAAATTTGAATGAAATACAGCGTCATGAAAAGTCGAAGAGTGCGGGAAAAAGGACTATAAATATCTCAGCGACTAATTATACGATTGAATTTGATTTTCATGCAAAAGTGGTATTATTTTATTATTCTTTTACATCCACTCCTAAAATAATAAAAAAAAATCGAAAGTTTTTATTATCCTTTAATCAGAACGAATATTTCGAGAGTCTGAAAAAAATAGTTCCGTATAATCGAGGTTATTAGTATTCACTAGGCATCTTCACATTATTACATACTTATTACACCAAATTTCAAGCTTCTATCTCAATTTGCTTGGGAGATAGAGTTTTTACAGACATTCAGACAGACACACTGATAGACGGACGACAATTTTCTTCCCCTTAAAATATGTTTTTCGGAAACTCCAGAAACTGAAACATGTAAATGCGTCAAAAAAAAAAAAAATCATTATCAACACGATTGCAAGACTTACCTTATACGATCAACGATATGTAAATAATAAAAAATAAAGCAAAATATACTAAAATAAAATAAAGCAGCAAAAGTTTTACTTAATCACAAACAATCCGTTGTTAAAGTGGGCAATCTATATTATAAAGGTCAAACGTATCTGTGCGTAACGCATACGTCATTTTGCGAATGGCAACACTTTCTGATGAAATTTCACTTTTGCAGTTTTCGCTACTTAAATTTTTAAAGTTATATACATCGCAAATTTTTAATCTTTATACCGTTGAATAGAAAAAGAAAATGTACTTTTAAAAGCAATTTGTTTGAAAACTGTATCTATATTTGTTTTTGATATATTATTTTTTTTTTGTAGTTTTTAATTCAATTTTTCTGGAGGTGGCAACTTTAGTATTACATTTCTATACGAAGTAAAGAGAAAATAGCCATAAAGTAAAAAGAAAGTGTAGACAGGACTTATAGTAGCTGGGAGTGATGCAAAAAATGTAAACCTGAAATCCTCTCAAAAAGCTCAAACTCAACCGTGTGCTTTCCAAAAAAGAAGAAAACTTTTAATACTACGGTTTTTAGTTAATAATTTACGGATATACGAAGTATAGTTTAAAGTAAAATATACAATGCTACTTTTGAATTCTTTAATATAAACAGATCGTTTACATTTAGTGAAAAAAATGCGCAGTTGATATCAAAGAATTCGGTATCTGCTCCATGCGATTGTTTTGCTTGGGCCAAATAACTGCATTTAAATTTAGTGATAACGCGCATGATATTGCAAACTGTTTTTACGTTATACTGCACCTCTATCTACCTCTTTCCTCCATAGAAAATAGCAGATTACTATACATTTTTGTTCCAATTTTCTCATTTCAACATAAAAAAAAAACATTAAATTATCTCTATTTCATGAGTGTCGTCTGCTTTATAACCAGGTGTGTTTTGGTTTTATTTCGTTTTTATACATCAATTAAATGAATTTTTAGTTTATTGCAAACATACTTTACAAAAAAACATAAGTTTCTGTTTACAAAAATATGTTTTAATGAATGTTTTTGTGGATTATTTGCTCAGCATTTGTTTGATTCACATCAAAAATCTGAAGGAATACAGTTTCATTAATTTCTGTGAAATAACATTTTTCGAATTTTGGAAAAAAATAATAATGACATCTGATAACACATAGAACTATTAAAAGAAAAAAATGAAGGCTTATGAATCATTTTACTATCGATATGCGTCCTGCTGAGATTTTTTAAATGATGAAACCGCTTTTTTGTAAGATTTCTGACATCAGATGCATAATTTTCTATATCTGTTGTATAAGACTTGACTGTAAAAATCGAATGTTTTAGAGTATGCAAATGACGCCATTATATGTTTATATAAACGTGTGTTTAAAATCTTAAAACTAACATATATTTTGTAGAAGTATATTATTTTCACTCCAGTGACTTTGATATTCTTCCCAGGTGGAAATGCCTTATTTTTGAAAATAACATAATTGAAATCATACGCTGATTAAATGCAATGTTTTAAAAAAATTAGCCCGTGTTTATGGAAAAACTGTAACATGCAATGTGCGTGATCAGATTGGATGTCTTTCCAAAATACAGCAATTTATATTACAGAACTTGGCGATACTCAACAGGTTGAATTTTCATGGCTGAATTAGACAAGCAAAAAAAGATGATCTTGACAGTGATTAGAGGCTTTAAAAAACATCAGGGTCTCTAAATTTTTGTCCAAAAGCTTCTCAAGTGCAATTAAAAAATATTGCTATTCTTTAAACATTCTACAGTAATTCTATCAAAATAACATAATTTGCATGATGTAATATTTTATATTTTTCAGTTAAACTTACTTGAGCAGACGATTTTTTTTAGTTCTATTTTGTTGCCTATCATTTTACCAGAAGGAAAATGCAAAACAAAATTATTTATTTTTTCTGTCTTTTTTAATTTTTTTTTAATGTAATTTATTTTTTACTTTATTTGTAGAACCATTTTTATTTTTCAAGTATGTTTTCAGAAATGAAAAAAAAAGGTGTACATTTTTTACATAGAAAATTGATCCGAAATGGAAAAAGAAAAGTGTAAATGATAAAATGAGAGTTTGTAATTCACCATTATATAAGGTTTTAATTGCAATTGAATATTTCTTTTGCCATCATATATAACAATCAATGTACGCGTGTTGCACGGAAAATATGGCATCCGATTTGCACATTGAATTAATGTCAGGTAGTGTTTGTGTGCTTAATTTACAAAACGAATTTTAAATTTGTCAAAGAGTTAACTTTGGAACAAACTTTCTTTGAAAAAGTGCATGTGCTGTTGTTTCTTTACTTTTGTATTTTACTATGCGCAACATATCTATCTATATTATAGCTAACAAACGTGTCCATGAATAGCACAGACGTCATTTTGGCAACATTTCACAATATTTTTTTTTAATATTTAAATCATCGCACATTTTCAATTTTTTATTCCGTCGTTAGGAAAATAAATCTTCTTTCAAATCCAATTTCATTAAAAACTGATTAAAAACTCGCTTATTTCGACTTTATATTTTTCAAGCATTTCCTTTTAATCTCTATTCAAAGTTTTCAAAAAAAAAAAAAAAGCTAAATTCAAAGCTTTATTTAATACCATGATTAATACATTCCGTTTAATCCTTTAAGCAGCCTAGCCGTGTTTTTCCATCGCACAATGTTTCAATTCTAAAGCTTATTTAACACAAAATTGACATTAATGTGACCTTTTTTTAATTGTATGAGATAAAAGATACGTAAAGTTATCAAATACAATTCTTCATAACAATATTTTTCACAGTTTTTATTTTATAAGATTTTATAAGATTATGAATGAAAATATCGGCAAGACGCTTAAAGTATTAAAAATGCTTTTTCACTGTTAGTTAGTAATCTAAAAAAGCATATTACATGTAGAAAATTTATTAGAGTTTTCAATTTTAATTTTAAAAAGATTTTTTTACCTTCACTATGTAACCCGGGAAGCCCGGGTTCGATATACTAGTATTATTAATTACAAGTTATATCCTTAATGACCTAGTAATAAAATAATACACCAATTAACTTATTCTAACTATAAAAACTGCTTTATTAAACTGAAATCTTCTCAAGTAAATTTAATGTAGCAAAATTTTATTTATACTAAATTCTGCTTAAACAGATTTCTGAAATAATGCTACTATGTTATATAGCTTAACCTAGGATTATAGAAAGCGAAGATTTAACCCGAAGCTTATGCTTTAGTATTACCAATCAGTGCAAATGAATCGTTTCGTAATGACGTAAATCGATTCTCCATTCTATCATCTACAGATTGCGATTTCAGTAAATTCGAACTTTATGAATATCCGAAATGCATCGTTTAAAATGCATTTTAATCAAGCACTAGTATTACATATGTTCCAAAATGTTTGGTGTTAAATATATATTAAAAGAATGGTAAAAATGAAACGAATTTATTAACATACAATAATTTTATTATAAAAATATGAATTTTTCAAAAATATCTGTAATTTTCAATGAAAAAAAGCTTTTAAATTAATGTGTACAAAACAACAAGCAATATATCTCTTCATAACATACAAATAGATAAGCAGGATCTTGTTGCAACATTTTATTTCAATATTTAAAAACGTTTTAAGATATGACGTTTCACGTAAACAAATACAATAAAAATGTATTTTTCGAGAAAATGCAAATGAAAATTTTGGATATAGAACAAAAAACCATCTATAAAATTTTACAACTTTAACCCTTTATTGGGCATATTTACCACAACATATTTACCACATAAACTTTTATTAAAAATTGATTGATCCGCACCGGCTTTTTAAGTGAGATAATTTGTATTTATAATAACCTGACGGAAATGGCACTCTTTATTTGTAAATGAATACGTTTACAGATTCTGGTACAGATTCTGGTGGCTTTTAGACATTTTAGCCAAAGAATTTATTTGCCCGATAAAGGGTTAAAATCAACCATATTTGCTAGTGTTTATATATTATGTACACGTTATATAGATTATAAATGACATATTTGTGTATTAAAATGTATTGTTTACTTTTCTGTGGCTCTTTAAACAGTTACTTCCAGTTTTAGAAAGAGTGTTTTATGTTTTAAGGTGACTTTCTTTCTAATTACCGCTGAACAAAAAATAAGATATTTTAATTCAAAATGTTTCTTTTTTTGTATTTATATATTTTTAAATCCATATTTTTCAAATAAACAGCGATTTTAAAATAGGTACGTACCTTAGTACAACTAATTTTATAGTATATTATGTAATAGATATACAAGTACATATGAATCTATGCAAAATATACAGAGTTGCACAAAACAAATTGGATATTTTTCGTACCGTTCTAGGTAATTGTATGAAATGGGCTTCCAAATTGTTATACATTTTATATATTGTATATTTAGACATCATTTAACTTTATAAATTATAAAGTTTTTTTTTACTACATTCTATTTTCGTAGGAAATTGTTTCATAGTCTGTGTTCAACGCATAATTTTTCGTTCTTTGTTTATTTAAGTAAATGTAAGCATTCTCTTATAATCCAAATAAACTCTAAATCATTTTAATGTCATTTTTAATACCCAACTTATATTTAAAATTCTAGCTGATATCATTCGAGAATATGTGAATTTTGTATTAAGGAGATATGAAGGACATAACTCTCTAAAATATGTTTTTCCATTAATATTCTTAATATTAATTTCTGCAATAATTATAAGTTTCATATTTTTTATAATCTTAATTTTTATTACCTACCATTTTCAGTACAGTTTATTCTTTAATTTCTAAATGATATCATTAGATTACATGTTAAATTTGTATTAAGAGGATATGAGTATCATAATCTTCAACAAATAAATTAAAAAATATTCGTAAAATTATTACATCAATACTAAGTTCAATAAATTTTTTAATGTCAATTTTCAGTACAGCTTTTTTTTAAATTTCTAATTGATATCTTGAGAGGATATGGGGAATTTGCATCAAAATAATATGCAAAAACTAATTCTAAATTTTGATTTTTTATTATTATTCTTAATGTTAAATTGCTACTTTAACACTAAGTTAAAGTAATTTCATGCTGCAAACCGTGAATTTCTATAATGCTACATCAGCACATATGATAAATCAGCGTTATATTTTTTATTGGTCTAATAGTTCTGCATCGTCCGCAACTATACTTTCAGGCTATTTATCTCGAATCGATTTTGTCCTAGTTTGACAAATATAAACTTTCCCACTAGATGCATGTATGAGATACAGGTGTTTTATGTTATACAGGGTGAGTCATAAATATCGAAACAATAGGCTATCTCTTTAAATATTGCCCCTAGACCCATACTTCCAATTGCAAAAATTCATAAAAAGAGGTGAAATTTTTGATAAGATAAGTTGCATCTCCATGGGGGGTCTATTTGAAAAAGTACGAAAATTAACTTTTTATACGGCCCCCGTAGGATAAAAATTCCAATTAGGAAAACTTTCCTTATCCAGTCCTGAATAATACACAAAAAGTTGCATCGTCATATCGTAAAAATTCGCGGAGTTATAACCGTTTGAATAATTCATCAGGTTTTAAGGGATTAGACACAAATTGAAATGCGCGCAATTCAAAAGACAATGTTACTTTAACAGTTGTAGGAAACGCGTAAAAAATCTATCTTTTAAGTTAGAGTTTTGATTTTTTTTTCCTTTTTTGTGATGGTTAGCCATATAATTTGCTAAGAAAATCACATGCTAAAATTTATCATAAAATTTTAAAAATTTCATAGTGTTAGTACTGGTTTCAATGTGATAGTTAAAAATCGTTATAACTCCAAACAATATTTATCGGATTTCAATTTCTTTCTAAAAAAAATAAAAATAAAAATCTGATTTTAGTTTTGTTTCGAGGTTTTTGTTTTTCAATATTTATTTTAGAGCTATTAAAAATATTTATTTAAAAAAAAAACTTTTAAAAAATCATATTTTCAAAAGTAAATGATTTTTCATTTTTTAAAACAAAAGAAAGGTAAACTAATTAAAAATGACATGTTTCAAGTTTGTACTTTTTTCTTTAACAATTCTTAACTTTTAATAATTTAAAGACAAGAAGTAGTCGGACAAAAAATTCATTATAGAGAAAAACGAAATGTACTGTTTTACTGCCCATTAGTTATTTAAAAGAATGCTTTTCTGAGATGCAGATTAAGTCCTTTTTAAAAAATTAGCTCTCTCAACTTCAAGCTTTTTATCGTCCGGTAGAGGCTGTTAAAAAATCTGTATTCTGGGCTCAGGTCAGATCAGGACCGAGACGTTACTTTTTTCTGAAGACTCGCCTATCCGGGTCTAATGTATTTTTCATACCGGAGGTGGCTGCTTCCTTTTTCCCAGACTTGCACTGGACGAAATTTTTAATCACGGTCTCGAACAATCCATAATTAAATCACCGAACTAATACGTACATAAAATAAGTAAAATTTGGTTTAATCAATATTTTTACGAAAACCGCATAAATTTTAAAACCGCTTTTATTTTACAAAACAATAAAAAAAACTGTAATTTTTTTTTTTTTTTTTTTTTTTTTTTTTTTTTTTTAAGAATAGTATATTTAAAGGCTAAAAAATTAAACAAAATAAAACTAGAGAAAAAAAATCTGCCTATGACGGAATTCTGTCTTAAACAGAAAATGTGTTGATCCATGCAAGATAAATACAATAATACCTGAGAATAAAATAAACTCCATTTAACCTTCATAGGAAATACATTTGTCTATTACGTATTTTTTCTTTCCTATGTGATTCCGTCTTAAAAGGTTTTACTGTATAACATTTTTCAAACTCTTCAACGCACAGGATATGGATTAGCGATAATAAAATATAAGTGAAACATTTACATATAAACATAGATTCATTGATAAAACAAATATATCACAGGCTTTGGCGCCTCTTTAATAATAAAAAGTATAAATATAAAAAACGAAATTCTATATTAAGTGTTTTTGGTCAGAACTCCTCCACGCAAAACAATTTTTAACTATACTGAAGTAAAAAACTATGTAGAAATTCACGGCTGAGCCGGCTATGGTTTAAGCTTTGTTCCTGGCTGGTCCGGATTATGATTTTAACTTTATTTCATGCCGGGCTGAACTTCTTTCCCTATGGGTCGGTCTAGGACCGGACCTAAATATTACGATTTATTCAGACTTCCAGTGCTAACGATTAACATGTTTTAGAAACAAGTTTCAATTGTAAATTAATACACTGCTTTATTATGGCCAAATAAGAGGCACTGTCTTAAACCGATATATAACAACGTTACAATTTGCGGACGATCCCTTATTTGCTTTGAAAATTGATGAATAACACTTCGTTTACAGGCATGGTAAAGTGGTGTAAGTCACGAATTTTTGAGAATTTTAGATTTTGATATCTCTGTCAGGTTTTCAGATAGGGAGATGAAATTTTTTTTGTTCATTTTAGGAATGGATAAGGAATAATTTCCTAATTGGGAACTTTGCTATACGGGGGCCGTATAAAAATTTAATTTTCGTATTTTTTCAACTAGACCCCTCATGGAGTTGCAACTTATATTATCAGAAATTTCAACTTTTTTTATGAGTTTTTGCAATTGGAAGTATGGGTCTAGGGGCAATATTTAAGGAGATAGCCTATTGTTTCGATATTTATGACTCACCCTGTATTTTTAATCAGTAGACTTTCATAGTTATGTTCCGGTATTATCTCATGTGTCATTTTCTTAGCTCAAGAATGTTTAAGAATAAAATCTTTGTAAGGAGTTTTAATGATATTTACAACTTTATTATAACTACTTTTTGCTTTCACGAATCTGAAAATTATACTATATAAAATTAGTAATAATGACTGCTAATGACATCATAGGTCAGACCATCTGCCCTTGATATAACAGCGTTAGGAGTGAAGGTGTTTTTGGTGCCAGTAGGATTTGAAACAGGACCAGTGGGATTTGAAGCGCGTGGAGTTCATTTGTGTAATCAATGGAATGATAAAAACAAAGTTAGGGCTCATTTTATTGGTTCCTTAAGCAAATGTCATAAACAAAATTTGAATATAGACATTATTTTCTTCATTTGGTACCAATAACTTTCTTCTACGATAAATCTTTGCAGTGTTCGTAGTAGGTATGCTTCTACATTAGTCATGCCGGATTAGGAATAATATAGAGATAATAAATTGGAAATCTATTTTTACTCTAAAATTCCCAAGAAAGGGAATCTTAGGAGGAAATACAATGTATTTGGTATGTTTGCATTTTTTCATACTTATGTTCCGGTCTCATCTCGTGCGTCATTTTCTTAGCTGTACCATGTTTGCGAATAAAATCTTAGTCAAGAGTTTTAATGATACTTACTACTTTACTAAAGCTACTTTCTGCTTTCACTACACTATATGAAATGAGTAATAATGATTGCAAATGACACCATAGGTCAGACTGCATGTCATTCACATAACAGCTTTAAGAGTGAGGCTGTATTGTTGCCGGTGGGATTTGAAACAGGGACTTCTTGATCTGGAGACGAGAACATTAGAGTCGAGAAAAAGGTTAAGTGAGTTACTTTAACCCGGTAATGGTCCGTCAACCTCAACCTCGGATTTCGAGCTGAACTCTCGGTTGTAAGCGAAATCCAATTCGCCGTTAACTCAACCTGCCGAAATTCGAGGCGTTTCCCAACCTGGAGTTGACGAACTCAACCTAACTAAAATCCCAGGTTGGTGAACCGCGCATGCCTACTAGAAAGAAAGATGGCCGTCGTTTTAAATAGAGCGTTGATGCGTCTTTCTCTGAAAGAATGTTGTTTATGATTTATTAATAAAGCAAAGCGTTTATTATGAAAGTTCCTATTATAACAGAATGTGTCACCTAAGTTTCTCACTTTTTCTTATATATTTTTGCTCTACGAACGCAAAATTACATAAATTTGTGTATCGAAAACGAAGCTTGCAATTTTTACTGATTTTGTTTGGTGGCGCCCTCTAAAGAATCTAAATGGAAATATAATACCTCAATAATTATATGAATCAAAATTCTCTATCTCTCTTTAGATAATAATAATAATAATAATAAGGAAAAAAAGAATTTTTTATTTCTGTTGTACCGCACTACTTTTTATATTTGTTTAAAGTGTGACATTTCTATCAAATTGCGTACATGTGGTCAGTTATTAATAATAGATAAATTTATTTTTTTGTTAATTATATGTTTGGTAACTTTGAAATAATTACTTTAGCTTATAATAAATTAATAAATTTGTTATTTTATTATTTATTTTTATGTTTAATACTACTAGATTGATCAGATAACTTTCTATTAAATTTGTATTAAAGAAATATATGTATATTTATTTAATTATATTTGTTACATATATATTTAATTTTGTTTTGTAAACGAAAACCACCATTCGAAATTTATAAAAAAAAAATTATTTAAAAATTAAACATGATAACTATGCATTTTCATTACTTCCTTTAGTTTCGTTCTAAAGAAAAAAAATAGATAAAGATGGTAATAAGCCAGGACAGATCTCATACCGCCAACTAATAGGTCATGTTATTCTTATGGCCAATCCGCTAACTAGTTCTAAACCCTGGTCGAGTAACCCAAGGTTGAATAGTCGCGGCTCCAAAGTTCTTGATGAATTCGAAATATTAACTGGCGGTTAGATTTGCCAACCTGGAGTTTCTCAACTGCGAGTTGAAATGCAAGTTAAAGGTTGGCCGTGACTTGACCGGTAAGCTTCTAACTAGTTTTATTCTGATCAAGTTAGATGAGATCACTATACACTTCCTCCATAGTAAGGAAGACATATTAATGAAGTCTGGCGAGCGATATGCACTCATGATTGATGCTGTCGTATGCATGTGTGATGCGTGGGATGCCAGACTTCATGCTGTAACCATTTCACATGCTATGGGTACAAGGGATGATAATTTTAGTGATGCCCTCTGTTGGTAAAAAGATGAGATGACTGCTGTTGAACGTTGATGAAGTTGCGTGTTTGTACGGGTTACCAAAGAAGATATTGCTATCATTCGCCACTATTGGGATTTGAAACAGGGATGTCATGACCAAAAGGCGAGATGTTTGCGTCGACCAAAAAGCCAAGCCAGTTATTTTAAGCTAGTAACTCTTTTCTTCTGATCAAGTCAGATGCGATCGCTAGAAGTGTAAAAACTGCCGAAGTGAATGGTTTGAAAATTTTTTAATCGTTGAAGAATTTTGACGAGTAATCTAAAATTTTATGAAAATTGGATCAAAACTTAAAATATATAAATAAAAGTTTCCTTCGCATTACTAAATCCTATCATACGTAATTAATTCCATGATATCCATCGTGGGTAATTTTTTTAATTTTCTACGGTGATTACACACTATTTAGGGTGGAGTCACGTATTTTTTTCTATAATATTCTTTTGCACAATAAATGAACAGCTACTGTACGAATATCTACATATTTAGAAAACTAGTTATAGGAACACACCTCATTCCGCACGATCAACGCACAATTTCTGTCTGGTTAACTTTTAAATGTAGAATAAATTTTATAAGTTATATTTTTATAAATATACAAATTAACTTTAAATCCTTTTTGTTTGTAAAAGTGAGAAAAATAATGAGATGGTTAATGAGATAAATTAAAAATTAAATAAGCTTAAAAAATTCAAACAAAAATTAAAGCTTTTTAAATTTTTTTATTTGGAAATTACTTGTTATAGAATAATAATGAAGGTAAAAAATACATTTAAATTCATACATCCCTAACAAATGTATACTATAAAATAACTTGATTTTATTTAAAGTGAAGTATAAAATGAGCATCATCGATTCAGTGTGAAAGACACATTCTAGATATTAATACGAAGAATAGTTCCCTAAAAGCGCCATTTTTTTTCGTAATTTCCTACGTAATTTGAACAAAAGTTTAAATGATTATATTTCGGAAAAATGTGCATCCATATGTACATTGCAGCTAAGGGTGAGAAGTTTGAAAGTCTCAAATAAAGGTATATTTATATAACTAGTTGCTATTCTTTTCTTTCTAAAATCTCAAACATGTCCTATTCAATTTCAAAAAATGACGAAGCTGTTTTTCTTTTCAATAAGAATATTTAGATAACACTCAAATTTATTTTCAAAACAAGGATTATTTATGAGAATTTCAACATAACTAAATAGTAACTGATTATGAATGTAACAAATTCCAATTTTTCTTATTGATAGAATATTGTATGGATTTTTTTTGAATAAATAGTTTTTATGAGAGGTTTTAATCTCATTATCCGTTTAAGATTCTTACAGAACTGCTGATAACATTGAAAGCAATGCATTTATTTGATTAGAACGGATGAATGAGGGTGCGGTTCTATGAATGAATATTTTATTTTTCATACAAAGCTCATGAAATAAGAAAGATTACTTATCTGATGAGATAAAGGTGATAGGTGTTTTTATCTTAATATTGGTATACATAAAATTTTAAGTTAACTGTTTATTTAAGCCTACATTAACCACGTATGAGGAATAATTTTTAGAAAGTCTTATGTTTATTAATCTACACTGGAAAAAAGTACTGCCACGGGGCTCTAAAAAATAAATTGTGGTTCGAGAAAAAAAGATCTATGTCTAAATAAAGTAGTTCCAATTCCGTGTATAAGTTCTATTTATTTTTTTAGAGAGTTCTAGTTATTTCCATAAAAATTCAATGGAATTTTCCTATATTATCGGATCAAACTTATTTCAAAATTTATGTATATAAATGCGAATACAAGAAGTGAGTTTTATATTTATAATTTTAGTTTATAAATTTTTTCTATAAATCAAAAATATAATTTCTCGTAATTCAACGATAATGTTTAATTACTTAAAAATCTGTAGACTAGAAACTCTTGATCGTCTGTACATTTCTTTACATTTCTTCTTCTTCTTAAGTTGAAAAAATTATTTCTACTTCATTGATTTGGAAAAAGATTACCTATTCATGCTAGAGAAAGATGGTTTATATTTCTTTCAGTGCATAAACGTGTATATCCACTTAAGAAACTATACTCTAACTACTTCCGAGTTGCCTACAAATCCAAAAAGCATTCTTTATATTTAAAAATCTAGAAATCACTACATTTTCGATATTTAAAAAATACTTCTTTAATCGCTTCCCTGATTTGATTTGCCATTAAGTCATTCGGACAATATGTTTCTGCCAAACATGGTTTTCCCGTAACACTTACGGGCATCAATATTCCAATCATGATTTAATATTCTTAACAGTAAATTTTAATTGAACATTTCGAACATTTTTCTAATTGAATTAGAAAAATATTTATGTGTTTGAAAAATCGGTGATGAAAGATTCAAAATACTTTAAAAGACATGAAAAAATAAGCATTATTTGATTTTTTTTCAAAAATATTGATCAGTTAAATATTTAACTGCCATAATCTTTTAAATATGTTTTATATTAAAAGGATTTCTCAAATTGAAATATCTGTTTTTAAGACACTTTAAATATTTGTTGAAATATTTTTGACTGCATTTTAAACTCAAATAATATATGGAAGTAAAAGAAAGCAATAATAATTTGAATGATGAAGGAAATGCTATTAAATTACCATTGTTATCTCTAATCCTTGTCTTTTTCTTAACATTATGTGTACTTTCAAAATAATACTAACCGAAAAAGCTATAACCCTTTTTGAAAAAAAATAATAATACATGTTATGAAGTACTCGGACTCATTTCTGAAAATACTGCACAGTAATATGTATACATATTTATTAAAGGTTTCTCGAAATGTTGGACACTCATTGATTTCAGAGATTTCGGAATCTTTTAAAAGGTTTTGCATAAAATAGTCGAGCCAAAAGTGTCCACTATTTCTGAAGCACGCAACTTTCTAGAACTATAATGATTTTCAATTTTAATTACAAGACTGCACAACTGCATTGTAAATCATACATCTGCAGTGCAGAGGAAGTGCTGAAGAGGAAGTGATCACTATTGTCGACCGCCATTGTATGCAGTGGTTTAACTTTAGAGGAATAGCCTTTCTAATTTTGTGAAAAGAAGCTATTTTAAAGTATTTAAAATTTTAGAAGATATTAAAATGTTTCTTGTATTTTTTTCTTATAATAAAACACTTACTTTAATTGAAAATTCTTATATTCTTCTAGAAGTAAAAACAGTTTGTCGAATATTTTTAACACATCTAAAAAATGATTTCAATATTTTGATCCTCTTCTTAAATACTATCCGCCAAAGTTCGCTCACAAGCAACAATTTTGAAACTGTAATATGATAAGAATTAAATTTTCTTTTTTAGAATAAAATATACAATGTGTGTAACAATTCCCTCTGGCGTCTGGAAAGCTTATAAAAATTTTATTAATAGAGCAAGAAAATTGGCTTTATTGGAGAAAGAAACATTAGAAGTTTTTTTCTTCCCAAAATCTCAATATGTGAACCTTTGGTGATGAGACAAATATCAAATCGAATGTCACATTTCCCCCACACTCGCTTAATGATGCCTCGATTAATGGTAACAAATGCGATTATGATATTTTGGTGTAAAATCTTCTAAATCATGTGACATAGGTAGCACGAACACACGATCTTTGATATAACTTTGATATAATATCTTAGATAAGCCTGAATGATCAGTTTGTATACCATCACAACAGATACCTTTTTTCTGAAATTTCCGAAACCAGCATGAATATTTTTTATGCACGTTGGTAATTGCAATTCGTATTTTGTGAAACAAAACTTGTATTATATCTTTCCCCAGTAATGTCAACTTTGCTTTTGCATCGGTAATATATATATATATATATATATTACAAATTTAAATTTTTTTCGCCAAAATTAACCTTTATACTATCTTAATTTTCTTATAATAATGTTCCGCTCTTACTTCAATTATTAAATTAAAATCTTGTTTCTAAATCTAATCTGTTAATCTTTATGCAGACGATATAAATTCTTAATGTGCCTTAAAAACATTATTCCAGTATGCGTAAATTTAAAAAGATGGGTCTAAATTAAAAATATTCTTAATTAAAACATTATTTCTTAATATTCCAAATAAAACTGATTTCTTCTATGTTTTTATCAACCCTTTTGAAGAAAGTCTTATTAAATTTATTCCAAAACCATACCTTTCAAAAAATATCATTATTTTATTTTATCTATTTATTTATTTTTCCTCCGTCAACCTTGATAGTGTGCATATTAATAAATTCATTTCTTTTCTTTTTTTCTTAAAATTAATCATTTATAAAAATCGTCTGCCTAAGAAATTATGAGTCGATTATAAATTGGTTAAATAATATATTTTTTTACAATAAATTTATCGTCTGTGGAAAATAGTCTCGTAGCTGGACAAGAATTCTGTTTACATAAAAGAATGATGGTTTGAGGTTACAGAATGTTCCAGAATTTTCTTTTTAGATTTAAAAGGGAAAGTCTCGAGATGAGAAAAAAGATTCTTGGTTCTTTCTTGGCTGAGTACGGCTGGTTTAAGTAAATGATGGAATATTTTTTTGGATATTTCGGTTAAAGATAGTTCGCAAAAGGAGCTTTTCCCTTTCTCATGATTACGGATTAAATAAATGAACTTACAGCAGCCAATGAGTAATTATTTGGATTCTCTACATTTATTTATTTATTTTCCTCGATAACCATGACTTCTCTGCCGTGAATGGGAAACCCTGCGTTGATGTCTCTGACTCCTAACTTTTAAATCATCACACACACATATATATATATATACATATGTGTATGTATATAAGTAAAATCCTCAAAGATAAACTATGACAACCTGCTTTCACTTGCCTTATTTTTTTCGACATTAAGAAACATTATTGATGAATGTCATATATGTCATCGCATTAATATTTGATATATTTGTGTATCTATATATCTTACTATAATAATTTGTTCGTTATAATTATGCAAACCAGTGTAAGAAATTTTGACTCAAAAATATTATAAGGTATTTGTACCCTATATGGACAGGGCTCTCAATATGGACACCCCTAATATTTTTAAAGGTAATGATTTTGATCGAGAGATGGCACAACATTTTCGCGATGAAAAGCAGTTGAAAAGATAATTAAGGCTGGAAAGTGTAAAAAAGCGCGCTGTTCGCCATTTAGGAGGAAACTTGTTGTTTCGAGATGTGCTGATCTTAATTACTTGTAAGTTTAAATTCTTATTAGATATGGTAAAATTACATTAAATGTTGATAACTGGAGTATTTTAGAAAGCTAATAAAACATGTTTTCGATTGCTATTGCATATTTTGCTTTAAAATATTTTTCTTATTGATTTGCTACAAGATTTAGTAAAACTACGTCCAGTTCCCAATATGGACAGCTTTTGTCTCCATCGACTACAACTGTAAGAAAGAAGAAAATTCAACGTTGCCAAGCAATAAATTGAAAAGGCATCAAGGTGGTAAAATATTTGTTGAACAAGATGCCATTTGATCAATCTTCCAAAAACCTTCCTCCAAAAAACCCTTGCAGAAAAATAAAAAGAACCCCCACAGTAGGATATCTGTTGGCGAAATCGTAGGTACCAATGGTATGACTCCCTCAATAAAAGAGAGCTGGTACTGCTTCTTTTGCAGTATTGATGCTTTTTCAAACATGCGGCCATGCATCACATGTGACAGATACGTTCAAGAGGATTATGTGGGACTTACTGCCCAAGTGAAAAAGTTTCTGTTTGTCCATGCTGTGAGGACTGAGTAATAACAGATGTAAATTTGCAGACAGATGCATTACAGCTAAGCAAAACCAACAAAATTTTTCCATAATATTTATTAGTAACTAAGGGGCTTTGCATGGGTCTTCGAAGGGTAAAAACCGAGAATGACCCCCTCCATTCTAAAATGCATGTTCTGAAGATATTTACTGTCCCCCTTCCTCCTCCGAATACGTTAAGATGCGTTTTTTTATTCCCTTTCTAAAATCCCTTGAAAAAGTGACTCTTCCATACACACTGTGTAGAAAGTCAATAAGGAAACACCTGTCCATAATAGGGACAGATAGTTCCTTATATGGACACTTAACATTTATTTGTTTTTATTATTTAAATTAAACCAGAATAATTACAAGGTCGCTAATTTTAATAATGATAGTCAATAGTCCAAGGATAGTGGTCACATATTTTTGGAGTCCTATGACTTGTAGATGGGGGTGAAAAAAATGCATTTTCCTTAGGGTGTCCATATTGGGTACAGGTACCTTATACGATTATATCAGTTTTATGAATAAAATATGAGTACGATTATGGATTTTTTTCAATTAATTTTAGAAGTTTTGTAAATCAGCAAGGTAGAAATTGGTGGGCATATAAAGTAAGAAATTTTCCAAACTAGACTCGGGGCATCTTTTTAAGCAAAAGTAAACATTTTACACCGTTTTATTTAAACAAGATATATCTGCAATGAATGCCAAAATTATTCCTGGATCATTACGGTTTAATAACATAATATGGTATTCTCTGGCGTTGTATTCTAGTTTCATTTGAAGTATTTACAATGACACTACATTAATAGATTAATAACATTAGTGATTTAATATTCCGCAAATATCGAGGCTTTAAATGCGCAACATCTACTTCAAATATCTATTTGAGGATAAGTCTGTAATAATTGTTAAACGCTTAGTTACTTATCTTCCATTCTATTAATTTCTCTAAGTTTTATATCTTTATACAACTTCAAAAGCAATTCAAATGCTACAAGCTTATGCAATTTAGTAATATAAAACTATTTTTTGCAAATTGAAAGAATTTTTTTTTTTCGATAAATTAACATTAGTACTAGATACTGAAAGAAATTACTTCTTTAAAAATATTATTTCCGCTGCGAAAAGAAAAAATGCAGAATCATGCAATGCTATATGATCAATATATTTATCTTTTTAATACACCAGAAACATTTTCTGGAATTCCTTATTACCTAAACATTACCGGAAATCTTAAGAATTTAAAAGTAATAAGTAAAGTATATTGAATGATTAATTAATAGTGAGCAATATTTCTACTTTATTTTAAATAAGTGCACCTAAAAATGTTACCGTTTTAAATTTTTAAAAAAATGAGAAACAGTGATTTTTATACAGTAGGTTTCTTGATCCATACATAACTTTTCTTTGTATATTTGTGAGCTTTACCAGTTTGGAAGTACTTTTATTAAAAAAGTGCCAGTTTAGTTTCTTTTTTCTAAACTTTATTAAAGTTTGAAATTAATAATTTTTGAATCGTTATATTATTTTAAGGAATATAAGCACTTTATTAGCACAGTCAGACCTAGACTAACGAAAAAGAGAGGTTACTTGCGGCAAAACTCAAGTTTTTTTTTTTTTTTTTTCACAGACCGCCAGAGTGATGTGGCGCTCTTTTCGTACACATCCATTGGTGCATTCGAATATAACGGGACTTCAGAGTTCTGTAAAAAAATACTTTGAATGTATCGCGGTAATCTGTCTTTTTCGTTAGCCTAGATTCGGACTATGCGACGTCACAGTCGTCGCAAATCGACACCATAACAATTGTATCTACAATTTTATAAGTGTGATAGATATCCCATTAATTTGGAAATGAATACGACCGGGACATACAAACTTCGTGATGACGTATATACGACTAATTTTCGACTTTTTTGAACGTAAGACTGATATGAGGAGCACGGTGATTTAATATCATGCTTCATTTCGATCAAGTTGATATTTAGGCAGTTCTCCTCATGTCCTAGGATTTTTAAAAAATAAAGTATTGCTATTCACCCATTTGTTAATTGTACGACAGTAATATAAATTTTAAAGTTCCATTATAACTCAATATGTATTCCAGAAAAACTTCTGTTAGATAGATTTCGTATGAAAGACTACCTATGTTGGTTGCTCGTATTTCGGAATTTCTGAATTTTTTTTTTGCAAATCTACACTGATAAGTTCATTAATGAGCAAAATTTGACCAAGGGGGGGGGGGGGGAATAGCGATGGGTTTTTTTTTAAATAGATAAAAAAACCAACACTTTTTAATGAAAATAGATATCGATTCCATTTAAACTTTATATTACTTTTAAAAGATTGGCCAAAAGATTATGTATGGCAGATATTTGATAAAGTTAAAAATGGGCTCAAGAGCAGAAAAAAATAGGGGTTTTTGGGAGAAAAAAATTAATAATTTCGTCAATTCTCAAGACATAAAATCCAGTTAAATTTTTATAAACGGTCTGATTTTATCTAAAGCTTTTGTAACGAAAAGTTCTCGTAAGGAGCAACTCTTATCACAAAAAATAAATAAATAAACAACGTGCGCTGTAAGAAGAAAAAAATCCATAACTTCAGCAATTCTAAAGATATCAAATCCAATTAAATTTTTTATACATCTTTTCAGTAAATTTTATATTGACAAATTTTTGATAGAACCAATAAAAAAAACTATTAACAGATTGATTAATATAAACTAAGACAGACTTGAATACATTTTTTAAATTAAATAAAATTAGACTTATAATAATAATAAGACTAATAAAGCGAATTAACTGTAATTGTCTTGATTTGTTGCAATATTTGCTATGCAAACATGTTGTTGCAACATGCAAAACATGCAAATATGTTTTTTTGTTATAGCAAAAACAAATTAATCAAAAATAGGAGTCGAAGAAAATATCCCCAATGCAAACTGCATTTATTCTGATTTATTTTTAAATTAATTTTTGCTTTTAAAATCAATTGGTTTTTATACAAATAGCAGATTCTCTTATTTAGGAACCATATAATGTGCCGCATTGGTCTGTTTTTTGATAAAGACATAACAAACAAAATATATCAAAAAATGATGTCAAAATGGGCAATTTAAATAGGATTTTCCGGGCCGATCGTGATTGAAGATTTGAGGATGCATTCAAATAACAAATTGCTTATTAAAAGATTAAGTAATATAAACAAAGACGGACTTGAATGCATTTTATTAATTAAATAAAATTTATGTACAAAAAAGTAAAACACTAAAAAACAAGAGTAAATTTTCGCCAAGAAACACGCAAGGATTTTTCAGTACAAATAATTATTCATTGCATAACAAACATTGATCCAAATCAAGACAATTACAGTTTATTATTATTCTCCTTATTAATCTTATTATTATTAGAAGTCCGATTTAATTTAATTCAAAAAATGTATTCAAGTCTGTCTTAGTTTTTATTAATCAATCTGTTAATAGTTTTTTAATTTAGACGTTAAATGTATGCGTATTGCATATTGCTTATTTTTTGACACATTTTAAAATTCATTATTGCTCGCAAACTCATGCTTTTGGAAGTTTATCTCATTAAATAACTATATAATGTGCCGTATTGGTCGATATTCTTCATAAAGTCAAAATATATTTCCAAAAATGCTGTCAAAGTGGGCATTTTGAGCCAAATTTCATTAAAAATGCTTCTCATAATACCAGCTCTTATAGAAAAATGAAATTAAAATTTTTTCAAAAGCGGTCAAATAAAGGTGTTAAGTGAGATTTATTTCTAATCATATTTCATTTTTTGTTGCTTAAATGACCACTTTATTTCGAAATCTAATTCCACCTATAGACAAAGCCAAGAGGGATTTTTTTAAAATCAAACCAAATAAAGTTACACATTTTATTAAATAAAAATTCTTTATAAGTAATATAAAAAGAAAAAAAATCTTTGAATACTCTCTCTGGTTATTATGCCGTTTCAATGATATATTTATTTGTATATTTCATTTTTTATAGGACAGAAAAACATAATGTAGAAGAGAAAGCATAAAACTTCATAATTAAATAAACTTTGCAGCAAAAGTATGCTTAGTTAACTGGACCAACCATGTGACTGAGGCATAGGATAATTTATAAAATTCCCTTGATAGTCTTTAAATTTTATCTTTTGTTAATACTATACCTCCATCTCTGCTTCATAAAATAACATGTGTCAACTCAATCATAATTCAGTATTTGCGGCAATAGGTTGTCTAAAATTTAGGTTTCTTCTTTTAAAAAAACGTCATTTTGGTTAAATTTCCTTGGCTATTTGACGAAATAGGGTAAGTACTTTTATTAAAAAACTATTTTTTTTAATGATTAGCGTATAAATACATTAATATTATTAGGTGTTTATACATATTTACGCTATGCTACAAGTGTTGGACCGTTGTTCCAGGAAGAACTTAAAATTTTCAACAATGGGGGTAACTGGTACATGCATATAACGATTACTGGACATAAACATGTTGGATTAAAATCTTTTTTTACTACGTAAATTAATTTCTTCATGTTTCTTTTTTTCCAATAAAGAAAAATATATAATATTTATAAAAACTACATAAAATTTTTTTAAAGTACATTGGAGAGTATCAAACCAAATTTCGTAAATTAGTTTGACATACTTCGAAATTTCACAATACGGATGTAAACAGGATACATAAGGCAAAGAGAGATTATTAGAAATTTGTGAGGACAATACAAAATACAGTATAATCTCGATTATCTGAACCTCGGTTAACCGAAACTCTCCGTTAACCGAAGTGGGTTTTTTCTGCACTTTTTTCTTCACTTTCCAAAATTTTCTCTTAACAAACATGCATTTTTAAGGGTTTTTTCCCCTAGATTCCCCTAAATTCCTTTTGTATGTAAACCATCCTTTTCAAAGTACGAATGCAGATAAATATTTTATAATTCCCTATTTTAGAATTTCTTCTCGCAAGCTCAATTCTCGGTATAGTTGTCCCTGTTCTAAACAAAAACACACCCCATTTCGAAATTTCCAAGGTCATGTTGCCGAGTTCTAGAACAATCGAATGTTATTACACCTTCTGATTGTAAGCAAGTGCAAAAAACCTAACCTCTTTTGTCATCTCAAGAACAGAGAAGTTTTCATTGCATCAGAATTTGAAAAAGGGGAGAAGTCACTTTGTGTCATTTATCTTTTGTGTACAACTGTATTCCTGAAATGGGAAAAGGAATCTAAAACCCATTAGCCTTTATCTTTCAACCCCTACTAAGAGGATTTATTTTTAGGTATGGTCACTTTTGGCAGCTGGCCAAAATTCTTATTTGTTCTCTTCTGCTATTACCTTTCCGATCTGAGTTTTCTTGAGTGCTATTCTACAGAGCTTACTCATTGTCTTTCTTATTTTTTAATATTCAAGTTTTCTCTTTTTTTATGGCTTCTATTAAGAAAAAAATGATCGTATTAACCATACAGGAAAAATACAATATTGTTATGCGACTAGAATCGGGAGAAGCTGTGGCAAAACTTGCAAAGGAGTTTCACGTTGGCGTGTCAACTGTATGTGAGATGCGTAATTGCCGTGTTCAAGTAGTAGGGTTCATCGGATGAAACTACTTTACTGACTTGCATCACCATTCCTCTCTTATATTTCCACCTTTCAAACAACATGCATCTTTACTCCATTGCGGAACTAACCGGCACATTTTTCATATACGGAGCGACGCAAGGAAACAGATCCCACCCAACATACATCCATCAGCTCTCGGGCTTATTGAGGGACTATCTTTTACTGTGCACAATACTGCTTCTTTCACTGTAGGAAATCTGTAACGTTTTCCTGTGTCCGCATCACACAGATATGCATAAAATGATCTTCTTGTACGCATATCTCAATGAAGACGTTCAAATGTTCGACGATCTGGCAGTTTCATGCTCGAAAATTATTCTATCGTAAACAAGTTTAAATATTTACACAAAAGATAAATTTGTCACAAATACTCCTCTTACCCATTCTGATTTTATAAGTTGCGACTTTGCTTTTCTCTTCGTCCTGCGGAATCTAATTGATCCAATTCTACTAAATAAATCACTCTCTACTATAAATAAAGATGGTATTCACTAATATTGATAACTATATATTTTATATTTACTATCTATTTACAATTATTCATTTAGAAAAACATTAAAGCTTTTAAGATTCTTCTTTACGAATATACAAATCTCTTCACTCACAGCCACATTATTTTATTCTATGCACAAAAAAGGTAAATATCCTATAGCTTTTTTAATTCAGTTCAGTTCGAAAAAAATATTTTCAATGTCAAGTTTCAATTTAATGAATGAGTCATTCAAATGTGAAATACAGGGAGCTATCCGCGACACATTCAATGGACATCTCTTAAGCAGACGCTTCATTTTTTTGTACTGTCCCATACATGAAAAGCATGTGAGCAAGCTCCATTGGTGTAACGACATTCATTACTCGAAATTCATGTAGAGAATGATGATTCAAGCCAGCGAAAAGCTTTTATCCAACGAAATCAATAGCGCTTTCTACTTTCTAAGGGCTGCATTTCTCCTTCCACATTATTATTCGAAATTTCGGACCTTTAAATTTCCGAAATATAATTTTGAAACATCCTGTATAACATATTCTTTGTCCAAGAGGAAGGTTAGAATTACTGAATATTTCATGTACGGCGACTTGAAGTATTGCATAGGGATACATTTATTTTCTTTTTAAACATATTTTTTCGCCTTCTGATGTGATGAAGAATGTTAGAGATCTATCTAAAAGCCTACATACATATGGGATGCTTTTGAAACATTTTAAGGTTAAACATTTCATATTCTCTCTGAATATTCGATGAAAGTTAACATACAATCTTATAATTTATTTATTTCCTTAAACGAAACATTTCCAACACAACTGTATAACATTTTATATTAAAATTAATTATCCCGAGTTTATTTTTCTTAATGTATATATTTTAATAAGATCATTTTTGAACTCGTATTATGAATGTAACTTTTACAATTCAAAGCACATATTAAAATAGTAAATTTTAAGAATTTCAGAATAAAAAATTCTCGCACAAATAATAAACATTTAAAACTTTAAATATTAAATATGAAAATAAGAACCAAGTTTATTATTAAACTGCAACTCGACAGTAATATTGTTTATTTTTTTTTATTTTTTTTTATTTTTTTTTTCACGTTGAAAAAAAAAAAAAAAAAAAAAAAAGAATTTCAAAAATAAACGTTAGAGGACGTCATAAAAGGTAACAATTTAAAATTCAATTATCTCCCATTGTAAACTGGAGACGGAAACAATATATTTTATAGCTTCCAAGATTTCGAAATCTTCCCCGAGATATAAATATAGTTTTTACTGTTTAGATTTAAAGTAATATTTATTATCTTAAAACCGCAAAGAAAATTTTAGGTAGATTTCGTATGAAATATTAGGTAGATTTCGTATGAAATACTACCTATTGCATTGTCTCCCATGTTGGAATTTCTGAAAAATTTTTGCGGATCTACACGAATCATGACTCCTAGACCCCAAAACCACCATCAGTAAAAAAGTTTATATATATATATATCTATCTATCTATCTATCTATCTATCTATCTATCGGTGTATATCACTTTCTTCTAGACACGATAACTTCCATAATTATGCTCAGATCTTCTTCAAACTTTTACATAAAATCAAGGAGCCTAAAATCTCGGTCGAGTTCGTTAATGGGCAAAATCGGACCAAGGGGGTGGAAATAGGGAGGGTTTTTGTGAAAACAGAAAAAACGCGATAACTTCTTAATTAAAATAGATATCGAATCAGTTTAAAGTTTATATTACTTCTAAGAAATGGGCAAAAAGTTTATGCATGACAGATTTTTGATAAAGTTAAAAATGGGTTCAAGGGACGAAAAAAACATGGTTTTTGGGAGAAAAAAATTCATAACTTCGTCAATTCTCAAGATATTAAATCCAACTAAATTTTATATAAATGTACTCAATATTATCTAAAACTTTTGTATTTCCAAGTTTTTGATAGGACCAATTTTTATCGAGGAAAAAAATTAAAAACGAAAAGAAAAAGGGGGGAGGAAAAAGAAAAAAACCCATAACTTACTCAATTCTTAAGCAATCAAATCTAATTAAATTTATTTTACATCTTCACAATAAGATCTACAACTTTTATATTGACAAGTTTTTCATAGAACCTATTCTTATAGCAAAAATAAATTAAACAAAAATAGGAGTTGGAGTAAAAACCTTAAATCCAAACTGCCTATATTCTGACTCATTTTAAAATTCATTTTTGATTTTAAACGCATCCAAATGACAGATCCTCTTATTTAGGAACTATATAATGCGACGCTTTGGCCAATTTTTTGATAAAGGCAGAATATATTTTTAAAAAGGCTGCCAAAAAAGGTATTTTGAACAGATTTCCCGAAATTATCGTCATTAAAAATTGATTAAGTATAACAAATTGCGTTTTTTCTGAGTCATTTTTAAATTCATTTTTGTTCTCAAACCCATCCAATTTACAGGTCCTATTATTTAGGAACTATATAATGCGACGTATTGGCCAGTTTTTTGATAAAGGCAGAATATATTTTTTAAAAGGCTGCCAAATAGGGTATTTTGAACAGAATTTCACGAAATTATCATGATTGAAATTTGAGGAAATTAAAAAAATTGCGTTTTTACCGAGTCATTTTTAAATCTTTTTTTGTTCTCAAACGCATCCAATTTACAGGTTCTCTTATTTAGGAACTATATTATGTGACGGAGTGGCCAGTTTTTTGATAAAGGCAGAATATAATTCAAAAAAAGGCTGCCAAAATGGGCACTTCGCACAAAATTTCCCAAAGCGATCATGATTAATGAACTGTGGGTATTCAAATAACAAATTGTTTATTTTATGACTCATTTTTAAATCCAATTTTGCTCTGAAACGCATTCAAATGACAGTTTTTTGTTACTTAGGAACTATATAATGTGCGTATTCTTTGATTTTTTGATAAAGGGTGAATATACATATTTTTAAAAGCTGTCAAAGTAAGCACTTCGCAAAAAAATTTCCCAAAGCGACCATGATAAAAGAATTGAGGTTGTATTCAAATAACAAATTGTTTATTTTATGACTCATTTTTAAATTCAGTTTTGCTCTCAAACGCATTCAATTGACAGTTTTTCGTTATTTAGGAACTGTGTAATGTGCCGTATTGGTCAGATTTTTGATAAAGGCTAAATATATATTTAAAAAAATCTGTCAAAGTGGGCACTTCGTACAAAATTTCTCAAAGCAATCTTGATTAAAGAATTGTGGATGTATTAAAATAATAAATTGGTAATTTTATTACTCATTTTTAAATTCAATTTTGTTGTCAAACGAATTTAATTAACAGTTTTTTGTTATTTAGGAACTACATAATGAGCATATTGGTCAATTTTTTTAATAAAGTAAGAATATAATTCAAAATATGTTGCCAAAATGGGCATTTGAGTAGAATTTCATTTAAGAGGATTTCGATAAAACCAGTTCTTACAGAAAAATGAAATTAAAAAATTTTTAAAAGCGGTTGAATAAAGTAGTTAAACTGGGTTTATCTCTAATCATTTAATTTTTTTTTTTTTTTTTTTTTTTTTTGAGATGAAAACTTTTCGAAATCTACCTCCGCCTATAGGCCATGCCGAAAGGGATTTTTTTTTACTGTCTTGCTTTTTACGATGCCTTTCAATGATACTAAAGCATATTTTCAACATTTTTTTTTCACTTTTGCGTGTTGTAAAAATGATGTTCATTTCTTTACGATGAAATTGTCAAAACTTTTTTCTGACAATTTAGATATTTCTAGCAGCAATTTGCAAAAGAAAATATAATTTGACTCTAAAAGTAACCTAAATGAAAACAGACAAAATTGCAAAAGGATGTTTTTAATTTATTTCAGTAACGAATTACTCTTTCTTCCAAAAAAAAAGGGGTTTTATTATTTAATGAAACATTTATTTAAAAGATTCCGAAATATTTCTGTTGTGTGTGTTTTATTTCTTCATCAGTGGATTTTGCATTACAATGTTTCATATATAATGTATTCGAGCATTTTATTCACACTCTTAAATAAAAAAAAATCATCAAAGATTTTAAACGAAATGAGAGTGTACTATATGAAATTCCTGTTGAAGCATTTTACATTACACTGTGTCAATCTGCGTGTGATTTCTGTTTGAATAAAAAAGAGAATTTTCAAAGTATGTTTTTGACAAAATTAAAAATCGAAAAGTGTAAAATCAAAAGTTAAATAAATACAGAATAAAATCTATATTTATTTTACATATATTTAACTAGCGGTACCACTCGGCACTGTTCGCAATTTTATTGATTTAATATACGAAAAAATTTAAAAATATGACTATTTATCTTTCCATAATCTATTATGAAATTTCGAGGTCTCGAATATAGTTCTTGCATTTCTTTCAATCGAAACATTTAAATTTTTACGTTTATTTTAATTACCGTCGTAGAAGAAATGAAATGCTTTTTTATATATAATTGTTTTTAATCTTTAACTTATTTTCTACAGCCATAATGAAAGCTTCTATCAAATTTCTTTGTTTTGTTGTGTTTTCTTTTGACACATTTCACAGATAATCGGTTTCACCATAAACAAATGAAAAGATTTAAACCTCTTAAGTTTTTCCATAAAGTTTTTCCACGTTGTGCA
This sequence comes from Maratus speculifer, assembly GCA_964019185.1. NCBI lineage: Eukaryota > Metazoa > Arthropoda > Arachnida > Araneae > Salticidae > Maratus > Maratus speculifer. The sequence goes on along the minus strand of OZ025294.1, from coordinate 23,850,540 downwards.
CTAAGGGTTCTTAACCAGTTAAAGACACCAGTCAGGTGCCACCTATCATCTTTGTCAGCCCAAAAACATTAAAACAAGATTGCCAGTAGGAAAAAGTGTAGTATAATTAATAATTTGGCCACCCATTGTGCATTAAAGCAATGACCAAAAAGGTTGGTTGGTTGTTTTGGTTGGATTTAATGGCGAAAAATCCCTTGAGGGACATACTGCGCCAAAACAAATGCTAAAAATACTAAATTGAAATAGAGAATAGAAACAAAATACCTGGATGAGGTATCCCATCCAGATCCCCCCCTCCAAAAAAGAAAAAAATTAGGTAAATGTATAGTTTTGTTAGAGTCGGTGGTAACAATTTAGTGAAATTCTTGTTAGCATATTATCTATAGCAATTTTAAAGCCATGTCAGGTAGTAATGCTGAAATCATACTGATGGTGACAACGTTTTAATCCATAAATTGTGCTTTTACTGGAATTATTCTTCATTTCTAAAAAAATACGGAATTTAATTTTTACACTGTCAAATAAAGGTTAAAGAACTCTCAAATGAAATTTGTCTGAAAATTGTACTTCATTTTTCTAATTTTAATGGATTTGAAAGTATTTTTCAGACATGGATATTTTAAAATTTGTGTGCAGCCAAATTATCATAGATGAGCGCGTTTGCACTCAACACAGCATTAACCCTTTCCTGACGAGGGCGTTTTACGAAATTTTAAATTTTTTGTAACCGGTTATTAAAAACAGAAAATTGCACCTTATTAAATCGAATAAATGCTCCGATTAAATAAGGCAAATTTTACAGCAAAACTTTACTGGTTTGAATAAACATGGAATCTTAAGTCTTTTTTCCGGCACGTATACGTGTCGCTCGTCTCGAAGTGATTAAAAGGAAAAGACTTATGGATGAGTAATATTCTATAAATTTTTATCTTACTGCCTTTTCAATAAGTTCAATTTAGATTTTCTTATGATAGTTGCATTTTCATGAACATTTTTAGTATACTACATGTTGTTCAACCATCCTTTACGGAATCCTTTATTAAATGGGCAACTGAAGAAAAAGATGCGTAACAACTAAAAATATATATGACTCAATAAAAGATGTAATAGTAACGTTCATATTTTATTTCTTACTATTCGGTCGGACATTACAGGTAAATGTCCATAATTGCTTTAAAACGAATGACCCAATTCACTGATGTATTTCGTTTGTTTCAAGGTTTCTTTAGAAAAATCAATCTGCGTATCAGTCAATCAGTATCCTAGAACATTTTATGTAACCGATTCTGTTACATGATTTTTTGCTATTATAGTTCCATAGACACTTCTGAATATTCCAATTTCCTAGAAAAAGTTAAGTAACTTTACAGATTTTTTTATAGTGTAGTATCTGTTCCACCAAATTTAATGTCATCTTTAAATTTAGAACAATCAATAATATCATCATTACATCAACTATATTACTAGCACTTGTTTTTACGAATAAATTATGTAATAATGTCACCATTATAGAACCATGTTTTAGATAAACAAGCATTAAAATGAAGTAGTTAATTTATTTTAAAGAAAAAAAATAAAATAGTAAAATCGTTTATTTTTTGTTAACGATTTCTGCGAGAGCGTCTATTTATTTTTAATACTCAAAGTACAAATCACTAAATTTTCCATTTTTAAGTTTCCGCATTGTTTTTATTTTCGCACCAATATTTTCGATGTTTGCATATTATCATATTTATTCTGATTATTTCGGAAATTAAACAAAGTTACGAATTTGTTATAAAAAACAATAATCACATACAAATATGGCACGAGATCTTTGATGCTCCGTAGTTTAAATTTTAATTTAAAAACTTTTAAAACATTATCTACGTTTCGATATGTTAGAACTAGATTCCGAAAATATTCCGATTCAATTTTTTAAATAAGATAATAAAAAATGCAATTTAACAAATTACAAATACTATTTGGAAATTGAGATTTTCAAACACTAACATTTTATAAATAAATGACTTATAAATAATGACATATAAATAAATTTCATAATTTTAATTAATAATAATAATAATTAACATCATTCTTGGTTTACATAATAACAATGTCCTCTATTATTTACACCATAGATTAAAAATTAATATTCCTGATCACATCATTTACAAATTTTAAATAAAAATTTTAATTTAACAATTTTCGGTATTGCAAAGTTTAAAATTCAAAAAGCACACATTTTCAATTTTTACACCGTCGCATCGAGAAAAAAATGTCCTTTTAAATGCCTTTTGTTTAAAAATTACATCTCAATTTGTTTTTAAATTATTAGTTTTTTTTTTTTTTTTTTTTTTTTTTTTTTTTTTGTAGTTTTTTAATACTTTTTTGTTAGCATGGCAATAGAAGTATTTCATTTCTATACATTAAACGTGGACCAATCAGAAAAGGATAAAAACAAAAACAATAATATTTAATTTCTAGACATTAAGCAAGAACCAATCAGAAAACGAATAAAATAAAATAAGTTGCGATTTCAACCAATAAAAATATTCAGATATATTCAGAATTCCCAACTCTTTACCGAGAACAACAAATATTTTCCCAAAAAGTTAAAAAGAAAAGAAAAAACAATTTTGGATTACTATTTATACATCGACCATTCATAAAAAATTAGTACAACGGTGTAAAGAATAAATGTACAATATTTATTTTCAATGAAACTTTCTAATCACCTCATAGATTATTTTTTGTTACGCTTCTTACCTCGAATCCTCCTAATTGCTACTTTCTTTCAAGATAATTTTTTATATCTAATGTTAATTGATGCAGTAATCGAATTTCCTGATTTTAGTGTAGAAATACACAAAAACTAATTAATAGCTTAAAAAAGGATTATTTATAGTGAACTTTATCAGAAGCAATTTGTTGCATTTGTCAAAGATCAATAGCTAAGAGTGAAAAAATAAAAAATTTTCACATTGTGCAAATTATAGTTAATAGCTTTTTTTTTCTTTAAATGTTATTTTAAGAAACTTTTTATTAGGATTAAAGAGTTACTCAAAATGCTACTGTTTAATGTAATCATTGATTGTGAACATATGCATGAAATATACATTGTAAAAAAGAAAAAAAACCTGTAAAGTTACAAAATTTTTTCTAGGATTCTGGGCTTTCTAGAGTTTTTTATCTAACTGTAATAGTAAAAATTCATGCAACACAATCGGTAACATTAATTTTTGTTGCTATTGTTACATAAATGTTGTAGTATCCCAGTTTCCTATAAAAAGTTTAACATCTTTATCGATAAAAATATGTACTAAAGTAAATTCACATTTCTAAATAATATAAGGTGGTCTGGTGTAATAACGCCAGCCGGGGTAATAACGCCAAGTGCTAATATTATGCATAATTATGAAATAATCTGGTAAATGACACCCATGTGCTCTGCGCAGAAGGGTTTTGAGTCATATAAATCGCAAAAAACAGCTTCAAGTTAATTTGTTTCATTTTTAGGTCTTATTGTTTTTACAAGCAACTAAAATTAACGCTTGATCTAAAATTTGCGAGAGATGTTTTGTGATGTGAAGACTATTTTTTTTATCCGGAAATACTTTGTTAATTACATAAATTTGTAGTACATTTCATGGACTTTCAAAATGTTGTTGAAGATTTTGGATATCTTCTCGAGATAATTTGTAATTTAAAATATACAGCGCAATAACTATAACGGGGTAATAACGCCAATCCTTGCAATTTTTACCCCGGTTGATTCCCTATAGTGGCCGAGCTACATCCTAAATACTGATTCAAATAAACACAGTTAAAACTGTGCAATGTTTCTAATAATTCTATTTAAGCGGTCCTTTTTAAGCAAAAGAAAGCTCACGGTCTGATATTCTTTTGCCTCATCCCCCCCCCCAACACCACACCTTTATTTTTCTTACACTTTCACAAAAAATTGAACATTTTCAATTGCTTAGAATGCAATTTGTCAATTTCTAAGTTTGTAGAGTTTGTATTTTTAGAATTGGGCTATCTACATGCAATTATTCCATCTTAATTCATAGTTTTGTTTGCATGGCGTTATGACCCATATAAGTGGGTAATAACGCCAAATAGCATTGGCCAAGAAATCACGCCATTACATTTTATGAATACATATCTGTTAAATTACTTTTTTTATATAGATAGTCAACGAGTTTCTGTATCAAATCATATATTTGTTTGAAAAATACAAACTAAAACTGAGCCGTGAAAATTGGTAGAACCTTAACATGGCGTTATTACCCCAGGGTCCTTACTTATAAAAAGAATATATTTAAAACACACTTAAAAATTATCAGCGTTTCATTCGTTTCTACGAACTTCGTCAGAATGCAATATAAAGATGCTAAATGTAGTTTAAAGTTTCAAAATGAAAACACATACGTCCACGAGAATAGTTGAGTTGAGATGAGAGTGCGTAAACTGCTTAATTAATTGTAGCGTGTTGTGCCAGATTTTATGAACGAACTATGATAAATGATCGTCACAAACTTGCGGCCGGAGCTTGATCATTTTAATGGATTCCAAAATTTTATTGAGATATGGATTTTTGGCTGGAATTGTCGTTTTAGCTTCATCAAAATTAATTGTGCTCCCTTCATTTGAAAAATATGATCGTGCGAGCGCTCTACTCTGTTTTGACAGTGCGATATCTCTTTTGTGCTTTTTAAACCTCTTTGAAAATTTTCTTTTATTTTCACCAATGTATAATAATCTTTCGTTATTTGCGAAGATAAGAGGAATTTCATAAACTCCTGCCATCTTACCATTATGAATTTTATCAATATTGTTTATAAGAAGCTGTATTAAATATTGAGGAGTTTTAGCTATTAATTTTATATTGAATTCTTGAAGAAACTTATTTTAATTTGTTCATGCATAATGAGAACATAATGCATACCACTGTGTTTAATATGTTAACTACTGACAAAACGCTGGGCTGAAGGAGGGGGAGTATAACAATATATAACATACATAATTAATATTAAATTACATTTAACATCTTTATATTGTATCGTAGAAACAAATGAAATGTTGATAATTTTTAAGTGTGTTTTAATCAATATAAAATTAATAGCTATACCAGTGCATTAATTCTTGAGGTAGAGTTACAGCGATAATCATGAATAATACTACATAGCAGCGCCACATACGGGACAATTTACTCCGAAAGCAAAAGAATACTAATTTATATCAGGGACTAACCTAATCTAAAATTTAATGAATATTCGTGCGTTAAGTCCAGAAATAGAGGTATTGCAATAATCATTAATTATGCGGCGTAGCAGCGCCACCTATCAGGAGATTTTGACTAAAATGTAGTCTAAGTCATATTACATCAAGTATTAAAAAATTTTGAAGTTTTATGAAAATCCGTATATTAGTTCTGGAAATATAGCTATTGTGGAAATCGAAAAAAGGCCGCATAAGAGCGTCACCTTTTGCGCGATATACTCGAAATACACTTTGTATCAAGGTCTAACTGAATCTAAAGTGTTTTAATTCCGTGCATTACTTCGTCAGATATAACGACCACAAAATTTATGTCACACACACACAGACAGTCATTTTGTAAAATCATGTTTTTTGGAATCTGTGAACCCTAAAACGTGTAAACTCGTCGAAAACAGGAATTCGAAAACTTTCACGAAACCAATAGTTTCTTCGTGTAAAGATAGAAGAAAGCAAAAATGTATACAATGATTTGGTATATTCGCATGATAGCAAATATACAATTATTTAGAAAAACCTTTCTTGTATGGTAATAAAAAATATTCATTTGTGTTCTTTTTCTAAAATGATTATTCACTGGCTGTTTATGAAGTTTAGTAATCATCGAATCAAACTTTTTTTCCTACGCTTACTACTTTCAACCTTTCTTAATTGCTTTCCTCTTCAAAGATATTTTTTTTAATATAAGGAATCCTAATTAACAAAGTAAATGAAATTCTCGATTTCAGTGTAAAAATACACTGAAAATAATTAGCATTAAAAAGTAAAAAAAAAATATATATATATTTAATGAGAATTTTATCGGAAACAATTTGTTGCTTTAGTTAAGGATTAATGGCACTTCACACGGTAACATTATTTCACGTTTTGTGAGCGATAGAAGATAGCGGTTAATGCTTTGTTTGATACTTTAAGATGCTTTTCTTTAAAGAGAATAATTAATTGGAAAATAAATATTTAATGTATTTCATTATTTTTGCTTGTTAATTGTATCATTTTGTAACGAGAAAATAAATTGGCAAAAATACTTTTCATTCAAAAATCAAAGATGTTAGATAAAAAAATGAAGTTGCCAGTTTTTTTTTAACCAGAAGTTATGTAAGCTAAAATAATAAAAACATACCTTAATTTTCTTTTCTTATAGGAAGGATTTTTGTTGCAATTTAACAACTTCACTGAAAATATTAAATTAATACCAATTCTCAATAGACAATAATTGCAATGAAAAACACTATCTAAGATTGCTCTGAAGTATAGGTGCAGATTTCCAAATATTTTAAGGAACCAGTCGCTCCTAAACCAATACATTCTAGTCATCACCAAGGCTTAATTTCTAAGAAAAAATAAGAAACAACGCGAATTTCGTCAAAAGATTGCCAAGAAAAGCCAATTATATAAAAAAGGGTCAAAGAACGTCACAACTCTCGTCAAAATATCGCTGAAAAACGAGATTTTCGTCAAATGATCGCCGAAAAAAACGTGACTTTGGTTACATACCACAACAACAACAAATTACGCGATTTTCATCAGAGTGTCACGAAAAAACGGGGATTATCGCCAGAGGACTGCAAGAAAGTGCATTTTTTGTCTAATGATCGCAAAAACGCGAAATTCGGCAAAGGATGCAATTTACACGTTGAAAATTAGTCACAAAATCAGAATATTTAATCGCCACTTGGCGACTGACCGGCCACTGTAGATCTGTACATAACCACTGAAGTTGGAAAATAATCCACAAAATTTTGTTCGACTATTGTTAGAATTTTGTAAGATGCTGATAATTTTTAAAGGTCCTTGAAAACAGTAAAAGTTTCAGAAATTTAACTAATTAGGAAATTCAACGATCCCTAAACTTCCCATTTTCAAGTCACACTAAAATTTAGCTAATTATCTGTACTCAGTTATCATCATCTCTCTTATAAAAAGAATATTGCCCAAAGAAACTGATGGCATTGAGCTCCCAGGCTATGCATATAAATTGTAAATAACAGCCTTATATTTTCAAGGGTTTATGCCGTCCGAAAAACAAATTAAAGGGGGAATAGCTCTCTTTATTTACCCCTTTTCATTTAACACCCTAAACTAATCAGGATTATGCTTTATTATGTAAACAAATTATATCCAAAAATCCGAGCAAATTGGATAATTCTTCATAAAAACCCATTTGTAAAATTTAAGAGTAAGTATACCCTCTTTTATACTTAAATATTAAACTTCCAAAACTATACAGAGATTCGCCTTATCAGAAAGAAACTACATCCCAAATTTGAAGCAAGTCGAATATTTCTGGAAAAATAACCCTTTTAGCAAATTTAAAAGGGGGGTACCGCACCCTCCTGCACCGGGTTGTCCGTACCCCTTTTATGCTTAAGAAAAACCCCACAGATAATTAAGAAAGAATCTCATCACTATGAAATTATATCCAAAAATTAAAGCAAATCGGTTAATTAAAAAAAAAAATACCGTTCACCTAAATTAATTGGGGGTACTGGCATTGATCCTCCATTTTTACTTTTTCAATGACTTACCAAAACAAATCAGGGAAGTGACTGTTCAGAATGGACCTATAATCAAAACTTGTAGCAAATCGGTAAATTCTGCAGAAAACCCCATTAACCAAAATTAAGGGGAGGGGCTCCATTTCCCCCCCTCTTGGACTTATAGAATGAACTCACAAATCTAATCACTGCAGTGCCTTCATCAGAATGATCCTATGTCTAAATTTTGACTGAAATTTGATAAATCTGCATGAAAAAATCAATTATCTAATTTAAGGGTGGGGAATTAGCCCCCATTCTTCATATTTATATTTATCCAACGAACTCACATCATTTCTTCTCAAAACAAATTTAAAATGTATCATATATATATGCGTATTTTTTATAATTTAAGTTCATATTTTAATAAAGAAAACTTCAAAGATCAACACTAAAAGTAAATATTATATCTGTATTTATATATACCTATATACATATCAAAAATAAAAAGAATCTTCGTACTGAATTTTAACCTTTCTCGTTGTATTTTGCATTTAATTCAAAAATTTTCAATTTCTAGTTACCAAAATATACCCAAACTGAAAAGGTAAAAGTATTTCTTAGTATATTAGATTTTATCGCAAGAAATCTAGTTTAACTAACCTTATGCTACATATAGAAAACGGGAAATGAATTCTATTTTGAGTTATTTTATTTATGCCTATCATAAATAAAACAAATTGAAATTCTAGCGTCGAAGTACATTAACAGATTGGAATTTATCCAACAAAAAATATGAAAATTTTATGCATTTTCATTTTTTTTTCTTGCTATTTATTTATATGTGTTTAATGAAGGCAAGCAAATATTGAATGCATATTTGAATATTTATGTGTTAAAAATAATAGTTGAATAAAAATGCTCGGATAATATGTTGAAGTCTCTCACTGTTATTACGAAAGTTACAGATGCATAAAATTATGAAACTAGTTACAATTTTAAAAAATTGTAACTAGTTTTCTGCGATATATCGCTCAGTCAGAAGAAAAGTGATACATCTCTACAAACGTAAATTTCACAGGAGAGTCATAAGAAACTTTACATGATTTTACTTGACTTTGAATTTCAATCTCTTCACTGTTCATGCAAGAGTTAAAAGTGCAAAAAACTGTAAGACCCTTACGAATGAAAGCAAAGGCAAATCGCAAAACAGGGTTAGATTTATTAGAGCGACTTCTAGAATCCAGAATGCATATGTCAAAATTTGAGACGAACAATGATTACAAACAGTGTGTTCTTGTCATGTTTATGTTCTAAAAGTTTAAAAAAAAAAGAAAAAAAAAAGGTTTTTGCTGACATTTAAATAAGCTAAGTGGGTTATGTATTTATTAATAATTTTTCCTTCATTTTGCAGAAATTGGTATAGATGAGGCGGCAATAGATATTAACCTATAGTTTTTTTTTTTTTTTTTTTTTATCATTGTTAAAAGTTAGTAACTTTTAAGACTACCCCTTACAGATACACGAAATCTGTAGTCATTTGTACTTTGATCATTTTTTGTGCAATTTTCTGAATTTTAGGCCTATTAAGGCGACAGATGATATCAACCTACTGGCTTAAGATTCCACACTCTTTTTAATGAAGGATGCTCACAACTTTTCCGCACTACGATTAAATGATTTTTAAAATTTTGATTTTCTCGATATGCCCTAATATACAGCCCCAAATAATTCCCCCTCTTCTGTGGTTACGACTGGACAAATAGAATAATAAAACAATTTCTCGTATAACAACACTTATGAAATTTTTAGTATTGCAAGACAAACCAATAGACCTATTGGAGGAATAAAACGCAAAATTAATTTTTGTTTGTTGTGAGACTTTTCTTTCGGGTGAGTGATGTGATCTTATATTTATACTTTTCCACACGAAACTTTTTTATAGAAATCACTCTAGAAATTTAGGATTTAATGAAGTTTTCAGCTGAAAAGTTTAATTTTTCGGAAAGCTAGAGATCTTAGGCATTTCGAGATTGTGCAATGTTCTTGGATATTTTTATAAAACGCATGAGTTAAAATATATAATAGCTTGGATAAAAATTAGTTACATATAATTAATGGGTACATAAAAAATGTTAAAGTAGAATAAATATGAGTGGACATGACATTAGTCGTGACTTCATTAATCAAACCAGTCTAAATAAATTTACAACACTTGTTTTCAGATATATGTTTATCTTAAAAAAATGTATAATCGTTAACAAAAAGTCAATAAATAGAAATGTTAGCATGTCGATAAATATATATAATATAAATAAGCAATCCCGATAAGTAAGATGCTGAGTGTAGCTAACGACAAAAAAATTATTCTAGAATATTTCACATCTTATATATTCTAATAAATTTCATTTACATTCAACTGACCTAAAAATCGACTACATATGGCAGCCATACTCTGTAAAATTGGGTTAAGGAAAATTGAAAGAGCGACAAGCATTTTCACTATTTTTGGTATTAATATTGTAAAGATGCACTTACAATGGAATTTTCCACTCTATAGAAAGGGGTGAAATGTCTATCGAGAGTGAAAGTATCGCTCCACTGAAGTTAAATCCAAGTATTATAAACTTTTAATTTCTCTCTTGTTTTATATATTTCTTTAAGTAGCGGTTTGTAAGATAATTTTTTAAACAATGGAATAGCACATAAAGATTGGAAAAAATAATAAGAAATTCATTAATTACGCAAATGTGAACAAAAATAGTATGGGAAAATATTTTATTCCTACTACCATCTTACATGTATTACGATTTAATTAATCAACCATCAGAAAAAAATGTTTTATCTGTTCCGTTTTAAACTCTTTAGAGTTATTTTTTAAATTAGCAAAAATCCTGGAAACAATAAGGTATAATTAGTTTTACATTCATTAGCAACAAATGCTGAGATATAAATATCTAAATTTTGAATTGTACTTTAGTATATACAGTTTTTTAAGTTCATATTTGCTTACAAAATATAAAACTGAATATTTTTAAAGACATTAATAACTTTTTTTTTCATTAAAATATTTTCAAACAATAAGAATTGTTTATATGCAGTTATTCATTTTATTCTTTATATTTCCTTCTTTTTTATTTAATAGATCTGTTTTCTCGTATAAAATACATGAAATCTGTCTAATTTATAATAAAAAACATTAACTACGGGAATAAAAACATTCAAATATATTTGGTTTATTGTATCGTTTCATAAATAAATATTGTATTAATTCTATTTTTCAACAATAGCGGACCAAATTTAGAAATCAGGATTAAGTTAAGGAATATGTTTAAGAGGAAATTATATACATATTCCAAAATACAAAAATAAATAAATAAATAAATAAGTACAAAAAATAAATAAAATTGACTTTGTGGATATTAAATTCATCTTAGAAATCGAAAATGAAAGAGTTTTGCCTTACCATGACACTAAAATAATAATAAACATGAGTGAAATAAAAATTGAGAAAAGAATGTACTAAAAACATTGCCGTCTAAATAACCCTATATCTTACGATTTTAACACCCTTTCCAAATATAAATTTGCTACTTACCGATGTTACATAAAACGTGCGTTTTATATTTGTAGTAAAAAGTACGAAAAAAATTACATTATTGCAGTTAAAAGCATTGCAATAGATGATGGGATTCCCCTCAGCACATACATAAATTAATTTATGAAGAAAAGCACCAAACTAAAAAAGAAAGAATAAGCATGAAAGAACTTAAAATATTTCCCTTCGATTACATACCAATATTATATAGTAAATTAAGATATTCCTTAAAGAAATTTGACACTAAATAAACAAGGTCGAACCCGTCGAATTTCGACGAAAGTAAATGTTTAAGATGGAATAATTTCATTGTTTTATAATAAACCTACAAAATTAGCTACAGTAAAAAAAATGCATCTAACATATTTCAGTCTAACTCTCAAACAAATATTATTCAAAGCAAAAATTAAGAAATATATATATATATATATATATATATATATATATATATATATATATATATACTATTTCTATAAAACTCACTTGCCCAAATAATTAATATTAAACTTTAATCGCATGTGTAAAAGCATAATAAGAAAGCAAAATATAATAAAGGTCAGTTATTAAGATGAAGTTATCAATTCAGGCTCTTATATTTAGTATAAATACGTATGAAAACAAAAATATTTCTAATTGGCACAACCTTAGAGTTTCATGTGAAATCTAAACCCGTCATAATTTTTAAATTCTCAAAATTTACATGCACTCACTTCAATTTTTATTAATTGTAAGAGAAAATAGCGTATTTCTGTTGCCGCGATTACAAAATTTGTACTAAAAACTAAACATATATATATATGTATATGTATATGTATCTCTATACGATGGTATAAAAGATGAAAATGTTCGATGTTTAGAAGTATAAAATTTGCAGTATCGAAAATTGCAAAACCGAATTGCATGTGAAAGTGTTGCCATTCTTAAAATGACGTATGCGTTACGCACAGATACGTTTAGCTTTTATAATATAGATAGTTAAGTCTCCGACAAAACAAAAAGATTTGTTTGAGAAAAAATCGATCCCATACCCTTAAGCGAAATTGGAAGCTTCCATTTTGCTCCATTTAAAACAGAACATAATGAGATGAGCTACATATATAAGCCCAGTGGAAAATTAAAAAATAATAATAGTGGAGCAGATGCAAGACATAAAATTTAACAGTTCATCTAATACTGTTTCTAGATTAAATCAAAGACAAAATATAATACAAGAGTAATCATATCTATAGAAGATTATTACATTTAGAGAATTAGATAATCCTCAGAAATTTTAAGTTACAAAAATACAGTATGCAATGACTAATTATGCTATGACATAACCTCATATTTGGTTTAATATTTTAAAATTATCTAATTCTTCAGAATGCAAACGATTCACAACAGACACTCCCATCATATAATAGACTGGATAGATTCCTTTTCCCTTTTTCATACAGGTATATGAACAGCACGGCGAATGCAACATGCCAGGTAACCCTTTGCAACGCAGAGCATTTCCATTTTGAAAATGTCGAAACAGATGAATGACACCAGAATGTGAAAACAAATTTATTTGTAAACATGAAAAAAGATATTTTTCATACAAATAATAAACCAATTTTTTTGCGGAAATTCTGGTGCTAATGTAGCTTATAGTAATTTAAATTAGGTGGTTTCATAGACATACCATTCGCCCCTCAAGGGGTTAAAACTATAACATTAAGGAAATGATCGCGGTAGCAGTTGAAAAATCACAGGAGCTGTTTTACATATGATTTTTAATATCATTTGTTTTTAAGTTTAAAAAACATGTAATCTTGCAGCCAAAAATTGTTAATAAGTTCTCATTGCCCCTTTTTAGTAAATAGTTTTATTTTTAGTAATAGACTATGAGGTCCTATTTAATAAAGCCAAAATAAATAACAATAGATAAAAAAATCACACATTATGAATATTTAGATCATGCTTAAAAATTATTTTAAAAAACGATGCGAGTTTATAAGGATTGTTTTTAAAATGGAAGAATAAAAAGCATATTTAGACTAACGAGACTTTGCAAAAACAGTAAAAATTTATGGAAAAATACGATGAAAAGATAAGCATTTATGTTAAAATATATTTGCTATTAATCTTTGTTAAGTTTTCTTTTCCTAATAAACAGAAAAAATAGCTTTGGACATACATTATCACAATCGAATGATGGCTTATTAATTTATGCCAATAACCTAACATTTGCTAATTTTTCACAAACAACAAAAAGAAACACGTATTTTATATAGATAAACATAATAGACATAAATTTTTTAAACTATATTCATCTTGATTTAGTAAGAAATAATTATTTTAAACATAATTTTAAATTAAGCTTATGTAAAAAAATGCAAAGTTGACTTAAAAAAAAACAGTTAGGAGTAAGTAAGTTTATTTTTTAATCCTTTTTTTATTATTTTTTTCCGTAATTTTAAATTTAAAAAAAACTGCGAGGTAAATAGAGCAATTTTTTAAATATACCAGTAGAAGTAACATTTTTTTCCATTATAACAAACAATTTGTGTTAAAAAAACAAATTGACTAAGAAAAATTTTTTTGAATTTGTTTTAGATTTATAGAAAAACCCTTTACAATATTCTAAAATAAAATTTACAAATCTTATAATACCTATATATTATGCAATCTGACTAAATAATGATTTTTAAGTTAAGATAATGTAAAAAATATAAAGTATTCATAGTTGACTTGTAATAAAAAATGGATCAAGTAAGTTCATTTTATATTCTTAGTATTCTAAGTATCATTTTATGTTGTTCAATACATTTTGATAAAAAGGACATCATTAAATGTTTATTTTACATTAATGTAATAAAAAATATGTATAAATTATTTCCTTATATTAACCTTTAGAATCTGGTTGTTATTAATAGTACATGTCTTTTAACTGAATATTATTTTCTACACAGAACTTGCAAATTTTACATTCTTTGTTTATTACGCTCCCAGAAATCTATACATCTCCGATGCACTCTTAAAGTTTAGAATATATTTATATGCGTTTACTTGAGTTGAAATATCGCAGGTCATCAATGAATCTGAAACACAATTTGCATAAACATTTCATTCTTTGCTTTTTTATATGAGAATTGAGGTTTGCATTTCGTAATCGGTTTTGTTTGCACAGAAAATTCACCTTTCAAAAGATTACTGTCTGCGAAAGACGGTTTATTAAATTTTGCTCAAATACCTTGTGAATGTGTGGGTGTGAAGACCTTTTTTTTTGTTATTATTGTTGTTAAAGCTAAACTTGTATTTTAAACTATTGAGGGCGCATTTGGTAACGAAGGAGGGATTTTAAAGCTTGTTAGAAATAAAGAAAATAAAAATAAAGATATTACAAATAATATAATATACACTAATCCCTTAATATTCGCAAAGGTTGTATCAATGACACCTCCGTAAATGTCAAAATCACGAATGCAGAAACCATCTACCCTTGTATAAAAGAAGGGGATTAAGTTTAAAGATCTTATTTTAATGGAAAAAAATATAGAAACATCAAAGTATATTTACATAGTTTTAAATAATACATATTGTAAATAATTTTATATAATGATAAAGATATTGTACAAAATTTAGTTGCTGATTGATGTCTAAAAATGTAATCGATTTACGATTGCTACTAAGAACAGGTCTTTTGTTTGTGAATTTCCGTATAGGGAAAACTTAAGATCTCGATTTTTCGTTTAAATGTGAGGCTTCTCATAATCGCATTATGTAGCTTCCAGAATAATTTTTTGTTGAAATTTTATCCCAAATACTTTTTAAAGAAAAAAAAAATCAGCTGCAATAAAATATTTTAATTTTAGCAAATCTGAGATTTTTCTTTAGTTTTAGAACCAATTTATGTTTAGGCTTTCTCAGAATTTCTGATCCATGTTTTGTCTGAATACAATGGTTGAAGGTCTCGGAACCTACTCGGTAGTAGAGTACAATATGCTCTCTAATGTCAAATAGATTTTTACGATGGACTTTACGACGAAGGGCAACAACCACGCCACTGAGGGAGTTTTCCCTCCAAAAAAAGATCGTTAGTGGGGATTCAATATTAAAATGTTTTTCACGCTTATTGGTGTTTTCCGTCTGTTTATCCGCAGTTGACGTCACATCGGTATAAACCATTGATAAAAACAAAGCGAGTTTACTTTGAAAAAAATAATCTTTATGAAAAAAATATTCTCGTAAAACCAAGTCAGGTATTTGCAAAAGTTGAATTCATTTTTTTTTTCGCGAATAATTGAAACACGCGAATGTTAAACTTGAAGATTATAAGATATTCCTTTAATCATCAATCTTCATTGCTTATAAATAATATTTTATAACCATTTTTGCTTTGTTGATGTTTACATAAATCGAAATATTTAAAATGGTAAAATACGAGGTTTTAGAAAGAAAAAGAAAACTGCAGAATTACTAAATCTAATGAATAATGTTAGATATATATTAATAAAATGTTCATATTCTAGAATTAACTTAGATATATATAATTAACTACATCACATGCATCCTAATTTGTATAAAAGATGGATCAGCACAGCAGTGAAAAAGTTTAAAGATTGATAAAATACACTTAAACGATTTGAAATTACACACCATTGATCTGCACTTTAAAATAATATGAAATTACATTACAAACATTTGAAAATATACGTTCGGAAATGCTTTCCTGATCTGTAGAGACGATACAATATGCAATTAAGAAAAAGACCCATACAGTGTGAAAAAATATGATTTCTTTTAGTACAGCAAACCACTAAGAAATAAGGGCAAAAACAAAGACAACGATCTTCATCAAGATTACGACCCCGAGCCATGATAAAGGCCTCACATGTTCGCACAATGGATAATCAAATGTTCTCGAAAATACCAGGGATGCAGAGTTGGAGGAAAAAAGTCGCCGACTGCGACTGCTGATATTTTAACGTCTTCGACTTCGATTCCGTCTCCGGGCTGGCTAATATACTAGATTTGTTGTTGATTAAAGTTATGAAAGAGCGCAGGAAATGTAAGGTGAAATTTTCATTATTCTGTATAAATTTAGTTCTTAGATCTTTGAAGAAAAAAAATCCATTTTAATAATTTTTTAATTTTGTCTCCTACAACACCGAAAAATCCAACTATTGTAATCTAAAAAACAAAACAAAACAGACTTTAATTATTATAAGATCCATAAATTAGAAAAGGCGAAATCTGCACAATTTTGATGCGAATTTGTGTAATAAAGAGCAGAAAACTTTTGATGAATAGGGAAAAAAAGGAAAAAACAATTATAAAAATTTTACTAGCTCAGAGTGGTTTGGGATCTACTAGAGTTTTTAGTTGAAAATCATATATATGATTTGACATGATATTTTAATGTCACATTCGGTATTTTCAAAACACTGGGCGTGATCAGAACGTCCCCAGCAGTTGCACTTAGACCAACACAAAGAGTCCACTAGGATGTGTGCAGCAAATTCTATAGAACTTTCTCGCATTCTCCCTGCATTTGTTTAAAAAAAAAAAAAAAAAAAAAAAAAAAAAAAAAAAAAAAAATCATGTTTTATCATCCTATTCTTGTCTTTCCTTTTAAGTAGTTTCGTGTCAAATACTACCCTAGTAGCAAAATGCGCCTGGCCCTTGAATGGCCTCTCATCGCAATCCGATGACACGATAAGAGGCCGATTATCGTATTCTCATACGATCGGGATGAATTTCATGGGCAATTGCTGAGAAATGTCTCATTGGCCTTAGATCTGTGGATGACCGAAATCCCATGAATTTTAGAAATAATGTTGATGAAATCCCGAGGACTACGATTGCATGATGATGTGTATACGATGTTTTTTAGATGAGTATCCGAGCAAATGTTGATGAGAAAGTGACGAATTATTGGTAAGTTGGTTGATTGGTATATAAATGAAAGCGATTTCCCAATATTTATTTTCTGATTACACACATTAAAATTTTGCGAGTTAAAAATTTAAATACGGTCACTTTTTATTTCTATTAGCTTTACTACAATAGTTAGAAAAAATATTTAAACATAAATTTTCAAATATTTCTTTTTCAGAAAGGGCTTTATTCATTTTCTTAGTTTATTTCTAAAAAATATACTTCTTTTATGTGAATTTTAAAAAAATCCTATTAAATTAATTTTTTTTTTCTTTTCCTGAAATCTTATTTTAAATCAATTAAATTTTCTTGCTTTCGACAAACTGATTTACCTAATGTGTATATATATATTTATATCAAATACATTGAAATAGATGCATTTGATTTTGTTTATTATTATTATTACTATTATGTACATCAGTTTGTTGAAATCAAGGAAATTTAATCGATTTAAAATAAAAGGCTCAAGAAAGAGGATAAATAGAATTTAATTGAATTGTTTAAATGAAGGAATGGTATTTTTTTCAGAAATAAAGCAAGAAAATATGGAACTTTTAAACTAAGCTCCCTCCCCCTTTCTAAAAAATAAATAAAATTTGTTTTAAATATTTTAATATTCAATTAACAATTACTATTTTTATTGTAGATTGTGTTTCATAGAAAAATTTTAAAAGAATTTTATTAATTGTTATTTATTGCATGTTTTGCTTTAAGTTTTTGCCTTTTTGAAATTTTTCATTACAAAATGTCCATAGCTCAATTCTACCTTAAAGTGGTAAATGTATGTGTATGTACCTAGGTAGAGAAAGGACTATGCCCACTTGTAACATTTCAAAAAAAAAAAAAAAAAAAATCAATGCATATTTTTAAACTTTCTTTTAATTATTGAACAAAAAAGTAGTTATAACGAGTATTGTAAAGTGTTTGGTGCAAACAGATGAAAAATGAATTAAAGCATAAGCACTTTTTTTCTGCCAATGCACAGATGAATAATCGAGTAAGTTACACTATTGTATAAACACTCATAATTTACCACAGTACATTTTTTAAGAGGGGGGGGGGATTCACATTTTCTATGTAGAATTTTGGTCTGTACACAGACCTTTGACAAGAGATGTACGCAAAGAACCTCACATCCTCCTCATTTAAAATAAAGACCATTTATCACATGAACTGTCCCAAAGGTGTACCCATATTTGCCATCAACCCACTTTTTCTATATATAGTACTTTAATCTAAAAAATTTAAGTGTGTTTTGCCTCCATGAGGTAGTAATCTGGAATCTATTTTATTTAATTAAATATAATTTCTTGTTCAAAGCATTTTTTTTTTATTTCTGTATGTGGCAAGTGTGTAATGCATGCTCATCACTTTATTAAATATTTCATCATATGTGTAAAAAAATAAAACTCTTGAAGAAACACATCTTAATTAATAGATTATACTTCTACAACAAATTTATTAATTAGGTTGCAATTAGCTTTGCAAGCCACATTTTTAATTCAAATCCGTTTCATTTAATATTCACAAATTTCATGTCTATAATTAATTTCTTTGCTATTAGTATTATCCAGATGTATAAAGAAAACTTACGTCAAGCTGATACTTCAAGATTGTACTGATTGCAAAAACTTCTATAAGCGACCCACCCCCTCTCCTTTGCTGAAATCTTCATTTCTTTAATATTATTTAAGATTGATAGACAGAGGCGACAAGTGACAAAAAAACACTGGTCAAGAGACAATTTCTCTGGAATTAACCAGTTTGAACACTGCAATTTGTCTCCTGTTTTAGACGCATGTCTCCTTGGTGTGCAGCCTCCCCCCCACTCTCCCCCAAAAAATCATGAAAATGAAGGTGGTACAAATCTAAAAGTAAGGCCTTTTTTTTTTTTTTTTTTTTTTTTTTTTTTTTTTTTTGTGTGTGTGTGTGTGTGTATGTGTGTGTTTAAATTTTACAGCAATATTAAAAAGCAGTCTATTTATAATATGAACAAAATAAGGTTTTTAATGTGTAACTACACAATAAATACTTAAACTTTTAAATAAATCATAATAAAACTTCCATTTCTGTATGAAATTATGAAAACTATAAGCAATAAAATGAGTGCACAAATAAATTACTTGAAACTATATAATTAATTCTTAATTATTTATTATAATTTGAAATATGACTGAATAAATACAAATTTCATATTACTTTCTTAAATGTTTACTGTAATATTACACATTGAAAACTAATTTTTGTATGCAAATTATAGATAGACTGTTCCATATTGGATAAATTGACAACTTCATTTCAAATTAGTGAAAGACTTATTTTTGTGCCAATTCTTTGGAAAGGTGGGTGATGTAAAATTTCTTTAAACTAATACCCATTGTAAATTCATATCAAAACAAGTTTTCATCACCATTATAGTTTCATAATATTCTCATCCAGAATTAATCTTTCTTGTTTGTTACCTGTAACATTAAATTCAATTCATGCTTTTTTTTTTCCCCCTTGAAACAAAAAAACATTTGATAGATTTGTGTTAGATCATTTTTTGTTAATTTTGCTCAGCAAACATTTGAATTACATGAAATGTTAAAATTCCACTTCTTTAACAATGTTTATTTATTACATTAGTGAAAAAGTTTTTATTTGTGATGGATGACTCAAGGAAACTACATTAATTTAATGGTGAAGTCGTTACATTGAACACTCAACACTAAAATTATTCACTGGAAGTATAGGAAAAGATATTTTTGTCATCTAGATTTAACAAATCCACACAAAATGGAATAAGCAAAGGCTTTAATGCTCATGTTATTTAAAATTTTGATTGATTTTGCTTAATCCATAAGTTATTTTTATGACTAAAACAAAATTACTGCTGTAGTAGTTATACAGTCAAACCTCATTTACATATATCACAAGGTTTTGCTGATGTTATTAATAGTTCATATTTTTAGTAACAAAATCTTTGTATTAATTTTGACAGGCATTGTCAGAACAATTTATATTAAAAGTATATAAGGTTAATTCTGTAAATGTTAATAAGGATTGAATATAATTTTCACCTTTAATAGCAACATCTCTCTCAAATTCATCTCAACACCAATCTCCTTTTAATTTCTGTTTAGATATAGACTACATGACTGATAAAATACTCCCCCCCCTCTCACTCTCAGTTTCAGACCTCTATGCTTATATAAAATATCACATTGTTAACCATTTTATGTTATTATTTCTAATCCTGAAGTGCTGTTTAAAATTTATCATATTTCTATTTTCTACAAATTAGGCAATATTTAAAATAAAACTTTCTGGTGTAAAACTTATTTACAGATGAAGTTAGAATACACAAAATGCACTTAAATTCTGTTCTATTAATTTATTTTCTAAATTTATTTGAAAATTTTATTAATGTTTAACAATGCCAGAAAAAAGTCTTTTTTTTATTGTTATTACTTTTCCCTCTAGCCCTCACTATTATTTTACGAAGAGAAGTAATTTTCTGAAGAAATTTGTCACAAAATCATTAAAGTGTTGCTTTGTACATTCACATCCAATAAAAAAAAAAAAAAAAAAAAAAAAAAAAAAAAAAAAATAGAAATAAAGTATTTTCTGAATATTCAATCATAAGAATAAAATACAGCTAATAATTTCAAAATCAAACTTGAATTAACTCATTTCACATAAATTTAAAATTTATTTTTAAATAACACAAAACATAACATATACATTAAAATATATATATATCAAGGTAAGTTTAAATATATAAGTGCATCAATTACACTGTTTATTTTTATAAATAATGCTTCAAAGGAAAAAAAATACATGGAGTTTTTGTAATTCCACAAAAAATTTGCAATTGATTCTTTGATGACTAGCCAGACTCATGGTTATACAATGAAGTAACTTTCTCTGGCCAACTTATCAAACAGGACGAATGCCACCTTTTTCTTCAAAAAGTGTAGATAAACTGCTACATTTCCATTTACCATTCCCATACCAATTCCATTTTTTGAACTGGCAAAGATAGGTGACCTAATGAACGCTGTCCGATGTAAAAAGCCATTCATAGAGCTAGATAAAGAGAAAAAGTAGATTAAATTTTTATGCACAATCATGCATTATTTATATACATATAAAACTATGGTTAATTTCAGTTACCTTCATTAAGCACTCTTACATTACAGTATTTTATTTCAATGGTAGAAATATGGAGGCATTCTAAAAACAAATATTCATTTTAAAATTTTTAAAAAAGAAAAAAATATCTTTTGAGATGGTTAAATAATTATTCAAAAACAGAAACTGAAGGTTAATTTATGATTTTCGCCCCAGCTTACTACTTTTTTTTTCCTTAGGTTTTTTGGGGTGCGCAAAACAGCAAAATTGTAAAAAATTTAAGCCAAGATAGAATTTCTGCAGGACCGGCCTGAAAATTTTGGTCTGGGCAGACCTCTTAAGTGTATTTTTTTCGATATTCAAGTTATAATTAACAAATATTAAACTTTCAACTAATAACCCCTAAATTTACACATGCACACACACAAAAAAAAAAGGTTTTATATCAATACATTTTGCTTATGCAAACAATTTCAGTATTATTAACCATTTAACAACAACCAATTTTGGAGATATATCTCCAAATTGAAACCTCTAACTTTTATCAAGTACACCCCTACAGATTTCACCCAAAACCTTACTTCAAACAACAAAAAACAGTTTATTCATAT
This sequence comes from Maratus speculifer, assembly GCA_964019185.1. NCBI lineage: Eukaryota > Metazoa > Arthropoda > Arachnida > Araneae > Salticidae > Maratus > Maratus speculifer. The sequence goes on along the minus strand of OZ025294.1, from coordinate 23,828,572 downwards.
GAGAAAAAAAAAAAAAAAAAAAAAAAAAAAAAAAAAAAGATGATTGTATGATTTCAAGAGATCCTCTATTTTCTTTAAAAGCAACAAACTATTCAATATTCTTTAAGATTAAACATAGGTCCCCCCCCCCCATAGTAAGAATAAAATAACTGAATATATCTCATTATTATTTATAATTTATAGTACAACAGATATTTTTATTAAACAACTATTATTAAAAGTGATGAAGATATTATCAGTTGAATATACAACATTTACAGCATAATGTGTAAAATAGTTTAAATGGATCAACCAATTATGTTTATTTGTTTCTGAAAATATCAAAAAGTTTGTGGGGCTATCCTTTTACATATGTAATAATATACTCTATGAGCCGCTATGAAGTTAGATAATAAAAATTGGAAAAAATGACACCCTTTTCCTAAAAATAAATTTATTTCTCATCCACCCTCCCCCCCTCTCGTTAAAAAAAGTCAATTTTAATGAGTTTCTGTGAAATTTGTAATAGGTTTGTTTACACAAAAATTGTTACATTTTGTCATGCAGACCTCTTGATTTGAGTCTTATTGAAGACAAATACAAGAGAAAATTTTACTATTTTGGTTTTATTTTCAATCAGAAAGACTAATATTTTATCTGCTTTCAGGTCCCATGTTCCTTAACCAAACAACAATAATCTACAATTTAGTATAAATTTATTCATGCAAGCCTAAAAAAGCCAAATTTTAATAATTTTAGTGTTATAAAATTTAAAATATTTCAAAATCAAAATATCGATAAAAAAAAAAAAAAACTTAAATTTGTTTTTTTATTCTTAGTATCCATTTAATTGATTCAAAGATAACAATAGTATCTTACTAACAACTGGCTGTCTCTTATCTGGCTATAATTTTATGTTTGACATATAAACAAACAAATAGGAGAGAGTGTGCGGAAATGGAACTGTTTTATTTCAAGAATCAAAAGTAAATTTACTTTTGCATACTTTATATTTTTGTATATTAATGAATTTAGTTCTAGATATAATAGTTTCCCAACTTATGGAACATATAGCATTCTACATTATATTATTAATAGTTTAGTCTAATTTTACATTTTTCATTATTTATAAGAAATAGTAACATGCTTTAAAAAAATCACTTCGATTACACTTAACTTTTAAGCAGATTTTACTTTAAAAAAAAAAAAAATAGTGCAATATACGTTGAATATTTTTGGATAATTGCATATTAACGCCACCACGGCACAAGTTGGGCCAATAAAGAGCAATCTTGCTGTTTGCACTCGTACAAAAAGATGGTGTCAAAAAACAAAACAAAAAAGATCTAAAGAACTAAAAAATGGTGTTTAAGTGAATGAGTGTTTTTGTGAGTGAGTGAGAGAGAGAGAGAGAGAGAGAGAGAGAGAGAGACAGAGAGAGAGACAGAGAGAGAGAGAGAGAGAGAGAGAGAGAGGGGGGGGGGGAGGGGGAGAGAGAGAGAGGGGGGAGGGAGGGGGGAGAGAGAGAGAGGGAGGGAGAGAGACTAAAAGGCACGAACAACAAAATTGCTTTTTATTGGTGCATTAGAGCAACTTCTGCCGCAGTGACGTTAATACATAAGTACCTATTTTTGTTATACATACAACATGTTTATATCTGTCATATAAAATTATTTTCTTTTTAGGTCTAATTAAAAATATCATTGAAAGAAATATTTTTCATGTAGTAAAGGGACAGATATTAAAGTTCCCATTACGCTTTAAAAATACATATAATTTGCTTGTAGGTATGTTATAATTTGTTGGTTTGCAGCCTCCAATTTCATCATTTCAATATGTTCAACAATATTAAACAAAGTATTCATCCTAATGCTTTAAGTTATGGGTGCACAACCTTTTCAAGAGAAGGGTTACTTACAAGCAGGATGGATGTATTTGGAGGGTCGAGGACCAAACCAATAACATGGAGAGAGATCTCTTTTAAGGAAGATGTGACCTACAATCAGATAAAAAAAATACAGTTTCAAAAACGGGGGAGGGGAGGGATTTATTTAGATTTGCTTACCCTGACAAAATATCCAATTCAGTTGGTAAGGATATATCAACACTTTTTATATTTGTATATATAAAGTAGATATAGCAAGAAATATTTTCAAGATGCAATAATATTTCTTGACTTTATACAGGAATGTAAATTTTGTTTTAAAGCGCTAAAAAAACTAACATTAATAAATAGTGCTGAAAAAAAAAAAGTACTACTAGTCAGGGGTGCAGAATGTGTTCGATCCGGCGATCTAGGATCGGGGGAAATTTTGCAGAAAAAATATACAATTGATTTTGATTTTAGCAAGGAATTACACAATTCGCCGACATTAAACAAAATTTCATTACAAATAAAAAGATCTGAATGGAGACTTTCACAAAATCAATCTCAGAATAATATGTACCGTATATACTCATGCTAAGTTCAGAAATTTTGGAAAACAAATCTATTCCTACGATAATACAGAATGTATGTAAGCCTGTAACATATCGTTAAATATTAGGGAAATTTCCATATGGATTGGGGGAAATATTGGGAGTAAAAACATTTTCTGCACCCCTGCTACTAGTTTATCCCATCGACCAAAAAAACCATCACCAAACTATAAGATTAAATGCCAATAATGGAGGATCGTGAATGTCACATTCAATGACGTTAAATAAGATTCATGTGTGTAAAATGTCATTAACTGATTTTTATTTCGAATTTTTATTAATATTCTAGTAATTATTATTATTTTTTTTTTGTTATTTAAAATAAAAATTATGTCAATATGTATAATTTGGCTATTAGTTTGGCAATTTGTATAATTTGGTCGATGGGATAACAGTAGTACCAAAAAAGTGAACTTCATGAATGTGGGAGAGAAAAAGAGCCGATCAACAAAATTTTTTCATACATACTTGATCAATGAAATTTGCAATTTTTCCATGGTCAATCAAATTTGCACTTTATACGAACCGATCGAAAAATTTTGCGATTTTTTATGAAAGTGATAATGGAAATTCACAGTTTTTCTGCAGCCAATCAACAGAATTTTCTGATTTTTACTAAGTCGATCAACAAAGCTCACAATTTTCCCACACACGATCAAGGAAATGCATGGTTTTTCAGCTCCTAATTTGCGAGTGTTCAAAGCGTGATCGACAAAATTCACGATATTTCCGATTTTGAACTAACTCTGATGCAACCTCCATTTTTTCCTTTGAGGCATATTCATTGCGACAAAATTTGCAATTTCTTGCGCTTAATCGACAAAATATGTTATTTTGTTAGACCTAATCGAGAAAATTTAGAGATATTTATGAAGATCAAGATTTATACAAAAATCAAGATTTATACAAAGCCAATCGACAAAATTTGAAATTTTTTCAGACCCAATCGAGAAAATTAAGATATTTATGAAGCCGATCAAGCAAATTTGAGATTTTTACAAAGCCAATCTATAAAATTCGAGATTTTAAAGTCGTACAACAAAATTCAAGATTTTAACAAAGTCGTACGACAAAATTTGAGGTTTTAACAAAGTCATATGACATAATTCGAGATTTTAACAAAGTCATATGACAAAATTCAAGATTTTAACAAAGTCGTATGACAAAATTCGAGATTTTTACGAAGCCAATCGATAAAATTCGAGATTTTTTACTAAGTTCTACGACAAAATTCAAGATTTTTATGAAGACAATCGACAAAGCTCGAGATTTTTATGAAGTTGATCGACAAAATTCAAGATTTTTATGAAGTGGATCACCAAAATTTCAGATTTTTATGAAGTGGATCACCAAAATCTCAGATTTTTATGAAGTCAATCGCCAAAATTTGTCACTTTTCTGCATTTAACCAAGGAAACCCGCTATTTTTTGGAGCCTGATCAATCAACCTTGGGATTTTACCATGCCCGATCAATGAAATTTGTACTCTTTCCATATTTGATTGGAGAAATTCAGATTTTTTCTGCGCCTGATTAATTAAATTTGCGATTCTTAAATGTCTGATGAATTGTATGCAGCTGATGAATGAAATTTTTAACTTTATCATACCACATTGCCGAAATTTGCAAATTTTACATGCACTGATCACCAAAATTTGCTATTTTTTCATATCCGATCTACAAAACTCGTGATTTTTCCTTTTCTAATTGACGATATTTTCCCCCCGAGCACAACATTAACTTTTTTTTTTCTCTTTTGAGCAATAAACACACAAATCATTCAACTTTTCTTAGCCGATGAAGAAATTTTGCAATTTTTTTTACACATCATCATCAAAGATCTGTTCTTCTGCGATCATCAAACTGTACAATTTTTTACGTTCACTAATTGATAAAGTTAGATTTTTCCATGCTTGATAGACAAAACTTAAAAATTTTTCTGCACCTCATCTTCGAAATTCAATTTTTTTTCTGCAATTCAACAGCAAAATTTATGACTTTTCCCATTTCCCAACAGCAAAATTTTTGCGACTTTCCACAGCTCATTCACAAAATTTGCCACTTTTACGCATTCTATCAACAAAATTCATGTTTTTCCTGTGCCTAATCAACAAAATTTGAATTTTTAAATGACTAGAGAAATTTTTATTTTCTTACAGTAAATTGACAAAAATTACGATTTTTTTTCTGAAACCTATATACACAAAAATTGAAATAGTGTTAACACTAATTGGCTGATATTACCCATGATCACATTAAGCAGAATCTACTGCAAAAAGTAGCTTCTTTAGTAGCATAAACACTAAACATGATTATAGTTACCGTTAAAAAGATTTGTCTTAAAAATCTTGCTGCAAGTAAACACAGTTTGCATCTTCAGATAGCAGAATCATGCTGACTTTAAAAACAACCTAAGGTTTAAAAAATGTAAAAATTATTGCATTTTATGAAACTTCTGACAGACACAATCATAATTTTTGAATTTCTTGGGTGCAATGATAAAAGACAAAAATTTTAAAATGGAATTTATTATTTTTTTAAGGATAAGGATTTTTGTAAACATAAAAAAGTGTTGACTATAGATTAATTTTGCAGGGCACAAAACTTGCAGTCCTATCGAAACTAGTTTGCACTAGTGAAGGGCGATTCTTTAAATTTTGAAAATCAATTATAATTGAGATTGTATAAAACACAATCAATCACAATAAGAATCGATTCCCAAAGCCTACAATCGATACTTGAATTTATATTTTGATTCACTCAGATATGCTGAAAGATAGCAGGGGTGCCCAGAGAGGGGTTTGGTGAAGCAAGATGCATCATACAATTTAGTTTTGTGGGGGGGGGGGAGAGGAATTTGAGAAAAAGTACATTTTGGCAGGGGTGGGGGGGGGTCTTTTTAAATATTTAATATTTCCTATTTTTTTTTACTGTTAAAAAAATCTTGATTTTTTTTAATATCACTTTTAAATTCTTTAAACATATAATTTCCAGAAAAGATCCTATGTTTTTTTCCTCTAAATTCTAGATAAGGGCATTAAGAACTCATTCTGCTATACTCAACTCACTATCTTTTGGAAATCTTGATTCTTTTAAGATCATTTTAAAATTCTTTCAATATTGAATTTTCAGAAATGTTCCAGTATTTTCTTTCTTTAAATTGTAGATAAGGGCAATAAGAACTTATTCCGCTATGCTAAACTCACTATCTATTGAATGTGCAGTAGAATATATTTTACAATTGATATTCTGTTTAGGGGGGGGAGGGGGTCAATGTTAAAGTATGAAATTTTTTTGGGGGGGGAGGGGGTTAATTTGTGTCACTGGGTTTGGGGGGGGGGGAGTGGTCACTACTGAAAAATAGCAATTTCAAAAGTTAGTAAAAATTAATACAGCAGTATCGCGGAAAAAGAGCAAATTTCAACATAGGATTGCTGAAAAAGCGTGAATTTCGACATAAGATTGCTGAAAAAGCGCTAATTTTGTCAAAGTATCGTGAAAAAACGCAAATTTCATCAAATGATCACTTAAGAAGCTCGAATTTCATCACAGGGTCGCGGAAAAAATGCGAATTTCGATAGTTGATCGCATAAAAAACGCGAGGGATTTAATTATATATTAACATTCAGAGCCACGCGAAAAGGGCAGTCACCCTCCGCGAAGAAATTTAGGGGGCACCAAATTTATATTTACCAACATCATTTTTGTCCTGTCAGAAAAAAGTTGGAGAGGGGGGGGGGGGGCAGCACCAAATCCTAGCTTTCCCCTGGACAGGATTTTCCCTTTCCAAGCCCCTGTTAACATCGTCACAGGGGCTAACTTCATTCAAATATCAAAATCCCAAACATTTCATTCCAATTTTTTAATTTATATTCAAGGAAAATAAAAGCTGCTAACAATGAGAAAAATACTATTGTCCAGATTTGTGCACAGCTAACATAAAAATACCATATGTATATATATGTTTTTTTAATTACTTATGTTTGTATATATAAAAACAGATAAGTAGCCTTTTTTAAATTTTTTAATTTTAGACAGACATATAGCAACCAGAACATATAAAGTAACATGCATAAAATATTAAGTAACGTTTTAATTTTAAAACAAGCAAAAAAAAAAAAAAAAAAAAAAAAAAAAATGAAATTTTGTGTCAATCATTCTCACAACTAAGATGCACTAATGCCATTTACAGTCAGATTTTTTTTTTTTTTTTTTTTTTTTTTGACCTTATCTTTTAATTAAAATCACAGCGATTGGGATTTTTAAAAAGAAAAACATGGAGAAAAAAAGAGTGGGAGTGTTTATTTAAATCCAAAAAAATTACATAAAATAACATACAATTTTTATTCTATAATAATTTTTTGGAAGGGTTCTTTAATATCAAAATAGTCAAATACTCACAACTGATTATAATTATTTTCAGACTTAATATAAATTAAAAACAAATATATTGCATCCAAAAATATAGAATAATTTTCTTTCGATTTAAATCAAAACTGGCAGTCAACCAGCGCTGTGCGAAAGGGAATGATCACTCAGGGCACAGAAATTTATACTACCACAACATTATTTTTAGCCTCTGACAAGAAAAATTCGGGACTGATGTGCCAAATTGAGACTTTGCCCCAGGTTCAATTTTCTATTCACAAGTCCCTGCAGTCAAATACTTGAAACTATTACTTTTCATAAGTTGCCGTACATAAATTAGGGATTGATAGTGGATAGTTGATTCGATATTCGACAAATAAACCAAACTTTTGGCTTTGGCTGAATATTCCAAATAATTAGTTTAATAACATTATTTAAATTAATTATAATAAAAAAAAACAATAAGTAATGCATTGCTAGTTGTTAAATTACATGATGACCAATGTTCATTTGATGTTATTTTAATATGTTTCAGTGATAAAATGATCATTTACAAATGTATAACATTACTATTTAATTTGTAATCAAAATTTAGCATTGGCAGTCTAAATAAAAAGAATAGTTTTTAAGCATTAACTAGTTGTAATCTGCCCCATTTCAGAAAATAAAATAGTATAAATACTACTGGTAGGAAAACTTAGATATAATATAAAACTGTCTGCAAACTCTAATAATTTCTTAAAAGTTTTCCGTAAAAGAAAATGCTGCGCCCTTCCTAAGATCTATATTTCCTTTCCGCTATCAGCAAAAATGAAAAGTTATATGCGAGTGGAGTGCCACTAAGCAACACCACTAAAAGATAAACATTAATTTACAAGCATTATTAAAACTCAGTCAAGAAATGTTGTATCGAATGATATGCTTAAAACAGACAACTAATAAATAAAAGAAAAACTAATGAAAAAAAATATATATACACACATTAATTATTGTACTTATTAAAATGTGAACTATTTTATTCACTAACTTTTACAAAGATATCAATTTATGATTGCTCAACAAAACTTATTTTATTAATCTATAAAATAACTTAATAATGAATGTTAAATATATATATATTAATCCACGATTAGAAAATATGAACTCATTTTTACCAGTTTATCTGCTGTTTTGGGGGCAAACCATTCCTTAATATTGTGACTTTCTTGAAAAATGCTAGTCACTTTGCTTAACCAAGGATTTGTTTTTGTTCTAAACATTATTTAAAAGAGGATAATAAATATTTACTAAGATATTAAAACCGAATTCCCCTTTTGAATTAAAAAATCGCAAATCACAGAAAAACATTAAACAAGTTCATAAACATTTGCAAAAATTTCCAACCAAATAAACTTTATTTAAAAGAGATAAACATTTAACATTTTTGAACACAAATTTTATTTTTAATCTGCAGTATCAGTTTCGGCGCTGCACTGTTTCTACTACCGGCCTTGGCAGGAGAAAAAAAAAGCATTATTATCCACCATTCCAGTATAAGCACTGCACTTATAATTTTTTTTTTTAAGTTTCTAACTCGTATGTGTTGCAGTGCTTTTTCAAAAAATACTGTATTATGACAAATGATTTTAGTGTTCATTTTAAATATTCGATAGCCGAAAGACGGATACTCGGCATACACTTTGATCGAAGCTTTGGTATTCGGCAAATTTTCTGCTAACGGTCAAACATAAAACAATAATGAAAACTAATTTTTAGGTTGTTTTAACATGAATACATTAAACAAAGCAGCGAATACATGTAATGAATACATTAAACAAAGTAGCAAAATTGGAAAGAATGAAATAGGTACTTACCTGACTACATTCCCGAAAACAATCCTGAAAAAACACACGAACGCAGTAGAAATAATGGCGGCGGGCGCTTTCTACTTCCCTCCGAGCCGACCGTCAACAAACAACTTCATCCGGGGTTTTCGGTTGCTTCCTGTTTCAACCAATCAGATTTGCGCTTGGAGAAAACGCTGCGATTATCCCGAAATTTCAATGTTATTTGATATTGGGCCATTATATAATCACGTGAATATGCGATCAACAACTTTTTATGGAGAAACCTGAACACTAATCGAAAACTGGTTCTTAGATATTGCTCGCAATGACATACCCGTGTTATTTGGCGAGCACATTTGGAGGAATCGATAAAAGTCCGGGCAGTATGTGATGAGTGCTTGCTACCAGGGTACCTATTGCGTTCGCACCAATGTTGGAATTTCTGAAAATTTTTTGCAGATCTACGCCGATCATGACACCTAGACTTCAAAACTACCATAAGTAAAAAAGTTTATTTATCTATCTATCTCTCTCTTTATATATATATAGATATATATATATCTCACTTTCTTATGGACACGATAACTTTTATAGTTCTGCTCCAATCCCTTCAAAACTGATACATAAAATTAAGGGTTATAAAATCTTGGCTCTTCGTTAATGGGCAAAATCGGTCCAAGGGGGTGGAAATAGGGAGGGCTTTTGTGAAAATCGAAAAAACGCCATAACTTCTTAATTAAAGTAGTTATCGAATCGGTTTAAAGTTTATATTACTTCTTAAAAGTGGGCCAAAAGTGTACGCGTGACAGATTTTTGATTAATTTAGAAATGGGCTCAAGGGGCGAAAAAAACAGGGGTTTTGGGAGAAAAAAAATCATAACATCGTTAATTCTCAAGATATTAAGTCCAACTAAATTTTTTATAAATGTTCTCAAAATTATCTAAAACTTTTATATATTCAAGTTTTTGACAGGACCAACCTTTACCGATGAAAAAATTTAAAAACAAAAAGAAAAAGAGGGGAGAAAAAAGAAAAAAATCCATAACTCCGTCAATTTTTTATCTATTAATTCTAATTAAATTTATTTTGCATCTTCCAAATAATATCTAAAACTTTTATTTCGACAAGTTTTTTATAAGACCAATTCATATAGCAAAAATAAATTAAACAAAAATAGGAGTTGGAGAAAAAAAAAACCTCAAATCAAAACTGCTTATATTCTGACTCATTTTAGGTAGATTTCGTAAGAAATACTACCTATTGCAATCGCACCAGTTTATATATCTATCTATCTATCTATCTATCTATATATCTCACTTTTTTATGGACACGATAACTTCTATAATTCTTCGCCAATCTCCATTAAACTTGTACATAAAATCAATGGGGATAAAATCTTGGCTGAGTTCGTTAATGGGCAAAATCGGACCAAGGGGGTCGGAATAGGGGGCGTTTTTGTGAAAACCGAAAAAACGTCATAACTTCTTAATTAAAGTAGATATCGAATCGGTTTAAAGTTTATATTACTTCTTAAAAATGTACCAAAAGTTTATGCATGACATATTTTTGATAAATTTAGAAGTGGGCTCAAGGGGCGAAAAAAACAGGGGTTTTGAGAGAAAAAAATTCATAACTTTGTCAATTTTTAAGATATCAAGTCCAAATAAAATTTTTATAAATGTTCTTAAAATTATCTAAAACTTTTGTATTTACAAGTTTTTGATAGAACCAACTTTTACTGATGAAAAAAATTAAAAACCAAAAGAAAAAGGGCGCTGAAAAAAGAGAAAAATCCATAACTCTGTCAATTTTTAAGATATCAAATCTGATTAAATTTATTTTACATCTTCTCAAAAATATCTATAACTTTTATATTGACAAGTTTTTCATAGGACCAATTCGTATAGCAAAAAGAAATTAAACAAAAATAGGAGTTGGAGAAAAAACCTCAAATCCAAACGGCTTATATTCTGACTCATTTTTAAATTCATTTTTGATTTTAAACGCATCCAAATGGTAGTTCCTCTTATTTAGAAACTGTATAAAGTGACGCATTGGTCAATTTTCTGATAAAGACAGAATATATTTCAAAAAAGGCTACCAAAAAGGGTATTTTGAACAGAATTTCCGAAAGTCATCGGGACTGATAATTGAAGGAAGTATTCAAATAAAAAATTGCGTTTTTTTCTGACTCGTTTTTAAATCCATTTTTGTTCTCAAACGCATCCAATTTACAGATCCTCTTATTTAGGAACTATATAATGTGATGCATTGGTCAGTTTTTTGACAAAGACGTAATATATTTCAAAAAAGGCTACCAAAAAGGGTATTTTGAACAGAATTTTCAGAAATCATCGTAACTGAAAATTTAAGGAAGTGTTAAAATAAGAAATTGCGTTTTTTCTGACTTGTTTTTAAATACATTTTTGCTCTCAAATGCATACAATTGACAGATCCTCTTATTTAGGAACTATATAATGCGATGCATTGATCGGTTTTTTGATAAAGACAGAATATATTTTGAAAAAGGCTACCAAAAATGGGTATTTTGAACAAAATTTCCCGAAGTCTTCGAGATTTGAAAATTTAAGGAAGTTTTCCCATAGCAAATTGCGTTTTTTATGACTCGTTTTAAAATCCATTTTCGCTCTCAAATGCATCCAATTTACAGATCCTCTTATTTAGGAACTATATACTGTGTCGCATTGGCCAGTTTTTTGATAAAGATAGAATATATTTTTAAAAAAATGCTGTCAAAGAGAGTATTTCGCACAAAATTTTCCGAAGCAATCATGATTAAGGATGTATTCAAACAACAAATCGGTTATTTTATGACTCATTTTTAAATTCAATTTTTTTCTCAAATGCTTTCAACTGACAGTTTTTTGTTATTTAGGAACTGTATAATGTACTGTTTTGGTCGATTTTTTAATAAATTTAGAATCTATTTCAAAATATGTTGTCATAATGGGCATTTGAGCTGAATTTTTCTTAAGATGATTCTGATAAAACCAGTTTTTGCAGAAAAATGAAATTAAAAATTTTTCATAAACGGCCAAATGAAGTTATTAAACTGGGTTTATCTCTAATCATATATATATATATATATATATATATATATATATATATATATGTTGAAATGAGCACTCTTCGAAATCTACCTCCGCCTATAGGCCCAGACGACAGGGATTTTTGGATTTTAAACGCATCCAAATAGTAGATACTCTTATTTAGAAACTGTATAAAGTGACGCATTGGGCAGTTTTTTGATAAAGACAGAATATATTTCAAAAAAAAAAAAAAAAAAAAAAAAAAAAAGCTACCAAAAAGGGTATTTTGAACAGAATTTCCCGAAGTCATCATGACTGAAAATTGAAGAAAGTATTCAAAAAAGAAATGGCGCTTTTTTCTGACTTGTTTTTAAATCTATTTTTGCTCTCAAATGCATCCAATTTATGACTCCTCTTATTTAGGGACTATATAATATGACGCATTGGCCAGTTTTTTGATAAAGACAGACTATATTTCAAAAAAGTTTGCCAAAAGGGTATTTTGAACAGAATTTCCTAAGTGATCGTGATTTGGAAATTTGAGGAAATATTTAAATAACAAATTGCGTTTTTTATCACTTGTTTTTAACTCCACTTTCGCTCTTAAAAGCATCCAATTTACAGATCCTTTTATTTAGAAACTATATAATATGACGCATTTGCCAGTTTTTTGATAAAGATAGAATATATTTAAAAAAATGCTGTCAAACAGGGCATTTCGCACAAAATTTTCCGAAGCGATCATGATTAAAGAGTTAAGGATGTATTCAAATAAGAAATCGGTTATTTTATGACTCATTTTTGGATTCAATTTTGCTCTCAAAAGCATTTAATTGACAGGTTTTTTTTTGTTATTTAGGAACTATATAATATACTGTTTTGGTTGATTTTTTTTTCATAAATTCAGAACATATTTCAAAACGTGTTGCCAAAATGGGCATTTGAGCTGAATATCACTTAAGATGATTCTGATAAAACCAGTTCTTACAGAAAAATGAAATTAAGAATTTTTCATAAGCGGCCAAATGAAGTTATTAAATTAGTTTTATCTCTAATCATACTTTATTTTTCTTTGGTGAAATAAGCACTCTTCGAAATCTGTCTCCGCCTAAAGGCCAAGCCGACAGGGATTTTTTTATTTTGCATCATTACAACTGTAACAGAATAATGTTTACGACCATGCATTGCTGTGTGATATCTCATCATCTAGTTATGTTACTAGTATATGTCTCTTGAAACTTTATAATTGCTTTGCTGAAACACCCTGTGCATATATTTATTGGATCTAATTAAAAAAAAAATTCTATGAATTTGCACAGTGTTGAAAAATCTTCCATCATCAAGCAAATGTCAATCAGAATTTGCATAAATATTTCAATCTTCGTTTTATTTCTCTGAAGAATTCGTAACTGATTACGCTTGGGTGAAAAATGTATTTTTTAAAATAAATTGCTAACTAGCAAAAACAATTTTATAATTTAACATAAAATAAATGTATAATTACTAAACAAATATTAGGGTATGAAAAACAAATAATGTTTATTTTACCTGTTCAGTGCATTTTGGAACAAAAGACTGATTTTGAATGTTTTAAATCTTAAATCGTGTTAAAACAAATGTAAAAAAATCAAATCCAGAAAAATATAAAATATTCCTACGTTTTTTTCCCTATTGCACGTAATTGAAATATATCAGTAAGGGAAATTTTTTTACTCTTAATTTTTTTTTCAAACGAATAAGCTAATGAAGACATAACAGTATACATAATGGTTTTTAAAATGAATTCCATAAGAGATGTTAATTTCAAATTCTTACTGAACATTTTATAAGTTCAAAAAATATATCTCTTTCAATTATGACTAAATATTATTTTTTCAAAAATGCCATAAAAACAATATTTTTAATTCTAAAGTAAAACTACAAGGTCGAATTCTTTTCTTATTATGTATCCAATAGTAATACGCAGGTAATTCACTCTCATAGTTTAAAAGCAATTTATATATGTTTACATAGAGTCGAGTAAAACATCATATATGAAGAAAATATTGCATAAATATTTTATTTTATACATTTATTTATTTCCAGTTAAGGAAATTGCAAAACTGATTTTGTTTAGAATGAAAATTCTCCGTTAAAAATAATGCGCCCTCTGTGGAGATGTCTTATTTAACAGATGACAAAGGCATTTGTAGCTCAAAAATTCCATTTTTTATAATTGACTCAGGTGTTAGAATACTTCCTTTTCATTATAGAAAAAATTATTAAAAAATTTACACTATAAAGTGAAAGTAATTATAGGATAAAAGGTACTCTTTTCACATTTACTATAACCAGAAATTGACCTACATCGCATAAATATTGTGCATTTTTTAATACAAAATTTTAAAGTATACAAAATTAACCTTAAAAAAATTACTTTCGCACTCTTTTTTGAGCTTTTTTAATTTGGCAACATTTACTAAGTTAATTTTTGGAATATCGACCTGGAACTTTTTAACTGATAAACAAAACTTTGGTAACTCAATATCACTGTCTGTTAAGAATTCCAATGATAAATTTATATTGAATGGTGTGTTGGGAGTTATTAACAACAAACGAATTCCTGTCTTGAAACGTACTTCGTAAGTACTATTAGATTTTGGATATGTTGCAGCTCTGCAACACGGTAATACAAAAGAGTTAATGTTTCATTTAATTTCATTGTCTTTAATGTTTGTACGATATTTGTATTTCGAAATATTTATCACCCCCACTCTAGAAACAGTCAAAATGTATAGGATTTATGAATGCACGCATCTAAAGAATGATTTATCCTTTTATGATTTTCCCATTTTTACATAAATTAAGAATTTTTGATTGATAAAACAATCAAATTTTTTAAACTAATCTAGCTTTCTTAGTTAAATGTTGCATTGAACAGTAATGTTTAAAAAATATATAAAATCATAATTTTTGATTCTTTGCAAAAGACATTCAACGTACTCGCAAATACATGGCTTTGAAAAGTCATAAATAATAATAATAATAATAATAAATATTTCTATGAAGTTTTTTCATCTTTAAAAGAATGTATATTAGGTAGATACATTTTTTATTTCCATTTTCTTATTAAAATATGATTAAATCTAAGTTGTTAATAATTCTTCCTCACGTTTCCTTTTTTGCACAGTTTTATAACTTTTCAAATGATAAATCTAATTTGTGCTCCTGTAGTTTTTCAAAAATATATTATCGTGAAATATATTAACATAAAATATTTAATAATAAGTTCACGCGTTTGGGAATGGATTAAATTTTCATATTCTGAATACGAGCCGTAATTATTTGTCAGAAAATTACCTTCATATGCTTTATCACGATAAACAGATTTGGAAGCTAAGTAAATGATTTACAAACATTATTGTTAGATGGTACTTAATTGCAAATATACCTAAATATCTCAGCTTCTTTGATAATTCAATATATCAGTTTTCAAACCTGATCAGTGACATGTCTAAGCAGTTTTTATGCAAGTTAAAATTGTTCCTTATAGTGGAGAAGTAGCACATGTGAGCTAGGGTTAGATGTGGACATTTTTCAATATTTTTATCCATTTTATATGAAGAAAAAGTGTCAAATATTTCAAAGCCTGTTGACATATTACGATATTGTTTTGAACATTCTTACTATTTTGTTTGTCTTTAGTAGACAAAACATAGTTTATAATAAAAAAGTAGAACTTGATCCATACATTGACGCTAAGCGTTACACGTAGTCCTGTTATAGGGCTACGCATTTTATGTTATTTTTGTAATTTTATATAACAGTCTCCATTATATTTTTTATGTGAAATTCTAAATAATGTCTGCCTGAAGATATCAAGACATTTTGGCATAATTACGAACTCGTCGGTATTCGTTTTGAACAGTATGTCTACAACTGTGTCTACAGCTGTGCTTACAATTTGACACGCATCAAATAAATATTTTTGAACCTAAGTATTGTATTTGAGTATACATTATATAGAAACAAAATATAATTACCGAAATAAATTTTCAAATAAGGAGCATGGTTATTTGGCTTATGCCGATTTTATGCACTACTTTCAAACAATACTGGTATGTTTGTAACAATGGATAGTGGGAAGATCTCAAATATCCTTGTATTTTTTTACAGATATTTTAACATTGTAACAGGTAATATGAGAGGTTCCCAACATTTAATGTTACGCGACTCACCCGAAATATTTCACCAAGAAGTTATAACATATTACCGATAGTTAAATAAAACTTTATATGTTTTATAACAAAATTTTTGTTTAAACTAATAAATTTCAATTCAACATATTTACAGGATGTCGAGAGATTTTGGAATAACCTTAACGGCACGTAGGGGACATCACAAGTATTCATATTTGTATATGTCCCATGGTCGGAACCGTTTTACTTGCGCGCTAGCGACGACACAAAGTTCAAGAAAGAAAAGATACAAACAGAAAGAGAAAACATGTTTATTATTATTATTAGTGCTGCAAAATGCCGAGACAACACTCGATAACGTTGAGGAACCTTTTTACACGCATCATTGTATCTTCTGAGGGAATTTAATTCACTACCGGTATTTTCGATATAACATTAGATGTTCCATGCGCTTCCATGCATCATACTCCGGGTTTCAGTTTCGAACACCTACTTTGACGACGATCGTTGTCTCTTTAATGTTATTTATTCTTTGATTTCTGCAGCATTAAGGATAATAAAGATGTTTTCTTTTCTTATTCGTGTCTATCTTTTTCTTTTTTTTTCCTTTTTTTTTCTTTTTTTTCTTTATTTATCACTATTGCGTTATAGAGAAGCGTTTCCGATCGTGGGTTTCCGCGCAAATCTGAATTCTTGTGATGACCCATACCTCCCCTTGAAGTTTATCCTAATATTTCTGGGACACCCTGTGTAGATTGATAAGGTTACCTGTAGCAAAGACATAAGAAATTTATTTGATTAATGATTATTTAGAGGGCTAAATGCAAGCTGTATCATCCTCAAATTAAAGAACTGGGTACACATTCAAATAGCATAATTTCATCGTTAATCAGAGCGGTGATTATTCTCACAATAAAAGTTTAAATATTAAGATTTAAAATTATCCATTATCGTTGATGATTTCAAACAAGTTAATTTTTTAAATTTTACAAAACTAAAAAAATATAAATTTATAATTTCTGTTGTTATTTCATTGTTATATAGTTATATATATATATATATATATATATATATATATATATATATATATATATATATATATATATATATATATAATTATATCCATACAATTAAGCAATTTCGATTCTATTTATGTAAGTTCTGATAACCAAAAAATAGAAAAAATTTTTTGCTAAAAAGTTAGTAATAACAACCAAAAATATTGCAATGATAAAAAAACAGATAACTGTACAACATTATTAACTGTACTTAACTATTTATTGCTAATAATCAATAATAATTATTTTAGAAGATATAACTACACACATTTCATATAATATGGGCAAAAGAACAAAAGTCTGAATTTTTTAAACAGCGACATTTCCAGAAATATCAAATTGAAAATTTATTTCTTCTAATTGTTGCATTCAAGTTTAAATAAAATTATTAAGTATGTAACATATATTAATGGATTAAATACATCACGTAAAAACGTGCTTATTTGTTTTTTTTTCATCATATTCAATCATATATTTATTATGTATAGTAATATATTTTTTATATTTATTAATTTATTATTCATTTAAATTAAGAGCAGTCTCTGGTTACCAGTTTGGTCTCCCTTAAATATATAGTAAGCTTTGCAATATTTTCTTTTATTCATAATTTTATTTACTTGCATATCTTCTCTAAATCTGTAGATTCTTATACAGAAATCAACAAATCTATGCGATCAGGGCAACATTTAGGGAAAGATTCTGATAATATTCTGTTCTGGTTGACGCGATTGGCGAAGAAATCGCAAATAACGCCGAAAAACCGTTTTTCACGTGTTAATTTAATGAAAAAGTGTGTTTTGAAGGAAATATTAAACGAAACCCTGTGTGCGAACTCCGATCACAGTTACACATTTGTTTTATTATACAATAGAAACATATCCAAAATCTCCAATTAAGGGTGTAATCCAAGGAGAAATAGTTGACTCACGGAATTTTATTTTACAGTATGTACGAGTCATCATTTTACAAAATAATAAATCTACAGATTGGAAGCCTTAACACCATCACTATATTTATCATCTGAACAGAAATGCGTTGCTTTACGTTTAAAAGTATATGCAAAATATGTCAACATTTAAAAGGCTTTAGATCTGACAAACAACTTGAACAACTGTTCAAAACAAATTTAAAAAGACGGGTAAGTCACAAGTAACATGTGTGAAATGTGACTTTGAGTGTAAAGTGAGTGTAACTTTAAGAAGGTGGAAAAAAGTAGGAACATGATCAATATCTATATTGTTAAATATGTTATTAAAATGTTTAGCGGTTTCAACGATCGCTTGCAATAGTTTCAGGTTGATGTTTGTTTTAGTATGCCAATAATGAAAAACACATTTTAAAAATTATGTTATATTGTGTCCAAAATATTGAAATAAAAATTTAGCAATTATTTTTTTCTTGTATATCTATGAACATAAATTATTTGTAAAGTTTCGAAATTCGAAACAAAATTGTTCTATAGATATGAATTTGAGGGAATCATTTGTCCACATCTATCATGAAAACATGCTTAAAAATCTGTTAACATGTTGAATGATACTTCGGTCAATGACATTGGAATTTCTGTTCAGGTACCGTTGGTTACCGATGATGGCAGTCTAAAATATGGTATAAAACTTTAAAAAAAATACATTGTTTTAAGTAATTATTAAAAATTGGTTAAAATTTACATAACTTTTATTTATTAGAGAATAATACTTTTTAATAATTACTTAAAATATTTTTTTAGATTATGTTATATGTTATACTGTCAGTCACCGGTGAATGACGCTGCCTAAACGGAAATTTCAGAGTCAGCCACCGTGGTACTCAACGTGTTAAAGCAATGAATTTAGAATAGACGGTTCCGTTAATGACATTATAAAACCCATCTCTTTATAAATGCTTATGAATTATATATATTGTGGTCATATTAAAGTAAATAACTGTTTTGATAGTTTTGGAAACATGTAATCAAATGGTGTTATGGCTGATCTTTAAAAATTGTATGCAATTTTATTCTAATTCAAACGATTTTTTTTAATTGTAAGATTTATATTTTCTTGAGATAACGTATTACATTACAACATTCGTTTTCATTTCCCTAAATAACAACCTTTTAAAAAGATTATTTTAAAGCTAGTTATGCCATAAATTTAAAATTTAAAGAAGTTTTAATATAACTCATACTAATTTATAAAGTAAATTTAGTAAAAAGATTTTCATAGTTAAATCATAAATGAAGTTAAGAATGTTGTATAAATTAGTCTAATAAAGGTAAAATGAAAATTCTTTCCTTGTATCTTTTAAATTTCTTTATAAGATATATATATATATATACATATAATGTTATGAAATTTTGAAAGCGCATTCCTTAATGAATAGATTTAACTAAAATGCTATAAAAATAAAAGGTATAATGGAATTTAGTGAAAGATATAATTTAGCAGATAGGTTCTTATGGGAAAGCAAAGAGACATTTTATCTTGTCTCATGAGATATATTTTGCAAAATTTTAATTTTTTTCGCAACGTCTTTATATAAGAATAAATCTGAAAATCTAACATTCATATAGTTTATGAAATGTACGTAATGCCCTGAAAAAGGTAAAAGAAACATTTATTTACATATCCTTTTATTAAAAAAAATAACTCATTCAGATTTTATTTTTGCTATAAACCAGGGCTATCATATAAAAATTTATTTTAATATAGGATGTTTTAAAAACTAAATTCTGGGAAGATTTAAACAGACAAACTTTTTCCGTTACGATTTATTAAAAAATAGTTACTTTTACTATCCGAGGTAGACTACTCAGACTAGAAATTGCATATGCAGAGCATGAATGACTTTCTTGGTCCCCTTTATTGCGGTAAATAAAAAATGACAAATTTCACGCCAAGTTGGGCACGAATATACATGCGACAGAAAGCAGAGTGATATTTAGAAGACGTTAATAAATGTTGCAATAGTAAAGTTTGTAAAACGACAAAAAAGACAATAAGCAAAATAATATTATACAAATCAAAATAATATTAAAAAACCGCGACAGGTCATTGGGTACTAAATAAGGGGGAATCCAAACACCTGTCTAAGTGATGGAGCGAAGCTGAAAGTTCACATAGAAAATTAAATAAGTTTTTAATCTTTTTAAGGAATGACGGGTGCGATAAATATTTGCTACTTACCCCCTGGAAGAAAAGGACGACTAGCAATATGCTAGACAGCTGTCAAAACAAAATTATAGAAATAATGAGAGGCAGCAGCAACATCATGTTCTCACAAGAGGTCAAAGGTCTCTTTTGAACTTGAAGAGGTGTGCCTCAAATGGACCCTGATCAATAGAGAAATTTTTAGTATATGAAGTGAGCAGGAGAAAATTAAAAGAAACTGTAGGGCCCAGATCATAGGTATACCTACCTTTATCGGAAATTCCAGTGCTCCAGACATTTTTTCATAAAATTAGCACTAAGACGACTGTCGATGTGTAGGCGCGATATTGGAAGTGTAAAATCAACCGATGGGTCTAGCAGTAAACTTCTTTGCCAACATATCTGCCATCTCATTTTCCAGAATACCTGAAAGAGACAAAGGAAGTTTTTGAGAAGTTATTTAATCTCAGAAACATGGGGATTTTTTGAGCCAAATGAAAAAATATCTTGAAGGCTTGAAAAACCATCGCAAAAAATTATAATTAAAATATTTTGGTTTCGTTGAGAAATACACTCTATGGCTTAAAAGGTGGTAAAGAGTTCGGCTTCGAAAATGGAATAATAATAATTTAGCTTGCAGATCTATTTTTGATATCTTTCGTATGAATTCGAAGCGTCGAACATACAAATTTAAGCTTCTTTTAAAATGACTATCACGAGTCCCCACAACGCCGGCGTATCAGCTTTTAAAAAATAAAAAATAAATCACGTTGTGCTTTTTGATATAACCCCAATTAATGAATCGTAAAGTGGGAAACCCACTGCCCGGTCCAAGGCCCTATCAGGGATTTAAAGCTCCATCCATGTGATATTACCTCTTGGGTCAGTTTCGCAAACCCTTTTGGGCTACAACACAGGGCTCAGAGTTTCTTTGTTGCACCAATACTCCCGGTGGACTGTGTACTGCCCAGTGCACATAAAACTGCCCTGGTCCCAAACAAAAGACCAACAACACGCCTCATCACCAAACACCCGAAGATCCAGATGATTCCTTTGCTTGGCTACAACCCCCCCCCCCCCCCCCCAACATGTGTTGTTAAAACCAGCTGCAAATCGAGATATAAATATCTTAAAAAGCTTTCCAATAAGACAAAATATCAGAAAAAATGAACACATTTTTGCAGGAATTAAGGAGCCAACAAAGATCATTCATTGCGATTGGTGTGATAATAATTATGTAGCGTAAACTTTGGTGTTTAACGCGTACCTACGATTTGTGATTTTATTTTACTACTTTTAGGTATATTCACTATACAACGCGCGCACTTCTTTTTTTTTCTTTTTTTACAAAGAAACCTAAAATGTGCGTAGGCATGTGACTCTCTTATATTTTGAAACCAATCGAAGTATTTTCATTCACTTTTGAACAACGGTATACTGAAGTTATAAGAATAACGTAGATGTTAGAGAGTGACAAAACATTTTAAAAAGGATGCCAAAAGGCGTCATGCCAGTCTAGAAATATAGTGTGAATGGACCATGGAATGAAATTAAACCTGACTTAATTCAAAAATCAAGTTTTAATATACATCTAAAAGTCAAGATGAACGTTATGATTACTTATCTACGGATAAGAGTAACAGTGATGTGAAGACGAAACAGAATTCAATTATCTGTGTAAAGGTATAAGAAATGTGAATGTATCGTTCATAAAATAATGCAATTTTTCAAAAAATAAGCACTGTATTTATGGTACATGTAATACCTATTTTTGTATCCTTATTTTAAAAAATGCTATTGTTATTAACAAGCACCGTAAATTTTTATCTCATTTTTGGTATTAAATGTTCTAGTTATACACTGAATTTTACAGTAATTCAAGACTAGCAATATTTTCAAATGAAACGATTGAAAATCTGTACCTTTGATTTTGATTTTAGTACAAATAATATAAAATCATGCGATTCAATACTGAATTTAGCATTAATTATTTTAATATTGTTCCAGTTATTTATGAGCATGGTCAACAAGAAATGATACTTAAATATGGATAGCATTTAAAATATAAATAAGCAAGTTTAGGAAAACATTTCATTTTTCTTGAGAAACGTAATTTATATTCTCATTAATAAGATTTAAAAGTCTTTAATGAAAGAAAATGCACTGTACGCTTTTAAGATTTAAATAAAATTATATGTTCTTAAAACAACTGCAAAAGAAATTTTTAGCATCTTGAAAACTTTTTGCGATGTTATATAATGTCCCTAAAATCCTGAGTAAACGAATAAAATTTTACTTTTTTTATGTCTCCTAGCAACGAAAATTATATTTTGTCTACTTTACGATGCAATGACAACTTTTATATTTCTAAAAGCAAATTATATATTAGGAAAGTAATTTACAAAACTCTTTAAGTCATCCAAATGAAAAATATTTAATAAAAGAAATGAATGTTTAGATTTATTTTTCTTGTAGATTTATGGAAAAAAAATATAAGAACACGCTTAAAATGAGTAGTAATGAATAGAGTAATGAGTTTCCCTATATGTTAAAGTAATCATTAATTGAAAACACAATCAAATAGTATTTACTGTTCGTAATTAGTAAACATTAGTGATATATTAATATTAAATTAAATTACAATAAAATGAATAAAATATAGATGAATAGAAATATAGGACATGAAACATGGACAAAAATATAAGAACATAAAGAAATATTTCTAAAAATCAGTTAGGGTTCTACAAAATCGCATTTATTTTCGGCGAACCGTATTAATCTAGCAGTTATTCACTCAGAAATTCCAGTTAAAACCTATTTAGATTTTTTATCAATGCTGATTATTTAAATGATAACAAACTGTTTGTACTTGCCTTTTGTGAACAATACCTACATACTTCTTTAGATAAAATGCCTCACAGATACTCTGTTGGATTTAAATTAGGGCTTTTGGTGGCCAATCCAAAATTTGGAGAGAATTGGACACGAACCATGTACATGATGCTCAAGGCGCATATAAAATTTCATCGTATTTTCGAAACAAATCACACCTGTCATAAGGGGCAATAGATTTTCACAAAACATATCCATATATGATTTTGAATTCACTTGAACTCGAATGGGCCAGATTGGTGTCGCTTCATTGGTGACAAATCTTGCCAACGCAATCACAGAACCTCCTCCAAATTTTAGTTAAAAAAAAAAAGAGGTTTATATTTTTGTAAGTCCTACCAAAAATGTGAAATGTTCTTTGGTGCGTCCAAAGGAAACATTTTTTAGTTCGAAAATATTGCAACTTTTCAGGGAAAACAAAAAAAAAACCGTATTTCTAAGTCAATTCTAGTCTAGGTTTCTTAAGTAATTATGCAAATGGTGGATGTTACCGTAGTTTAACAAATATAACATTGATATAGTTTTGCAGAACATTACTTCCTGTTTGCTGGTGTAGGGCAGATAATTTCAATTTCAGTAGAATTAAATTTTTTAAGGAAGCTCGACGCACAATTCCACATGTTTGGCGCAGAGTCAGAGGAACGGGTCTACCTGTATACTTCTTTCAGCCATAATATTTAGAATTCTTTTATAAATTATAAATTAATGTTTTAGATATGTTTTATTTCTTGCAATTTCACGTCCACTTATTCCACATTTTCCACAAGCAAAAACTTTACCACTTTTTAAATTCAGATTGTTTTGTGCATTTACTCATATTGAAGAAGTTGAGAAACTGAACATTCTTACTACGCAAAAGTTTTAGACTTTTTTAAACAGAAAGTCAAAATTTTATTTTAGATTTTTAAAAAGATGTATGCTCTTATAGTTTTTTCCGAGTAGCAGCCTATTAAAACTTTTTTAAAGTCATGCTTTTTGAGGATTTCTTCAATTTTTTAACTTAAATTTTGTTTGAAAATACTCCATTTCAAGCATTGTTATCATACAATTATTTGCATTTTTTTTCAAGCCAAGCGGCTCCCAACTTAGACGACTTTTCACTTGTCCTCATAATTTTTTCCATGACATTAGTTCAGTCAATTTAGAGTTCAAGATGGAAAATTCTGGTATAATTGTTTTAGTGTATTAATTTATGTTTTCGAGTGTGCTGAAAACGAATCTGAAGTTGTTCTACAGAATTTTTTCTCGGCAAATAAATTTTTTTTTTGAAAATCCCTAAAATTTACATATTTTTTTGTTGTTGGCTTATTACTCACTAAGTTAGCTTTGTACGCAAAAGGTGACCCTATATTAAGACACACACGAGAAAAGTGTCTACAGTTCATGCTTATATCATGTTTTTTTATGATATTGGTATACATACCAAAATATTGTGACTTCCAAAATCGCACATTAAGAGATTGGCAACTTAAAAATATTGGCATCAAAATCTTCTACTCTCTCCCTTTTTTGTGACCTGTAACTTTCAGTGGATGTAAAATTAGGAATTGCGTATGAATGAAAAATTGTAATCCAAAACAGTCTATCAGCGGACAGCAAATGCGCGGAGGGGGTGGGGGGTTGCCGTGATAAATTTTTGCGAGAAGTGGCAAATTCGGATTATGCGACCTAAAGTCGATTTCTACCATTAAACTTGCCAGGTAAAATCGTCTATTATCTGGACTATAAGAGGAATTGCATAACTTAGTGAACATAGCTCCGCGGCGCATGTTGAGAGGCAGGCTCCCAACTCCCCATTAATCCTATATTATAATGTTATATATTTTATTTGTTGCACTTTTGTATACTTTCTGAATTCCTAGATACTTTTTCACTAAAACAATAAAAATAATATTAAAAAATATTTTTCGGGGGAAAGGGTGCATTTACAACAATTTTAAGGAGGGGGTTTGCAGCGAAAAATTTTGGTGGGAAGTTAAAAATATCAGATTCAGTTATTCAAAAAAACATAATGTAAGTCTTTTTTCCAGAATTACCAATTACCTAAATTTTTCCAGGTAAAGTCCTCTATTGTCTGGACTATTTAGGGAAAAAAATACTTTAGGAATGCAAAAAAATCTAAAATTATAGTTCACATAAAATGCCAATTTAATTATCACTAACTTTAATTAACATAATCACAAATGTAACGCTTTTAAACAAATATGTGCTATTCAAATCCTCAAAACATTTTATTGTAAAAGATTTAAGTTTAATAATATAAAAATAGCTTAAATTCTGAGTCCTGTTGCATCAAGTCATTTTAAAAATTTAGATAATAATAGCAGTTATTTTATGAGGAAATCATCATAATATGTTGTTACTTGTTAGCTTACTTTTAAAGCAAATAACATTCAGTTACTAAGACATGTAATGATAATGGAGAAAAATCAAACAGTTTAGTTTTTATTAGGAGAAGAATCGAAATCCATATATGTGGAACCAGTAAATAATAAATTTAAATTCTTTTAAAAATTACATTTTAGATAAATAATGAATAACAGAGTTCATGTATGAACTTTTTTGTCAAACACATTGTTTATTTTGAGATTCCGAAACAAACAGAGTTCGAACATCAAATTTGATGAAGTAACACTCCGAGTAAAAGATTATCGACAGTCAATTGAAACAAAAATTCATCGACAGTATATGATATTTCAGAGGTGAGAACAAATAAATTTAAAACTAAATATATTGTACAAAGAATAGCATTTTAAATACATATAATGATGCTGTTTCGTATACAGCAGGTATATTAATTTCGAAATTTCCCCATTGGTATACATTTCTCCTATTTCTAATTTAAATTTCAAGTCATTTCTGTTTATTAATCGGGAAGACAAAAACGCTATTAATATTTCCCAACATAATCGAAAAGTGTTAAAAATCGACTTATTTGTTTTCCTCTGTCTGCCGCCTACTTCTACTTAGTCATTCATCCTCTAATTATCATCTATGTACTAGTATCACCGTATAATTAATGTATTTTTCTTAGATCTACTATAAAATGTCTCCTATTGAGAATGAAGTGTATAGTTTTTATACATCCTTTAGAGAGACAATCAAAATAATCATATTGCATTATGTTCTATTGGGGAAAAATATTTTATATTGCAATTCAATGATGTTATGTTAATTTGAACATGATGAAATTGGTTTACATATCGAAGGTCAATAAAAACCATTTTCTTTATAATTTAGAATGCAAAGCATTTTTATTTTGCTTACAGGATTACACAAAGTAATTCAAATGTATAAAGTATACGAGGGATTTTTTTTTTTTTTTTTTTTTTTGCATTATATTTTAATTATGTTACACTATGTAAAACACAAGGAAATTTGTATGTATTGTTGAAGTGCACTACAGGGTGATTATTAAAGAAAGTGGGATGTATAAATTTTAACGTTCATTTACACCGAAATACAAAAGGTGTTATTTACCGTACTATTAATTACGATGAATGCTTGAAGTATGTCTTCATTAATGATATCCTTTTTTCAGTCTGACTAAGTTTATGCATACCACACAGTGAGCATATATTCTATAGAATATACGGCTTCACACAAATAAAAAGTTAAGTAAAATAAAATAATTACTGTCTGTAAGTGTTTTTTTTTTTTTTTTTTTTTTTTTTTTTTTTTGTAAACCATTCAGCATTTGAACTAGTTTCAACATACTAAAAGAAAACTTTCTATACAGAAATGCAGGATTTCTTTAAACTTCAATAGTGTAATTTTTTTTCAGAATTTAATTTTCATTTAACATGTATTGTATACTAGCAGTCTTCGCCCACTACGCTGGTCGGTTTCTTTAAAAGGAATCTTGAATCTAGCAAAACACATCGAGTAAAGGTTTAAAAAAACTGTGTCGGCCGAATTTACAAAATTTCCGCCTCCCACCCCAAGAGCTACAACTATCACACCTTCCCGGTATAAAACATCCCCCTCTCTTTCAAATTTTCATATATTATAAATAATATTTTTTAGATGGCCCCACAAAAAAGTCGATCTGTAATAATAAAACGTTACAATTTCAAAAAAATTCAAAAATTGCCCCAGAGGGGGGGGGGAGGGAAATTGGGGTGCGGAAACAAGATTCATAATATGATAGAGCCGTCCAAGGGTTCTCCGATGGTAAGGTATCTCACATGACGGATTCATAAAAAGGTTTTGAATTTTTTGACCTCTACTTTAACCCCCTCGAGAGTTGAAATTTTTAAATCGCTGAAACATGTGTTTATATTTTTTATACATAAATTTATTTTCTGCCGTTTCTCACTACTATTTAAGATGGTTGTTGAGATCTGCTAAATGTTCTAAATTGTTCGACCCTTCTTTTAGCTCCCTCAGGAGGGCAATACCTAAAATCGCTAAAATATTAGTTTAATTATTTTTTTAGTAGATTTTTTTCCTGGAATTTCACGCTGCTACCATAAACAACTTGTCAGGTGGAGCAAGATGTTACAGAATTTTCAATCCCACGTTTGCCCTACTTAGGGGGGAAATTTTCAAAAATCCGATCTTAGTGCACGCTTACATTATCGGAAGTATATTCTTCGGAATTTTCATGTTTCATTGTTCAGTAGTTTGGGCTGTGCGTTGATTATCAATTAGTCAGGACAAGCTATTTTATATATGTATAGATAACAAACAGTAAGTAGTTAGTAGTTTAGGGAGTTTTGTAAAATTAATCCAGTGCACTTTTATCTATTTGCGGAAATTGCTGAAGCTGAATAGTTTTGAGCTGTTTTGTATAAATAAAATAAATATCATCTTAATTTTAAATACATATGTTTTTCTGTAAGTCATGTACTGGAGAAATAAAAAATAGTTTCAGCACATATCTGATTATGGGTATTCACTGCCATATACTGATGTCTCAATGTATTTTGTGTTTTTTAAGTTGTTTGATTATGTATGTTCTTTCATTATTTTAAACGTTGAAGATCCGCAGCAATATTTTGGTCTGTTCAAAAGGGTTTCATTAAGTAGGGGGAACTGGGGTACATTGATACATGGGGCACATTGATACACCCCCTCTACCGCTCACAGGGTCATTACAGGAAGTTTCACAACAGCTCCAAAAGGTGATGCTAGTGTATTCAACTACATACAGAAAATCTTGGAATGATTCAGCAGTTTGATGAAATGGGACGGGTGATTTATTGTTTTTGTTGTTCAAAAGTAAATTTCAGTTGTACAATTGAAATTCTATTATACAACTGTTCCAGTATTTTCAACCAAAATGAATACTCTCCCTGGTAAGTACTGCTACTCTTTATCAGTTCCTCATTATTTATTGTTAGATATATTGTGAAGTGTTGGATTTGAGACTCATTTTATTCAAAATCGCTGTATGGGGCACATTGATACAGTTTATGACGGGGCACATTGATACAGCCTAAATCCTTTAATAGTTCATATTTTCATTATCTTTTATTATTTTTTTTACCATACACTCCTTAATCCAACCTTTTTTTCACGAAAAACTTCTAATATTAGTTTTTATTGAAGTGAAATAGCTCTAATTTCTTTATATTAGAGCATTTTATAGTATTTTTGAAAACAGAAGACGTAGGAACTTACCCAGCATCTAGTGCTAGTAGAACTAATAAAAGAAAAGGACGGCATTCTGGCAAATCTCGAATTTATATCGATTCTCCAGAGAAAAAAGTATTTTCGACATGAGAAATGTTAAGTAAGAGAAACAAACTGCAGAACAGAAAATGATACTTATATTATAAACAGAATTTTTAATATAATTATCCTTTATTTTCTGTTTATGAACCTATTTGTAAACAGGAAAACTGGTAATTTTTTCATCTTTCATAAGAAAGAAGATAATGCTGGGGTTGAAGTGCTAGATATGACAAAGTTACCACAGCCAACAATCAGACAAGAAACAGACAGAACATCAAGTCATAATATATTTAATTTTGATTGCTTTAATATTGCTTAAAAATAAATTGTGGGTGATTTGAATTTTTATAAATAAATATAAAATGGTTTTCTAACTCATTTTTTATGAAAAATATGCATTGGTATTATTTTGTCGTCATTTTTCTTAAACGTATCAATCTGCCCCGGGGATGGGGCACATTGATACAAATGACTTTTTTGATTTTTTTTAAAATTACATGCAAAAATACTACATAAAACAATGATTGTACATTTTTATAACATACTACACAAGTTTTGCTGTCACCTCATGGAAAAAAAACTTGAATTTTCTACTTTCTTGACACCAAAAAAAATCTTAGAAAAAAACTGTATCAATGTACCCCAGTTCCCCCTATGCTTTTCATTTGTAATCATAGTTCCCTTCAATTAAAGTATCTAAATTCTAAATAACCTCTCAAAACCTCTCTATTAATTTTTGAAATATTTTTCTAAACGTTATTTCAAGGTAGTCTTAAAATTTGTGAAAACTTTTGTTTAGACAAGTATTATTTATTCTTATAATCTATTTAAGTACAAAATATGTTTTGAGTTCACATAAAACTAAAACATTCTTAAAGAAATAATCAGCTTCTCCAAAGTCTTTGCGGAAACTCTTAAGTTATTACGCTCTTAAAAAAGACAATTAATTGTTAAGGAGCACTTAGAATCTATTGTATTAAACATAAGTTTTCGATCAGAAATTCTACTATAGAATTACTCCATATCAATAAATTTAACTTCGCAAAAGAAAACGAATCCATAGTTTTTGGTTTGTATTTAACTTAAATGGATATATAAAATTTAGAACTCTGATAGCAAATTAAAAGAAATATATATTTGTTTTTGCCCATGTAAAAAATATTTCTAGTTAATAGTTATGAAGTAATTAAATAACGTCAGACGTCTTCATGAATAAAGTCATGAAGATTTCTTTTTTACATGCATTAACATATTTATAAATTTGCTACCACTAGTGTATTGAAAAAGCCAAAAAATGTCTAAACGTTAATATTTTATTACAGTAAAGTAGTGTTACAGTGCTAAATGATATTGCATAGATAGCCACCCTGAGAACGGCTGAAGGTGTTAGCATTCCTATCCCAGCGTTACAGTTTTCATTTAAGTTCACTTTCAATTAAAATGTTTATCTGAATTTTTCATGACACATACGTCGTAATTAAAGAAAAAAAACATAACCAATAAATAACACTTAACAAAACAATGAATTTTTACAAAAAATAAAAAAAGAAAAGAAAAGAAAAAAGAAAAAAAAGGAAAGGAAAACTAAAAATGAGATACATGTGGACAAAATTTGCTACAAAAAACTTACTTTTTTAATCCTTTCCGGCACACTGTGCCCGGTCTGGGATACCTAATTTTAATTTAAAGCTTGCAAACTGCCCCAATAATGTTTTAGTAAAATTTTGCTTTTACAATAAAAGGAACTCAAAATGTCTAAAAAAAAAAGTCGCTAGTGAATTCCGGAGTCAGTCAAAAATCTCTCATATCACTAACACATTTTGCCCGTGCCGGAAAAGTTAAACATTGTACACTTTTAGACATTCATAGAAAAATTCCCAAGCAGCAGTGCTACCAGGATTTTCACGTTAATTGATAAATACCCCTTTATTTCTTTAGTTACAGGAGGTAAAATGTGTATCAATTGGAGAAAGTTGGGTTAAAAGAAATTTTTTTGACATTGAAATTGAATCAGCTGTGACGAATTTACGAGACAAGTACGCTAACCATTGGACTATAGTTGTACAGTAATGTAACACTTTGAAGTAAATACGTTTTTCTTTATATGGACAGCGCTTGGTCAATATATTTTTAAAAATCATCTAATTTTCTACTTAATTTTGGGACGATTTCATTGTTGATGAGATTGTGTTTGAAGTTTCAACGTACTTTAAGATACTTTAGGACAATTATATGATAAAATTATGAATTTAAAAAGTTTTCTAAGTAGATGCAAAACATGAAGGCTAAATTTTTATTAAATATAGATTTTATTTTGAGGGAGGGGATACGGGGAGGAGGTATATTGACTTTTCCAATTATAATATTTTAATTAAAAATATTTTTAAGAGTGTTCATCTAAAATATATTTTAAATGTGGATGTTTATTAAAAAAACTATATGCATAAATAAATTTTTCTTAATTTAACATATTAAGCTTTTAAAAATAAACTACGAATACGCGAATTTTTTTTCCAAGCACCTTCGTTGTTCCAAGCCCAAGCTCGCACTCTGATTGGTTGTTGCTCTCGGCACTGTTTTCACGTAACTTGGCGATAACCATACTTGGCGAAAAATACTTCGCTCGTAAGTGAACGAGTAAACCTAAAACCAAACCTACTGATTCTTATTCTTCCTTCATTCTTATCCTGGTGGTCTTCTGCTCTTGTGTGTGAAAACTTTTAAAGAGTACAGCTTTCAGTAAGACACGTTCCATGCTGCAAGAGAAAAGTTACTTGGTACTCGGTTCGGAAGGAAATCAAACTCGATGGAAGCATCTATCGCTACGCCAAGTACAATTATCGCCAAGTTACATGAAAACAGTGCCGAGAGCAACAACCAAACAGAGTGCGAGCTTGGGCTTGGAACGGCGAAGGTGCTTGGGAAAAAATTACGCTACGAATACATTCGAATGAATGTGAAACGTAGCTGTAAAATTCAAATTTCATTGTTAAATTCGAAAATTAAAAAAAAATAAATATATTAGATATATAAATTTCTAATTTTTTTTTTCATTTTAAAAATAAATTTGTATCAGTATGAATAAAATCAATATGAGTGAAGACTAGGAATGAATATAATTCTACTTTTTTTAAAAAGTTTCCTGAAGATTTTAGAGAAGAAACTTTTTTTACATGTGCTCAGATTTTTTGTTAAAAAATAAGGAATCATCAAGTGTGCATTGACAAATTTTTCTCGTAACTGTGTAATTGTTTGAGTTAATTTTCTAGAAGTCAGCATCCGACATATAGGCACAGAATTAATCACGCACTTTTAGTAACTAAGTCACACTCCACATGTTTCTCACAAAATTTCCTCATTTATAGGACTTACTTTAGATATTTATACAGTAGACCCTCGATTAATCGGGATGGTCAGGAAATGCCTCAAACCGGATAATCAAATTTATGCGAAATTTTAGGGACATTTTGAGGAAAACAATAGAAAGTGTCAAAATATTATGCAAGATAATATTAATAATTTAGTTAATGCAAAAGAAATAGAATAAACATAAATTTCAATTATATTTAGTTTTACAATGCGTAAAAAAATAGAAATGCAATTTATTTCATTGTTTTTGTAAAGAATGGTATGATGGACATTTGTTTTCATTTTTCATTTACATTCGGACAATTTTTATTATTCTAATCTCTGAACATTATTTTTTAAGCAAGAGTACTTTCATGTTATTTCTCCAAGTAATTAAATCAATGTACAATCATACGTTACATTATTTTAACTTTGGTTGACTTACAAGAATTCCTTCATGAATCTCAAGTCACTTTTCTAAATTCGTTGTTTCGTTCGAACCGCAATCGACACAATATCATCGTCATTTAAAACTTCCTAACATTTTAATTTCTAATGTCCTTTAATCTATTATTTGTCTACATTTTCAAAAGAGTTTACCATTTTCAATTCTACTTTTTTTTTAAACCTGAACTATCGTAAAAATTTAATTTTCTTCATGTGATAAAATTATTCTAAATGACATTTTAACCCTTTTGGAATGAGCAAGTCGCTTAACGTTCTCAGAATACTTGATTATTGTCAATAATAATTTGTCATTGTAAATTTTGCCTTATTTAATCCGAACATTTACCCCGATTCAAAAAATTCTTTTTGTAAAAAACTGGCGACAAAGGATTAAAAATTCTGTAAAAGACGCTCGTCCTGAAGGGTTACAATAGAGCTTTTTACTATTTTCCATACAGTATCTTCATAATAAACTGCATGCAAAATTGAGCTTTTTATGTCCCAGTGAATGCTCTATCCGGATAATCTGATCCCAGTTATTTGAGAGTCTTCAGTATTTCTAATGTTTATTTTTAGATGCCTTCGTAATTATGTAAATACGTAGCACCTATAGTTGTCGTTCAGTCAGTCCGTCCGTCCGCATATAACAAAAACTACCCAGGTGAATCGTTTGAAATTCAAAATACATAATTATTACATAATTTTGTCGAGTCATTTTAAAATTTAAAAAATCCGATGCATAGATCAATTACAAGGACAATCAAAAGTATTCCATTACATTACGGTCAATGGGGAAAAAAGTTTCAAATTCATTTTAACCGTTTGAAATTTTAAACACATAATTATTACACGATTTTGGCGTGTCATTTTGAATTTTACCGATATCGGATGCATAGTTCAATTACAGGAACAATCAACGTTATTCCGTTACATTACGGTAAATGGGGAAAAATGATTAAAATGCATTTTAATGGTGGTATACTCATTCGAACATAATGAAATTGATATGCATTTATAAAATTAATATTATAATATACATTTTGCATAATTTGTGGTGCAAAGAACATTTGTTATTGTTTAAATATTTCACACAAAAGTATTCCATTACATAGTGGTATACAGAGAAAATTGTTTGGTGCGCATTTTAATTAATGAGATTGTTATATGAGGGTGATATTTTTATTAAAACTTCGTTATCGTACGAGTGCATCTCATTCGATACGCTTCACGTGCAATTTCACACTTGTTTTTTGCTATGTATAAATTTCCAGAAAGAAAAGAAATATTTCAACATTTGTTCAGAGTGTCCAATTTCACACTATAATTATATCTCTATTATTATAACTCTTTCTTCGTTGCGCCAGGCAATACATTTCCTATTTCCATACTCAACAAAACGTATGTCCTGAAGCTACCTAAAATATGTAAACCTTAAAAAAAATCTACACTTTCCAAATATTTTACTACCATATGGAATATATTGGAATTCCTGACCTTTTCCGAAACTCAATTTTACAAAGCGAATTTTATAAGGATATTTCTTTTTCCATGTTCTAGCATTTCATTTCTTCTTCTAATACAATAAAATATCCCTATTTCACTTTCTCATGAACTGAACGGTGATCTGTTTTTTGTGGCGTAAAATTCATATAATGTTTAAAGTTTTTTTTTTTTTTTTTTTTTTTTTTTATGAAAGGAGATAATACCTTTGGATTTTTTGCATTGTACTTACAGAAATTTCAATTTTTAATCCCGGTTATGTTTCTTCTTTTCGACCAGCAATTAAAGTATCATCTCTAAAAAAAGTTACGTTATATAAGCCAGCGATAAAATAAAGGAGAAGTGTCATTGTACAGGTTAAACTAACTGCATTTTTTTTAATCTAAGCATCGCACATTATTAATTTTTGTATCGTCGCAATGGGAAAAAAGCACTTTTATATGCAATTTCTTTGGAAACTGAGTCTCAAAAAACTGCGTTCCAAAAAAAAGCAGTTTCTTGGGGATAACATTGTTATTATTATTGATATTATTATTATTATTATTATTACTTTCAACGCTATTTGTGTAATGTTGGCAACTGAATTACTCGATTTCTGCAGAAAGTAAAGGAAATGTATTTGGAAATTAATATGTTTTGTTGCCCTTCTCCCACAACTGAAAAAATGTAATTTGACATTTCTGATAAAACATGGTGCTGTTATAAGCTATATTGCATTTTAAATTTCTATATCAATCCTTAAAAAATATGAAGACATATAAATCATTATATAATCGATTGTTTTTGTCGCTTTGATGATGACATCATTTTCTGCTGAATTTGTGTATTAATCATGCAGGGTGTTCCAGAAAGAACTCCCTATCGTTGAAATTGCATAACTTCGAAACAGTAAGAGATAGAAATGTGAAACAAATTGAATGACAGATAGGTCTGGAATTTGTTATACACCAATTTGAAAAAAAAATAGTTCTAGTATTGGATAGTAGGTGGCAGCACAAGCACATGGAGTTTTAAATGGTAATCGAAGTACAAAATTTTCATTCGTGCGTCTGTTTCATTGCTGACACGTGTATAAAAGTCTTTTTGTGGGATTACTTGATGGACACTGCTTATTCTAAGAATCCCCAAACGTTGGAACAACTTTAAAAAATTCATCTGTGAGGCATGTGCATCCATTTCAGTAGAAGTATTGCAACATGTGATTTCGAACTTTACCTTTAGGTTGCGTAAGGTAGTTGCTGAAAAAGGTTACTATATCGAAACCATTGTAATGTGATTTTTATCTCAGTTCAATCAGCTCACTTTCAGGAACTATTTCAAAGACACAGCTTTGTGATTGCAGCTCCCTTTCGTGCCCAATGTTGTAACTATTTGTTTAAATTGATGTATAAAAATTTCCAGACCTATCTGTTTAGCATTCAACTTGTATCACATTTCTATCTCTCACTGTTTTGAAATTATGTCATTTAAAAGCTGAGGAGTCCTCTCTAGAACACCCTGTGTATTGTGTATTATTCATATATGTGTATTATTCATATATCTCGATAGTGACATTTTAGATGAGATACAAGAATTCCTTCATCACTTTCAGGTCAATTTTCGAAATCCCTTGATTCTTTTGAACCACAAGCGGCATGGACACAGTATCATCGTCCAGTGAAGCTTCCTAACATTCCAATGTCGAATTTTCGTTAATATATTCTGGCACTCCCTCGTCGTCCACGTTTTCAGAACAGTTTAATATTCGTAAATGTATGATAGTTTCCCTACAAATCAGTAATATAGATGTTTTCTGTACCTGTTATCTCCAAGTGATAAAATTGTCCTACATAATTTCTTAACCATTTGGGGACGAGCTATTTGTACATGTATTATATAAGATGCTCAAAATGCTTGATTATTCTTACCAATAAATTTTTATTGTAAATTTTGCCTTATTTTCTCCGAGCATTTTCTCGATTCAATAGTTCAAAAAAATCTGTTTTAAAAAACCAGTGACAAAAGATTAAACATTCTGTAAAACATGCTCGTCTCAAAAGGGTAACAATAAAGCTATTTATTAATTTCCATGCAACATCAACGTAATAAGTTGCATGCTGAATTGAGATTTTTACCGTCCTGGTTAATGTGCAATCCGGATGATTCTCTCTAGGTTATTTGAGAATCTACAGTATTTGAAATGTTTATTTTTTATGCCACATACAAATTTCCAAGGAGAAAATAAATATTTCAACTTCAAACATTCGTACAGAGTGTTCAATTCCACACTATAATTATTATAAACATACTAAATATACTAAACATACTAAACAAAAACATATATCCAGAAGCTACCTACAGAAAAAAAAAAAATAAACCTTGTAAAAAGTCTATACTTTCCAAATATTCTGCTACTATATAAAATATATTGAAATTTCTGACCTTTTCCGAAACTCAATTTTACATAGCGTATTTTACAAGAATACTTTTTTCCATGTTCTAGCATTTCATTTCTTATTAGAATAAAATAAAATATCCCTATTTCACTTTTCCGTGCATTAAACGAGGTTCTATTTCCTTGGCCTAAAAGTCAAGCGATTTTTAGGATTTTTTTTTCTTTTACAAAGAAAAGAGATATGCTATTTCTTCTGCCAACTATGAAACTATCAGCTCTAAAAAATAATGTTACGTTATATAAGCCTGCTGTTGAAGAAAGCAGATGCATCAGAGTATGGTATAAACTCTACTGCATTTTTTAAAACTTTTAAGCATCGCACACATTCCGATTCTCTACTGTCGCATTAGGTGGAAAAGGGCACTTTTAAAAATAATTTGCTTGGAAAACTCATCTCAAATTATTTTTCAGATATCACATTTTTTTTTAATTTTGGCAACTGAAGTACCCCATTTCTGTTGAAAGTAAAGGAAAAATAGTATAATTTTGTTGCCATTTTTCCATAATAACTAAAGTAAATCATGGAGAAAATGAATATCATTACGAACGTGTATGAACAAACATCTCTGTATTTTTGTTGAACTCGTGAACTTATTAATTTTTGAAATTAATTTTCGTAGTATAAACACTATATACCCCAATTGCAATTAAAAGTTAAAATTATAATTGATTCAAATTATTATATTTTCTTTGGATGAAGACTTATTATTGTACCTATTGTAACTGTAACGCATGTCCTAGCACAAGTACATTGATACAATTTTGCAGCATTCTGCATTTTGAAAAAATGGTTACATAACAGTTACTTAACTATATTCTGACCATAGAATTGGCAATAATATGGTCAGATTAGTTTAAAATGACGATTATGTAACCATTTTCAATAAAAACAGTCAAAATGACTGTACAGAATGCTGCAAATTTTTAACAGTGTACAAATATACTGCAGTGGGTGGTCATAGTAGAAGTTAGCCGCTTAAAACGTTACATCGCGTGTTGTGGGTTTATAAACTTGTATATGTAAACTTATATACTTGTGGGTTTATAAACAAAAAAAACTTTTGCGAATAAAGTAAAAAAAAAAAAATCATGAAATTTTTCCATGAAAGGAAATCAACCAGAATTTTTAGAGACAAACTTCTTAATATTTTGTTAACCTCCCTTTACGGATTCTATTCCTTTTGACCTACTATGTATGCATTTTTTTACGCTTTCACTTTCATTAGGTGCTCATTATGATGCCAGACTATAATCAGGACTTTTAACAAATTTTCTTCGTTTGTCGTGTTTTCCTTTGCCGAGGACAGAATTCATCATAAACAATTGAAAATATTTAAATCACCCAGTGTTCCCATAACATCCCTGAAGCACGTTATTCACAAAGAGTCTCTTACTGTTTGACTACATCTATCAAATACCACTAGTTAGTGTTGTTGGGATTAAAAAAAATTAAAATAAGATTGTTAATAATAAAAAATGTAGTGTAACTAAGAAATTGTTCACAAACTGTATGCGTTTTGTTTTGATTTTATCGAACGCATTATAAACTGTTTGAAATTACATTTTGTATCAAGCGTGTCAGACTATAAAACAAAGACACATTTTATACTCTTTTATGTAAAAAAGTTTGTGTTGATTTTAAAATTTTAAATGTGAATGGTAGATGCTGCCACTACAGGCTCTGATCATGTGATTCATTGGTATTAAAAGGTCTGGTGGTCCTTGAGAACAATTCTTTTCACGTCATTTTCAATGTGGCTACACCTGACTTATAAAATTAACTTTTACAGTTTTTTTAATATACATCCCCCAGTTATGATTATTATATAGACGGGCAGAAAACAAGTTGTGTTCAAATGAGCGTTGTTTGAAAATTGTGTCTGATATTGTTGATTTTTTATGCCTTTCAAAATAATTTTAAGGCAAGATTCTTTAAACAATTTCTCGATTACACGCATAATAAAAAAGATCAACCCGTTTTAACGGGAAACTATATAAATTGATACGCATTTGTTTTCGAAAATTGATCAATAAAAAAATTAAAAGGAATACTTAAATACAAATTTAAAATATATTTAAACGCGAAATTATGCAAATAAGAAATCTTTGATGTAAGCACATAAATCTTCGTCAATCGCATCGATTATTAAATCTGGCAGTGAGTATAATATGAAATACAATTTTGAATAAATAAAAAACAATTTTAGATACATTATTTATATTTCCACGTTTATAAGTATTTGGTATTTTGAGTTGTAAACTGAAAAATGCACATTAAATTTAATAAAATAAAATAAACTACTATATCTTGCAATAAAAAAGCAAAAAACAAAAGAAAATAAAAGGTTTGTACTTTGTTCTCTTACTTGGGATCTTACTCGTATGGGATACCTAGTTTAGAATTTAGTGTAAATTTAAAAATATAACTAAGAATTCTCTATAATCCATTCATAAAATTCTCAGTCTGTTAAAATTCGAAATAAACGCTTTAATGGCCATGCGATCTCGCATCAACAAATATGCGGAATAATAGATTTGACTACAAGTAGATTGCAGAAAGTATACTTGAGCTGAAGATGCGAGAATGAGAAATCAAGATATATATTTATGCTCACTGGACTGTTTAATCAAGTTAGATCATGAATCACAAAATATATGAGGAACATCAATATAGTTTATCTCGTGATTCCCTGGATTTGACGGAACATACAAATGGTTTTCATATCTGCGTGAGAATTAAGAGAGAAAATTCGCAACTATATTCATAAAATAACTCTGGAAACTGGCTAAAGTTATCATGTATAGGATAACTATATTAATGGAGCGTATTTAGGTTAAATTGTTTATAACATCGGTACTTCTATAATGCAAATTTATGCTTGAACATATCTTTTATAAGAACTAAGTTAACTATCAGTAATAATTTTGATTAAATATTTGTCTTGAGTTGTCTTTTTCTTTTAATACATTTACATCTCACACAAAAAAGATGTTTTTTAATACTCACAATTTAGCCAATAATCACCGGATACTTTTAATCTTAGACATTTTGTCAAATATTTAATGATATATATTCAGATATCTATCTGTAAATTCAGGGTTTGAAAAATATGTTGACTTCATATATATCGACGGTGATTTAATCACAAGGTTAATTAGGGAGTCAACAAAAAAATTAAATAAGAATAAAAATATTAAACAAAAACGTAATTGGCAGAACAAATTAAAAAAAACCAAGATTTATTTCCTACACTATTTAAGCCCGAGAAGGGACAGATATTAAGATAATTGATTTATTTATTTCGACATTTAATATTAAATTTTGGTAACAA
The DNA here is from genome assembly GCA_964019185.1 of Maratus speculifer. NCBI lineage: Eukaryota > Metazoa > Arthropoda > Arachnida > Araneae > Salticidae > Maratus > Maratus speculifer. The sequence goes on along the minus strand of OZ025294.1, from coordinate 23,788,872 downwards.
ATAAGTTAAACCAAGTGAACATTAAAAAATAAAAATGAAATTCAAACAATATGATACTTAATCACCCTAAATCTTAGAGACCGTTCAAATGAAATCGAAATAAATCTCAGACTTTTTCTCAACATTTGCTTTTTAGATTGCCTATTTATTTTGTTTACACCTACCGTAAACATAATACAAAATCTGCAATACAAATATTTGCAAGCTGAGTTTGGAAAAAATGTCTTAGATTTATTACGATTTCATTTGAACGGTCTCTAAGATTTAAGGTGATTAAGTATCATATTGTTTGAATTTCATTTTTATTTTTTAATGTTCACTTGGTTTTACTTATTTGTTACCAAAATTTAATATTAAATGTCGAAATAAATAAATCAATTATCCTAATATCTGTCCCTTCTCGGGTTTAAATAGTGTAGGAAATAAATCTTAGTTTTTTAATTTGTTCTGCAAATTATGTTTTTGTATAATATCTAAAGTTTTTTAATAAATATTGCATTCAGGTGAACTCATTTCAAAATTAACTGAAGGTATCATCTTCAGGAAAAAAAATTATCAGTATAGTTTTAGACGAAAAAAAATTATCAGTATAGTTTAGAAACATTGAATATTATACGAAACAACACCGAAAAATTGGCGACAAGCCACAATGAAATAATAAAACATTGTGTAAATCACTGTAAATATAAAAACATATAGGATGAAACTAAAAAAAAAAAACAAAGTAATACTCATATATACTAATGTTATTTACACGGAATAGTATCGGTGTTGAATATTATCAAACGCGTTTCTGGTTGCATTCATTCGGATTCAAACACACCTTATCAGTACAGGACATTAGTGAATTAATCCTTAATACCCTAAATTAACTGGTCACATCCAAGGCTTGATATAGGCCAAACAACACCGATAAAAATGTAAAAACATTTTTTATGTTTTAGTGTGATTGAAATTAAACATTGCCTTTGTCCTATCTTTAAATGACTATTTCATTTTTTAACCGCTCCTTTTACCTTTTTTTACCTACAAAAATTCCATTACAGTTTTTTATTCCATTTTTAAATACAAGTAATTTAAACAAACATGAAAATTCAAGTTCTAAATTGATTATTTAAAAATATATATAGTTACTTATTTAGTTGTATTAACAGTATACTATCCCGGCTTGAAACATTTTTTTCATTCTTACACGATTCTTATTCGTCAATTCTCAATCCGAAAATCTTTCACACGTACCTCGACAACATATGCAAGGAAATATTCAACAAAATTTATTTTTTCGAAATAATAGTGCAATTTTGATATAAAAGTATTAGTCAAAGGCAACCGTTTACTACCAAATTCATTCGGGATATTAATTGCAATATACATGAATCAAAGATAACTTGGGATAATAAAGGAAGTGGAGAACTTTAAACTTAAACGAATGAAAAGGTAATTATCAGTTTATTTTGGAAAAACCATTGACAAAAACCATTTTTTTAATTGAAAATATTTATTTATTTATTTATTTTTAAGAAAATAAAAACGCTATTTTTACTTTTGAATAAAAATAAGAATTTATTTTCTTTACACAGTTATAGAAAATTTTAAATGTCACCCAAAAATGTTACTATGTTGTATAATGACAAAAAAATGTTTTCTATGCAAACATATTTTCTAATTTGTTGGTGTTTTTTTGTGACAGTAATGACATTTTGTCTTCTTTAAGAAGTGATTTTCAAATATTATATCTGACAACTTGAATATTTCTAAAAGCAATTTATAAAAAAAGAAAGATAGTTTGAGAATCTTTTAAAGTCATGAAAAGGAAGAGAAAATGAAAATAAAAAATGCATTCTTCAAATTTATATTCATTAATTTTTTTTCTGAACACATGTTTTATTTTCAAAGATTAAAATGTAGTTTTACGTTATGTCATTTTTGCAAAGTTAAATTACTCGCAGCGTGTTATGAATAATAATTAAACCTTCTTGGCCATTATATGTTGTTTTTAGATCTATTCTTGTAGATGTAAATGTACAAAATATTGTGTCAGAAAATCAATAAGTAGAAATGGAAAGAATTGCAGGGTGACAAAGCTAATAGACGTAAATTGAAATAAAGTTAATGCTACAAGATTTTTATTACATTTACTTCGTTTGGAACCTTAAAAGTAATTTATTAATAAAATGATTGCTATAACTCTTAACGAATGTTCTAAAGTGGGCAAAAATGAAATCCGTTGAAATTAATGGGCAAGGAAATTATAAATTACTAGCTTTTTAATTAATAAAATGATTGCTATAACTCTTAACGAATGTTCTAAAGTGGGCAAAAATGAAATCCGTTGAAATTAATGGGCAAGGAAATTATAAATTACTAGCTTTTTAAATTGTCATTTCCAGTAGCTTATTAGACGAAATCTAAAAATCAATCTTTAAAATTTACTCCTTGGGCTGTGATTAACAATACATCTTACAAAAATAATAGTTGAAATAAGCAAGATGTTTGCGGATTATTTTAACTTACTGTAATTGACTCTAACTAATCTTAAACTAAGTGTTTACACTTTCCAGTAGATTATTTTTTAATATGATTTCTCTTACAGCAGCCAGTTGGCATCAATGAAACTATATTCGTTTTTTATTAACCTATCTTTAACAGACAGAAAAAAAAATTATAAATGTGAAATAATTATAAAACTATTCTTCTTCTTTTTATAATTTACAATAATAAACAGAACTAGATTATGATTGAAAGCAATAGCATTGAAAAACGATCTAGATTAAACAAAGAATCAGTAACTTTCCGTTACAAAGTTTGATTTTTAATAATAATAATTTAATATAATTTTTAAAATTAATGAATCGATTAATCGTCAAACAGTTTGAAATTACAGGGTGAATTTAAGCTGCTACGTTATTTTACTTAGTTATTATTTTGTATAATTTAGTTGACGCCGTCCTGAGGATCGAACTCGGGATCTTCAGATTGCGGAACAAATCCTTACGAACTGAGCCAAAGCTGCTGACGCTGGATTGTATAAAGTGTGTCTTATGAGTTAGTGGGAAAATATGTTGTGCTTTTTAAAGATTTCCTTTCAAATATATTTCTGAGAATATTTGTAAACGATTTAATTTATTTTATTTTAGACTGATGCATAATACTTATTATTTTTAAAAACCAACCTTAATTTTTTAAATATTTATATTAAAAAAATTCACTATTTAAAACCACTGTTTTTTTCCTTTGAATGAATGAATGAATGAATGAAAAAGTTTTTATTAACATTTTTTTTACAAAAAAAAAAGAAATATATATATATATATATATATAAATATATATATATATATATATATATAGAGAGAGAGAGAGAGAGAGAGAGAGAATTTTTTGAAATTTTCGTACACTATTTATTTATTTATTTATTTATTGGCTAATAAATTAAAAGATTTTTTAATAAGAAATAAGAGAAAAATAAACAGAAAAAATGTAATTTAATAGGGATTTTTTATGTTTTCATTATTCCATGTCATGAGTGGGACCCGAACCCATAATCTGTGCTCACAGGCGATTGACGGAGTGGTGCCTTGACCACTCGGCAATGGATCCCCCCCCCCCCCCACACACACACACAACGGAGCGTATCCGTTTTTTGTTTTTATTTCCATCCGTTTCGTTATTTTCAGGAAATATGGTGGAATTTTATGATTTGTAACGGAAAATGCCCTTTTGTAGTGAAAAGGGACCTTTTCTGTGAAATTCAGGAAAAAGATGTTCGTGAATTTCAGAATTATTTTATGTCTCTCGACTTTTATTAAATATGTGGGTAGAACTCGCATCGAAATTTTTTTTGGAAATCGATTTATTCAAACTTGGTTTACGGGCAAATTTACCTAGAACGCCGGACTGGTGTCAATTGGACACCGCAACAATTTCATTTCCCCTAATTTTAATTTCGTTCTTCTGTGCGATAATTCCACACACTATCGTAGTTCAGGGGGATTTCAGAATGTTTTTTCAACACCTGGTCATTACATGATTTGTTTCAACTGCAACAACACCTGCCATAGAGGTTTTATTTCTCACAAAAACGGTACATATACTGTTTCTTCCGCGTTATGACTAGTAAAACTTCGTGAGATTTTCTGTCGTTCTTTTTACATTTTATGAATAAATTTAAAATGTCTCGTAAAAGAGGGCTCTCTGTGGATGAAATTACCACGCTTCTGAGAGAATTATCAGATAATGAATCAGAAGGTAGAGAATTATCCAAAGTGTATGATGAATCTGATAGGGAAAATTTTATTCCTGTTATATCATCTGAATCGGAAAGCGATGAGGATATTGAAATTAATTATTCTCGAAATCATACTGATTTTATGGCTCAAGATGGCTCACGCTGGAAAGAATGTGGTTCTGGAAGTTCAACCGGTAGATTAGCAATACAAAATATTTCGTGAGAAAATAGTGGTCCAACTAGTTATGCAAAAAGAAATGTGAATTATGACAGTGTTTTGAGTGCTTGGTTGCTTTTTATAGACAGAAGAATTTTAGAGCATATAATTAAGTGCACAAACACAGAAGCTCGTCGAGTATTAGAAAATGATGCTTGGTCTCTTTCAGAACAGGAACTTTTAGCTTACAATTCGATTTTGTATGCACGTGGAGTTTCAGAAGCTAGTAACCTCGAGCTTCATTCATTATGGTCTACGGAATGGGGTATAAATTTTTTAAAGAAACCATGTCCAGAGAAAAATTTTTTGAAGTATCAAGATTTTTGCGATTTGATATCAAATCAAATCGTCGTAATCGAATTAAAGATGAGGAATTCGCAATGATTTCAGAAGTATGGAATCTTTTTATTGAAAATTGCATAAGCTGTTACAAACCATGCCAGAACATAACAATTGATAAAAAATTGATTCCAAGTAAGACTCGCTATCCGTTTACTCAGTTTATAGCATCAAAACCTGATAAATACGGGCAAAAATTTTGGATAGCTGCAGATTTAGAAAGTAAGTATATTTTAAACGCATTTCCCTACTTAGGGAAAAAATGAAGAACGAGATCAAAGTCAGAGACTTTCTGAGTATGTGGTTTTAAAATTATCAGAACCTTTTAAAAATATGGAAAGAAATGTCGCAGTTGACTTTTTTTTTACTTCTCTTGAGTTGGCAAAGAAACTAAAGGAAAGGCGGACGAGTTTAGTTGGCACGGTAAATAGGGCCAGACGAGAAATTCCAGATTGTGTAAAATCAGGAAAATAAGAGTTGTATTCAACAAAAATATTGAAGAATGAAGAATCGGGCTCAACACTTATAGTTTATCAATCTAAAAAAAAAATGTGATGATTCTTAGTTCTATGCATTCAAGCATCACAATTGCTAACAATTCAAAGAAAACACCTGAAATTGCCAGTTTCTATAATGAAACGAAATGTGGCGAAGATATTTTTGACCAAATGGCAAGACAATACTCAGTCAAAGCAGGTTCAAGAAGATGGCCAATTAACACATTCTACAATATTTTAGACTTTGCTGCCATAAACGCTTGGATTGTTTTCAAACGTGTAACGAGAAAAAACATAACAAGGCGTGTATTTATACAAACACTAGCTTAAGAAATGCGAGCGGAATACATTGAAAAATCCACTAAAAAAGCAAGAGAGATGAAGAACTGCGGATTGAAAATTCTTTTAAGCGTAGGAAATGCGAAGTTAAAAAATGTCATGGAGGTGTGACAAATAAAGTATGTTCCTCTTGTAATAGAATGACATGCGGCAAATGCACAAAAAATGTCACATATAAATGTACTTACTGTTAGTAATTTAAGTAGTTATTTCACTTCTTTATATTTTCATATTATTTTTCAAAAATATTCTTAAGTTACAGACATAATAATTATTTGTGTGTGCCATATGAATGCTCTTATCATCTAGCAAATCTTTTTTTTTGTATTATAGATAAAATATAATTTGTGTGTTAAATATATTTATCTATGTCTCAAAAATTAAGAGTATTTTACAAATATAATAATATTTGGGTATACTTTAAGCATTTTAGTTTAATCTTGTGATTTTTTTTCTTTTTTTAGATTTAACATTATTTGTATGTTCTCAATGTATTTGTAAAAAGAATATTAAACTATACATTTTTTCGATTTTTTTTTTTTTTTTTTTTTTTTTTTTTTTTTTTTTTTTTTTGCATAATATCGACCAGTGTCAAAATGACACCTGCCGGCCTTTTAGGGGGTAGCAATATTTCAGGCGTTCTAGTGTTAATAGTGTAGCAAATGTGGTGCGTTCGTTCTATAACGATGGTTTAAAAGTAATCGGATCTTTTGCGCGTCTCTGTAGATCTATCTGATTTCTATTATACAGGAAGCAACTTGTATTAAATATCAGCAACGTGTACTAATTTCATATATGTGAAATAGTTCAATATAATTAAACTATGAAGTTTTCTTATGCACAGTACGTGTTGTAAATTTAATGATCAAAAGTGTTACTTTTGTGTTTTGAAAGTTTACATTGTAAACGAATTAAATAAATATTACACTGAATTTTTGACGGTACTTAAAAGTTCCGTCGGTATATAAATTGATAAACGAATAACTTTGTTTTGAATTTAATGTCAGAACAGTCAGCTCTCTTGATAAAGTCGCTTAATTAATTTCACTTACGTGAAAGCTCTTACACTGTTTGACGATTTTTGGTTATTCTTTAAAATGAGTATAATTATGAATATTCTTTTATGTTAAATGTTAATTTCAAACACATATTTTAAACAGAAACATTATTTCACAGTTTTCATTTTAATTATATAATTCTTGTCTTTAGAACCTTCTACTTTACATCCGGCTATATATTTAAAATTTTTATGCGGAGCAAAAATATATAACCACAGGCTACATAAAGAACTAAATTTAAATTTTCTGAAAAATCGATGCTTTCGGAATATTTTACGACCATATCAAATGCACTGAGATTTCTGATTTTTTTTAAATCTAAAACTGAAATTTACAAAGAGAATTTTGTTAGAATAAAAGATTATTTCTTTATCTTTTCTATTTCACCCTTTTATAGCTTACTCTAACAAAATGAAATAGTTTCGTATAAAATTCTCAGATCTTAAATTTTTTGTGTTATAGGCTTTCTTTTTAATACAGACATTAAAAAAAAACTTAATCTTCATTTATCTGTTATATACATGTCCCAACTGAATTGATTTTGATATAAAAGTTTCATTATTTTACAAAGCACTGGACTTATGTACATATTTTAAAATTTAATATGCAAATATTTAAAAAAGCCAAGCAAAATTGCACTCTTATAGCAGACAAAGAACATTCAATTCAAATAAATATAAGGTATTCTGGATAATAACACCAGAATGGGTAAAAACACCAAGTGCTATTATGTTACACATAAATTTGAAGGAATCCATTAGATGACACTGTGGATTCTGCCCAGAAGGATTTTCAGCTACCAGAATCACAAATAATCGATGTTTTTTTTTCAGTTTGTGTACTTTATCGCTGAAAAAAGCATGTAAGACCTAACGCCTGATCTAAATGTTGCGAAATGTGTACTGTGATGAGAAGGCTGTATATTCATTAAGAAATATATTATATCTCTTTATTCTAAAAAAGTAACTAACATTATAACCGCCCCTGACAATGAAATTTTTTTATGAATTAAGGTATTTCTTTGCTAATATTAAGAAACCTACTGCATACAAAAGTATGAAAATTCATGGCATTATAGAGAAATGTTTGATAAACAACCTGATGCACGATAAACAAGCTGAAAGTTTGCTTTCAATCCTCCTGGAACGTCTTCAGTTGGTAGGACGCTTCAGGAGAAATGAATTTTTATGCAATTGCATTTATCCATACTACTTTTTGGAAAATACCCATAGGAGTTTACATGTGTCTGAATTGTATTTTTATTATTTTAGAGAAATTTCATCTATTTCCAAATGATTCTATTTTAAATATAGATTAATAAAATAAACTTATAAATGTATCCATTTCCTTTACCTGAAAAATATACAACTATTTGAACTGAAACAAAAACTTGAATAATCACTGCAGTTCTCATGATGACAGCTACTCTCTACAATACTCAGTAGTTTAGATTACAATATTTTACATGTTGTTATGTTTTAAATCCTACAGGGTGGGGCATAAAGATATCCCCATTTTAATTGACCAATAAAAATATATAAGGCATTGAAAAGAAATATTTTATGTTTACTTTCGGAAAGAATAATGTTTCCATTTATTAATTTTCACAATCTGTAAAATATTTGCTAATATCTTCGAGGTTTTGTTGTACGAAGAAGGATATCGTCTAAACATTTTCCTTCGATCTCAATACACTTGTGAAATCTATCACGGAAATTCAACATAATTTTTTTTTCACCATTGCTGGAAGAATTTCTGTAATTTCAAATCGAATAGCATCCTTCAGTTTGTCGAGTGTCTTAGGACTTAGTTTTATGTGTCTAAACTTTAGCTTTCAGGTAACCCCACAAGAAGAAGTTACATGCTACTGCATGTGACGATATCATATTTCGTGCAACAAAACCTCCAAAGTAATAGAAGACATAAAAAATTACTGATTGTAAAAATTAATAAATGGAAAACATTATTCTTTCCGAATGTATGCATAAAATATTTGTTTTGAATGTGCGATATATTTTTATTGATCTCTTAAAATGGGGAGATCTTTATGGTCCACCTTGTAGATGTCCTATGCTCGTCAAATTAACATAACATAAAATCAAGATTGTTCTTTCCTGTGATATCTATAAGCAGATATACGAATGTAACGGTAAAAAGCTAGAAGTAAGAGTAGAAAAATAACCGCTAAGGGTTTATTTGTGAATAAATAAAATTCACAAAACAAGATTGATGCTGAATTCTAGTATAAATATGTTTTTTAATCATGTTTCGGTTTTGAAGTCCCATTTACTAGACTTATTCAATAATATATTTAGAGTTGTTAATTTATATGTGGGGGAAAAAGTTTGGACCAGGATTCGAACAGAAGATGTATTGTCTGTATCCTCCAATGCTCTTCCAATTTCCCATCCACTTGAACTGTTATGATATTTTTAGCAATTGAAATATTATGTAAACAATTAATCTAACAGGTTTATATTTTTTGTATTCATTCATATGTTTTGAAAAATAGTTATTTTTAATGTTGTTCTCAAATGCTGTGATGAATAAACGAAAAATGTTTTGATATATTTTCAAATTCACTTTTAAGCGGAAAGCTATAAAATTAGAAATTCAGACTAGAGATGAAATTTGGAATGAAACAGTATTTTTTATCAATAAATTACCTATTGAGTTATAAGCAATTACAATCACGTGACTAACCTGTTTTTACCAGAAATCTTCTTTGCTGAGGAATTTCGATCCATAACGCCAACTTTGACGCTATTTTATGAAAAAACCTGTTGTGTTCGCACAAAAATAATAAAAAATGAACTCGATAAACAAGTACTGAACAACATCTGCTAATTCTAGCATTTTGATCAAACAAAATTTAAATATTATCCCATAAAGCTTCCCTTTTCGATTTAAGAATAGCCCTAAATAATTGCATTCATTAATTTCGGAAAAGCACGTTATTGTCTTCATGTTTTTTTCGATTTTATATGTTTTATGATTTTACAGAAAACCGCATCAATTTTCAAACGATTCTATTTTTAATATGTATAATAATGTAAAGTCATATATATATATATATATATCCATTCGCTTCGACCGAAAAATCTACATTTCTTAAAACCGTAACGAACTTTTGAATAATCACGCCAGCTACTTTCCATGAGCAGGTACTATCTACAATACACAGTTAAATTACGAGTAGTTCCCAGAAAGTGTAATTGAATTGAAGATTCAAGAACGAGAATACAACGCATGCATTTATATTCTCTGATTGCTTAATCAAGTTAGATCATGAATTATGAATCCGTGACAAACATCTGTTTAATTTAATCTCGAGATTGTAGGCATTCGACGAAGAATGTAAATAATTTTCATGTCTGCGAGAGAATTTAACCGGGAAGTTCATAATTGTGTACAGAAAATAACTCTAGAAAGGGGCAAACCTTATCATGAATATGACAAATATATCACTTGTCTCGTTTATTTGAAATAGTTTTAATTGATTTCGATATTTGCTCTCCTATGTTATGATTATATGCATGTATCTATTTTAAGAAATAAGCTTAAGCTAACAATTTATATTTCAATTAAAAGGTTTATTTAGTGCTGTTTTGATTCTATTGCACTTATAGTTTTCTTTGTAAGTGTGTATGTTTTGCTACAATTCATTGTTATTAGAGAATAATTAAAAGTGAATGGAACTGAAATAAAATATGTTTGTGACTACTGTTATGGGTTTACTTTTGAAAGGCAAAATTATGTTAAGAATATAACTACATATATTTCGAAGTATCTTCTATATAAACAGCACCCGTGATAACAGCACCCGTGATAGTTTCTATGATAATCCAATTCCTGTTGCACTTTCAATAGCATACCCTGTGTTATTGTATCCAATATGTCAATTATTTACTTCTTTAAATATGTAAGACCTGCTTCATCCCCCTCATGATGAAGTGATAGGCAAGAAGTTCTTTCAGTTATTTTGTTCTGAAACGTCTCTCAATAAAGTCAATCCATGGAATTTTAATTAAATCCCCCTTGATCTTTCGCTTGATTTCAATATTTTGAGTGACAGACTAGTAACGATTTTTATAACGATATAATTTTAGTTATTTCAGATAAAACTTTTGTAGTTTTATCTTCGTGTTATGCTTTCATTTTCTAAAAGTCTAAGAGCCGACTGCACAAAACCCTAAGTCATCGAGCACAAGAAGAATCCCTCTGTTTTATGAAAGAGTAGTAATAAGTGAATCTAATCATCCATATCTGACGGAAGCGAAGTGGTGCATAAGACAAAAATGAATGCCACTAGTGGTTGACTTGTGGACTTAGCATTATGTTTTCCTCCACTCCATTTGCCATGTTTTCATACTTTTAATTGTATGGCAAACATACGAGTTAAACGTACGAGTGAATCACTGGTGATATCAATTTTTGGCTTATACACCACTTCACTTTCGGAAGACATGGATGATTAGATTCCCTAATACTACTTATCCATAAAATAAAGGAATTTTTCTTGTACTCAATCACTTAGGGTTTTAAACTATTCTACGGCTCTATGTACGGATTGTGGACTATAAATAAATGCATTAGATTAATTAAATGAGGGCCGAAAGCCTAAAGTACCACACTGCTAATAGCGGCGCGGTAGAATAGAAGGCTGTGGGTTCGATTCAGTTAAGATGTATGGTGTTCTATTAAAAACATAAAGATTAATTTAAAGTTGCTTGCCTTTTTTGTATCATTCATTTCGAATCATCTTGTATAATGATATATTTCTGTTACATAACTTATTACTCAAATATTTGTAAAGGTATCTTATGTATCAGAAGCTTTAAAGGACAGATTATTATTTTATTCGGTTTTAGAATTTACCATCCATATATGCGCGTACGTGTCCTAAAAGAAAGTTTCATCTGAAAGTTTATAAGTATTTTTTTCGAATTGTTTTTTTTTATAATAAAACATATATTTTTTAATATACTATCTGCAATAAATTTGAATATGTTTGAAGCTTTATGAATAGACACAAGAGTGACGGATAGCAGTGGCAACTTCTTTAAAACATTCTATATACAAAAAATAATAATTGTATATTTATAATAATATATCGTTCTTAAACTATGTATTTTTAAGAGTTTAATTTTTTTTTATCATTTAGACAAAACTACTGTAAAATAATGGGTCAATAAATAAACTTATTACGACAGTTTAAGAGAGAAAAAAAATGTTTAGGTACAAAATATATTTTTCAATTTTTATATTTATACTAAAATACATACTAAATTATATCACACAAACTATCTATAAAAAAAAATATCTTAAAGTAATTGCACGATAAAAAAAAATTCAATAAAAGTGAAAGATAAATCTTCTGGTATTTTCTGGACGTCTGGTAGATTTGGCAAATTGATTTGTCATCAATTTATTAACATGAAATTTATTTTCAGGATTTTGATGCTCACGTTTTAATATTTAAATTGTTTAAAGTAAATATTGTAATAAGAAATATGGAAAAATAAAATACATTGACAGTATTAAATTTAAAATCGCACATGAATTTCCATCATTAATTTCCATCATACACAACTGCAATTCTATCTTCTGTATTAAGAGGTTCACTTTTTAAAAAGGGAGATAATATGTAGACGTAAAGTTCTATTTATTACTACAGAAAAATGAGATATCTGGATAAAAATATTTTCTGTGTATTAATTAATACTTGTGTTTCTAATGGCATAAATTACAGTTATTTCTGTTTATTATATTGTTTTCAGGAAGCTGAAAATTGAATTAACCCACAGTACTTAGAATATATTAATTCCCAGTTTCTTCATTTGAAAGATAACAGTAGCCGAAAAAATTCCAATGAAAAGATCACTGCTTACGCAAATGATAGTTCGTCAAATGGTGACACTATTATTAGGTGGAAAGTGGATTTTCAAACTGGTCACATGCTCCTCACAGACGATCCACGATGTGGAAGACTACAGTGAAGAAATTGGGGAGTTTAATTTGTAGATCGGAGCGTAGCTATCTAAATTATCGTAATTAGAGTAATGTATAGTAAACTAATTAGAAAGATCTGCACGTGTCAGCACTTTAAGTTTCCAGATTGCTCACTTACCCCTGCTCCTTCATCCCGAGTTGTGATTGAGGTTTCTAGTGATGCTGCTTCCAAATTTTGCCACATCTGTCCGATCTTACTCCTATCTATTTTTGTTTTATTCCCAGAACTCAAGTACCGTAGCGGGGTCGGTTTAACAACACAATTGATGTGGAACAATGGCTTTGAAACCAAATACGCAAAGCACTTTAATGATGCCTGCGAAAGATTAATTTATTCTGCGTAAAATATATAACTCTGGATATTGACTATATAAAGATTTTTTTTTCCATTTAAATTATTTTCTAAAGATAATTAAAATTTTACAATGCTCCCTCGTATACGAAAATCATCTTTACAAATTTTTGGAGACTTCTTAAAACAGAGAGGAAGTTTACAAATGATATGATAGTGACATGACATCGCGGTGTTTACGGAGTGCCAACACAGTGTGGGTCCATTGCGCGTAACCTCCAACTAAATATGGAAAGTTGAACATAAAAATAAGAATTTCGAAACAAAACACGGTCAAAAAGTATAATTTAGAGTCTCTGGTGGAAATCCTAAGATTATTCCAGAGCTGGAAGCACGAGGTTAAATATAACCTCCGAAAAATGGGCGCATGCAGCATCCAAACAAGTTTGGTTGCTCCATACTTCGATGTCATTTCACCGACTGGCGTCGGAAAAGAACGGAGAGTGTAAAGGCAGTATGGTACCAAGAAGCACAGAAAAGGCATAGCATAAGTTACCCAGCCCACGACTAACTCTAAGAACCAAAAAAAGGGGGCCACATAGCTCACTAATTTTGAGTGACAATCACCTGAAACCCGATCATCTTCGAAATTTCCCATCGGCTAACATAGCGGCACAGGTCCCCCGTTTTACTGGCATATGTTCTCGGACACCTGGACCGCACTACCAAACGAAGTTCCTGTACACACTACCCTCGCGCAGGTCCACAGCTCCAGTAAACAAGTTTTTCGGTTCATGCCTTTTCTAAAAAGGGGTCAAGTTAAATTTAGAAAAATTAAAAACTCTCTGCTGAATTAAACTGAAAAGATGTGAATTGAAATTTAGCGACCATTGCCGGCGGTGAGTTCCTCACACACCAGCGGTCGAGGTTAGAATGGGCCAAAATGGGGAAGAAAAGGTCTTAAATAGCCGAGGTACAATGAGCAAGCACCTCTTGGCCAATAGGAGAATAAGGAAGGCGTGACCTATCCTCAAAGATGGAAGTGACTTATACAATGACTAAAATTTCTAATATTTAGAAAAAGATAGAGTACCCAATTACAATTTACAAATAAAATTTATAGGAAAGTAAAGGGAAGTCGAAACAATAAAACAAGAATAACAATAAAATACAATTAATTAGAAAAGCTGAAAGACGCGACGGTATAAAACTACAGATATATCATATGATAGTTCTGAATATTATTGCTGATATTTTCCATGTGTCATATTTAAGTAGCTTAAGAAATGCAGTTGAAGATAAAGAATTTCAAACTTATTTTGAGTAAGCTGAAATTATTTCATTTGAAAAGGACAGTAGTGACAAAATGACGTAAATTACTTTGCTGCATATAGTAAGTCAATCTTAGTAAGAATTTTAATATTATATTCTCAACTAAGCAAATGTGTGTAACGTCATGGCAAAATTACAAATAAATAAAAATAATAGTCAGGAAATATTTAGTAAGGAACAATAGTAAAAAGTAATATTTTTATATTTCACCTCTTGTATCTGCTTTTAAAGTCTAAATAATCCACTCCACGTTTTCAGAAATCCAAATTGTTCATTCTACTAAAGTAGTTGTCCCCCAATATTTATTTCACCTCTTAATGCTAACATGAGCAATTTTATACAAGGGGGGCAGTAGTGACATAACATGACATAGTATTTCTCAGGCACGTATGAATTATAAAACTATTTTTAATTTACAACATTAACTCTTTATTTTATGCTTAAGAATAAAATTAATAATTTTAGATAATAAAATTAATTTAATCATCAACAGTTGTATAAACTCGATAAATGCTAAGGAAAACGAATAGAGTAAAAAAAATACATACTCAGGACTTAAATGTATATATATATATATATATATATATATATATATATATATATATATATATATATATATATATATATATATATATAAATATCGCATTCTTTATGCATCCACAAAATATTGAACCTATAAATTAAATTAGTTTATATTTGAATAATATTGGTCTGGAGAATTTTTTAACACATTATAAAACAATAGGAAAAAAGTCTAATGTTAGTTTAACTACTATTATTCAAAGAAAAATACTTTCAAAAACTATTCTGGAATCTTTTTTGTTTCCATTTTTTAGTTGAAAAAAGAGACAATGAAAGAAATTTAATCTTCTCTTGTATTGGAATGAAGGTATAACTCAATAATGGAAAAAAGATTCATTCTAAGGAAATGATGAACAAGAGAATTCATTTTAAAAACAATGAGAATTTTGCAATTTAGGATTTAAAAAGAATCTGAAGAAGAGAATATTTTTCTTGGAAATAAGTGAGTAGTCTGAAATATTTTATTCAGTGTCTTCAAGTATTTATTATAAAGTGTTATAATTATTTACTAAAAGTCATTAAAAAATGGCTTCAGATACTGTGACCATTAAAAGTTTACAACACAGTTGAAAAATGTTAAATGAAAGTATTTAGGGCTTTCAGTTGTTTATCTAATGTCTGCCGCCTGTCCGTGTTCTAATTCGAAAAATATCTGTTAAAATCTATTAAATGTAAATGCCTCTCAAATTTTATCTGAACTCTTGATGCTAACATGAACAATTTTATAAAACGGGACAGTACGGACATAAAAACTAAGAGTTAATATTTCCCAAGGACGGAAAAGACATAAAGCTTTTTTTAAATTACAAAAATAATTGATTATTTTTTTCGTTAGAATAAAATTAATTATTTTAGATAGTAAAAATAAGTTCATCGCCAGCAGTTGTATAAATATTCACCAAAGAATAGTTTTTTTAATGCTATTTAGATAATTGGGATTATTATTAATACCAAAAAAATTCGAAAAGACTACATTTTTTCGCATTTTTATGTATCCTTATTTTATCAATCAAAAAAAAAAAAAAAAAAAAAAAAAAAAAAAAAAAAAAAAAAAGTAAATGTATGATAAATGTCAGAAAGTAGTAAACCTACCAATAGAATAGTGTACATTTGAATAATATGGTCTGGAGAATTTTTCAACCCAATATAAAAAAAAGAAAAAAAAGCCTAATATTAGTTTAACTATTGTTATTCAAATACAAATACTTTCAAAAACTATTCTAGAATTTTTTTTGTTTTTATTTTTTAGTTGAAATAAACTAGTTGGATGTGTCAATCCCAAAACTTTCTTCTATCTCATAAGTACATTTTAACATAAAAAAAAAAAAAAAAAAAAAAAAAAAAAAAAAAAAAAAAAACACGTGGTGACCTCAAAGTTACCCACTATCGAATTTCCTCGATATTTTGACCTAGCCTGATGAGATTCTGGTATCCGAAAAGCCTAAAACGCAAAATTTAATAAATATTCTTAGAAAATGAGCTTAGTAGTTCCTCGTGTTGGGTAATTTATACTTAAACCTAATAAGCATCTATTTATGCCAAGACCTAACAGAATCTGAATAGCTGCACCTGAATAGCACAGCATAGCTGCACCACATGTTGCAAGGTTAATACCAAAATGTAATTAGCGTCTAACTATGTTATATATTATAGAGTAACAGAATCTAAAATTTGATGAAGTTCTCTGCATTAGTTCTTGAGATATAGCTTTCGCAAAAATCGTGCAAAATGTAGCATAGCAGAGCCACCTATAGGACAGTTCACACCAAAACCTTATCAGCGGCTATGTATCTCAAGGTATCGCGAAATCTGAAGTTTGGTGAAATTCTGTGCATTAGTTGTTGAGATATAGCTATCATGAAAATCATGAAAAACGTAGTATAGTAGCGCCACCTGCAGGCCAATTTTCATCAAAAACCAATAGACACTAATTCATACCAAGGTCTAACAGAATATAAAATTTTATTAAATTTCGAGCATTAGTTCTTGAGATAGAGCACCCACAAATTTTTTGTTACATACAGACAGACTCACATATAGACGGACAGTCTCACAGACAGACATTTTCTAAAAATAGTCAAAACATGTTCAGGACCTTCTAAAACGTATAAATCCGTCGAAAACCGGAAGTCGAAAATTTTCATGAATCCAATACTTTCTTTTTGTAAAGATAGAAGAAAGTAAAAAGGGGACAATGAAAAAAAAAATAAGCTTCTCTTGTATTTAGTCCGAGTGCTACGCGACAAAAATAAGGTGAAAACTGCAAATCGTGATAAGAATATACCGCTTGGTAAATATGTACTTTATGATAATACAATGCATATTAGAGGGGGGAAACATCTCGTAAAGTCGTCTCAATTCAAGATGGCGGCTGTTATTCAAAATGGTGTCATTTTCTGAATATGCTTAATATAAATGTGCATTTCATACCGATTTCGATGATTTTAATGTCAAGTTTTTGTTTTTAACACTATTCAACATTATTTAAAAAAGAGTATGAATTCGGTTTATCTGTCTGTTTGTCTGTCTGTCCGCCTGTCCTTGCATCTGTTGTCTGCATCTGTTGGAGCTGTCTTTGGAGCATCTGTTTGAAAGGATAAAAAAATATGGAATCACCAAAACTAATACATCAGTGTCTACAGAGCGTACAGTATTATTTTTCAGTCCTTTTCCAACCATGTCTTTCAGATGCAGTATTATTCTTTAATCTTGCTTCTTCGTGACCAGGGCAAGTCGTTGCAATTAAGGACCTTTCTGCAGTAAGACTGCCTTTAACTTCGTCTCCTGGTGTGGTTATAACTTGTGTGTTTTTGTATGGTGCTAGTGTTCCAAGGAGATTAAAAAGCTCTTCTTTTTTATTTGAAATTCTTAAAAAATCGTGCCAATTTTTAGGTAATCTAACATGTGGTTGCACTTGTCATCGCGCCCCTTGAATCCCTCTTCTGTCTACTTTCTCCTTTAAAACATAGTATAATATATCTATCCCAAATCAAATCTATTCTTTGACATTTAAAACTCTCAATGTCTTTACGTAAGTAAGGATAAAACGTTTTAATGTAGTAATCATTAAATGTCTTTAAAGTCTATTGAAGCTTTAAAATATTCGTCAGAAATGGCCCATTATATATTAAAGCATCACATTTTATAAGCTGTCTTCCAACCAAAGAAAATAATAGTTTTGAGTGTGCCTGTAAACGAACTATAAATGCTAGACACTTCATTTTCGATGTAGAACATTTTGCAGTATACCACGTCTTTAAATTACATAGAGATAACATATACATAAATTACACGGATATCTGAGTAAATTTAAGCAAAAAAGAGCAAGGTCAGACAATTCGTAAATACTTTGAGTGCCATGTAAATGGACTATAAAAGCTATACACTTTACTTTTTACTCCGAACATGTTATTATAAACTTCATAAAACATATAAAATATACATGGCAATTTGAGTACATTTAAGCGAGCTAGAGCATGGAAGGACAGGCGGAGAGACAGACAAACAGACAGATAACCCGAACTCATACACTCTTTTAAATAACGTTGAATAGTGTTAAAAACGAAAACTTGACTTTAAAAATATCGAAATCGACACGAAATGCACATTTATATTGAGCATATTCAGAAAATGACGCCATTTTGAATAACAGACGCCATCTTGAATTCCAACGACTTTGCGAGATGCCTCCCCCTCTAATATGCATTGTATTATCATAAAGTACAAACTCACCAAGCGGTATATTCTTATCACGATTTCCAGTTTTCTGATGCATAGCACCCGGGCTATATTGGGATGAAGGTATAACTCAATAACGGAAAAAAAGAGATTCATTCTAAGGGAAATGATGAGCACGAGAATTCATCTTAAAAACAACGAGATCTTTACAAATTAGGAATTTTAAAAAATCTCAAGAGGATAATATTTTTCTTAAACTTAAATATTTTAGAAGTAAGTGAGTAGTCCGAGATATTTTGTTCAATGTCTTCAAGTATTTTCTATAAAGGGTTAAAGGGTTATACTTATTTTCTAAAAGTCATTAAAAAATTGGCTTTAGATGTTGTGACCATTAAAAGTTTTAAACACAGCTGAAAAGTATTAAATGGAAGTATTTAGAGATTTCAGTTGCCTATCTGCCGTCTGTCTGCCAACTGTCCGAGTTCTGACTCGCAAAAATGTCGATTAAAAATATATTAAATGTAAATGTCTCTCAAATTTTATTTGAACTCTTGAGGCTAACAAGAGCAATTTTATACAAGGCGACAATATGAACATAAAAACTAGATAGCAGAATTTCCCAAGGACGGAAGAAACATAAAGCTATTTTTACATTACAATAATAAACGATCATTTTATTCTTTAGAACTAAATTAATTATTTTGGGTAGTAAAAATAAGTTGATCACCAGCAGTTGTATAAAAATTCAATAAATATTAAACAAAATAATAAATTTATTTATTTATTTTTTACATACTCGGAACTATTTTTAAAACCACAAAAACACGAAATGACTTAATTTTTTGCATTTTTTATGTATTCCTATTTTGCCAGTCCAAAAAAAAGTCAATGTAGGAAAAATCTTATAAAGAAGTAAACCTAAAAATAAAATAGTGTACATTTGAATAATATTGGCATAGAGAATTTTTAACACAATATAAAACAAAAGAAAAAAAAGCTTAACGTTAGTTTAACTATTGTTATTCAAAGAAAAATACTTTTAAAAGCTATTCTAGAATTTTTTTTTGTTTATATTTTTTAGTTATAAAAAGGGACAATGAAACAAATTTAATCTTGTCTTGTATAGGATGAAGGTATAACTTAATAATGGAAAAAGAGATTTATTTTAAGGGAAATGATGAACACGAGAATTCATTTTAAAAAAATGAGAACTTTACAAATTAGGATTTAAAAGAAATCTGAAGAAGAGAATATTTTTCTTAAATTTAAATATTTTAGAAATAGTGGAGTAGTCTGAGATATTTTGTTCAATGTCTTCAAGTATTTTTTACAAGGTATTATAATTAATTACTAAAAGTCATTTAAAAAAATGGGTGTTGATACTGTGACCATTAAAAGTTTTTAACACAGTTGAAAAATGTTCAATTTAAATATTTAGAGCTTTCAGTTTTCTATCTGCCATTTATCTGCCTCTTGTCTGCATTCTAACTTTCAAAAATGTCTGTAAAAAGTCTGTTAAATGTAAATGTCTCGCAAATTTTATCTGAATTCTTGATGCTAACATGGGCAATTTTATACAAGGGGACTGTATGGACATAAAAACCAGGAGCCAATATTTCTCAGGAACGGAAAAAACATAAAGCTATTTCTAAATTACAATAATAATTAACTAGGGACCGAAATGGCAGGGACCGAAATGTCTCGGGACCGAAATAACCAGGGACCGAAATGGCCAGGGACCGAAATGTCTCGGGACCGAAATTTTTCGGGACCGAAATGGCCAGGGACCGAAATGTCTCGGGACCGAAATGGTGGGATCGAAATGACGTGTACCCTGATATTATTTGTTTCAGAAGTAAATTCTTTAGGAAATCCTTTTTTACGCTTACCGTCGTTCATACAAACTGCACACATTTCCACATTAATGTGTGTTTGAAAGCAAAGTAGAAGAAATGATTGTAAGGAACGACAAAACGATTGTCAACTTTTATGGCAGTTCCTTTAACATGTTTTGTAATTGTCCTACCATTATTTCTTCTTCTATATAGAGGGTAACCATTGACATTAATATTTGTTTCAGAAGTAAATTCTTTAGGAAATCCTTTTTTACACTTACCGTCGTTCATACAAACTGAATTCTTGTTAAGATTGCCACACGGGCCGTGGAGCATATGACATTTAACTAAATTGTATAATGTTTCATCGTTAATATCTGGAATTTCTGCTGAAATAACATTATCAATATCTGAGACTTCTCTAAACTTACAATCATCTTGGAGGCATAATAATAAGTGAATGTGAGTTAATCCTTGTGGTGGTTTCTCGAAAACCCCTGCCATATTTTATTTTAATTTATTTGTATTAACTATTTTATTAATGTTCTCATTTTAAATATTATTTCGATTTCGTTTCTTTTGATGCCTTCTCCTGTAAATATTTCTTCCTTACGTAGCTTATCGAATGTTCTAAAACGGTAAAATCTTGTTTGAATTCATTCCTTCCGGTTTAAAAAGCTTCTAGAAGCTTCTCCATCGTTCTATGGGTGGTTACTTCCGTTTAATCAGGCCCTCCCCTTGGCCTATGAAATTAAATTCTACAGGTGACGTGATTTAAGCAGTTAAGTGCCTGGCCACCTTTTTAGCTTTCCTTCTTTAAGTGTATTATCAATTTTTTTCCTATTAAATTCATATTTCCCTATACATTTGTACGTAGCTTGGCTTTTCTCTCTCGCTTCGCTCATTCTAACTTTGCCAACTTGGCGTGTTGCGAGATTACAGCAACCCTTTCTCTTTCCTCTCCCATCGCTGACAGCCGCTTGGCAGTTGGGTTGAGATTTTGGAGTGAGTAAGGCACCTTTTCCGCGCCGATCTAATCCTGTGGTCGTTTCACCGGCCGTTTTATAATCCAAGTATGTTAAGAGCTATAGAATGGAATTTTGTGAGGATTTATGCAAAAATCGGGTGTACCATCCGATGTCATCGTGTTCTGCTCCTCTTCAAAAGTTTCCTCTTCCATCTCATATATCTTTCATGAAGATCATTTTTCCTTTGAAAACCTATGAAGAATCAATTAATGTTCTCGCAAAGAGAAGTTTCTGATATTTTATGATCTTGCTTTTCTTAAAAAATATATATAATTATATTTGCAATGACATCCCCAGAAGAGAAAGGAGAAAATTCATCACTTTTGTCGATTTCCCCTTTTATGTTTCTTGAGATGTTATAAGTTTGTTTTTTTCTTGATCTGTAATAATATGATAGATCGTTCTTTTTGTCAAGAGAATATATATAAAAGAAAAAAATTATTGTAAAGTGAATTTCGACATCGGTTATCATTCATGGGAAAATTATTACAAGATAAATAACGATATATATATATTATTCTTCATAAGAAAATATTATAAAATATGATATCATTATTTGTGCTTTCAAGAAAAAAGTAAATGAAGTTTTGTTCTACAATCTTCAACAAATTCGTCTTAAGTGATTTTTCCCTCATGTTTGTCTCAATTCATCATTCGTCAAGACTCAGGTAATATCTTTTCATTTTATTTTTCTTCTCTCAAGGGTTAGATTTAATATTATTATCAAAGAATCTTCTTCAAAGAACCATTCTAGATATGTTTTTGTCATGTCCTTTTTTTTTGGTATTTTTCTGGCCCTCATTCAGCACATTGTGCTAATACCACTATAGATCATTTGGCCTATATGATGGAACGAAAGCTACAAGCGTTCCCATCCTTCTTTTTTGGAAACACAACAATCCTCTTTTTTGAAATTCTACAGTGTAAAGATATGTTTGTACAGCCACAAATATATTCTTTTGATTTATTAAGCTTAAGAGTTCTTTAACTTTTGCATGAAAAACTCTAACTGTAATGTCTGGTCTATTGTAAGCTGTTTCATAAGAATGTATACTATTTGTAATCTCAGGCCATAAAGGGTTGCACGCAGACGTCAGAAAAATATCTCGTTTACCAAACTTCCTCACATATGGCCATTGCATCCTGATAATTTTGTATCATATTTCGAGGGCTTCCAATGAAAGTTGATGGTAAAATAACAACACGCCCAGTCCTTATCTTCACATGTAAAGCATCTGGTAGGCCGGCATATGTTTCCACTCTTAACTTTGACTGCTGACTTCGAATGAATTTTAATCGGTCGCCTTCAATTCAACAATAATAATCCACAATCAGCTGTTGAGTTAATTTTCCAGAATTGATTATTGCGTTAAAATTTCCCTTAGGGGCACAACGAATCATAAGTCTGTATGATACATATTCCCGCATAGATAAGTTTTGGCGAACTTTAATCTGACGCTCTCCGCTAGATGGCATTGAAATATGCCATCCTGGTTCTCCATATGGCCATATTAAAATGTAAGACATTGGGTCACTGTGCATACTGTCAAAAGCTATGGTTTTTAGTTCTCCGCTCTTAGCATAAACTCCAATATGTCTATGAGAAGGTGGAGCACCATCAGCTGACTCAAATACCGCTGCCACTTCAGAACATGCAGGGTCATTATAACCGTCGAGAATCCTCTTGGGGCTCATGATAAAGTCGCATTACTAAATTTATAGGAACGCGATTTTCTTTCAATGCTATTTCTTTTTCTTCACTTATTTTCTGATGAATTGTTTTATATAATCGTATATATGGGTTGCATTTGTCTAATATAGAGATTAATCTTTCCTGACTGTCTTTCCTTAAAGAATTGTTAGCGGAATGATGCAGTCTGATTTCATTAGCCTCAGAAAAATCTAGAATATATAATTGCCCATAAGAAGCTGTAGTTTTACTTTGAGGGTACAATGGAGAAATTCTATGATGTATTACACCAAGAATTTTAAAACAATAACGACCCTGTCCAGGTGGCATTGTTACATTAGCTCCGAATGATACGAATGATAAAGCGTTGTTATATTGGCGAATGTTTTCTCTAAAGTTTTTAAATAACTCATTATTTCCGCAGAATAATTCTTCGATATCTTAGAAATACGAAATTCAGGTAATTTGATTTTTTTGTTACAACAGCATAAATTAAAATAGCCTGATGAATTTTTCATCTTTAAAATATAGAGCAGAGCAGTAATTACATTTATTGTTTAGTTCACCTAACCTAAATGGTTGTATATTACAAACTACTTTAGAAACAGAACATCTATATTGAATAGAACAGGGTTTTCGTTCTTTGTTTTTCATACGTTTGTTTATGATTTCTTTACGCCTTGTTAAACTTTTTTTTTCTTTTTTGACATTTTTTGAAACAATTTGTTGAGCATAATTAGATTTAGGACGAAATTCCAAAACATCATAATGACCTGAATCAACATTTCCAGAAAAGAGTAAATTACATATTATATTTCCAGACCCATAATCGAAAGTATTATTGCTAGTATTATTTCTATATATTCTAAAGGTATAATTTGGAAACAACTGGCTTAAGCAAACTAATTCTACGTGACCTGCATATTCACTATCTAATGACATCAAATTTTCATAATCAACAGAAGTACTTACTGGGATTCTATAAGAGTGATCACCAATTATAAAATTTTCATACTGTTCCCAATTATCCTTGACTATTTTCACTACTTGCAATCGAAGTTCACGGTGATATATATCAGTCTTATATACACAATATGATATTTGCCGAAATAAACAATTTCCATCTCTTAAAATAGGGATAACATAACGTTCCATGATAAAGAAACACAAACTTCAGAAAAAAAATAAGGAAATAAATTATAAAGTATTATGGTGGCTTAAATTCGGCTACAAATCTCATTATTTGAATGCGAAATTATTCAGGAAATTATTATACCTGAGACGACGAATTTAAAATTTCTGCATAGATTATTTTTTCTCTGTTTAAATATAGCTTGGTAAATGTACCATAATTATACTATCAACAAAACATTTTAATTATAACAGTAACAGGGAGTTAATAAGCTGCATTACTGACCCACTACACATTTACGGCACTTGCAATAAATTTAATTTATTTATTGGTTTGTAGCCTCCATGAATTTGTCAAAATTAATCTTATTGTCATGACAACGAAAAGAAAAACGATATCTTTGTTATTAAAAAAGAATAAAAAATTTGTATTTGTTATTGATCTATAGAAAACATTTTATTTATTTTTATTTTATGTAATAACTTAATTCTACGGAATGATTTTTATTAATTTTTGATATCATGTAAAATAGAATTATCGTAATACCCGCATATCACATATTTTATTTTTTTTCTAATATGACATCATTTACACCTTCAGAAACACTAATCTTTTCCGAAATAAAAGCGTGATTTATGTAGTTATTAAAAAATTCTTTAGTCTCATAAAATATTTATTAAAATTAAATGAAAATGGCGCAATTTATAGAAATATTTTCATTCGTGCATACCAAGGGCATTTAAATAAATAAAATAAGTTCTGTTTATTTAGATGAAGGAATAAAAGTCACTGAATATGACATCATCACTGATAAAGCTATAACAATCTATATTAGATTCATGGAACAAACTTATCTGGTTCCTGAATGACGACATTTTCTCCACCAAAGAAATTTCGCTTTAGACACTTTATTTTATTAAAGTTTATTTACATAACACTTAATAATATTATTCAGTAAATAATCTGTGTATTGTACCGCGATTAGTGAATAATTATGCGCAATCATTTTATTAGGATTAAATTTTACAAAAACCATTAGTTTTTTTTTTAATGCGATGACACATTCTCCGATGAGATTAAGCTCCTGATTGGTGGAAAGTAATAAAGTAAAATAAATTTTTATTTTAGCGAGAAAAGCTTAATCTGTTGCCACTGTTTTGAAGAAATGTCACGAAAAAGCTTATAAAATTAAAAATAAAATATAAAAATTGAAATAAACTAAAAATTAGCCAAAATGGGCAAATCTACACATAAACAGCTTTCATTTAAAAAAATAATCACCAAAATCGGGCCAGTAGAAAGCTCAGGGCTGATAACTAAAAAAAAAACAGCCAGGTGTTTTAAATATATAGATTATTTTACTCTTTAGAATAAAATTACTTATTTTGGATAGTAAAAATCAGTTGATCACCAGCAGTTGTATAAAAACTCAATAAATATTAAACAAAAGAATAGAATTTTTATTATTATTACTTACAAGGAAGGTCTCCATTGGGGGCATACTGAGAATTTTTTGAAAAAAATACGAAAACAACTATTTATGTAGGTAATAAAGGATCAGTGAAAATTAGCGGCGGAATTACATTATTAGATATGTAAAAAAATAAAATAGTTTGGAATAATTGGCGTGAAAAGCTGAAAGCGACGCGGGATTTGGCAAGCAGAGCATTTCCTCGCCAAAAGCAGACGATTTTAACGAATCTGAAAATTGATTTTAATTGACTTCACTGTTAAAAATCTGCAGCATTTACTGCAACGTCACTCCACTACTTTTATAGAATATCTCTCTTCTGACCAATGAGAATGCTCCATAGCACGGCGAATTGACCGTGTCATACACTGTTAAAAATCTGCTGCATTTGTTGTTGCAACGCACTCACCGCTTGTATATAATATCTCTATTTCAACCAATGAGAAAGCTCCATTTCATGGCCAAGTAACCGTTTTCTATACAAGCAAGGGAGTGCGTTGCAACAAAATGCAGCAGATTTTAACAGTGTATTTTTCAATTTGGAACAGTTTTAATCAATTTAAATTGTGTTTTAAATGATAAAATATATTAATTTCATTTTGTTATAAGTACATATAAACGTATATGACAAAATTACACTTAAAGTAAAGTAAAAATGCAAAACTAAAATTACTTAAACTAAACTTATTTAAATAAATTGAACATAGAAAGTTTTTTCTTTAAAAAGTATTCGAAGCGTAAAAGCGTGTTTTTCAAAATTTCGTTTATTCGCCAACCGGAGATAAACCGCCAAATAAACGAATTTCTTATTATTTTTTTACGGACGTTATAAAGAGGTTCCGCCGAATTTTTTTTTATAAACATATATAACTATATGAAAAGAACATTCTGTAATTTTTTCAGATTTTTCTGAGTATGCCCGTATGGAGACCTTCCTTGTTAGATACTAGGGACTATTTTAAACCACTAAAACTCGAAATTACTACATTTTTTGCATTTTTTATATATCCCTATTTTGCAAGTCCAAAAAAAGCAAATTTATGATAAATCTTATAAAGTAGTAAACCTAAAAATAAAATAGTGTACATTTGAATAATATTGGGATAGAGAATTTTTTTAACAGAATATAAAACAAAAGAAAAAAAGCTTAATGTTAGTTTGTGAGGGAGTGACCTTTGTAATAAAGGCACTCTAGCATTTTGAGATCGTGACGTCAATGATTTAACATGTGTAAGCTTGAAAGCGATATCTATCCTCTCTTTTACTTTAATTTTCTAGAGCGTGTGTGTCTTTCTCGGATTCTACAGTTATGTCGCGGTTAGAAGTAATATGTAAATTTTAGTATCTCAGTTTGCAGCATATAAAAGCTTGGTATTTGTGTGTGAGCAGTGTGTCTAGCTGCATTAACCAGCTAGTGGCGTCCAGCCGAGTGTGTCTAACGGCATTAGCCAGCTAGTGGCGTCTAGTAGTGTGTGTCTGGCGGCATTGGCCAGCTAGTAGTGAATCTAGAGCGAGCGATATCAAGGATTTTCGAGCCTCCAGTGAGTTGACAAGGAGTTTTGGAATTCGATTCGAGAAGTTGGCCGGTGGTAAGAAGTTAATAGTAATTGCGTTGATTATTTCAAAGTTAATAAAGAATGTCTATACAGCCACGGGCTGTCTAATAAAATTTTGTCTAGCAGCTTAGCTGACGTTAAAGGAGAAGTAATCTACAGTGCCCCGATTGAGTTAGTGCCGGAGCTGTGAGTATGAGTTTAATCTTTTAGTATTGTTATCAGTTGTTAAAATTACAGAACTGCTCCACGTCCCCTTGAGCCCTAACCGTTTTAAATAAACTGTTTTTATCTTATGTTTTGAGTTATGTCTGCATTCAACACCCAGAACGAGCACCCAACCGTTACAAGTTTAACTATTGTTATTCAAAGAAAAATACTTTCAAGAACTATCTAGAATCTTTTTTGTTTCCATTTCTTAGTTGAATAAGTAAGAAAAGTCATGCGTTAAGCATAGATTATGAAACACTTTCCAACAATTCCTGAAATCTTTTTTTTTAAAGTGAAATACGATGCTACTGTCCATAGCCAAATATGTATTCCAATACTTTTGAACAGCCCTGTATTTGATCCGTCGGTTGATATATACATACTGTATGATGGGAAAATTTAGTTTTGCCAGAAAATGCCTAATTGATTGAAATTTCTCTTTCAGCACTTTATCCTAATAGACGGAAAACACTTCAATACTTTTGTTCAGCCCTGTAATTTGTCTAGTACCTTTATTACACGCCATTATTTTGTTAAAATTTAGTTCAAACAAACACACTCTAAAAGCTACTTAAATCACATTTCCAGAAATTTTCATCTATGGGCGACTATGTTGCTAATTCTTTGCATGACCCTGTATATCATTTCATCTATATTCTAGAAATATTTCTTAGTAAACCGAAAGCAATTCAACGTAAAAATGCATGATTTAATTAAAAACTGCCTTTAAATTAATTATTCACACATTCAGTAATCCCTATGAGCTCTTTTGTATAAACCAGTATATCAACTATAACATTTATATACACCATATAATATGCAGAAAATTTAGTAAAAGTTAAAAGCGCATATCATAATTGAAAATGCATTTCAATCATCTATCAGCTATCATCGATATTATATAGTACTTCGAATAAAAATATAAAATTTGAAATATTTTGTGTGGCCCTGTAAATGCTATGCCCTTCATATTATGCGTTAAATATTAAGTCTCAATGGCGTATATCAATTTTATGATTCTTGAAAAGGTTTAATGTTATTAAAATATGTCGCAAATATTTTTCCCCTTTTATTATTGTGTAATCTAATTCTTTTGAGAGACCCTGTAAATAAATAATAACCATTATTTTGACTGCATATTTTAAATAATGTGTGTTTTAGTGCACTTTGCGAATGTATGTAAATTTGAATAAGTTTGACAGGGTGTAACACCTTTAAAATTCACTTTAAACGTTTTTTTTCCATCGGTCGTAATGTATCGGATAACTTTTGACTATCCCTGTAAACAAACTAATCATAGTAGAAACATCATTTTGAGTAGAGTTCGTGCTAAGGTAAACATCAATAACATATAAAAATTCCATAGCAATCTGAGAATATTTACGGGCGTTAGAGCGCAGACAGACGGCCATCCGGCCATACGGCCAGACAAACCGAATGCATAAACACTTTTCAACTTTGTTGGAAAGTGTTAAAAAAGGGACACTGAAAGAAATTTAATTTTCTCTTGTATGGGATGAAGGTATAACTTAATAATGGAAAAAAGAAATTCATTCTAAGATAATTGATGAACACGAGAATCCATTTTAAAAACAATGAGACCTTGCAATGTAGGATTTTATTTTCTGAAGAAGAGGACATTTTTCTTAAACCTAAATATTTTAGAAGTAAGTGAGCAGCGTCAAATATTTTGTTCAAAGTCAATAAGCATTTTTAACAATTTCCAATACATTGAAATGCATTTAAGCTTTCGGTTTGTCTGTCCATCTGGCTGCGCTCTAACTCTATTAAATACACTGAGGTTGCCATAAAATTTTTAGACGTTATTGACATTTACCCTAGCTCGCAAACTATTTCAAATGAAGTTTTTAACATGATTTTTTTTACAGGGATAGTCAAAAGATTTTCGTTACGTTACGGCTTACGGGAATCGTTTCAAATGAATTTTAAAGGTGTTATACCCTATCAAACATATTCAAATTTATATGCATTTAGGAATAGCACAGAAATAAGCATTGTGCAAAGAATGAGGTGAAAAGAATAAAAATTATTTATTTTCAGTGTCACATAAAATAATTCCATTTTATAATGGTAAAGGGAGGAATGGTGTGCGACACATTCTAGTTATTTTAAACTATTGTATGTATAATAAAGTTGATAAACCTTATTGTTACTTAACATAAATTATTTCACACAGAATGCAAGGTACAGAAAATTTACAGGGACACACAAAAGATTTCCAATAGTATATTCTATCGGAAGTTCTGTAAATTATCGATGATGTCTTATGGGTGGGTGAAATGCATTTTTTAATTATGATATGAGATTTTATGTTTTACTAAATGCATGAATATTATATGGTGTGTATAAATGCTACAGTTGGTATACAGGGCTATACAAATAAGGTCGTAAAGGTTATTTGATATGAGTGTAATTTTCTTAAAGGTGCTTTCCTAAATAAGTCATCTATTTTTACACCTAACTGCATTCAGTTATAGAATACAGATGAAATGATATGCTGGGTTACGCAAAGAATTGGATACATAGTCGATAATTTCTGTAAATGTGATTTAACAAGTTTTAAAAGTGTGTTGCTAAAATTTGTAAATATGTGTTGCTAAAATTTAGTTATGCTAAAATTTTAGTAACATACTGGCGTGTAATCAAGATACTAGGTAAATTACAGAACTACTAAAGAAGTATTGAAGTATATTTTCACATTTTACAATAAATCACTGAAAGAGAAATTTTAAGGAGTTACTTGTTTTTTTTTTGCTAAACTAAATTTTTGCATCATTTATTTTACATATCAACTGACAGATCAAATACAGGTCTGATCAAAGAAATTGGAATACATATTTGGCTGTGGACAGTAATGCCTTATTTTTTCTAAATAACGAAGTTTTGTTAAAGATTTCAGGAAGTGATGGAAAGTGTTTCATAATCTATGCTTAACGCATGATTTTTCTTACTTGTTTATAAAGTGTTATGCTTATTTACAAAAATTCATTAAAAAATTTGGTTTTAGATATTGTGACATTTAAAATTTTTTAACAAGTAGAAAAGTGTTAAAAGAAAGTATTTAAAACTTTCAGTTATCTATATCTGTCGTCTGTCTGTCATCTGTCCGTATTCTGACTCTCCCAAATATATTCAGTTATAATGAAATTTTTATACATTATATTCGTATGAAAAGTAAAGAATTTAAGGTTCATTTACATGCACATTAAAACAATTCATTGCTTTTTTATGTATGGGGAAAAGTCTTTTGTGGTGTAATTTAGTGATATTAGATACTGTAACAGTGATATTAGTTATTGTTTAGTGATTTTATATACTGTGACATTTAAAATTTTTCATTTCTGTTAAGAAGTGTTAAGTAAAAATATATAGGATTTTCAGTTGTCTGCTTGTCATTTGTACGCATTTTAACTCGCATAAAAATAGTCTGATTGACATGAAATTCATATATTTCTGTATTGAAGGTAAAGTGTTTAGCATTTATGATTCGTTTACAGGCATAATCAAAATAATTCCATTACATTACAGTGTAATGTTTAAAAGTCATTTGTGCTGAAGTTTAGAGATATTACAATATTTTAAAAGTACTGAAATTCATATACATCACTGTTTTGTATTATACACTCAAAAATATTAGCCTGGGAAAAAATGGTTAGTGATTGATCTATTGATTCATATGAACAACAATTGCATTAAGTGCGTTTTCAGTTCTGGTACGCGTTTTTAAACTGAACAATTTTTTAAAAATTAATTGGTCTATATTAACTCTATAGATTATATACAAGATAGCTGAAACCTTTTCAAGTACTTTCCACTTATTTATAAAAATTGCTGAATGAAAATTTTCTACTTTGCTATTCGTTTAATTGCACTAAATATTATCATTCTGTGCAATAATCATACAAATGTATAAACCATATATAGAGCTGCTCAAAAAATATTTATCATTATGACTATTGACTGTAATAGAAATTGAATTAAAAAAAATTGGTATCCTTAATGTTTTTCACAATCAATTCTGAAACCATGATTTATAGTTCTTCTTCATTTTTCATTATGATTTTTACATGAATTGTTTTTTTAATTCTGTGAAGTGATACAAGTAACCCATTAAAGAAATCACTTTATTTGCACATATATATATAATAACATTTTCAAGCAAATGCAGCTATAAGTATTATACAAACTGACATTTAGGAGTCATAATTTGACTTTGTTTCCTTCATAGACAGGGTAGTACGTACTTCATTGATATGAATCATGAACCTTAAATAATAAAAAAAAGTTAACTACTAAGAGCGTATTTATTAAAAATACAACATATTGCTTGATGGTGCACAAAACAAGAACTTTAATATGAACTTGTACAATTAAAATAAAATAAAAATATCATCGTTTCGCACCGTCTTCATAGTTAAATTATTAATTTTAATTATGTTTTAATTATTAATATTTTAATTATAAAAATAGTTCAACAGTACAATACTCCTTCCACATCTGGCCAACGACAGGATAAGCTTGTGGTTTACAGAAAATTTCATTATATCCTTTACATATTCCAAAAAGTAAAGAAGATCGCACAAAAATATAGCATAAAACTTGTCGCCATTCCACCTCCATATCACATTGACATCATTACAGATAAGATCGACAAAATTCCAATAGATCAAAAATCTGGTATATATGAAATATCCATCATATTATCAAGTAATGTTAAAAAAGTCTACATCGGCATGACAACACGCAAACTTTTAGTTAGAATTAAGGAGCATCGCAGAGATATTCAACAGTATAAACAGAATACTGCTCTTTCTCGCTTCTACTTGGCGAACAAGGGTTTCCGTATTAACTTTGAAAAGACTACAATCTTAGTTCCATGCAATAACCCAGTTGAAGTAAAAATAAGAGAATCTATCGAAATCATTGCACGAGAATATAAACCTTGTAATGATAATTTATCCTACAATGTCGACCACAGTCCTGATGTCGCCTGGAGGCGACATTAAAAAAAGTCTTTAAATTGATTTAAATGTTTCTAGACTGATTAAATTTACATCTAGACCTTTAAAATAGATGTATCCATATTAGAAGCATCGATACATATAGACTTATTTTTGTAGCGTCACGTAAAATTTGGATCAGGACGGAGGAGGTTAAACCAAATATATGGCATAACATCATCAAATTTAAATTTTATATCTCGTTGCAATATTTTAATTTTTACTCACGTGTAAGTGGCAACATTTTAAAACTTTTAATTCATTTCGATTCTAATTTATTAGAAATATTATCTCTCGATCAGGATTCAAACTTTTAGTCCTTTCATTATCATATTTTCCTGAAGACGGCGCGAAACGTTGATAGTTTTATTTTATATTAATTGTACAAGTTCATATTAAAATTCTTCTTTTGTGCACCATTGAGCAATGTGTTGTGTTTTTAATAAATATATTCTTAGTAGTTAAGTCTTATGGTTCAACTGTCTGGTATATGTTTATAAAAAAAAGTTATAACATCACTCAAAATATGATTAAAATAATAAAAAAATTTCCTATTTAGTTTTTCTCAAACAATTATTTTCATATGTTACGCACTTTTCAAAAAAATGAAAATAAGAAAAGTACATACATCATAACGCATAAATATTTAGTTATAGCAAAATATAATGAAAAACTCAGAATTTCTTGCTTTCAAGCACATTCATAACACAACTTCCAATTATGCTAGAATGTGATTTTTTAAATTTTGCTTGTTTAATACTAAAGTAAAAAGAATTCCGTGTTTGAGAGAAGAACGAAAATATTTTTGTCGCATAAACCGAAACAAATATGTCGCATTTAAATTATTCTTTAAAAGTTTTACGTTGACAAATTTTTTTAGCATTATTTATTAACGAATACGACGCTTTTGCAAGACCGTGTATAAATAGGAAAATATATGGGTTCAGCTTCGCGAATCTTATCAATATACAAGTTTAAGATATTAAATTAAGATTCACTTACAATTAGATCATATTTCTTACAAACTTCACAAAATAGAATAAAACTGAATTAAAAAGACCATTGTCACTGTTTAGTTATGTCCTAGGACCGCTAGAACTAATAAATATCTTTCGTCGTGACATTAATACCCTAAAGATACATACTAAATACATTAAATTGTTAATTTTATGCATCATTATTTTAATTGTAAGAGAAAATTATCTTTCTTGGGCGGTGCGTACAAATCATGGATTAAAATATTCATTTAAAGTAATTTTTGGTATACAGTGAAACGAAACGAAAAATTTAAATAACTCATTAATGTTTTATACTACTATGTAATCAGCATTAGCTTTATATAAATTATTAAACAATAAATAAGAAAATACTGTTACAGCTTTCAAATCATATGATTAAAAATGTCTATCTTTATCAATTTTCCTTCAAAAAAAAAAAAAAAAAAAAAAACCTCATAAATTACGAATTTTTCTAAAAAGAAATATGAATCCAAGAAAAACATAAATGTTTAATTATAACACAAAATAATAAAAAAATAAATAAAAAACGGAATTTCTTTTTTTTTTTTTTTCGAAAACATTCGAAAGAAAACTTAAAATTATGCTAGAATAGGATTTTGAAAATTATTGTTGCCTGCCACTAAAGTAAAAAAAAAAAAAAAAAAAAAAAAAAAAAAAAACTTTTGTAATTTTCTTGTTGCATAAACTGAAGGGAAAATGCCATATTTAAATTTTTCATTAAAAATTTGACGTTAAATAAATCTTTTTAGTTTTTTTATTAACAAATACAACGCTTCTTTTTGAATCAACACTTTCGTTACGCCATGCATAAGTAAAAAACTATATGAGTTCAGCTTTGCGAATTTAATTAATATGAAAGTTGTAGAAATGCGTGATTTTGGCATAAGATGAAAATTCCATATAAGAAACGACGCTTTCTTATTCATCTGAGTCTATTTTTTTAATTAAAATATAAAAATAACTTGACTACGAAATGAATTGTAAATAGATTAAGAGAACAAAATTGTTTTAATATTTAAATATATATACATATATATATATATATATATATATACCGGGTGATCCAGAAGTTTCGAGAGTTTTGAAATGTTAATAATTAGGAAACTATGCATAATATAAAGATCCGGTTTTCAGATATATGCTCAGAAACACGTGGGATTTTTGTTTAGAATGAATTTTTTTTAAATATATATAGTTACAATTTTTAGCAGCAGGTGGCGCTGCTGTACAAGACTGAATTTACCTATACCATGCGTTATATAGACACATGAGTTCATTGCTAAGCATCTTTTCTAGGATATTGATGAGATTTTGTTTTAAGGGTGGTTTATGTTCAAACACTTTTTTTAAGTTGTTGAAATTGTATTGAAAGGAAATTTTGATATAAAATTTGATGAGTAACTGCTATGTTTAGACATGCTTTCTTTGCATGTCGAGTTGTTTTCTTATCGTACAATATGTGAAGTTTGAACTGCAAAAGATTTGATGTCGATTACAAATCTGAAATGCTATGGTAAGCAAAGCTTGAAGAAAGGACTCATTGGAAGATCGTAATCAAAGCAGGAGTACCCAAATGTCAGTTGCAATCGTAAATGAGGTAGAATTCATTGCCAATACTCAATGGAAATCATCAGCTCATGGTGAGTACGAATGCAGTACAATTGTAAAATCACGATGAACTGAAATTTCTTCTGGTATTTCTTTCTGCTCTGAAGATGCTTTGCACGCTGTTTTGCACCGGCTCACGGCGATACTTATTAGCTATGGGCGTTATAATGAAAATTTGTAACCTTTGGACACTAATTCTTTCTTTTTATCATCATACCATGCAATCATAAATTGTAAATCATACCATAAAAAATAATACTATTAATTTTAGCGCCACCTGTTGGCAAAAAATGTAACTAACATAATATGTTTGTTTCATCGAAAAAACAAATCCCATAAGTTTTAAGTATTTCTGTAAAACCGCATACTTCCATTGTTCATAGTTTGCTAATTATTAACACTTCAAAACTGCCAGAACTTCTGGATCACCCGGTATATATATATATATACATATATAGTATCAATTCATCATGAAAAATTGCAGCACCATTGGCGCTTAAGCAACTCATATGTAATGCTACAAGTTATGTTTCACAATTTCTGTTCATAATTTTAATGTTTTGTTTTAGCTAAGGGAGGAGGCTTGCCAAACTCTGCATTCATTTTTAAAATAGTTTATAAGTTATTGCAGAGATTTTTTGCATAGTAAAGGTTATTTTACTTTATATATTTTTTATATTATTGGTAATGTTTAAGTAATTTGTGATTTTTTTGTTATTTCGTTTGCTTTGTTCATTAAAAAATGTGGTATTTTTTTGTTGCTATTTATTATTTTTGAATGCAGGTTTGGTGGGCGTTCAGAAACCTGAAACATTTCTATTTTTAAAGAGGGGGCTGGGGTTAGGTTTCGTCTGTCCTCCCTCTGAAGAAGAAGAGACTGTTTTTTCTTGCCTGTATTTTGTTTATTGTTTTTTTAATTCTTTATCGTTAACTGTTTACCTTTTTGACATACACTCTATTCTTGAAATTTTGAATTTTCATTGCATAATGTGAAATATATATATACTAGCAGGCTAAGCCCGCTGCGCTGGTCTGTTTTTCAAAACAAAACATGCATCAAACAAAATATTGAATATGATTGTGTTTTTTAAAGCAACATCACCTCGAATGCTCTTTCACATTTCTGAAAATTATACAAAACGCCATTGTATTTTAAGATAGAAAACCAACGATTATAAATGCACCAAAAATGCATTAAAAGTTAGCAAACAGCTGTTTTGAATCTAATGTCGAGATTCTTCACCAGTGTCAAAACTCAGCGAGCTAGAAAAAACAAAACTGAGCCAAAAATAAAAACAACAACAATGGAATCAAGACCCGTTGACGCCAAAATATATTAAAATAATAATAAAATATATTATGTTGTTGTATCAGCTTATGCATTCGATAAAATTCGGGCTTTTAAGAAAAAAATATTTCAGTTGACCATTTATTGTAGAGTTTGTTAGATAAATGAGTCAATTATGAAAAGAGCAATTTAAATATTGTCTATTCACCATACTTCTAAAATAGCGAACCTTATGAACGCAGAGATTGACCATTGAATTTAAACAATTTTCAAGTGATTCATTTTCATTTGATAGTTTTTGAACTCTAAACCTCTCAACTTGAGGATATGGGTATCTGTGGAAACCTTAATACATCCTCTATGAATATTATATTATATTTTGCAACGTACACATCTGCTCTTGGCAAATCTATTACAGTGTTCCGTTTTTGGAATGCAGCAGAATAAATAAAGTTAAATAAAGTTTTCCTTGCGGAATTGGAAAAATAAGGTGAATATTTTTTGAATGTGTGAAATTCATTTTTTGATACAGATGCCATATACGCATCACGTTGGCGTGATTGAAACAAAATGAACATTTTATGCCTCTTATGGTAATCCAGCTTTGTTTTTAATTTATTAATGAACTATTTATTTACTTTCATTTGCATTTTAAAATGATACAAAATGTTATGCTCTATACATAGAAAAGTAAAATAGAAAATAGAACTGTATTTTTCATTTGAAAACGAAGTTCCCGTTAAAGTGGCGCCAGAAATGTATCACCTCAACGTGGTGTATATATGACATTTGTGCCTCTTTCTTACAACATGGGTGTGTGCATTTGCACCTAAATTTAGTTATTGAGCTCAATTTTTGTAATATTAACTGGAGTTTGTACAATGTACGGTACTACATGATTATTTTGTCGAGAAAAAATAGCAGATTATAGGAATAAATGTCAATAATCGATGATCGCAAGTATGATAGCAATTTATATTACACGTGATACACGTATTTTTTTTCGTCATAAGTGCTTTTTAATTCGACTTTTAATTTGTATTTTTTATTTATGTTTATTGTTCTTTCGTTATTTAAAATGCATTTATGTAAATTTGAATAGTTTGGCGAAATTGACCGACGTGTTAATCAAGTAGCACCCAATTTACATTTGAAAATATCATATTTCACAAAAAACTCCGGCACAAACCTGAATTTGCAAGATTTCCTTCCAATACCAATGCGGCAAAATCCTCGTTTTAGAATAGCGAAGAAATGTGCATTTAAAAAAAATTATTTTCGTTATTTTAAAACGAAAATATTAATAAATAAAAAAGGCACTTCTAGGTTATCCCGTCGACCAAAAAAATTATCGCCAAAGTATAAGATTAAATGCCAATAATGGATGATCGTGAATGTCACACTCAATGATATTAAATGCGATTCATGTGTTTAAAATCTAATTAAGGGATTTTTATTTCGCCTTTTTATTAATATTTTTATTAATATTCTACTAATTATTTATTTTTTCGTTATTTTCAATAAAATTTATGTCAACATGTATAATTTGGCTATTAATTTGGCGATTTGTATAATTTGGCGAAATTGGTCGACGGGATAACCTAGAAGTACCATAAAAAAAGTTACTATAGCACAAAACAATTTATAGAATTTCTAAATAGAAATTGAAAGTAAATAAACAATTTATTAATACAGAAACAACTATTGCTGGGTTACCATATCAGGCAAAAAAAAACACCGTTTTGGCGATAGTCAGATACCTCAGTGTGTATATAATATCTATGCCAAACATGTTTGGAAAAAACAATAATCGTTATTTATACAGCATGTTTAAATACTGTAGTATAGTGAAAAAAATGTATATGTTACAGGCCAAACCCGATTTTAGGCCAAACTAGATTGGCCTAGGCCAAACCGGTCTATCCTAACGGCCATCGGATAAACTAGTTTTTCCTAGGCCAAACCGGTCTATCCTAACGCCCATCGGATAAACTAGCTTTTCCTAGGCCAAACCGGTTTATCCTAACGCCCATCGGACAAACTAGTTTTTCCTAGGCCAAACTAGTCTATCCTAAGGCCCATAGGACAAACTAGTTTTTCCTAGGCCAAACTAGTTTGGCCTAACTCTTATAGGATAATCTAGTTTAGCCTGCTGTTTATTGGTCTGAACTAGTTTATCCTAGGCCGATCTAGATTATCCTAGGCCAATTCAATTTGGCGTGATTTTATTGAATTCAATGACCGCCTCAGCGCCAACGTTCTAGTTTGTCCTAGGCTGATCTAGTTTATCCTAGGCCAATGTATTTTACGTGTTTTTAGCTCACAGGCGTCAAAGCCTGAGAAATAATGGGCTCGCAAGTTCTGTATGTACGCATGTATGTATACATGTATGTACGTACGTATGTACGTAACACGATAACTCTTGATAGAAATAATGTAATTTGACGTGTTATTATCTCATCAGACTACCAAAGCCTGAGAAATAATGTGCCCGTGGATTCTGTATCTATGTATGGTATGTAAGTACGTAACGCAAAAATTCTTGATAAAAATACCCGATTTGCATCAAACTTTCAATATAGGTTTATTCTTATGAGGGGATTTTCTGTTTAATTTTGGGAGGTCATTGGAGAATAATGAGGGGAAGAAAGATCGAGAGGCTGATTCGCCCCTTCCCTTAAATAAAATAAATGGGTTTCCATGCATTATTAGCATATTTTATAATAAAAAAATAGATATAGAAGCATTCTGATGAGGCGCCTCCATGATTAGTTGTGGATGTTCATTGTTTAAGTATAAAGAGAGGGGGAAACATAGGTAAGGCCCCATAATTTATGTAAATGCTTTTTTCAAGCATAATTTGCTGATTTGCTTAAATTTTTGAAATAGATTCGTTCTGGTAAGGTGCTTCCGTAATTAGTTTTGGAAGTTAATTGGTTAAGAACAAATGGAAGAAAGGGGGACTCCCGCCTAATTTTGCCAAATGGGTTTTTCATGCAGAATTAACCAATTTGCTGCAAATCTTTGATTTGTTCATTCTGATTAAGTGCTTCACTGATTAATTTTGGTGGTTCTTTGGTTAAGTATAAAGGGGAAGCGTACAATTTATTTCCTTAAATTAGATAAATTAGTTATAATAGAGAATTATCCAATTTGCTTAAAATTTTGGACATAAATTCATTTTGATCAGACGGTTCTTTAATTAATTTTTCTTTTGTTTAAGTATAATGGGGTAGTGGATGATTTATTGCCTTCCTTAAATTAAATAAATGGGTTTTTAAGCAGATTTATCTGATTTGCCGATTAAATTTTGAACATAGTTTTTTTCATAAGGCGAATCCCTGAATAGTTTTGTTTAATGATTAAGTATAAAAGGCGGAATGTAGAATTACCCTCCTTAAATCAGATGAATGATTTTTGAGCAGAATTATTTGATTTGCTTCAAATTTTGGATAATGGTTCAATTTTATAAAGCGTACCTGTGATTAGTTTTGGGGTTCAATGGTTAAGTATAATTAAGGGAAATGGGAAAAAGTAATCTCCCTTACTTGATTTTTTGAGGGTGATATTTAAAAAAAATGTCTGTAATACACAATTAGTGTAAACAGCCTGTGAATACAAAGCCATTACTTTAACAGGGCAATATTCTTTTTAATATTAATCCAGATTTCTGCTCTCTAAACTTGTGTAAAGTGGTTTTGCTATCACCCTTGTATAATGTATTTTATTTGAAGGGTAGTAGAATACTGTTACAGGTTTGCACGGGCCGGAATTTCGAGGCCCAGTATAAAAATTAAAAGTTCAGCCCGGGCCCTGCCTGTAAAAAAATCAGTGAAAAGGGACTCAGTCCGGCTCGACCTGACCCTACTCAATTTCTGCAAAAAATTCAGATTTTAATTCACATAAGGTACCCTGGGGTAATAACGCCAGGTGGGGTAATAACGCCAAGTGCTTATATTTTGCATAATTATGAAATAATCAGGTAAATGACACCCATGTGATCTGCGCAGAAGGGTTTTGAGTCATATAAATCGCAAAAAACAGCTTCAAGTTAATTTGTTTCATTTTTAAGTCTTATTGTTTTTACAAACAACTAAAATTAACGCTTGATCTAAAATTTGCGAGATACGTTTTCTGATGTGAACTCTGTCTTTTTATCCGAAAATACTTTGTTAATTACATAAATTTGTAGTGCATTTCATGTACTTTTAAAATGTTGTTGAAGATTTTGGATATCTTCTCGAGATAATTTGTAATTTAAAATGCACTGCACAATAACTATACCGGGGTAATAACGCCAATCCTTGACATTAGTACCCCGGTTGATTCCCAACAGTGGCCGAGCTACATCCTAAATACTGATTCAAATAAACACAGTTAAAACTGTGCAATGTTTCTCATATTTCTATTTAAGCGGTCTTTTTTAAGCAAAAAGAAGCTCACGGTCTGATATTCTTTTGCCTCATCCCCCCTCCCACACCATACCTTTATTTTTCTTACACTTTCACAAAAAAATGAACATTTTGAATAGCTTAGAATACAATTTGTCGATTTCTAAGTTTGTAGAGTTTGTATTTTTAGAATTGGGTTATCTACATGCAATTATTCCATCTTATTTCATAGTTTTGTTTGCATGGCGTTATTACCCATATAGGTGGGTAATAACGCCAAATAGCATTGGTCAAGAAAAAACGCCATTACATTTTATGAATACATATCTGTTAAATTATTATTATTTTATATAGATAGCCAATGAGTTGCTGTATCAGATCCTATATTTGTTTGAAAAATACAATCTAAAACTAAGCTGTGAAAATTGGTAGAACCTTAACGTGGCGTTATTACCCCAGGGTACCTTACATTAAAGATTCCTTTAAAGAATACTGCATACATATTTATGGAAAATTTACAATGAATTTTTAAATTACGATGTGTTCGCTAAATGGAAAATACACAATGTATTATTGATTATTTAGATTCTTAGTCCTTCAATATTCAAATAGGAATTCATTAAATAGTTAGAACAAAAGAGAAAAAGGAGTGTTATAAACATCTTAACTCTTGAATATATTTAGTAAAAAGTAGATTTGTAAATATATTTTTCTATCATTCCTTAAGGGTTTTCTCAAATCCAAAAGAGCTACATCCTAACACATTTATTAATTAATTCCTTTTCAGAAATGCATAAGATTAACAGGCATTCTCATTCAGAAAATATGTAATCGAATGGCGTTAACCATTTTTTCATAAAAGCGATATATCTTTGAGAAAATACTATTAAAGCTACGTTTTGAATCGAATTTCCAGTTGCGACTTTACGGAAAAGAAAAACTTGAAGCCGTCACAAAAATAGCTATATGTCGACAGGTAATTAATTTCTCAAAAATGGAAAACGCTGTTCGATTCCAAATTATGTTCAGCTGCGATCTGGCTCGAATAATAGTAATAATAAAAGCAAGCTTATCACAGCATGGCCTGAGTCTGCAGAAAGAAAAATAAAAATAAGCAAACACCATGTCCAATGTATCATGTCTCTACGGTGGACATGTTAAATTTCTGTATTGATGTTACAAGCAATGACTCTTGACACACATTTATGGTTATTCTAGTGAAAGATATGTTTTTACCGGCCAAACCCAATTTTGAGCCAAATTATATTAGCCTAGACCAAACTATTTTATCCTAACGCAAATTGCATAAACTAGTTTTCCTATGCCAAACTTATTTCTCTAAATGTCCATAGGATAAACTAGTTTTTCCTATGAAAGTTGGTAATCATTCACTTTTTCTTTCATACTTAACCATTAAACTCCCCAAAACTATTCAGGGAATCGCTTATCAGAAAGAACATACATCCAAATTTGACGCAAATCCGTAAATTCTGCATCAAAACCATTTATCTAAATTATTGGGGGTTACCTACATTGCCCTTTGTTTTCCACTTAAACGAAAAACATCCACAACTAATCACGGAGGCATCTTGTCAGAATGATCCTATACCTAAAATTTTAAATGAAAACTGATAATTCTGCATGAAAAATCCATTTCTCTGAATTAACAATGGGGTATTAGCCTCTCGTTCAATCCCTCTTAATCTTACCCAATGAATTCC
Source organism: Maratus speculifer (assembly GCA_964019185.1). NCBI lineage: Eukaryota > Metazoa > Arthropoda > Arachnida > Araneae > Salticidae > Maratus > Maratus speculifer. Next base: position 23,746,334 of record OZ025294.1, on the reverse strand, counting down.
CAAAACTAATCAGAAAAGTATCTTATCAAAATGAAACTACTTCCAAAATTTTAAACAAATCGAATATTTCTACCAAGAGTTATCGCATTACGTACATATATACGTACATACGTACAATCATGCGTACATACATAAATACAGAGCCTGCGAGCTTATTATTTCTCGGGCTTTGACGCCTGTGAGCTAAAAACACGTAAAATTACATTGGCCTAGGATAAACTAGATCAGCCTAGGACAAACTAGATCAGCCTAGGACAAACTAGAATGTTGGCGCTGAGGCGGTCTTTGAATTCAATAAAATCTCGCCAAATTGAATTGGCCTAGGATAATCTAGATCGGCCTAGGATAAACTAGTTCAGACCAATAAACAGCAGGCTAAACTAGATTATCCTATAAGAGTTAGGCCAAACTAGTTTGGCCTAGGAAAAACTAGTTTGTCCTATGGGCCTTAGGATAGACTAGGTTGGCCTAGGAAAAACTAGTTTGTCCGATGGGCGTTAGGATAAACCGGTTTGGCCAAGGAAAAACTAGTTTATCCGATGGGCGTTAGGATAGACCGGTTTGGCCTAGGAAAAACTAGTTTATCCGATGGACGTTAGGATAGACCGGTTTGGCCTAGGCCATTCTAGTTTGGCCTAAAATCGGGTTTGGCCTGTAACATATACATGACATATACGCACCACATTGGCGCGTTTTTTTTTCTTCTGATGCCGATTCGGAGAAAATTTTGTTTTCAAATACCAGTTACATAAATAATTTGCAATTATTCTCTGTTATTTTAAATAGAAAATAACAATAAATTTTAAAAAGTTTAGTTAATAATTATAAAACAAACTATTTATATCTTTTAAAAAATAAAATAAAATTAAATTAAAATTTATCAATAAATAAACAACAGCCAGGTTACCAAGTCAGGCATAAAATCGCCATTTTATTGCAGTCGCGCAAATGCGGTGCATTTATGACAAATGTGTCTAGATTAAAATAGTTTATGTAATTGGGAAAAAAAAGAAAAAAAAAATGTAAATAGACAATTTATTAATAAATAGACAATAACATCCGGGTTGCCTTATCAAGCAAAATAATGACACTTTGGCGTCAGTAAATTACCCAGATGTATATACGGTATTGGCGTAAGAGACAAATCGCACCAATGTAGTGCGTACGAGATATCTGTGTCAAAAAAAATTTTAAAAGTTGCAGTTAAATTATTTTACAATATCTACGTATGTGGAAAGACATTTACCCTAAAATTAAATATTATTCATTTTTGTGGTATTAACTGCTATATATGTATTTAAGTTAAATGTAAAATTTTTTCCTAAAAATGCTCTCACTCATTAAAAGAGAGAGAGAGAGAGAAAATAGTTCTTGCGAACATCACTCCGTCTTGTGCATTTTATTTATTTTTATTTATTTTTATTTTTTTGGTTTAGAATCGCATTGATTGGCGACAAAAGTAGATTGAAACACCCAATTTAACAAACAACATACAAATAACAATTAAAGCCTTAAAAAAAATAATTCTGCGAGTTTCTTCTGTAAAACACATAACGGGAAAATTAGATTTAAAAATATTTTTAAAAAAAGAAAGAAAAAAATACTTACTTTTTACCTAATGAAATTTTTGAGGTGTTGTTTTCTTTTAATCTGGCTCGAAAGACATAAATAGCCAAACATTGTGTCACTTCAAAACTTTCTTTCACATTGAGTTACTTTTTAAATATTATAAATATTCTTTTTTTTTTCGTTAAAGATAAATATTTTCCTTTCATAATATTATTTTGCATCAAACGGATTTTTTTTCTTTTTAACATTATTTATTTTAAATCAATGAATTAACAGGTTATTTTTTTTCGAAATGTTTATATTTTCCATTAGAGAAATCATTTCATTTCCTTTTTTGAAATATAATTATCGCCAAAAAATTAGTTGTTGCAACCCTTCCGTCAAAAATAACCGAAAAATACGAAATTTAGTACGAAAAATCAGAGTTATCCCTGTATATTTGTATCATAAACCTCCGCAAAAATATTTCCTATCGAATGATATAATCTGCAAAAAGATCCACCGGGTAGTTTTTGAAAACACTCGTTTGGAAGTTTCAGAACTTCTGCTTTATAATATATATGATATATATATATATATATATATGTATTTACGGATATTTGTCTTATTTTGGACTAAAATACATTAATGTATAATCTCCACTTTCCATACAGCATTTATTAATAATTTAAAATTGTGATAACCTTTCGCTTTTGTTTATTTTTTTAACATATATTTCGGCCCAATATCATACAAACTCACAAAATACAATAAATTTAAATTAAAAAGCCTAAAATAAACAGAGCCATAGTCAATTTTTACTTATGCACTAACTAAAATCACTAGGGCAAATAAATATCTTTCATAGGTAAGTTAATTAATGAATATTACATACTTAATGCATTAAATTGTAAATTTCAATCATCATTATCTTAATAACAAGAGAAAATTACCGTTTTGAACGGTGAATATAAATCACGGATAAAGTATTCATTTAAATTAATTCTTGCAATATAATGAAATGTTATGAGATAATGAAACAACTAATTAAAATTAAAGTATAGTAATAATATGTAATCAACATTTGCTTTATATAAATCATAAGCAATAAATAAGACAGTACTGTTAAAACTCTCAAAACATAATTAAAAATATCTTTCCTATTCAATTTTTCTTCAGAAAAACTATTTTCATCATAAGTTACGAATTTTTGGCAGACGTTTAAAAACTTAATATAAGAAAAATATAGAAAAAATACATATGAAATTATAACAGAACATAATGAAAAAAAAAACAATATTTTTTTGAAAACATTCATAACAAAACTTAAAATTATGCTAGAATTTGATTTTTTAAATTATTGTTGTCTGACACTAGAATAAAAATAAAATTTCGGTATTAGAAAAAAGGATTAAAATACTTTTGTATCGTTCTTGTCATGTAAACTGAACGAAGAATTCCATATTTAAATTCTTCATTAAAAATCTGACGTTGTAAAAGTATTTTTGGTATTTTTTTAATTAACAAATACGATGCTTCCTTTTGAACTTACGCTTTCGTTAGACCATCCACATGTAAGAAATTATTTGGGTTCAGCATTGCGACTCTTATTAATACGTAAGTTGCAGAAGTATGTGAATTTCGCATAAGATGAAAACTCCATATACGAAACAACGTTTTCATTTCCATCCAATTCTATTTTTTTTATTAAAATAACTTGACTGCGAAATGAATGGTGAATGGATTAAGAGAACAAAATTGTTTTAATATTAAAATTAATTATTTTTCTTTTCTTTTTTACAGGCATGTGCTTTATTTTGGATTAAAATATATTAATGTTTAATTTCCATTTTCCGTATAGCATTTATTAATAATTTAAAATTTTGATAACTTTTTGCATTTGTTTATTTGTTTCACATATATTTAGGCTCAATATCATGCAAACTTCAGAAAATACAATAAATTTAAATTTAAAAGCATAAAATAAAAAGAGCCATTGTCAACATTTAGTTATGCACTAATTAGGAACGCTAGGTTACAAACTTTTGAAAGAAGTACAAAATTTAATGCATGAGAAACAACATTACATTACAACAGAATATAATAAAAAAACTTTTTTTTGAAAACATTCATAATAAAACTTAAAATTATGCTAAAATGTGATTTTTTAAATTATAGTTACTGACATTAGAGTAAAAATGAAACTTCGGTGTTAGGAAAAAGAACTAAAATACTTTTGTACCGTTTTTGTCGCGTAATTTTGAACAAAAAATTCCATATTTAAATTCTTCATTAAAAACTTGACGTTGAAACAGACTTTTTGGTATATATATTTTTTATTAACATATACGATGCTTTGTTTTGAACCAACGCTTTCGTTAGACCATGCATAAATAAGAAACTATATGGGTTGAGCATCGCGAATCTTATTAATATGTAAGTTGCAGAAACGCATGAATTTCGCATATGATGAAAATTCTATCTAAGAAACGACGTGTCCGGTTTCATCTTTGACTCTCTTATTAATTAAAATAACTTGACTACGAAATAAATGATGAATGGATTACAAGAATAAAATTGTTTTAATACTAGATTTAAAAGTAGAAAATTCTTTGGTTTTTCAAGACATGTGTCTATTTTTTGATTAAAATGGCATAATGGCTATCCATACAACATATTTGAGTAATTTAAATTTGTAGTAACGTTTTGTATTTGTAATATTTTTTTCACATATAATAAGACCCAATTTCATACAACTTCACAAAATATAATAAAAATTTTAATTTAAAGGTAAAACATAAATGGAGCCATTGTCATTTTTTAGTTATGCACTAGGATTGCTAGGTCTAATAAATATCTTTCATGGTAATAAATAATTCCTGAAAACTACATAATTCATTAAATCGTTAAGTTCATGCATTATTATTTTAAATAGATGCGAAAATTACTGTTCTTGGATAAAACATTCATATAAATTAATTCTTGCAATATAGTAAAATGCTATAAGAAAATAGAATAAGATATTAAAATTAAACTTTTATAATCATCTCTAATCATTATTTGTTTTATATAATTCATAAAACAGTGAAGAAGAAAATACTGTTACAACACTCAAAATATGATTAAAAGTATATATTACCTATCCAATTTTTCCCCAAACATTATTTTTAAAGGTTACGAATTTTTAAAAGGCGTATAAAAAATGAATTCACGAAAATTGTAGAAACACATAAATGCTTAATTATTTAACACAAGGCGATTAAAAAAACGGTACTATGAGGTTTTCCCGTCGACCAAAAAATTATCACCGAAACTATCAGATTAGAAGCCAATAATGAATGATCGTAAATGTCACATTCAATGACATTAAATACGATTCATGTGTTTAAAATGTCATTAAGTGATTTTTACTTCGACTTTTTATTACTATTTTACTAATTATTTGTTTTTTCGTTATTTAAAATAACAATTAAGTCAATATGCATAATCTGGCTATTAGTTTGGCGATTTGTAGAATTTGGCGAAATTGGTCGACGGGATAACAGAGTAGTACCTAAAAAAACAATAGAAATCATTTCTTTCAAAAATCTTTATAAGAAAAATTTAAATTATTCTTAAATATAATTTTTCAAATTATTGTTGTCAGATTGTAAATAAATATAATTCTGTGTTTGAAAAAGGATTAAAATACTTCTATATCATCTTTATCACATAAACTGAAGCAAGAAATCTATATTTCATTTCTTCATTAAAAATTCAACTTTGAAAAAAATTTCTTAGCATTTTTTTTATTATTAAAAAATACAACACTCTCTTTCGAATCATCGCTTTCATTAGACCACACATAAATAAAAAACTATGCATGGTAAGTTATCTGTCGCCAACTTATAATTTCTCAACCGTTGGTCGTAGACGCATAGTTCCTATTACAATAATGATCAAATGAGGTAAATGTTCATATTGTGACCTTGTTTGAAGTAAAAAATACAAAATATTTATAAAAATTACAAAATCTAATTTTTATACGGCCCCCAGATCTTCATATTTAGTAAATGTATACACATATCATAACAAATATAGCACAAAAGATTTGACATTCTGTGCGGCAAAAACTGAATTTTTTTTTTTTTTTTTTTTTTTTCAAAGTTTGAGATTTTTGTACATGATTTTCTCTTCATTCAGTGATCAGTTTAAAAATTAATTAAAGTAATTCGAGATTAGAATGGGGTTGTAATGTCCCTTTTTTAAGGAAAAACCAGCTTTATCCGGTATCGCCATATTAGGGTATCACAAAGCAGAGTTATTTCATCTAAAAATTTCAGTTAGCTTCATTGAAGTCAAATAACATTCAAAATTCAAAGTAGGTATTATTTTTTATTTCCAAACCAGAGTAAAACCACAGAGCTATTTGCGCATGCGTTAAGTCTCTTTTGATTTTAGGGCATTACTCATCAAATCAGGCAGTAAAACATCAATATGTAACCCACCATTATATGTATCAAGAATGCCAACACATGTAAATTTTCAAAATCAACTATTTCAGCCACAAGAAAATAAAAATACTGGTTATTATATTTTAATATTAAGAACAAACACACAAAAATTATTATTAAAATATATAATGGTTGGTTACATATTGATATTCCGTTGCCTGATTTCATGTGGAATTCCCCTAAAATCAAAACAGATGTGACTCATGCTCGAAAGGGCTTATGATTTTGCTCGTGTTTTAAGCTAAAAAACAATATCTACTTTGACTTTTGAATGTTATTTGGCTCTCTTGAAGCTAACTGAAAATTTAAATGAAATAACTCTGGTGATACCCAGTTATGGCGATATGGGCTAAAGCTGGCTTCGCTTTGTGTTATATCTGTTATGATATGCATAAACTTTGTTAAATATGACTATAAAGACCGGGTAACTGTATAAAAAGTTAGATTTTCTAATTAAAAAAAAATATTTTTTTACTTTAAACAACGCCACAGCATTGAATCATTTTTGCAGTAGGAAGAATGCGTCTACGACCAACGATTGGGAAATTAAAGGTAGGCGATACATAACATATTGCACCATGTATAGGTTTAGCTTCGCGAATCTCATTGATACGTAAGTTGCAGAAATGCGTGTTTTTCGCATACGATGAAAATTACACCTAAGAAATTACGTTTCCTTTTTCATCTTAGTTTATTTTTTTAATTAAAATAACTTGACTACAAAATGAATGGTGACTTTTTTAAAGGCACAAATATGTTTTAAAATAAGATTTAAAACTAAATTTTTTTTGGATTTATACAGACCCGTTTTTATTTTTAATTAAAATAACATGAATGTTTAAAAGCAACATTTCAAGAATTTTTTGAGTATTTTGAATTTTTTATTTATTGTTATATTTGCATTATATTTATTTCACATACATTTTGCCTTGTTTTCCATAAAATCTTTTACACAAAACTTCTTTTCCATAAAATTAAACATAAAAAAATCAATTGTAATTCTAATAATAATTGTCGTTATAATTCTTTGCTTAGGCTTTGTTTTCTTTGCGTTATGATCGCTAAGTTTAATAAATATGATTCATTGTTAAGGGATTCGAGAGACAAACATGTTTACATTTTCTAAAAATAATTTTTTGAATTATTATTTTATTCTTGCTGCTGTTGTTGTTGTTTTCTGCTAAAAATAACGTTTAAATTCAATTTCTATCTTAATTGGAAGAGGGAATAATAAATTTTAAGTTTTTTTTCTTAAATCCAGTTTTCAAACAATGGATTTTTTGAAAAAAGGGAATATATTCCCTGTGAAAATGTGATTTTTCTTTATGATGGCTTTTTTCACCATTTCTCCTATTTAAATTGTTTTAACTCGAGAACTTTTGAAGGTAGATTTTTTAAACTTGATATATGTGTTTTTAGATTATTTTACCTTAATATTGATTCAGCAAATTTGGAATATATATATATATATGTGTGTGTGTGTGTGTATACTTAAGCTACATTATTTTTTTTCGAATTTTTATTTTAAATATTTTTTAACATTTTTTAAATTAATATTGAAAAAAATCCTGAATCAAAATTTAAAGATTGTATATTTCTGTTAAGATAAATGAAAACGAATGGAAATTCTATAAATAATATTTCGAGTTATGACAATTTTAAATTTAAGACTTTTTTAATATATTTTGAATATTAAACTTTAAAAAAATTAGAAATTTTATCATGTGATTTTGTTTAAAAATTATATAGTTAACCATTACAAAAAAATTTTAATTTTAACTCAATAAGTAAAAATTATCTTAAATTGTTTTCAAGACCCACTTAAATATCTTTCTGAAAACGACACAGGTAATAAATTACACTGATCAAAACAATTAAAGGATATTTGAAGTTTTATATAAAATAAAGATATAAACGAATTTTTTTTGCCGAAAATTGAAGAAGAGAATCACAAATGCAATTTTTTCTGGTTTTCAAACTGTGGAGTATGCGAATTTTGAGTTCGACGTCAAAAACGTCGCTTTAGCGGCAGCGAATGAAATTTGAATTTGAACTGAATAAAAGAGAATGAAGACAAGGCTGATCGGCATTCAGTGATTGCTTTGTTTCGATGAGTACGATGTCTCAGCGCAGTCACTTGACAGATTCAGAAGCTTGGAGAATTGTTGGTAGGTTAGAAGGGGGCCAAACTCAAGCCGAAGTAGCGCAGGCCATTGGAGTGTCACAAAGTGTCATTTCCAGTATCTGGAACCGTTTTTTGGAGAGTGAATGTGCAGGCCGAAGACCAGGGCAAGGTCGTAAACGGGCAACAACGCCTAATGAAGATCGGTATTTAGCGTTAACAGCTCGGAGATACCGAAACATGAACGCTACTCTTCTCCAACAACACCTTCGCTCGGCTATAGGCACCACGATTTCAACTCAGACTGTCCGAAACCGGCTTCATGCTGTAGGTCTGTATGCTCGCCGACCGATGGTATGTCTTAGATTAACATCAAGGCATCGTCGCGACCGCAGGGAGTGGGCAACCGAGCATGTCAACTGGAGGAGAAATGAATGGAGCAATATTCTGTTTTCTGACGAGTCCCGTTTTTCTGTGCATCCGGATAATAGGCGTATTTTCATCTGGAGGGACCGTGGCAGTAGGAATAATCCTGCGTTCGTGCACGAAAGTGTCAGATTTGGCGGTGGAGGAGTGTTGATGTATGGTGGCATCTCCATTGACGGGTGCTCTGATCTCTACATCATTCGAGATGGAGCTCTGATTGGTCGCCGATATAGGGATGAGATCCTCAGACCTATTGTAGTCCCTTACGCTGCAGCAATCGGAGATAACTTCATTTTAATGGACGATAACTGCAGGCCACATCGTGCAAACCTGGTGGAGGATTTCCTTTTCGAGGAAGGAATCGTTCGAATGGAATGGCCAGCGTGTTCTCCAGACATGAATCCAATCGAGCACGTTTGGGACGCTCTAGGAAGACGAGTTTCTGGCCGCCAACAACCCCCACAAACTCTCCAAGAACTGGAAAGAGCTCTTCTGGAAGAGTAGGGCAGAATACCCCCAACTCGTCATTAATAGCCTCATTGAGTCCATGCCCCAAAGGTGTTCAACGTTGCTGGCCGCCCGTGGAAACCATACCCCCTACTGAAAATGATTTTCTTTGAAAAAAACACCTTTTCTTTTTTTTTTTCACATATGCACAAATTGTGTTTTTTTTCCTTTTGTACACTAATGCGCAACAAAATGCATTTTTTTCTGCCAAACATGTGTAATTTATTTTCATATAACCTACTATGTCTGTCGACCATGTATCAATCAGCTAAAAAGTCTCCCAGATACAAAATCCACCTAAAACTGCAATATCCTTTAATTGTTTTGAGCAGTGTAGTTTATTACTTAGATGCGTTTTTTTTTTGGTAGAAATATTTATTAAAGTTTTGATAAAAATGCATATGATTTAAATGACGTAATTCGATTCAAATATCGACGTATAGAAAGAAACAGAATCACTTTCTGTTATTTATTACTAATTATTTAACGACTTAAAAACAGAAACTGAAATGTTTGTTAAAGGGATTACATAGATTGTTCTGTGAATGTCCAACGACGGTGAAATTGAGTGTATTAACCCTTCATTGGACGGTGTGCCACGTATGCAACGTACCGATATAACCCCTCTATTTTCTTAAGGATCTTAAATTTAGGTTATCTAAACTTTGTGCCAAATCTAGAACATATAAACAAAGTATTTTGTGCCTGTTTTCAGCAGTAAATGGTAGTATCTGACCATCTATTAAATTTTCATTAAAAAAATCAGTCTGAATTTTAAACAAGAGTAGAATTTGCTTCAACTTTTTCACCCCAAAATATTGAAATTATCTCAAGATAAAATTTTAGATATTCGAGTATCTCACATGTTTGTTATTAAGGTTGATTAAAATTAAAATATTTCAGTACATCAGCTTGAAATCTTGTTTTTGTGTTTGTGCCAGATATGGACACTACTAATTTTATCCTTCACGACCTAATAATAAACTAATACATAAATTAGCTTAATCTAACTATAAAAATTGTTTTATTAAACTGGAATCTTCTCAAGTAATATTAATGTAACAAAATTTGTCTTTTTTTTTTTTTTTTTTTTTTTTTTTTTTTTTTTTTTTTAAATTTTGCTGAAACAAATATCTGAAATAATGCTACTATGATATACAGGGTGATTCAGCTCGTCGGTGACAAACTTTAAGGATCGATAGAGCACACCTAGACGAACATTTTTGAATAGGGAATGTAGGGTCCCTGACGCGATGGTAAGGCGCTAGGCGCTTTCGAAAATTTGGGTGCCGAAATTCGAAACGTCATAAAAACTAGGGAAATGGTTAGATTTTCTTGCTTGTTGCGTCGAAATGATTCTGTTTGTTTAGACTTTCTTCAGTACCAATTTGATAAGCGTATCTCTTAAAACATGGATAGGGGGCGCTGCAGACTTTGGAGAGCTAGACAACAACTTTAAGCCCGTTATTTTGATAATTTAACACATGCTCGCCAAAGTTTATACTCTAACTTAAAGTTTGAACCCAAAAGTAGAGCCCTGCAAAAAGCGTAAGAGCCGGAATAAAATGTCAAAGTACAGGGTGGTCGAAACTCGAAGGCTCCTAAGAGATAAACAAACAGATTTCTTGACTTATGGCATGCATTTTCATGATTCTGTTTGCTGGGGCTCTCTGAAACTCAGTTGAACGGTACAAAAAGAAACATCGATAGGGGGCGCTTTGGGCAAAAAACATAATTCGTTGACATTTCGGACGCTAACTGGAAACGGGGCGCTACGATCAGTTAGTAATAATGAAAACACATTTTCTACCTCTGCTCAACACTTCTGAATAAATTTAGACCAAAAACATCAATGATACTGGAAATTTATTTACAAAAAATAACACTACAGAAGATGCTCGAAATTTCGACCTTGGGCCATGATGCAGGCTTCGCACCTCCGTCGCATTGAGGAGTGTGTGTTTCCAACAATGCCAGGAGTATCTCTGATCTGCCCTGCAGCTGCCACAATGCGCGCCACAAGTTCTTCAGCACTGCTGACAGGTGTATGGTATACCTCGGCCTTCAGGTAACCCCAAAGGAAGAAATCCAAGCAGGTGAGGTCTGGTGATCGGGCAGGCCAGTGAACTGGACCCCCACGCCCGATCCACCGCTGGCCATACCATGCGTTTAGATGGAGACGCACGTCGTTCGTGTAATGGGCCGGAGCTCCATCGTGCTGGAACCACATCTGGCGACGCGAACCTTCGGGTACGTGCGCCTCCTCCAGAAGCTGCGGCAGCACTTGATCCAGGAAAATCAGGTAATTTCCACCTGTCAGCCGTTCAGGTAACAAATAAGGGCCAATGAGGCAATCCCCCAGAATGCCGGCCCACACATTTACTGAGAAACGCTCCTGGGCTGCTCGGCTTCTCGTTTCATGTGGATTTTCATCTCACCACACATGACTGTTGTGGGCGTTCCACATTCCCTCCCGGCTGAAGGTGGACTCGTCCGTAAACAAAATGCTGTTTACAAAACGGGGATTCCTGGATCTCATCGCCAAGTACCATCTTGAGAATTCCACTCGAGGGCCAAAATCCTGCTTTCTGAGCAACTGCACCCGCTGGATGTGGTAGGGGTGCAGATTCCGGGAACGTAAGATGCGCCACGCAGTTGCTTGCGAAATGCCAACATGTCTGGCGATATCTCTCGTGCTAAGACCTGGGTTGTCCTCAACCAGGTTAAGCACAGCCTCTTCGTTGTCGGGGGTGCTCACTGATCGCTCCCGTTCAGGCCTGCCTCCGTCGAAAGATCCCGTTGTGGACAACCTCTGGTGTACTCGAGCGAAGAAGGCATGGCAGGGGATTTGCCTGTTGGGGTAACGCTCGGCGTACAACCGCTGAGCGGCTCGTCCATTACAACCAGCAGCGCCATACGCCAAATGCATGTCAGCCAATTCAGAGTTTGTGTACCGTTCCATCCTACTACCGATCTGCAGACAAGTAACCCGAAGCTTAAGTAGGTACCGCACGTTCAAAAGACGTGTCTGCGCATACAACTACGTCATCTCGCGTTGTCGTCTACGCATTACGTATCTTTTGCATATCGATATGGTACGATATCTTTTGCATAAATCAGCAAAAAGCACCTTATGTAAATTTTATTGCGCGCATTGTGCATGATTGAAACCAGCTATGTTTGTTAAAAAAAACAAACAAACTGCAGTTTTAATAGCTTCTTATGATAAGTAAATTACTCTCTTGTTTTGTTTCTAACTGATCGTAGCGCCCCGTTTCCAGTTAGCGTCCGAAATGTCAACGAATTATGTTTTTTGCCCAAAGCGCCCCCTATCGATGTTTCTTTTTGTACCGTTCAACTGAGTTTCAGAGAGCCCCAGCAAACAGAATCATGAAAATGCATGCCATAAGTCAAGAAATCTGTTTGTTTATCTCTTATTAGCCTTCGAGTTTCGACCACCCTGTACTTTGACATTTTATTCCGGCTCTTACGCTTTTTGCAGGGCTCTACTTTTGGGTTCAAACTTTAAGTTAGAGTATAAACTTTGGCGAGCATGTGTTAAATTATCAAAATAACGGGCTTAAAGTTGTTGTCTAGCTCTCCAAAGTCTGCAGCGCCCCCTATCCATGTTTTAAGAGATACGCTTATCAAATTGGTACTGAAGAAAGTCTAAACAAACAGAATCATTTCGACGCAACAAGCAAGAAAATCTAACCATTTCCCTAGTTTTTATGACGTTTCGAATTTCGGCACCCAAATTTTCGAAAGCGCCTAGCGCCTTACCATCGCGTCAGGGACCCTACATTCCCTATTCAAAAATGTTCGTCTAGGTGTGCTCTATCGATCCTTAAAGTTTGTCACCGACGAGCTGAATCACCCTGTATAGCTTAACCTAGGATTATAGAAAGCGGAGATTTAACCCGAATCTTATGCTTTAGTATTACCAATCAGTGCAAATGAATTGTTTCGTAATGACGTAAATCGATTCTCCGTTCAATGATCTACAGATTGCGATTTCAATAAATCGGAACTTTATGAATATCCGAAATGTAACATTTCAGATGCATTTTAATCAAGCACTAGTATTACATTTGTTCCAAAATGTTTGGTGTTAAATATACATTAAAGGAATGGGAAAAATGGGATGGATTTACTAACATATAGTAAGTTTTGTATAGCAAACATGATTTTTTCGAAAACGTGTAATTTTCAATGAAAAAACTCTTAAATTACTGTGTACAAAAAAAAAAAAAAAAAAAAAAAACAAGCAATATCTTTCTTAATACATACCAATACATAAGCAGATCTTTTATAAAATTTTATTTGAATATTTAAAATCGTTTTAAGATATGACGTTTCCCGTAAACGAACACAATGAAAATGCAGTTTTTCAGAAAACACAAATTAAAATTTTGGATATAGCACAAAAACATATAATAAAAATATAAAAAATTACAATAAAATACTATAATAAATTATAATAGTTTATAAAAAAGTATATATATAAAGTTTTACAACTTTAACCCTTTAACCTACAGTTTTTGGATAGATTCAGATTTATTAGATTCGCTATATGGAAATCCAAGATTTCAAATTTTCTTTCCAATTAGCTTTGAAATTAAGCCTAAAAACGGCAAAGTTATAGTTTAAGGGGCCGTCTCCAATAGAAGTGACTAGATATTTTGAAACTTCTTATGCTATCCTGTAATCTAGCAATCTTCAATGACTGTCTGAGTAGCGCGTAAGATGCCTTCATCAAATTTCATTCCAGAAGGAATCAAGATCTCTTTCGGTCAACAATCATATCCGAACATCAATAAGGATAAAGACCTTAAAATATAATCAATTTAAAATAATAACTTTTTCGGAAACCTATCACATGATTTGCATGAAAATTTGTTTTTAGATTAATTGAAGCATGTGGAGTTTATTTATGTAATCAGAATCGGGTGATAAAAAACAATGTTTGGGCTTGTTTTAATATGTTAATGGCTCCCTAAGCAAATGTTATAAACATCATTTGTATGCAGACATTATTATCTTCATTTGGTACCACTAACTTTCTTCTGCGGTAATTCTTTGCAGAGTTCATAGTAGGTATGCTTGTACATTAGTGATGCCGCATTAAGAATATATTTTTATTCTAAGGTATTTAAGAATGGGAATCTTAGGAGGGAATGAAAAGTATTTGGTATATTTTCATTTTTCATAATTATGTACCGGTATCATCTCGTGTGTCATTTTCCTAGCTCTATCATGTTTATGAATAAAATTTTAGTTAAGAGTTTTAATGAGATTTACTACTTTACTATAACTACTTTCTACTTTCACGAATCTGAAAATCACAGTATATGAAATGAGTAATAATGGCTGCTAATGACAGCATAGGTCACACCGTCTGTCCTTCACTAAACAGCGTTTAAACTGAGGATGTATTGGTGCCGAAAGGATTTGAAACAGGGACCTCATGATCAGGAGACGAGAACAACTCAGCCGAACAAAAGGTCAAGCCAGTTACTATAAGCTACTTACTCGCTTTGTTCTGGTCTAGTGAGATGAGATCACTACACATTCCATCTCCAGTAAGGAAGACATATTAATGAAGTCTGGCGAGCGATATACACTCGTGATTGATACTGTCGTACGCATGTGCGATGCGTTGGATGACCGACTTTATGCTGTGAGTGTTTCACAGGCTATGGTTACAAGTACGGTAGTTTTAGTGGTGCCCTCTGTTGGTAGTGAGATGAGATGACTGCTGTTGTACGTTGTTGAAGTTGCGTGTTTCTATGGGTCACCAATGAAGAGAGTGCTGTCATTTGGCACTAGTGGGATTTGAACCAGAGATGTCATGATCAAGAGGCGACAATGTTAGCGTCGAGCCAGTTATTTTAAGCTTTTATACTTATCAAGTCAGATGAGATCGCTCCAAGTTTAAAAAATGCCCAACTAAAAGATTTGAAGTTTTCTTAATAGTTGAAGAATTTTGACGAGTCATCTAAAATTTTATGAAAACTGGATTAAAACTATGAATATGAAATCAAAATATATGAATAAAAGTTTCCTTCACAGTACTAAATCCTATCATACGTAATTAATTCGATGATATCCATTCTAAATAATGATTTTAAGTTTCCACGGTAATTACACAATATTTAAGGTGGAGTCACGTATATTTTACGCATTACTGGATTTAATATATATTACCGTAATAATTTTTTACTAGCATAGACTTTTGCACAATAATTGAAGAGGTACTGTGCGAATATTTACACATTTAGAAAAATACTTATTGTACGAACGCACCTCATTTGCCGCGATCTACGCACAATTTCCATCTCGTTTACTTTTAAATGTAGAATAAATTTTATAAATTATATTTTTATAAATAGGCAAATTATTATAACTTTAAATCCTTTTTTGTGTGTAAAAGTGAGAAAAGTAATAAGATGTTTAATGAGTTAAATTAAAAATTAAATGAGATTAAAAAAATAAAACAAAATTTGAAGCTTTTTAAAATTTTTTATTTGGAAATTACTTGTAAAATGAGAATGAAGGTAAAAAATTCGTTAAAAAATGCCGATAAATAAAAGAAAGAAAATATTGACATCCTTAACAAGTTCATATACTAAAAGAATTTCATTTTATTTAAAGTGAAGTATAAAATAAATGAAAAATTATCTTTAAGGATTAGGATATGTTAATAAGAATACATAAACTTATACTGAGATATAAATAATAATTAAAAAAAAAGTAATTCAAAGTGACTAAAAACAATAGTCATTATTGTAATAATAAAAACAATCAAATGTCAGTTCTTTTACAGAAATTACTTACATACCTAAAGTCGATAGTTCATTACAGTTTTAATTCTACACGATAAAAAAAGGCTTAATTAGAAATTATATGGTGATAAAAAAGAGTAATGTTACACCTAGTTCATTATTACTTTCTCCTATCTTCAATAGAAGAAAATATTGTAATCGAAATTTTTTTCGACTTCCAGTTTTCGACGGATTTTTACATTTTAGGGGTCAGAGATTCCAAAAAACATGAATTGTACAAAATGTCTGTCTGTCCGTGTGTCTGTCTGTATGTCCGTATGTCGCCATTCTACCATCAAAAAGTGTATGAACTTATGCATAGAATTGAACCAATTTTTTTTTGTGAATATTTTTGGCTGTGGCAAGCAGGTCCTCCTTCAGTTTTGAAATATACCGCCGGAAGGGGAGGCTGCAATCGTGATGTTTGTGCCATTTTCAATATTGTACGGACCAAAATATATGAAGTTATGCATCCAATTGAACCAAATGTTTTGTGTAAGTGTATGACTATGGCTAGTTGGTCCTCCCTGAATTTGAAAAGCATCCGCCGCAAGGGGGTGCTACAATAGCGAATTTTATATCATTTTTAATATTGCACCATCTAAAACTGTATGAAGTTAGTCCTAGAACTGAACTAAAATTTTTGTATATGATTATTTCTTGGTAAGGCAAGTAGGTCCTCCCTGAATTTGAAGAAAAAAAAATCTGCCTAACATTCTATTGCCCATCGGCTCGTGCAGAGGCGGAAATTCGTTTTTACTCCGATTAATTGACTGAAGCGGAAATTTAAGATGAAAATCAAAGTTGGTATGATATTGAACTAAAATTATTAAAGCATTAAAATGAATAACTATTTTTTTTAAATATTAAAATGTACGTGTGAGATAGAAGAAAGTTTCGGAATTGACACATCCAACTAGTTTTTAAAAATTTCTTAACGATAAAGCATGAAAAATAAGTAAACATTTTTTCACATCCACCTGTTTTTTTTTTTTTTTTTTTTTTTTTTTTTTTTGATAAAAACTGTTGCGATAAATAAAAAGTGGACAGTTTAAATCTGGGCAATCAAGTCATCAGTTGTGTATTCAACTTTATCATTATATTAATTTTTAGCGTCGGTATTGCGAAAAATTGATTTAAAAAGGGTTAGAGCATCATCGATTCAGTATGAAAAGACACCTTTTGGATATTAATACGAAGAACAATTTGGTAAAAGCGCGCGTTATTATTATTTTTTTTTTTTTTCTGTAATTTCTTACTTGCAATACAACAAAATTTGAACCAAATTTGAAATGATTTTATTTCGGACAAATTTGCTTCCATAAGCACATTGCAGCTGACGATGAGAAGTTTGAAAATTGCAAATAAAAAATATATTTCTATAACTAGTCATTTTTCTTTTCTTTCTAAAATCGTATTGTCACCTCAAACAGGTCATATTCCATTAAAAAAAAAAAAAAAAAAGGACGAAATCGTTTTTCTTGTTCAATAAGAATATTTAGAAAGCATCAAAATTTCTTTTCAAAACCAGGATTATTTATAAGAATTTTAGCATAATTATAATCTAATTGATTATGAATGTAACAAATCCTAATTTTTCATATTAATAGAATGTTGTATGGGATTTTTTTTAATTAATATAGATTACGACACGTTTTAATATCATTATCCTTTTAAGATTCTTACAGAACTGCTGATAATATTGAAAGCAATGCATTTATTTGATTAGAACGGATGAATAAGGGTGCGGTTCTATGAATGAATATTTTATTTTTCATACAAAGCACATGAAATAAGAAAGATTACTTATCTTCTGAGGTATTTTTTATCTTAATATTAGTATAAATAAAAATTTTAATTAACTGTTTACTTAATCCTACATTAACCACGTCTGAGGAATAATTTTTAGAAACGTCTTATGTTTATTAATCTACACTGAGCCATCGGCATCCAAGACATAAATTGTGGTTCTAAAAAAATAGTTCTGTGTAAAAGTGAAGTAGCTCTAATTCTGTGTACAAGTTCTAGTTCTTTTTTTAGGGAGTTCTAGTTGTCTCGATAAAAATTCAAGAGAGTTTTCCTATGTTATCGGGTCAAACATATTTCAAAATTTATGCAAATAAATGCGAATACAAGAAGTGAGTTTTATATTTATACTTTTAGTTTATGAATTAATTCTATAAATTAAAAATAATTTCTCGTAATTCAATAATAACGTATCATTAAATTACTTAGAAATCTGTAGACTAAGAAACTCTCGATCGTCTGCACACTTTATTAATCTTATTAGAATAAGTTGGAAATGTGTATTTCTAATTCATTGATTTGGAAAAAGATTACCTAATCGCGTTAGAGGAAGGCGTTTTTTTTTCTTTCAGTGCATAAAAATGTATATCCACTAAAAAACTATACACTAACTACTTCCGAGTTGCCTAAAAATCCCAAAATCTTTCTTTATGCTAAAAAATCTAGAAATCACTGCATTTTCAATATTTAAAAAATAATTCTTCTTTAACTGCTTCCTTGATTAACCATTAAGTTATTCGGGCAACATGTTTTTGCCATGCATGGTTTTCCCGTAACGCATACGGGCATCTATATTCCAATCATGGTTTATTATTCTTAACAGTAAATTTTAATTGAAATTTCGCATTATTTAATTCGAACATTTTTTCTTTTTCGATTAGGAAAAAATTTCTGTTTTGAAAAATTGGTGATAAAAGATCCAAAATTCTGTATAAGACATGAAATTTTTTTTTTTCAAAAATATTGATAAGTTAAATGTTTAACAGGTGCAATCTTCTGAGTATGTTTCATATTAATAAGTTTTCTCAAACCGAAATATCCGTTTTTATGATACGTTTAATTTTCGTTGAAATATTTTAGGCTGCATTTTAAACTCAACTTATACATGGAAGTAAAAGAAAACAATAATAATTTCAATGATAAAGGAAATGCTATTAAAATATCATATTTTTCTCTAATCCTTATTTGTTTCTTAACATTCTAAATGTGTACTATCAAAATACCTGAAATCGAAAAAACTATTACTCGTTAAAAAGAAAAAAAAAGCCTAATTAATACATGGACTCATTTCCGAAAATACTGGACAGTAATATGTATATATATTTATTTTATGTTTCTTTAAATATTGGAAAAACATGGATTTCGAAGATTTCGGATTCATGTATAATATTATTGCATAAAATGGTCAAGCCAAAAGTATTCACTTTATGTAAAGTACACCACTTTCTAGAACTAGAATCAATTTCAATTTAAATGACAAGGCTGCACAACACTTCACAATTTCGCGAAAAGAAGCTATTTTAAAATATTTAAATTTTATAAGATATTAAAATGTTTATTGTATTTTTTTTCTTCTAATAAAACACTTACTTTAATCGAAAATTCCACTATTCTTCTAGGAGTAAAAACAGTTTGTCGAATATTTTTTCACGTCTAAAAAAAAATCTCAATATTTCGATCCCCCCTTCGTGATACTATCCGCAAAGTTCGCTCATAGGCTACAATTTTGAAACTATATTTTGATAAGAATTAAATTTTGTTTTTATAGTAACTAGGTAGAATCCGCCGAGTTTCGACGAAACAAAATGTTTAAAAAGGAACTGTTTCACTCATTTTTAATAAACCTACAAAAATAGTTACAGTAAAAAATGCACTTTATAGCATTAAGTCTAACTCCCAAATAAATGATATTTAACCTAAAGTTTACAAAATATTATTTTTATAAAATTTTATATTAATATTATAAAAATTTTAAACATATTTCAGTTGTAGAAATTGTTAAAATTAAACACATACATGTAAGCAGTAAAAATGTTAAAAGATCTGTTATATATTACAAAGTTATCAATTGCTGCTCTTATTCCAGAATTCTAAAATGAAAAAAGTAAAATTTATTCCACTTTGACTCAATTATAGAATTTTATTTCTCGCGAAATCTAAGCTCAAGATCATTTTCGCTACATCAAAATTTATTCAGGGTGAGTCATAAATATCGAAATAATAGGTTATCTCTTTAATTATTGCCCAGTAACCCATACTTCCATTTACAAAAATTCATAAAAAAGGTGAAATTTTTTATAAGATAAGTTACAACTCCATGTGGGGTCTATTTGAAAAAGTATGAACACTAACTTTTTTATGGCCCCTTTAGGATAAAAATTCCAATTCTGAAAACTTTCCTTATCCAGTCCTGAATAAGGCACAAAAAGTTGTATCTTCATATCTTCAAAACTCGCAGAGTTATAGCCGTTTGAATAATTCTTCAGGTTTTAAGGGATCAGACAGAAATTGAAATGCGCGCGATTCAAAAGACAATGTTACTTTAACAGTTCTAGGAAACGTGTAAAAAATCTTTTGAGTTAGATTTTTTTTAATGGTTATAATTTGCTAAGTAAATCACATCCTAAAATTTATCATTAATTTTATAAAAATTTCATATGGTTAGTACTGGTTTAAAGGGGATGATTGAACTCCAAGCATTATTTATCGGATTTCAATTTCTTTCCATTTAACTAAAGACGAAAATCTAACTTAATTTTTGTTTCGGGGTTTTTGTTTTTCAATATTAATTTTAGAAGTATTAAAAATATTTATTGAAAAAATAATATAACTTAAAAAAAATCATATTTTCAAAAGTAAATAATTTTTCAATTTTGCCCAAAAGAAATGTAATATAAATAATTAAAAATGACATGTCTCAAGTTTGTACTTTTTCTTTAAAAATTCTTAAATTTTAATAACTCAAAGACAAGAAATAGTCGGGGAAAAATTCATTATGATTTTTTTCTTTTTTTAAGTCTTTTTTTTTAATTTAGCTCTCACTACTTTAAGTTTTTATATTTCAGAGAAGCTATTAAAAAATCTGTATTCTGAGCCCAGGCCGGATCAGAACCGAGATGTTACTTTTTTCTGAACACTCGCCTATCCGGGTCTAATTTATTTGTCATACAAGAGGGGAGTGCTTCCTGCTTCCTAGGTCTGCACAGGACGAAATTTTCTACCCCGGTCTCGAACATTCCGTATTAAAATTACTGTTTCTGATTGACCTAACATGTGCATGAAAGAAATAATGTTTGGTTCAATCAAAATTTTTAAGAAAATCTTTTGAAAATGTTTGAAAATTCTTTTATTTTACAAAAGATAAAAAAAGTTTTTTTTTTTTTTTTTTTTTTTTTAAGAATAATATATTTAAATGCTAAAAAATTAAATACAATAAAACCAAAGGAAAAAATCTGGCGGTGACGGAAGCCTGTCTTAAACAGAAAATGTGTTGATCCATGTAAAATAAATACAATAATACCTGTGAAAAAAATAAACTCCATTTAAGCCTCCTTGGAAGGGCATTTGTCTCTTACGTATTTTTTTCCTATAAGATTCCGTCTTAAATGTTTTTACTGTAAAACATTTTTCAAAGTCGCCAAAGAACGGGATATGGATTAGCGTTATGAAAGATAAGTGAAACATTTTATATATAAACAGAGATTCATTGATAAAATAAATATATCGCTTGCCCTTTTTTCAATAATAAAAAGTATAAATATAAAAAACGAAAAGCTATAATAAGTATTTTTGGTCAGAACTTCTCCACACGAAACAATTTTAACTACACTGAAGTAAAAAACTATGTAGAAATTGACGGCTGAGCCGGGTATGATTTCAACTTTTTTCCAGACTGCTCCGGATTATGATTTTAACATTTTTCCATGCAGGCAGAACTTCTTCCCCTATGTCGGTTTGGGACCGGACCTAGATATTTCGATACATGCAGACCTCCAGTGCTAACGATCAACATATTTTGAAAAAAACTTTTGATTTAAATCAACACGCTGCTTTATTATGTACAAATAAGAGGCTCGGTTTTAAATCGAAATTTAATAATGAACAATTTGTGGACGATCCCTCATTTCTTTGAAAATGAATCAAAAACTCTTTGTTTACAGCCATGGTAAAATGGTGTAAGCCACGAATTTTGGAGAATTTTGAATTTTAATATCTCTGTCAGGTTTTCAAGTACGGAGATGAAATTTTTTTGATCAATTTAGGAATAGATAAGGACTAATTTCCTTATTGGGAATTTTGCTCTACGGGGGCCGTATTTTCGTATTATTTTCAAATAGATCCCCCATGGAGTTGCAACTTATCAGAAATTTCACCTTTATTTATGAATTTTTGCCATTGGAAGAATAGGTCTATAAGCAATATTTAAGGAGATAGCCTATTGTTTCGTTATTTATGATTCACTCTGTACATATCTTCTTATAGCGGTTTGTTTATTCTTATAATAGAAGCCTGTGTGGTAAATTTTGATTCAAAAGTATTTCATACATTTATATCATATTATGAATAAAATATGCGTACAATTCTTGATTTTTTCAATAAAGTTTTTAAGAATTTAAATGTCTTGTAAATGAGGAATTAGAAATTGGTGGGCATATAAAGTAGGACAACCAAGAACCAATCCAATCAAGACTTGGGACAAAAATTAAAAATTTTACACCGTTATTTTTAAACAAAATATATATGTAGTAAATGCCAAAATTATTTCTCGATCATTGCAGTTTAATATCATAATATGGTATTCTCTGGTGTTGTATTCTAGTTTCATTTGAAGTACTTACAATGACACTACATTAATAGATTAATACCACTAGTGATTTAATATTCCGCAAATATCGAGGCTTTAAATGCGCAACATCTACTTCAAATATCTATTTAAATATTAATTTCTAATAATTGTTGAACGCTTAGTAACTTATTTTCCATACTATTAATTTCTCTAAGTTATATATCTTAATACAACTTCAAAAGCAAATCAAATACTACAAGATTATACAATTTAGAAATATGAACCTATTTTTTGCAAATTGAATTTATTTATTATTTATTTATTTATTTTTGAAAAGTTAACTTTAACACTAAAAACCTAAAGAAATTACTTCTTTAGAAAAATTTCAACTGCGAAAAAAAAATCTGTCATGCCATGGTTTGTAACGAATATATTTATCGTTTTTAGCATACCAGAAATGTTTTCTGAAATTCCTTATTACCAAAACACAGCCGGAATTCTTAAGCATTAAAAGTAATAACTAAAGTATATAAAACGATTAATTAATAATGAGCAATATTTAAAATTTATTTTTAATAACTTCACCTAGAAATGTTACTGTTGCTAGATAAAATAACTCAGAAACTGTGATGTTTATACAGTAGATTTTTTTGACAGTACGTAAATTTTCTTTGTCTATTTGAAAGTAAGGTACCCTGGGGTAATAACGCCACGTTAAGGTTCTACCAATTTTCACAGCTTAGTTTTAGATTGTACTTTTCAAACAAATATAGGATCTGATACAGCAACTCATTGACTATCTATATAAAATAAAATAATTTAACAGATATGTATTCATAAAATGTAATGGCGTTTTTTCTTGACCAATGCTATTTGGCGTTATTACCCACCTATATGGGTAATAACGCCATGCAAACAAAACTATGAAATAAGATGGAATAATTGCATGTAGATAGCCCAATTCTAAAAATACAAACTCTACAAACTTAGAAATTGACAAATTGCATTCTAAGCTATTGAAAATGTTCAATTTTTTGTGAAAGTGTAAGAAAAATAAAAGTGTGGTGTGGGAGGGGGGGGGGATGAGGCAAAAGAATATCAGACCGTGAGCTTCTTTTTGCTTAAAAAGGACTGCTTAAATAGAAATATGAGAAACATTGGACAGTTTTAACTGTGCTTATTTGAATCAGTATTTAGAATGTAGCTCAGACACTGTAGGGAATCAACCGGGATATTAAAGTCAAGGATTGGCGTTATTACCCCGGTATAGTTATTGCGCAGTACATTTTCAATTACAAATTACCTCGAGAAGATAACCAAAATCTTCAACAACATTTTAAAAGTACATGAAATGTACTGCAAATTTATGTAATTAACAGAGTATTTCCGGATAAAAAGATAGTCTTCACATCACAAAACGTATCTCGCAAATTTTAGATCAAGCGTTAATTTTAGTTGTTTGTAAAAACAATAAGACCTAAAAATGAAACAAATTAACTTGAAGCTGTTTTTTGCGATTTATATGACTCAAAACCCTTCTGCGCAGAGCACATGGGTATCATTTACCTGATTATTTCATAATTATGCAAAATATAAGCACTTGGCGTTATTACCCCGCCTGGCGTTATTACCCCAGGGTACCTTACTTTTATTAAAAAATTGACACTTTAGTTAATTTTTTCTAAGGAAAATACGCACTTTAATATCACAGTCAGATCGAGACTTACGAAAAACAGAGGTTACCGAGGTACATCTCAAGTTTTTTTTTTTTTTTTTCCACAGATTACTACAGTGCTGTGACGCTGCATTCGTACTCTTCTATTGGTGTATTCGAATATCACGTGACTTTAGAGGTCTTTAAAAAAATACTTCGCATGTACCGCGGTAATCTGTCTTTTCCGTTAGCCTAGATTCGGACTATGCGACGTCACAGTCGTCACAAATCGACACCATAATAATTGTGTCCACAATTTTAAAAGTGTGATAGATATCCCCCATTAATTTTGAAATGAATACAAACCGGAACATACAAACTTCATGATGACGTAGATACGACTAATTTTCGACTTTTTCTGAACGTAAGACTGATATGAGGAGTTTGGGGAATTAATATCATGCTTTATTTCGGTCAAGTTGATATTTAGGCAGTTCTAATCATATCCTAGGTTTTTTAAAGAATAAAGTATTGTTATTCACCTATTTGTTAATTGTATGACAGTAATATAAATTTTAAAGTTCCATTACAATTCCATATGCATTCCTAAAAACCTTCTGTTAGGTAGATTTCGTATGAAATACTACCTATGTTGGTCGCTCGTATTTTGGAATTTCTGAAATTTTTTTCAGATCTGCACTGATACGTAAAATTAAGGGGCATAAAATCTCGGACATGGTCATTAATGAGCAAAATTTAACCAAGGGGTGGAAATAGCGGTTTTTTTAACAGATAAAAAAAAACCCATCACTTTTTTAATGAATATAGATATCGACTTCGTTTAAAGTATATGCTATTTTTAAAAGATTCGCCAAAAGATTATGTATGGCAGATATTTGATAAAGATAAAAATATGCTCAACGGCCGAAAAAATAAGGGTTTTGGGGAGAAAAAAAATTACAATTTCGTCATTTCTCAAGACATCAAATTCAGTTATTTTTTTTTATAAACGTTCTGAATATTATCTAAAGCTTTTGTATTGACAACTGTTTGTAAGGAAAAGCTTTTAGCACAATAAATAAATAAATAAATAAAGTGCGCTGGAAGAAGAAAAAAAAATCCATAACTTCAGCAACTCTAAAGATATCAAATCCAATTAAATTGTGTATACATTTTTTCAGTAATTTTTATATTGACAAATTTTTGATAGGGAAATTCTTATAGCAAAAACAAATTAATAAAAAATAGGAGTATAAGAAAATATCCCCAATGCAAACTGCATTTATTCTGATTTATTTTAAAATTCATTTTTGCTTTTAAAATCAAGTGCTTTTTATCTTAATAGCAGGTTCTCTTATTTAGGAACCATACAATGTGTCGCATTGGTCAGTTTTTTGATAAAGGCATAATATATTTCAAAAAATGATGTAAAAATGGGCAATTTAAATAGGATTTTCCGGGCCGATCATGATTGAAGAATTGAGGTTGTATTCAAATAACAAATAGCTTATTAAAAGATTAAGTAATATAAACAAAGACGTACTTGAATAATTTTTTTAAATTAAATAAAATTTATCTACAAAAAATTAAAACACTGAAAAACATGTAAAATTTCAAGAGTAAACTTTTGCCAAGAAACACGCATGGCTTTTTCAGTACAAATAATTATTTATTGCATAACAAACATTGGAACAAATCAAGACAATTACTGTTAACTATTATTAGATTTATTAGTCTTATTATTGTTATAAGTATGATTTTATTCAATTTAAAAAATGTATTCTAGTATGTCTTAGTTTATATTAATCAATCTGTTAATAGTTTTTTTTTTAGACGTTAAATTTATGCGTATTGCATGTTGCTTATTTTTTGACACATTTTAAAATTCATTTTTGCTCACAAACTGATGCTTTTGGCAGTTTATCTTATTAAAGAACTATATGATGTGCCGTTTTGGTCGATAAGTCAAAATATATTTACAAAACTGCTGTAAAAGTGGTCATTTTGTGCCAAATTTCATTAATGATGCTTCTCATAATACCAGCTCTTATAGAAAAATGAAATTAAAAATTCTTCAAAAGCGGTTAAATAAAGTTGTTAAGCGAGATTTATTTCTAATCATATTTTATTTTTTGTTGTTGAAATGGCCACTTTATTTCGAAATCTAACTCTGCCTACAGACAAAGCCAAGAGGGATTTTTTTTATTTCAAACCAAATAAAATTACATATTTTATTAAATAAAAACTGTTTATAAGCAACATAAAAAAAAAAAAAAATCTTTGAATACTCTCTCTGGTTATTATGACATTTCAATGATATATTTATTTATATATTACTTTTATTATAGGACAGAAAAACATAATGTAGAAGAGAAAGTTATGTGTACATGCCGTAAAACTTCATAATTAAATAAACTTTGCAGCAAAAGTATGCTGAGTTAACTGGAACAACCATGTGACTGGGGCATAGGATAATTTATAAAACTCCCTTGATAGTCTTTAAATTTTACCTTTTGTTAATACTACACTTCCATCTATGCTTCTTAAAATAACATATGTCAACTCAATCATAATTCTGTATTTGCGGTAATAGGTTGTCTAAAATTTAGGTTTCTCGTTTTACAAACAACGTCAATTTGGTTAAATTTCCTCGGCTATTTGACAAAATAAGGTAAGTATTTTTATTAAAATACAAAAATTTTTGCTTTAATGATTAACTTATAAGTACATTATTATTATTAGGTATTCATACACATTTACGTTATGCTACAAGTGTTAGACCGGTGTTCCAGGAAGAACTGACCATTTTCAACAATGAGGTAACTGGTATATGCATATAATGGTTACTGGACCTAAACATGTTGGATCCAAATGTTTTTTTTTTTTTTTTTTTTTTTTTTTTTTTTTTTTTTTTTTTTTTTTTTTTAACTAAGTAAATTAATTTCTTCTTCATTCTTTCTTTTTTTCTTTTGTTTTTTGTGTCGAATAAAGAAAATTATATAATAGTTGTAAAAATTACATTTTTTTTTTAAAGTATGTTGGAGAGTATCAAATCAAATTTCGTAAATTAGTTTGCCACACTTCGAAATTTCACAATACGGACGTAAACAGGGTACATAAGGCAAAGAGAGATTATTAGAAATTTGTGTGGAACATACAAAATACAGTATAATCTCGATTATCTGAACCTCGGTTAACCGAAACCCTCAGTTAACCGAAGTCGGTTTCTTCTGCACTTTTTTCTTCACTTTCTACTATCCTCCAAAATTTTCTCTTAACAAACATGCATTTTTAAGGGTTTATTTTCCCTAAATTCCTTTTGTATGTAAGCCATACTTTCCAATGTACGAATGCAGATGAATATTTTGGAATTCCCTATTTTAGAATTTCATCTCGCAAGCTCAATTCTCGGTATGGCTGTCAAACGTTTCTGTTGTAAACAAAAACTTTTTAGTTGCCAATTTTTTTATAAGCAGTTAATAACATTAAGAGTTGTAAAAATCAGTTTTGCCATATTGACACCACTACTAGGGTATATAAAAAAACTGCAATTGGATCCTCAAAAACCTTTTTTCAACGTCTTCAAAACTTTGTGTGTAACTGCAGTATTTTTTGTATTCGAAACCTAAGAATATTGATTTTTAATTAATGATAGACCTGTTAACAATATTCTGTATTAAATTCTACTTATTTCTAATCTACATAATGAAAAAGGGAAAAATGGCTTGTAACATCAGTCGTTTAAGAATTACGGGGTGAATCGGAACACGTTTTCTCTCATGGTTTATTTTTCTATATAGCAATAGTTTCATGTAATATCTGAAAATATATGTATGAATATGTATTGTAACATTATTTTGTTTGTTCCAATTACTTGAAGAGTTTAAAAGGGCCAAGAAATGACTTAGTTAAACAAATAAGTTAACGCCGAATCCAACAGACATGGAACACACAATAAAAGAATTTAAAAATGGCAAATTACTAAGACAATCTGCACAAAATTATTCTCTGACATACACAACATTACATAAACATCTCAAAACGAAAATCCAATTAAAAAACGGAGGGATGCAAACAGTACTAAGGGCTGCGGATGATGGCGGACTAGCATATCGTATTAATACATGCAGCGATTGGGGCCACTCAATAGATTCACTTACCCAATGACTACTAAAAAAGGTAACACAGAACAGGTCTGAATTTGTATTAAATCCAACTTCTTCAATTTGAATACAATACCTTAGAATAAATTTTAATTTTTCTTGAGTTCAAAGTTGTTTTCTAATTTTTAAAAAAGCATATCTTTACCTGTATATAAAATAAAGGCTTGCTTTGATAATAACTATGTGTTTTTATTCCCCCCTTATCATTATTACCTATTTTTATTAATCCTACTAAAGTTTGAATCAAAATAAATAACGATTACAACATCGATTCCGATTCACCCCTATCTGTGTTGTGAGTCAGAACACCATTAAAAAAAATAATAACAGTATATAAAAACAGTATCAAATATTACGTTTTTGCTTAAAAAGTAAAGACTAAAACAAGAACGAAGTTTCTAATAAAAAATAAAAGAAATAAAAAATCAATTGTTGCTTTTTTTTAATTTTAAAGTTTAAAAGTGTTCCGATTCACCCCATTTTAGGTAGATTTCGTATGAAATACTACCTATTGCAATCGCACCAGTTTATATATATATATATATATATATATTATGTTAATATCGATTATTAATTATTTTCTCCGGTTCAATTATATTTCCATTCAGCTTTATCTTTTTTGTTTGTTATGGATAACTATTATTTTTACTTATTTTCAACTCCTTTTTGTAAAATATCATTGTTCCTTGTTTAATAATTTGGTTTTTGTGTGATGGTAGTCCCAAATTCGTATTGTTTTGCTTTTTCATGGCAAATACGAAGATTAAACCACACACTCCATTTGTAGTTCCAAAGTATTTGGGACCTGAAGATTCTGCTTTGGTTCTACAAATTTCATTTGCATTCATATTATTCTTTTTTCCTTCCATGTTCAATGTGCTATAAGTTATTAAATTCAATGGTTAATATTGTTTACTATAATTCAATTTAATTCTTCGTT
Source organism: Maratus speculifer (assembly GCA_964019185.1). Lineage (NCBI taxonomy): Eukaryota > Metazoa > Arthropoda > Arachnida > Araneae > Salticidae > Maratus > Maratus speculifer. The sequence continues at coordinate 23,717,065 of OZ025294.1, read as the reverse complement.
TTGGTTTATTGTTTTATTGATAAAATCCATTGGTGAATCTTGTCTACTTTTAATGGTATTATATATATATGTATATATATATATATATCACTTTTTTATGGACACGATAACTTCTATAATTCTTCACCAATCTCCACCAAACTGGTACATAAAATCAAAGGGGATAAAATCTCGGCTAAGTTCGTTAATGGGCAAAATCGGACCAAGGGGGTCAGAATAGGGGGCGTTTTTGTAAAAACAAACAAATAAAACCGCCATAACTTCTTAATTAAAGTAGGTATCGAATCGATTTAAAGTTTATATTACTTCTTAAAAATGGACCAAAAGTTTATGCACGACAGATTTTTGATAAATTTAGAAGTGGGCTCAAGGGGCGAAAAAAACAGGGGTTTTGAGAGAAAAAATTCATAACTTCGTCAATTTTCAAGCTATCAAGTCCAACTAAATTTTTGTAAATGTTCTTAAAATTATCTAAAACTTTTGTGTTTACAAGTTTTTGATAGGACCATTTTTTACCGGTGAAAAAAATTAAAATCGAAAAGAAAAAGGGCGGTGAAAAAAGAGAAAAATCCATAACTCCGTCAATTTTTAAGATATTAAATCTGATTAAAATTATTTTACATCTTCTCAAAAATATCTACAACTTTTATATTGACAAGTTTTTCATAGGACCAATTCGTATAGCAAAAATAAATTAAACAAAAATAGGAATTGGAGAAAAAAACCTCAAATCCAAACTGCTTATATTCTGACTCATTTTTAAATTCATTTTTTTTTTTTAATTTTAAACGCATACAAATGGTATATCCTCTTATTTAGAAACTGTATAAAGTGACGCATTGGTCAATTTTCTGATAAAGAAAGAATATATTTCAAAAAAGGCTACCAAAAAGGGTATTTTGAACAGAATTTTTTCCGAATTCATCGTGGCTGAAAATTTAAGGAAGTGTTCAAATAAGAAATTGCGTTTTTTTCTGACTCGTTTTTAAATCCATTTTTGCTCTCAAACGCATCCAATTTACAGATCCTCTTATTTAGGAACTATATAATGGGATGCATTGATCGGTTTTTTGATAAAAACAGAATATATTTCGAAAAAGGCTACCAAAAAGGGTATTTTGAACAGAATTTCCCGAAGTCTTCGTGATTTGAAATTTTAAGGAAGTTTTCACATAGCAAATTGCGTTTTTTATGACTCGTTTTAAAATGGAACTATATACTGTGACGCATTGGCCAGTTTTTTGAAAAAGATAGAATATATTTTTTAAAATGCTGTCAAAGTGAGTATTTCGCAGAAAATTTTCCGAAGCAATCATGATTAAAGAATTAAAGATGTATTTAAACAACAAATCGGTTATTTTATGACTCATTTTTAAATTCAATTTTTTTTTTCTCAAATGCATTCAACTGACAGTTTTTTGTTATTTAGGAACTGTATAATGTTCTGTTTTGGTCGATATTTTAATAAATTCAGAATTCGTTTCAAAATATGTTGTCAAAATGGGCATTTGAGCTGAATTTTTCTTAAGATGATTCTGATAAAACCAGTTTTTGCAGAAAAATGAAATTAAAAATTTTTCATAAACGGCCAAATGAAGTTATTAATCTGGGTTTATCTCTAATCATATATATATATATTTGTTGAAATGAGCACTCTTCGAAATCTACCTCCGCCTAGGCCCAGCCGACAGGGATTTTATTATGGTATATATTTTATATTTACTGTCTATTTATAATTATTCATTTAGAAAAACATTAAAGCTTTTAAATTTCTTCCTTACGAATACACAAATCCGTTCACCCACGCTCACTTTATTTTATTCTATGCACAAAAAGCTAAATATTTAAAAAATAATTTAGTTTAGATCGGAAAAAAAATGTTATCAAAATCAAGTTTCAATTTAATGAATGAGTCATTAAAATGTGAAATCGAGGGAGCTGTTCACGACACATTCCATGTACAATTTTTAAGCAGACGCTCCATTTCTTTGCACAGTCCCATACATGAAAAGCATTTGAGCAATCTCCATTGGTGTAACGACATATGTTTCTCAAAATCCATGTTGGGAATAACGATTCAAGCCAGCGAAATGCTTTTATCCAAAGAATTTAATAGCGCTTTCTACTTCCTAAGTGCTTTTTTCTGCATCCACATTATTATTCGAAATCTGCTTTTTTTTTTATCCTATCTACATACCTTTAAATTTCTGAAATAAAATTTTTAAACATCCTGTATAACATATGTTTTGTCCAAGCGGAAGGTTGGCATATCTGAATACTTCATGTATGGAGATTTGAAGTATTACATTGAGGTATTTTTATTTTCATTTTAAACCATCTTTTTTTTCGCCTTGATGTGATAACGAATGCTAGAGACATATCTAAAAGCCTACATCCGTATGAAATGCTTTTGAAGAATTTTAAGGCCAAACTTTTCATATTCTCTCTCAATATTCGTTCAAAGCTAATATACAATCTTATAATTCATTCATTTTCTGAAAACGAACACAGCTGTAAAACAATCATTTTCATATTTTATATTAAAATTATTTATTTCGAGTTCATTTTTCTTAATGTATATATTTTAATAAGATTATTTCTGGACTCGCATTATGAAAATAACTTTTATAATTCAAAGCACATATTAAAACAGTAAATTCTAAGAATTTAAGATTAAAAAATTCTCACACAAATAATAAACACTTTAAATTTTAAATAATAAATTTGAAAAAATAAAACATGTTTATTATTAAAGTGCAACTCGAAAATAATATTGTTTAAATTTTCTGTTTTTGTGTACGTTGAAAAAAAAAGAATTTAAAAAACAAACAGTAGAAGACGTCATAAAAGGTAACAATTTAAAATTCAATTATCTTTTATGAAAACTGGAGACGAAAACAATATATTTTATAGCTTCCAAGATTCCGAAACCTTCCACGAAATATAAATATAGTTTTTACTTTTTAGATTTAAAGTGATATTTATTATCTTAAAACTGCAAAGATACTTTTTTTCGCTGTCTTGCAGATTTTTTACGATGCCTTTCAACGATACTAAAGCATATTTTCAGCATATATATATATATATATAATAACATTTGTCTGTTTTAAAAATGATGTTCATTTCTTTACAATGTAACTGTCAAAACTTTTTCCTGACAATTTAGAAATTTCTAGCAGCAATTTGCAAAGGAAAATATAATTTGACTCTAAAAGTAACCTAAATGAAGACAGGCGAAATTAAAAAATAATGTTTTTAATTTTATGAGTAACGAATTCTTTTTTTTCTCTTAAAAAAGAGTTTTATTATTTAGTGAAACACTTTTTTAGTAGATTTCTAAATAATTCTGTTATGTGTGTTTTATTTCTTCATCACAGGATTTTGCATTGCGATGTTTCATATAATGTATTCAAGCATTTTATTCACATTTTTAAATAAAAGAAAACTTTCATCAAACTATTTTGAACGAAATGTGATTGTACTATATGAAATTCCTGTTGAAACATTTCATATTGCATTGCGACAGTCTGCATGTGATTTCTGTTTGAATAAAAAAGAGAATTTTCAAATTATGTTTTTGGCAATTTTAAAAATCGAAAAGTGTAAAATCAGTGGTTAAATAAATTGAGAATAAAATCTATATTTATTTATTGCGTATATTTACCTAGAGGTACCAATCGACACTGTTCGCAATTTTATTGATCTAATATACGAAAAAGTTAAAAAATGTAAGCGTTTATGATTATATAGAGTAATCTGTAATTTCGAGGCCTGGAAAATAGTTCTTGTATGTCTTCTAATTGGATTATTTAAATTTTTTAATCGTCGTCGAAGAAATGAAATTATTTTTATTTATACTTGTTTTTAATCTATAATTTATTTCACACGCACGTATTTCTTTATCATTAGCGCAGGCAAAGGTTAAATTTCAGCCATTTTCTACTCCATTAATTTTTGACTAAATACTAGGTGCGCAACTAAGTTTCTCGGTTTCACATATAGATGGCGCTAATGATACATGAAGACGACATATATGTCTGAAGTTAAGTTTTTTTAATAGCTTGGACATCTGTTAACAATAAACTGTCGTAATACCAATACATATCTCAACGCAAAAATATATTTTTTAAACAACGAATATGTCAATTTTTGCGCCAAAATACACCGTTTGCTGTAAGTTTTGTTTTTATGATTTAATCTGAAAAAAAAGTACAATTGAAGGACGGTATTTGTTAGGGAGGTTTATGGCGAACATGCACCATCGACAACTACCTATGAAGATTTCTTAAAATGTTTTAGAAATGGCGATTTCTCCGAAAAACCAAAACAATTGAGAATGCCGATATGTAAACGTAATTGCAGGAAGATGATAACAAAAATTTAAGTTGAACTTATCTGAGCATTAAACATGACACGCCAAAGTTTTTCCAATCACTTAAATGTCATGAGAAAAATTTGAAAGAAAGGAATATGGGTGCCGTACGAGTTGACTGAAAAATAGGTAAAAAATGAAAAAAACCCTTATCGAAATTTTTGCTTTTTTGGCACGGAAGAAAGTTTCCTGTATCGAATTGTTATTAGCGATGAGAAGTATGATAGATATATTTCGAGAATGGCAAATGCAAAAAATCTTGTCTTTCAACTGGCGAGGCATCAACATCGAGCGACATGAACAAATCGTTTCGGAAAGAGGACAATGTCCTACGTTTAGATGGAACAGAAATAAGTCATGCACCATGAGGTGCTGAAACTAAACAAAACTGACAATAGGCATCGCTACTGACAAAAACGGATTCGTTTGTACCATGCATTGTTCGAACAGTGGCCAGAATAGGACAAGAGACACAAACGAGTGATATTGCAGAACGACAACATTCCGTTCTGTCAAATTCCTTTATTCAGGACACCACCAAAACGCTGAAACAGGATCTGCTACTGCATCTGCAATATTTGTCAGTCCTGTCCACTTCCGATTATCACTTGTTCTGGTTGATGGCGCATGACTTATCTGGGATACACTTGGCTAATTTTGGAGACGTACAAAATTGATTGGTTATATGGTTTCGGTCCAAAGACGCGTCATTTCATCGCCGTAGTATTCATGTATGATCAGACAGATGGCAAAAATGTGCAGCTAGCGAGGGACGATACTTTGAATAAACAACCTTTTCTATTTCTCTTGAGATTTTTCATTTTTTATCGATGAAAAAACCCAGAAACTTAGTTGCACACCTAGTGAGTTTTAAGAATTAATCTGCTGTTCTGTATTGTGAAACACAAGAACACTACTTATTTTTATGGAAAAAATATGCCTTTCGTATTTATTTATTTATTTATTATTATTATTTCGCAGCGGTTTCTGTGCAAATCACTTTTTTTTCAAGGAAATATGCACAAGTCTTGTGTTATTCTTTAAAACAGGGGTTAATTCAAAAAATGGATCCAAGAACTTTCATCATTGTATACAAGTAGTTTTTATCTTACTCTTTTATTAAATATATTTTTGTATACCTTATTTTGTTAGAAGTTAGTCTTTCGAAATGAAACATTTGTACACGCGCAGGATTATTTTATACGAAGACACATATTTCTTCCCTCTAATGAAAAAAAGAGATTGTTTTACCAACCCTTTCTCGACCTTGATCTTGAAAGCTACAAAAAGTCCGAAGCAAACTATTTTTTTTTTGTTTCGAAGAGAAATTTGTGATTGGGGGGAGATTTGTCTCAGGACTTAGACTTGTGGGGTAATGATTCTTTTAAAAATAATTTTTATGCATTTTTTAAATCTGCCATAAGGAAGTGTAGTCAAAGAAAGTCAGTGTAGCTGTTTTATACAATGACGAAAAATAGCTTTGGACAGATGGTTTGTCAGAATTGTCAATCGATTACTCTGAGCAAAGTACAAAAATGCTTTTCTTTTCTTTTCTTTTTTTAATACTAATTTTCCGTAGTTAGGTTGATCACTAAGTGTTGCCATCATGATAGCATTCTCTTTTAAATGGATGCTAATAGCACTAAAGATTTAGGTTTCATTTTTGAGCCAAATTACATTTATTATATACACCATTTGTCTTCAATACAAAAGATAATTAAAATAGATTAAGTATAAATTGATTCACCGTGAAGCTAATCTAAAATCTGTAAATATATATTCAAGTTCGTACTTTTAATCTCTAAAAGTACATTCAAATTAACTTTTTCTTTTTTTCTTTCTTATAATCAGATTAATCTAAGGAAAATAATCTAATTCTTTTGAAGAATTTACATCGGTTTAACTCCCATGTATACTCATAACAGTACATATCTCGAAAGAATTAACACTGCATTAATAATTATTTCAGAAACACTGTCAATATAAATGCTTTAAAGCGTAAAATTCTGAGTGATACTTTTGTTAAACGTTGAGATCACTATTTCAGTTCAAATTTTGGCCCCATGGACAGATTGTTTAAACCGTAATTAATTAAGGAAAGATTAACAATTATATTAATCCTCCTTTAGCTAAAAATTAGAAGTTTTCTCCCAAATGTCAAAAGAAGTTTTTCATTTGACACATTTCGCAGAGAATCGGTTTCACCAGAAACAAATGAAAACATTTAAATAACCTAATTCTTTCTATAACATCCCTAAAGGGCGTTATGCACTAAGAGTCCTTAGCAAATTGAAGACACCTCTCAGGTGTCACCTATTATCGTTTTCGGCACAAAAACCTTAAAACAAAATTGCCAGTAGGAAGAATGTAGTGTAATTAGTGAAGTGTAGTTTGTCCATGCATTGTGCATTAAAGCATTGCGAAAGAAAAAGAAAATTAAGTAAATGTATAGTTTTCTTGCAGTCGGTGGTAACATTTTAGTGAAGTTCTTGCTAGCATACTATCTATATCAATTTTAAAGCCATTTCAGGCAGTAATGCTGAACTTATACTGATGGTGACAACGTTTTAATCCATAAATTGTGCTTTTACTGATATTATTCTTCATTTTTAAAAATTAAGCAATTTAATTTTTAAACTGTTAAACAGGTAAAAGAACTCTCAAATGTAATTTGTCTGAAAATTGTACCTCATTTTTCTAATTTTAATGGACTTGAATGTATTTTTCAGACATGGATATTTTAAAAATTTTCTGCAACCGAATTACGATGGATGAACCCGTTTGCATTTAACACACCATTAAAAGGTAAACACCTATCCATGAGTAATGTCAGCATCATATTTATGAAGGCAATGACCTCTTCAACTAATTTTCATCTTACTGCAACTTGATTTTACTGTCTTTTCAATAAATCCAATGAAGATATTTTGATGATAGTTGCATTGATAGCTTTTCATGAAAGTTTTCAGTATATTACATATTGTTCTACCATTCTTTACCGAATCCTATATTAAATAATCAACTAAAAACATTGGTCCGTAACAACTAAAGTTATATATGACTCAATAAAAGATGTAAAGACGTAATGATGTTCATATTTTTTTCTTGCAATTCGGTTGGAAATGTCCACATTGCTTTAAAACGAATGACATGTTCGCAGATATATTTCGTTAGTTTCAATGTTTATTTAGAAAATTCAATCTCCGTATCAGACATCAGTACCTTAGAGCATTTTATGTATCGCGAACGGCAAAAGTTTATGTGACCGATTCTGTTTCAAGAATTTTTGCTATTATAGTTCCATAGAAAGTTCTCAAAATCCCAGTTTCCTAGAAAAATTAAGTAACTTTACAGGTTATTTTTAAAGTGGAGTGTCTAGTCTACCAAATTTAATTTTATCTCTAAATTTAGAACAATCAATAATATCATCTGTACATCAATTATATTACTAACACTTGTTTTTACGAATAAATAATGGAATTATTATTCCATCATAGAATCATGTTTTATATAAACCTGGATTAAAATGAAATAGTTATTTTTTAAAAGAAAAAAAAATTAAATAGTAAACTCGTTCAATTTTTGTTAAAGATTTGTGCGGGAGATTCTGTTTGTTTTTAATATTCAACGTACAAATCACTAAAATTTCCATTTTTAAGATTCCGCATTGTTTTTTTTTTCGCACCAGTATTTTCGATGTTTAAAAATCATCATATTTATTTTGATTATTTCGGAAATCAAATAAAGTTACGAGCTTATTATAAAAAAGCAGTAATCACATACAAAAAATACACGAGATCATTGAATATGCTCCGTAGTTTAATCACTTAATTGTCGCGCCCCAGACATTCAGGGGCTGCAAGCTTCATGGCTTTTATTTAGAATTGTTTGAATCCAGCTAGTTTTATAAAATAGTGTAATTGGTTTTATTCTGGTATCATTTTACTTGCCCTTTAAAAAGCAAAATATTTTTTTTTTGAAAAAAGTGGTGGCAATAATGAATTTGAATTTTTAAACCGTAATTTAATGCGACCATTAAGGGGTTAAACTTCAATGTAAAAAGTATTAAAACATTATCTACGTTTCGATATTTTAGAACTAGATTCAGAAAATATTCTGATTCATTTTTCTAAATAAAAAAAGGAAAATAAATCAATTTTTATTACTATTTATACATGGACTATTCATAAAAATTTAGTACAAAAATGTAAAGAATAAATATGTGTAGAAATATACAAAAACTAATTAATAGCTAAAAAAGGATTATTTATAGTGAACTTTATCAGAAGCAATTTGTTAAAATTTGTCAAAGATCAATAGTTCTTAAGAGTGACAAAAAAAAAAAAAGGTTTCGCATTGTGCAAATTATAGTTAATAGCTTTTTTTTCGCTTTAAATGTTATTTTAAGGTACTTTTTATTAGGATTAAAGAGTTATTCCAAATGTTACTGTCTACATTCTTAATATATGAATGAAATATACATTGTAAAAAAACTGAAAAGTTATTAAATTTTTTCTTGAAAACTGGGCTTCGTAGAACTCTTTTTCTAATAGTAATAGTAAAAATTCATGCAACACAATCGGTTACATGAATTTTCGTTGCTATCGTTACATAAATGTTGTAGAAATCCTAGTTTTATAGAAAAAACTTAGTAATTTTATAGTTTTTATTTTTTATAATTTTACTTACCCATCATACGTAGTATAGGGTAAGTCTTGCAATCGTTTTAAAAACCAAAAAAAAAAAATTGACGGATTTACACGTTTCAGATACTGGAGATTCCGAAAAACATATTTTTTTTTAAAAAAAATTGCCTTCCGTCCGTCTGTCTGTCTGTCAGTCTGTCTGTAAACGCTCTATCTCCCGAACAAATTGAGATAGAGACTTGAAATTTTGTACGTACTTAGTATGTGAGAATGGTACGAAGCCTATTTAATATCAGTAACCTCGATTATCCGGAACTATTTTTTTCGGACTCTCGAAAAATTCATTCTGATGAAAGGTACATAAAAATTTTCGATTTTTTTTATTTTAAAGAGTGGATGTAAAAGGTAATAAAATAACACAAATTTTGCATAAAGAACGAAGTCGAACGAATTATTAGTTGCCGAGATATGTGTAATCCTCTTTTCCGCATTCTTTGATTTTTCATGACCCTGTATTTTAATCAAATTTCAATTCAAAGATATATTTTAATTGGAAATGAGACGTTTCATCTGATGCAGTAAATTGTTAGTTAATATGATTATTATTTTTAGAGTTATTAGAGGATGTTTCTTTTACGCAATCCGGTATTAATTGAGTATTTTGGCGTTTTATATAATTTGTCGAATTTGGCTCGTCAGCAATTCATTAATAAAGCATGACTAAGTATATTAAAACTATTTAAATTTGCGTTTAAATTTTATTTTGGAATTGCAGTGCATTTTATAAATATTTTACACATGTTTTATTTTCATATTTTATATTACGCATATCCATGATGGGTAAGTATTACGGTGGCCCCCAACGACTAGTTTTTACAGTGTAGTGAATGGTGGGACACCGTCACGGAATGAAATGTAAACACCTCCAACTATCTCAGAAACAAATTATTGTACAAGAAATTTACCTGTGTCAAATGATTTCAAATAAATTCAACTTCGAAATGATGCACGTAAAAGTTGGTTTGGAGGCCATCTACATATTAAAATAAACTCAAACTTATTTTTTTTCAAATGCTATGTCTAGGATTGGCACCACAATTAAAGTCCATTCAATTGGCCTAAACACAAATATTAATGAAATTTGAAAGATTATTTTCAGAGGTAATGATTATTTTAAAATAAGCATATTTGAGATTTTCTTTCTAAATGTATGTGGGGTACTCAATTACTGAAGTACTACAGAATCACTATGCCAATTCTATTAATGTGTTATTTCTTGCCATTATGATAATTTAATTCACTTAATGTATTTCGACTGTTGTAGTCCAAAAAAATCAATAAATTTCGCAAAATACATATTTATTAATTATGCTTTTCAGCACATCATATGCAGATCCTCAACACATAACTTTGATGTTTTTTAATCATATTTCTAAAGCTGGTTATAAAAATATATTGAAAATGAGAATTTGCCATAAAGAAAGACATAATAAATACAAATCAACAAAAAATATTCTAGGTTGCAATTTATGTTTAATTCGAACTTTTATTTCATAATTCATAATTTATATTATGTATTTTTTAAACTACAAATTCAATGCATTTATGTTTGATTTTTTCAGTATTATAACCTTACAAAAACTATCACTTTAAGATTATAATTTCAGGATATATTAATGCAAAATGGAAATGTAATACTATAATATTAGAAATTCTAAATCCTCAACGTTTTTTATTCAAAAACCTATCATCCAAAAAACTCGAAATTTCATTTCTAGATATAATTTAAACCCAATATTTACAATACATTCTTATGTCTGTAGAAATAAGAAAACTTTTAAGTATACTTACTTACTTATTATAATGCACTTAATATACTTGCTAAAAATCTATAAGTACTTAATCTACACTATTAAAATCCGACCGTATGTATGTATGTATCTCTGCGACGCTATCTCTTCCGATCCCGGACACGGAGAAACGTCGCGTTTCTTTTGAATTGAAGGGGAAAAATCCTGGGATCCCGAGTTTGCCATTCGTCCGTCTGTCGTTTCGTCTGTCTGTCTGTCCGTCCGTCTGTCTGTCCGTCCGTCTGTCCGCATATAATAACTCCAAAACTACGCAACCAAATCGTTTGAAACTTAACATATGTAATTATTAGATAATTTAATTTTGTCAAGTCATTTCAAATTTTATGAAAATCGGATGATTGTTCAATTACAGGGACAATCAAAAAATATACAAAGGGTACAATCAAAAGAATTCCGATACATTACGGTCAATGTATAAAAAAGTTTCAAGTGAATTTTAATCGTCTTACACTCTTTCGAACATAATAAAGTTGATATGCATCTATGAAGTATACACTATAATATACATTCTGTACAATTTGTGGTGCAAATAACATTTCTTATTGATTTACACGGCCACACAAAAGTATTCCATTGCATACTTATATTGAGACATTGTTTGGTATGCATTTTAATAGTACTAAACTATTTATTACGAACAATTAAATAATTTAACCCTTTCCGGCACACTGTGTCCGGTCTGGGATATCTAATTTTAATTCCAAACTCGCAAACGGCACCAATAATATTTTAGTAAAATTTTGCTTTTGCAATAAAAGCTTAAATTGAGGAATTTAAAGTATGTAAAAAATTCGTTTGTGAATCCCGGTGTCAGTCGATAATTTTTCATTTTACTACAGATTTTGCCTGTGCCGGAAGGGTTAATGCCCGTTTGTCTGTCTAAACCGACCGGCGTAATTGGCGAAGGCTGCCAATTAATTTATAAGTCTCATTAAATAGTCAGTTATGAGAGCCCTGTGATAGACCGGCCGTGATTACTTAGAGAATAAGCAGAATCATTCACAAACTCACTAACAAACATATTCTAATGTAAGTTATTCAACTTACGTACTTCGTTATTATAACTAGATTAGAATCTCTAAATTTTGAACGATTTTAATTCAAAAACCTAACATCCAAAGTATTTTAAAATGTTGTATTAAGATAAAGTTTAACCTGTCATTTGCAAAATATTCGAAAAATTATATAATTGCCACTGAAAAAACAAAATTTAATATTTTTTTTCTTTGTTGAGGGCCTTCTTAAGCAAATTGTTAATCATATCATCAAAAATAACTTCATTTTCAGTCGTTTAGTACCAAAAACTTATCTTATAATAGCTATGTGCAAAGTTAGTAGGGGTATTTACTTTAACTTCCCCATGACTATACATATAAACGCCGCACATTCTTTGATATTAATAGGTAAAAATACATATTTTAAATTTTATCAATATTTGCTAGCACTGATACATACTAGTGCTATTACGTCTTAAGCAAATTTTTAATTATATCATCTAAATAACTTCATTTAAAGTAGTTTAGTACCAAAAACTTATAATAGTTATGTGCAGAGTTAGTAGGGGTATTTACTTTAATTTGCCCATGATTATACATATATAATCGCTACACATTCTTTGAAATTAATAGGTAAAAATACATACTTTAAATTTAATCAATAGTTGCTAGCACTGATACATACTAGTGCTATTTTTTGTGAAATTTTTTAAGTTCTCTAAAGGAGTCTCGTATATTTAAAAATTTCCGATGCCTGTGAAACAATTTAATGATATTTTTAATTCTAAATTAGTTGGATGTGCCAACTAGTGCCAGTCTCAAAACTTTCTTCTATTTCATACATGTTAATATTTACAGAAAAAGAAACATAGCAGTGTCATCAGTTAGGAATTATACCCAAATCTAATCTGCAACAATTTCTTGCTCAAGTTCTTACTGAATCTGAAATTTGATGAAAATCAGTTTATTACTATTTGAGATAGAATCCCGCACACGTCGTAAAAAACTGAATAGAAGTGCCACCTGAATGAGCTATTTACTCCAAAAACTGAAGAATAATAAATTATATCAGAGTCTAGCTGAATCTGAAGCTTTCGAAAGAAATTCGTGCATTAGTTCTTGAGATAGAGTTATTGCTATAACCATGAATAATACTGCATAGCAGCGCCACATGCGGTGCAATTTACTCTAAAAACAAAAGAATACTAATTTATATTAGGGAAGAACCTAATCTGAAGTTTTTATGAATATTCTTGCGTTAGATCCAGAAATAGAGCTATTGCTATAATCATGAATTATGCAGCATAGCAACGCCACCTATCGAGATATTTACACTATAACGTAATCTAAATCATATCATATCAAGTATTAAAAAGCATTGAAGTTTTATGAAAATTCGTTTATTAGTTCTTGAAATATAGATATTATGGAAATCGTGAAAAATACAGCATAACAGAGACATCTTTTGCGCGATATACACAAAATACAGTTTATAACAAGCTCTAATTGAATCTTAAGTGTTGTGAAATTTCGTGCATTACTTCGTTAGAAGAACGACCACAAACTTTATGTCACACACAGAGAGACTCATCAACTCACAGGCAGACATTTTGTATAAACATGATTTTTGGAATCTGTGAGCCATAAAATGTGTAAATTCAACAAAAACCGTAATTTTCACGAATCTAATACTTTCTTTTTGTAAATATAGAAGAAAGTAAAGCTCTGTACAATGATTTGGTATATTCGCATGATTGCAAAGATGCAATCATTTGGAAGCAACTTCCTTGAATGGTAATAAAATAGATTTATTTATGTTCCTTTTTCTAAAATGATTATTCACTGACTTTTTATGAAGTTTAGTAATCATCGAACGGATCATTTTTTATTACGCTTACTACTTTCAACCTTTCTTAATTGCTTTCCTCTTCAAAATTACTTTTTTTATAAGGAATCCTAATTAAGAAAATAAATGAAATTCACGATTTTAGTGTAGAAATATACTGAAAATAATTAGCATTAAACAGTAAAAAAATATTACATAATGAGAATTTTATCGGAAACAATTTGTTGCTTTAGTTAAAGATTAATGGCACTTCACACGGTGAAATTATTTCACGTTTTGTGAGCGATAGAAGATAGCGGTTAATACTTTATTTGATACTTTAAGATGTTTTTCTTTAAATAGAATAATTAATCGGAAAACAAATAGTTAATGTATTTCAGTATTTTTGCTTGTTAATTACATCATTTTTCATTGAGAAAATAAATGGGCAAAAATACTTTTCACTCCAAAATTAAAGATGTTACGTAAACAGTGTAGTTGACAGTTTTTATTTTTTAAATTAAAACGTAAGTTATGTAAGCTAAAATAATTAAAAGCATACATTAAATTAATTTTTTTATAGAGAAGATTTTTGTTACAATTAAACAACTGCACTGAAAATATTAAATTAATACCAGTTCCAAATAGACAATAAATGCAATTAAAAACACTATCTAAGACTGCTCTGAAGTATAGGTGCAGATATCCAAATATATTTAGGAACCAACATATGGAATATATTTTTTAAAAGGCTGCCAAAATGGGTATTTTGAACAAATCTTCCCGAAGCGATCGTGATTCAAAAAATGAGGTATTCAAGTATTAAACTGCATTCTTTTACTCACTTTAAAATTTAATTTTGCTCTCAAACACATGCAATTAACAGGCTTTCTTACTTAGGAACTGCATAATGTGCCGTATTGGCTAGTTTTTTTTATAAAGGGTGAATACATTTTTATAAAAGCTGTCAAAGTGGGCACTTCGCAGAAAATTTCCCGAAGCGATCATGATTAATGATTTGAGGATTATTCAAATAAAATATTGTTTATTTTATGAATCATTTTTAGCACTTTCCAACAAAGTTGAAAAGTGCTTATGCATTCGGTTTGTCTGTCCGTCTGTCCGACTGTCCGCGCTCTAACTCCCGTAAATATACTTGGATTGCTATGAAATGTTTATAGATTATTGAGGTTTACCCTAGCACGAACCCTATCGAAAATGAAGTATCTACCATGATTAGTTTACCTACAGAGAGAATCAAAAGTTTCCCATTACATTACATCCTATGGGGAAAAATCGTTAATATGCTCAGATTGCCATGAAATTTTAGGACGTTATTGACGTTTACCCTAGCACGAACCCTATTGAAAATGAAGTTTCTACTATGATTAGTTTATCTACAGGGCGAATCAAAAGTTTTCCATTACATTACGGCCCATGGGGAAAAATCGTTAATATACTCGGATTGCCATGAAATTTTAGGACGTTATTGACGTTTACCCTAGCACAAGTCCTATCGAAAATGAAGTTTCTACCATGATTAGTTTATCTACAGAGCGAATCAAAAGTTTCCTATTACATTACGGCCTATGGGGAAAAATCCATTCAAAGGAATTTTAAAGATGTTATACCCTGTGAAACATATTAAAATATGCATTCTATAAAGTATAAGGTGAAAATGTGTTGCTATTATTCATTTACAGAGCCACACAAAAGAATTCCATTAGATAAAGGTAAAAGGGGGAATTGTGTGTGACATATTTCAAATATATTAAGCTTTTTCATGTACAATAAAATTGACATCTCACTGAAGCTTAACCCATTAGTGCCTAGCGTCCCATTTTTGGGACAGTTTCAAAAAATTCAAGTAAGCGCATCTCACACCAGTAAAAAGGAGGATAAATAAATACTTTCTTTCTCGAGACAAATTCCTCGATAAATTAAGATAAAAGTTATTCTTGCGTTAAAAGTGGTGGAATAATGCAAAATTTGAATTTTAACGAAGAAAATAATTCAGGCATTAATGGGTTAACATAATTTATACGCTACTGTCTTGCATAATATGAAGTACATAGCATTTAGAGAGCCATACAAAAGATTTCAAATAGTATATTCTTTCCGAAGACCGTATATGTGTCCGATAATGGCTGATGGAGGGATGAAATGCACTTTAATTATGATATTCGCGTTTATATTTCGCTAAATATATGCACATTATATGGTGTGTATAAATGTTATAGTTGATATACAGGGCTACACAAAAGAGCTCACCAACGTTAATGAATATAAGCGTAAATTATTTAAACGTGGTTCTTAAATAAGCTATGCATTTTTACGCTGAGCTGCATTCAATTTACTGAGAAATTTTTGCAGAATATAGATAAAGGGATATACAGGGCCACGCAAAGAATTCGGTACATGGATGCCTATGAATGATGATTTAGGAGAATGTAATTTCAGTTGTTTTAAAAGTGTTTTAATTTACAATAAATTTTAGCCTGATGCTGACGTGTAATAAACGTGCAATGTAAACTACAGAGCTGAGCAAAAGTATTAAAGTATGTTTCCATCTAATAGTATGAATTGCTGAAAAACAAATTTCAAGCTACTGGGTATTTTCTTGCTAAGCTCAATTTTCCCATTATATGAAATGACATATGAAATACAGGGCTGTTCTAATGTACTGGAATGCATATTTGGGTATATTTAGCTATACACTACTATTTCCCTAAATAACAAAGTTTTGTTACAGATTTCATTAAGTTTTGGAAAGTGCTTCATAATCCTTGCTTAACGCATGATTTTTCTTACTTGTTAAATTAAATTTTAATCTCAAACATGTTCAATTGACAGTTTTTTTCTTATTTAGGAACTACATAATGCCCGTATTGGTCGCTTTTTAATAAAATCAGAATGTATTTCAAAATGTGTTGTCAAAATAAGCATTTGAGCCGAATTTCGCTTAAAATGATTTTGATAAAATCAGTTCTTACAGAAAAATGAAATTGAAAATTTTTGAAAAGTAGCCATATAAAGTTGTTAAACTAGATTTATCTCTAATCATATTTTATTTTTTGTTGTTGAAATAAGCATTCTCGAAATTTATTTCCGCCTATTTTGCCCAGCCGACAGGTTTTTTTTTTTTTTTTTTTTAATTTCATTAAAGTTAAACGAACTTTAAAACATTGTTTTTCCTGATAAGGTAAAATGTTTAAAAAATATGATATTAGATATTTTGTTAATTAAGGTATTTTGCGAAAGCTAATATAACGTAGGATACAATAAATGTTTTCCTAGAATAAGTGCCTCCTCTATGTTTACTTCTTTTTCTATTTGAATTTCTTTACTATTGAAATATATTTTAGACAATTTCGTTAATCTATTACACCTAGTGAAGGTTTATCCTAATTTATGATTCGATTTTTTCTATTCCGTTATTGCAATTATATATATATAAATACAAGCATAAATAATCAATGACATCAAACACCATTTTGTGTTGCTTCATACGAAATACAATATGCGCCTATATATAATAATAATCATATCTGAATTTGAATCATAATCGGTATGATATTAAATCATATATTTATTTGTTCAAAGACCTATTTATCTTAGTTACATCAATTGTTGAATTTATTCTTCTAAACGCATTTAAATCCTATAAATACTTTTTTTACTATATTTTCCTGTCAAAAAATAACAAGCGTAAAAGTATTTGTATATGTAAATAATGCGACGTAATAATTGTTTTCAACTTTCTTTCTAAAATTAAGCATTTTCTTTTTATATGAAATGTTATATCATTATGTTATAATAAGTAATATCACTTGTCATATGTAAAACATTTCACTGAGCATTACGTTCTAAAGTATTAGATCATATTAAATAAGCAATTGAATGTTTATACTTTGAATAACAATAAGAAATATATTATTAAAATATATATACTAATTATAATATTATACATAAGAAATAATTATTTTGTACTCTTAGAATATATTTTCGATAAATAATTGCACAACAAACTTATAAACTGTTTTATGAACAGTAGCAAATTTTACAATCAAGAAGACCAGGATATTTTTTAGTCTAAGAATTTTGTTCCTTTAAAAGATATGTATTTTTTTATTTATTGCATAGATAAAGCTTCAAGACAAGTTGGAAATTGCTCGTGAAGCGTAGTACATAAGGTACGTTCGTACGATAATCAAGTTTTAAAAATATTCAGATCTTGCTGATATAGTAGACACTACTTCGGATACAGTATAGTAGTCAAAATCTTTGTGTTGCCCTAAATATACAGGATTAAATTTTTATTACACCTCAGCAACATATATCATATTCATTATATGTGACATAGTTTAATATAATTAAAACACGCCCCAAATAATGTTTCCCCATAAAGCATTATGTAGTTGTGTTGCCCTGTAATTTAATAATAAATATTCTTTGCATCACAGATTGCACCGAATGTATATTTATGTATATATATACTCCATAGGTTGACGTCAATTTTATTACGTTCGTATGAGTGTAACAGCATTAAAAGGCATTTGAAACATTTATCCTATTGACCGTAATGAAACGGAATAATTTTTATTGTCCCTGTAATATATCTATGCATCATATAATCATAAAATTTGAAATGACTCGAGAAAATTAAGTAATAATTATGTATTTTGAATTTCAAACGATTCGGTTGTGTAGTTTTTGCGTTATTATATGTGGACAGACGGACGGATTGAACGATAATTATAGGTGCTACGTATTTACATAATTACGAACGCTCCTAAAAAGACAGATTGTACTTAATAGATTAATAGACAGATTATTTTTAATACATACTATTTCTTCGTTGTTCTTTTGTGTCTTTCTTGGATAATCGAGGTTCTTGACGTTTTCCATGATCAAAATTTCTAAAAGTCTTTGGAATTTATTTATATAAATGAATTTAACAAATGATTTTTGTAAAGGAAAAGTATGATATATCTTTAAATAAAGGTATATTTAGTTCAATTCATAATTTTAGGTAAAATTCATAATATTTCATGCATACAGTCAAACTTCCCTTTAACGAAATCCATTCTATGTAACGAAATTTTCTATTGAGTCTTCAATTTGAACATAATTAACATGTAAATTAGGGTGGAGTGAACAATCAAAAGCTGGAATTTTGGTTTTGGATAGCAGCCAAAAGTTACCTTTTATTACCTCTAATACACGTGCAAAATTTCATGAATTTTGAAAAGCTCCTTCAGTTCCCTACCAGGACATTTATATTTGCATTTATATTTAAGATGTTTAGTGTAATTCCTTTCATCATTTTCAAACTTTAAGTTTTTTTTTTAATATTTTAAACGGTTTATTGAGTTTTTAAAAATGTAAATTGTCATTTTTACAGTCAAAATGAGTGCGTGTGTAAGCAAATCAAAGTTTACCAGTACTAAAAATGCAATGGAATATACTATACTTGGTGATTCTATAAGAATAAACAAACTGTTTAGCTTTATGGATAAAGATTAATTTTTTTATTTAATCAATTCCCTTCATAAGAAGAATTTTTTAAAGTCATAGTTTATAATATTTTATCCATACCAAATTAATAGCCACCAAATTTATAATATTCTATGCATACAGTCAAACTTCCCTTTAGCGAACTTCCTTTCTATCAAACGAAATTTTCTATTGAATCTTCAATTTGAACATAATAAACATGTAAATTAATCAACATGTTACGAAAAATGTATTCTACATAACAAAGTTCATTCCATTTTTGTGCATATACATCGTTAAATTGTAGTTGTTGTTTTTGCGATGGATGTATAATATTATTACAGAAGGATTGTATGAAAATTTATTTTTTCATTTATTTAATCAACTCCATTCAAAAGAAAAAAAAATTTAAAGCCTTCGATGCAATAAGAAAGAATATACCAGTTTCATTAAAATGTTACATATGAGTTCTTCAATGTTTACAGCAGTGCAAAAATGTTTGTGAACACTGCATTTTTTATTTATACGAAAACTACACAAAAATAATTACAATCTGTATATTTCTTTCAGTTAAGGTTTTCGAATACAGAGAAAAAATAGAAAAGGTACGCTACGCTTCAGTTTTTGTTATTTTCTATTATTTTAGAATTATTCATACATTATTCTAATTGACATTTTCTCACATGTGTATAATGCATAAGTAAAGTTACTGCCTTAATTAAAACATTTTTATCCAATATTTTCATTTTGCGTCTATTTTACTATACAAAATTCGTGAATTTGAGTTAACTTCGATTTTACGAAATTTATTGATAAAAAAGTGCTTACGTGTAATGCTGAGATTTTGTTGAGACACCACTCGAATAACTCAAAAAGGCGCCGATGATAATGTTAAGTCTATATATGTATATATATATATATATATATATATATTATCTGAAACCAAAATCGATAAAGATAAAACTAGCCTGGTTGAAGATCGTCCTCAGCTATCCTATAGAAAAAGAACCATGTAAAAATATTAAAATTTGAACAAGATATATGAAAATAACGCCCCCATAGACTTAACATTATCATCCGTGACTTTTGATTGTCCAGCGTAGGCTTTTAAACGGAAGTTTCACTGTAACTCCATTTTTAGTTCACAGGCTATCACAGCTCGAGAGTTTCTGTGCCCGCCCTTTCTGTTCCGCGATACTGCCGGAAGGACTTTTTATGTTCTAAAGTTAAAATAAAATATTTGCTCTGCACGGTACCGCACTCATTTTAGTGAATGTTGTTCACAACTTTTCTCCTAAATGATTTAAAAAAATTTGAATTTTTCGATACGTTATTATGTATATTTATCTAACCCTCCTAACTTTATAATATGTCTTCATTCTTAAGGGTTTTAAAATTTTTTGCAGTTTTTTATTTCTGCATGAAGAGTTAAGAACTAGAACTTCAAGTTCTAGTAAAATCATGTATATTTTTTTATGACTTTCCTGTGAAATTTACGTTTGTGGAGATATATCATTTTTCTTGTGACTGAGCGATATACGGCAGAAAACTAGTTGCAATAAAAAAAAATTGTAACTAGTTTCATATTTTTTTTTACTTCTCTATCTTTCGTAATAACAGTGGGAGACTTCAACAAAATATCCAAGCCCTTTTATTCATCTATTATTCTTAACAGATAAATATTCAAATATGTATCCAGTACCTGCTTCCCTTCATTATACACATATAAATAAATAGCAAGAAAAAAATGAAAATACATAACATTTTCATATTTTTCGTTGGATAAATTTTATTCTGATAATGTACTTCGACGCTAGAATTTCAATTTGTTTTATTTATGATAGGCATAAATAAAATTATTCAAAATAGAATTCATTTTCCGGTTTCTATATGTAGCATAAGTTTAGTTCAACTAGATTCCTTGCGATAAAATCAAATATAGTAAGAAATATTTTTACCTTTTCAGTTTGGGCATATTTTGGAAACTAGAGATTGAAAATTTTCGTATTAAATGAAAAATACCCGGAGAAAGGTTAAAATTCAGTATGAAGATTCTTTTTATTTTTGATATGTATATAGATATATATAGATATAGACCTATATTTGCTTTAAGTGTTGATCTTAGAAGTTTTTCTTTATTAAATATGAGTTTAAATTATAAAGGATATGTATATATATGACACATTTCAATTTATTTTAGAAGAAAAGATTTCTTTAATCAGTTGAAAATATTATAAAGCTATCATATTTCTTTATTTGTTTATTCATTTATTTTGTTTCATAATTTATTTATAAAGCAATGACTATAAATAGTATAGAAAAATCAGTTATATAATATTAAAAAAATTCGCGATTTAAATTCATTGTGCTACGTTTTAATTTAAGAGTTACATTTTAAAAATTCGAAAAAATCAATAAATAAAATAAATATGTCCTTATAAATGCCTTATTTTTTCCAAGGAAAAATGCTCTTCAAAAAAAAATAAAGAGGGGATTAGATTTACAATTCCCCCTCTTTATACTTAATCATTGAATCTCCAAAACTAATTACGGATACGCCTTATCATATGATAAACTTATATATAAAATTCGAAGCAAGTCAGATAATTCTGTATAAAAACCCATTTATATAATTTAAAAAGAGCTATCCTCCGTTCTCCACTTTATACATAACTATTGAATCCCCATTTCAGAAACTATTCAGAGATTCGCCTTATCAAAATGAACCAAAATAGAAAATTTAAAATCAAATCGGATAATTCTGCATACAAAACCATTTATCTAATTTAAGGAGCATAATCGTCCGTTCCCCTCTTTACACTTAACAAAAGAACCCTGTAACTAATCAGGGAAGTGTCTAATCAGTATGAACCAATATCCAAAAATTGAAGCAATTCGGTTAATTCTGTATGGAAAAATATTTACCTTAATTTAGAGGGTAGACCCTTTGATACCCCTTTTATACTCATCTAAAAAACCCAAAACAAATCAAGAAAGCGAATTAACAGAATGAAGCTATATCCAAAGAAGCTATATCTGATATTTCTGTACAAATCGGTAAATTCCACGTAAAAAATCCATTTACATAATTTTATGGGAGTTATCCCCCATTTCCCCCTTTTATGCTTAACCAATGAACACCAAATACTACTCATGGAGGCGCCTCAACAGAATGGTCAAATATCTAAAATTTGAATGAAATCTGATAATTCTGCATTAAAAACCAATGTATCTGAATTAAGCGGAGGGGGGAGTCACACCCAGTTCCCCGTTATACTTATCCAATTAACTCCCAAAACTAATCTTGGAGCCATCACATTAAAATCATCCTTTATATAAATTTCAATGAAACCTAATAATTCTGTATGAAAAACCCATTTATCTAAATTAAGGGGGGGGAGGAATAGTTCCCGTTCTTTCCCCCCTTATAATCATTTAATGACCTCCCCAAACGAATCATGGGAGCGCCTAAACTGAATTATCCTATACCAAAATTTTAAATGAAATCTGATAATTCTGCATGAAAAACCCCATTATATAAATTAAGGGGTGGATTAGCACCCGTTCCCAATTCACATTTATCAAATGAATTCCGTAAACTAATCAGGAATGTGTCTTTTCAGAATAAACATATATACAAAATTTGAAGTAAATGGGACATTTTTATCTTGAATTATCGCGTTGCATACGTACATACATATACAGTCCTATCTTATTTATTTAATTGTTTATTTTAAATTAAGTTATATTATTCAAACATACGAAGCTCAAATTAGAGGAACCCGATTATATAAAATTGAATACTACTTTTTGTCAATACTGAATATTAATGGGAATTTTTAGAAATCAGCTATCTTCTTTTCAACCTTGTTTTATTTTAAGCAATTTATAGTGTGGCCAAATTCCAAGGTATCATGAAGTGTATGCCATTT
This sequence comes from Maratus speculifer, assembly GCA_964019185.1. NCBI lineage: Eukaryota > Metazoa > Arthropoda > Arachnida > Araneae > Salticidae > Maratus > Maratus speculifer. The sequence continues at coordinate 23,693,928 of OZ025294.1, read as the reverse complement.
TAAAACAACATGATAGATAAAACAAACCAATGAGCTTGGTCAAAATCTTATTTCATGTGTACATGCATACTCACATTGAAATCGATTAATATATATGAGTAATGTCGCGGGCAAATTCATAAAAAAAAATGTCACTTACATAAGGAATTTAAACTGCTATGTCTCAGGAGTTGTTTAAGGTAAAAACAAAGCAAAAAATATTCCGGAGTTCTTTATTAAGATCAAACACTGAAGAAAGAGCCTTTTTCAATTTCTCATTTTTTGTTTGTGCATCATTATACATTTAAAATATTTTTGATAAACTTATATGCCCGCAATTTTGAAACAAGATGTCGGGTGAAGTTGGCAAGTGAACTCGGTCAAGACATTTTTATGTACTATGTACACAAGGAGTTATATCCAAATCAGTTTATAAATATGCGTATTATCGCGTGGCAGATTTCAGACTGCTTCAAAATGTCAACCACACTGGAAATTGAAAGTGCTATGGCTCAGCCACTTTTCAAGATATAGATGAAAAAAAAAATTATCTGGAATCTTTGTGGCAAGGTGAAACACACAAAATTAAAATATTTTTTAATTTCTATTTTTTGTACTTAATTTTAAATTTTAAATTGTTTTTAAAAATTTAAATAGCCACCATTTTGGAATAAGATGGAGGATGAAAATGACTAACGAACTCGGTTCAGACATTGGTATATACTATGTACACACCAAGTTACATACAAATCGGTTCATAAATACGCGTGTTATCACGTGACGAATATCAGATCATTTCAAAATATGAGCAACACTAGAAATTAAAAGTGCTATAACTCAGCCATTTTTTAAGATACAGACGAAACAAAAAAATGGCCTGGAATCTTTGTATCAAGGTCAAATGCTTAAAAGAAAAAACTTTTTCAATTTCTCATTTTTTTGTACCTAATTCATAATTTAATTTTTTTTAAATTTAACTGGCCGTCATTTTTAAACAAGATGACGGATGGAACTGACTAACGAACTCGGTCCAGATATCATTATGTTCTATGTGCACACCAACAGGGAAGGTCTCCATACTGCGCATACACATTTTTTTTTGAAAAACAAAATACCAATTAAACTACTCATGCATGTAATAAATGATCAGTGACAATTAGCGGCGGAATTACAGTAGAAAACATGTAAAAAAATAAAATACTTTTGAATATTTGGCGTGAGAAGACGAAAGTGTCACACGATTTGGTGAGCAGCATTTTTTCCCTCCAAAAGCAAACGATTTTAATGTAACTGAAAACTTTTGGATTTTTTGAAATGCGTGTAAATATTATTTAATGAATTTAAACATAAAAAATGAAAAAAATTAATATGTTACCAGCAGGAGTGACCGAGCTAAGCTCGGTCAAAATTAACTGTATGTTAAATTCGATATAGTATTTTCACTGTATCAGTCTCTCTGTATTATTATTATAAAACATGTTATTGTTATAATAGAATTATTTACAAAAACACTCTATAAGAAATGTATGTATGCATATGCTCATAAATCTTACATTATTTTAAAATTTACAAAGAAAATAGATCGATCCAAGTCACTTTTTTAGCTTGACTTTTACTGGTTTAACTATACATCTCGAATCCTATTAAGTGGTATAAAAAATTTCTTCACATTCGGAAAGACAATTTTTTTGCCAGATATATTCAAATTTGGCGACATTATTTTATTTGCCGCCTAATACGTATTTTAGCTTTCGTAATCTAAATAGTCATTTTTTAGGCCAAATGTCGCCAATACTTTGTCAAATATCGTCATCTTATTTCCTGTTGCCATATTCTCGTGACCCTGACCCGTATTACCCAAAATGACACACTAATCAAATTTGATCAAGCATGCGACTTAGCTCAATGGTCTTCAGGTAATCAAAAAAATAGAACAGTAGAATATAAAATGGAATCAAAATCTTTTAAGCCATTTCTTAGGTAAAATTAGCTTGACAGCATTCAGAAATCATTTCGTCGAGAATCACTTCGTCGACAAATCATTTCGTCGACACCACTTCGTCGACATATCATTTTGTCGACATGTACATTACGTCGACATGTTCACTTCGTCAACATATCATTTCGTCGACATATATTTCTGATGTGTATTGCACATAAGTATTAATCACTAGATGGCGCTGGTTTAGGCATTTCAGTAATGAACAACCTACAAAAATAGTTAATTGTTAATATTATTTTATTTAGAATCAACACTTATTAATTAAAGCATCTAATGAAACAAAAAAGATGGTTAAAAAAATTAAGCAATTGATATATCAATAACTAATGAAATATTTATAAAATTAATTAATTATTCAAGCTAATACTTGAATAGATTGGTTATTTAAAATGGGCGATTATTTAAGATGGGCGATTTTTATGCGTTTATGAATAAAAATGAAATGAAGAATGTTTTGATAAATATCCAATTTGAATTTGAGAACAGCCTCTACATACTTGGATAAAAGTAAAAGTTTCTTTAATTTTTGAGCGGCAAAGCACTTCTATTAATTAAATGCTGAAATTATCGAATGGCACCAGAACTTAAAAGCAAATTTATTTTAAAATTGACAAATGCTTATCTTCGAGTACTTGATGAAATGAAAATTTTCATTTCAAAATTCTGGTGTCAATGTGACATTTTTCAATTAAAATTAAATGGTATATAATTTTATACCATGCCTTTCAAGGGGTTAAATATTAAAATTTAATGTAGTATTTTTAATGAAGATATTTGTAAATCTTTTCTCAGGATACAAAGTTTATAAAACAATAATTATAATAAATTATTGTTTCCTATAGAATTAATTATCAAATATTTTTTATTTTTGAGAATATCTCATACATTCTTTATATAAATGCATTTAAATTATGAATGGTTCTGTTATGGACGAAAATTATTTTAAATTATTGTTTTTCCAAACAAAATTTTTAATGTGTTTTAATTAATTTTTTTCCCACAATGTAATTTATGTATTGATTTTTTTTTTTTTTTTTTTTTTTTGGGGGGGGGGGGGGGGGTAATGCATTTTTAAAATAAAAATTTGATGGAGTACTTGCTCATTACACCTCCTCGTGGTGTACCCTGGGAACATTTTTTTTTGGCCTAAGGTATGGGCGAAGTTAATATTTTTGTTTTATAATAATTTACAAAAAATCCATGTGTTCACAAATAAAGTTATCGATGAAAGGTAAATTACATACAATGTGTAGAAGAAATGCTATGTCGACGAAGTGTACCTGTCGACGAAATGTTATGTCGACGAAGCGTACCTGTCGACGAAATTATATGTCGACTAAGTGTACCTGTCGACGAAATGATATGTCGACGAAGCGTACCATTCCCATTTTCTTATGCTCGAAAACGATAGAATACAAAATATAGTCAAAATTGCGCGAGACATTGTCGATAAAATTAGAATGACCCAAAAGTGACCCACTGATCCAAATTTCTAGAATATATAACCTAGCCCAATGATTTTCTAGTGCCAAAAATAGGTTGTATACGAAATTTCGTTAAAATCCATCAGCCTGTTCTTTAAATGTAGCTTGACCATGACCCACAAATGATCCTTATCATCTAAATCTATCGAACATGTTACTTAGCCCAATAGTTTTCTCATATCTAAAAATTGTTACATACAAAATTTCGTTAAAATCGTTCCTGCCGTTCTTTAAATATAAATAGCTTGACCCAGACACCTTATGACCCATTTATGACCCAATAATCGAAATTTCGCGAACATGTGACCTAGTTCAATTGTTTTCTCGTGCCAAAAAAATGTTGTATACAAAATTTCGTTAAAATCGATCCACCTATTCTATAGATTTAGCTTGACCATGACCCATTATGACCCATCATGACCCACAAATGACCACTAATCGAAATCTCCCGATCGTGTGACTTAGCCCATTAGCTTTCTCGTGTCAAAAAACTATTACAGGCAAAATTTCGATGAAATTGATTTTGCCGTTCTTTACATATAAATAGCTTGGCCCAGACCCTTAATGTCCCAATATGATCCATTAATTTTTTTTCTCGAACATGTAACCTGCCCAATGTTTTTCTCGGGCCCGAAAACCATAGAATGCAATTTGTAATCAAAATTGCGTGAGAAAATCTCTAGATAAAAATAGCATGGCCCACAATGACCCCAAGAATGGCCCACTAACCGAATTTTCTCGAGCATGCCATCTAACTCAATGTTCTTCTTTTAATCGAAAATGATAAAATATTAAATTTGGTCAAAATCGTTAGAGCCGCTTTTTAGATAAAAATGGCTTGACCCTTAATGACCGAAAATGACCCACTAATCGAAATTTTCCGAACATGTGACCCAGCCTAATAGTTTTCTCGTGCCAAAAAACGATTGGATACATAATTTCCTTAAAAACGATCCAGCTGTTCTCTAGATATAAATAGCTTGATCCTGACCCAACATGACCCAAAATGACCCAATAATTGAATTTTCTTGAACATGTGACCTAGCCCAATGATCTTTTCGTGCCCGAAATTGGTAAAATCCAAATTTTTGCGGAAATCGTTAGAGCCGTTTTTGAGATAAAATTTACATAGACACACAATTTTTGCTCGCATTATAGTATAAGTTATACATATATGTATATTATTTTGCATATATATATTATTTGTTGCTGTAGTTATTTAATTTACTTCTGGAAAAAATATTTTCATGTATAAAAAATTCTTATTCAAGAAAATTATTTTCATACATTTAAGCATATTCAAAAATAAAAGCCAGATGTTTCCATAGCAACAAAATCGAATTGACAATGCACAATCGGACTTTGAACTTTAAATAATTTTAATTAATTTAAATTTGAATTTCGTTTTAAATCTCAAATTTTGATAGTTGAAATTGAATATAAATACATATAAATATCGATATCGAAATTATAGTTAAAAAACTAAAACTGAAAAAAACAAAAATGTTTAATTTATCTAAACAAGTTAAACATGGAACTTTAATCCTTTAAAATGTATTTGACATAAAACAGTATTTTTTGAAATTGCTTTTCACAGCCAACCGGCGATAAATCGCCAAAAAACGAAATTTTCATTCATTTTTTACGGACAGTGTACGGAGGTTCCGCGGAAATGTTTTTTATAAACGTATATATACTCATGAGGAGAAAAAACTGTAATTTTTTCAGATTTTTCGGAGTATGCCCGTATGGAGACCTTCCTTGCAAGTTACATCCAAATCGATACATAAATATGCATGTTATCACGTGACAAAAATCAGATCGTATCAAAATGTCAGCCATACTAGAAATTCAAAACGCTATAACTCAGTCATTTTTAAGATATAACACAATCAAAAGTGTTCTGGAATCGTTGTTTTAAGTTCTGACACATAAAAGAAAAATATTTTTCAACTTTAATTTTTTCACATTTAATTTAAAATTTTAAATTAAATTTATTTTTTAAATGGCCGCCATTTTGAAACAATATAGCGGATGATACTGGCCAACAAACTCGGTCGAGACATTTGTATGTACTATGTACATGCCAAGTTTCATTCAAATCGGTTCCTAAATACGATAGTTACAGCATGACAAAAATCAGGTATATATACATACTTATATATGGTTTTACACTATTTAACAATAAGTATTTAGGCACTTTCAATTTTCGACATTTTGTCAAATATTTAAAAAAATACTTGTCGGATTCTTCTGGAACTTCAGGATTATAAAGATTATGTCTGTCCTCATACTTATCAATATCCATTTGATAAGCGGGGCAGTTAGGGGGCTGACAAAAAATTAAAAAATAACAAAAATATTTGGGATCACTCTGTACATGGAAATGCACGAATCGATTTATCGCTGCAGAATACAAATATTTGGATACTGTACAACATGCACACTGGTTTTTGTAAGAATAGCCTGCATGTTCATGGAAAAAGTGTGATTGTTTTTTTTTTTAAATTCAAAAAATTCTAGAATGTTTTTTGTTTATGTCATGCAGGGTTTTTGACCAAATTTAACGCAAATTTCAAAACGACTGGCAAAATCTATTAGAAAAAACATAGCGCAATTGGAATATAAAGATATTAAATATTTTATGGAAATAGTAGTTGTATGAAATAATTTTTATCTGCGCAACGATAAAAACGATTCTTGCACTGTAAAAAAAAAAATCTGTATAGGTACTACATTTTCTAGGAAACTGGCATTCGAAGAAATTTTCATGTAACGATAACAGGAAAAATTCATGTAACCGATTCTGAAACTTGAATTTTTGCTGTTACCGTTACAGGAAAAGTTCTAGGAATCCCAGTTTCCTTGAAAAAGTTTAGTATCTTTACACATTTTTTTTTACAGTGTGTACGATTCTTGTAACGATTCATTTAATGATGAATTTTATGGAGTAACTTATAAAAAAATCCAATCAAATATCGTGAAAATTCAAAAAGATATCATTATTATAAGTAAGCTGTTTTTACATTGCCCTCTAAAAACGGCTGAATGATAAGGGATTCTCCACAAATTGACATTTTTGTTAACTGACTTTATTTAATGTAATGACTGTATTTAATGAATACAATATCCAATACAATATTGCTGCTAATAAGTATCTTGACACCTGCGATAAAAAAAGAAAAAAGGTTTTGTTCACATTCAGGGCCAAAAATAAGAGAGAGGGGGGGGGGGAGAAGGGCATGCGCCCCGGGGCGAAAGGGTGCCAAATGTAGATTTTCTTTGGTGATTCTTTTCATGTCTATATTTAGCAGGATATTGTTAAAATCGTCCTATCTGAGGTATGCTAAAGCATAGAAGTATATAATGATGATGCCAAAAAGATCCTGTATAAAGCACATTTTTTTGTTTTATTATTTTTATTTTTATTTATTTTATTTTTATTTTTATTTATTTTATTTTATTTATTTAATTATTTTTATTCGGTTTTACGATTTTTAGCTGTTATTTTTTAACAAAGTACATTACGTAATTCAGTCATATATTTTAAGTTTTAAAATAAATCGTCTTTTAATAAATTAGAGAAATTATCTGTGTAAATATATTTTGCGATGGAGCGGGACGAAATTCGCCAAAACGCACGTTTGCCACAAAAAAAAAAAAAAAAACAAAAAAAAAGATGATGACATAAAGATCTTTAAAGCGGATTTTTTTTTATTCGGCTTCAAAATTTTAACGAATCAATATACGACAAAGCAGATAACGTAGTTTAGTATTGCACTATCTACCATTGAGTATTTGAACACTTTCAACTTAGACATTTTGTGGACTAATTAAAAATATACTTGCCGGATTCTTCTGAAATTTCAATATTATAAAGATTATGCAGCAAATTCCATAGCACTTTCTACCGTTATCCCTTCATTTTTTTTCAATATTAGCAATAATAAACATGTTTTATAATTCTATTCTTGTCTTCCTTTTTTTTTTAATTTCGCGTCATCAGTACCGTAACTAAAAACTGTTTCCGACCATGCATTGCTGTGTGATTTCCCATCATCTAGATGTATTAGCATATCGCTCTCGAACATTTATAATTGCTATGCTGAAACACCCTGTATATATATTTATTGGATCTTCTTATTCTAAAAGAAACTGCTATGAGTTTACTCAATGTTGAAAAATCTTACATCATCAAGAAAATGTCAATCAGAATTTGCATAAATATTTCAATCTTCATTTTATTTCTCTCAAGAATTCGAAACTGATAATGTTTGAATGAAAAATTTTATCTTTTGAAATAAATCGCTAACTACCAAAGACAATCTTTTAATTTAATATAAAATGAATATATAATTACTTAACAAATATTAGGGTATGAAAAACAAATGACATTTTTTATTTGTTCAGTGTATTTTGCAACAAAAGAATGATTTTAAATGGTTTAAAAATAATCTTAAATCGTGTTAAAAGAAACGTAAAAAAAAATCGTGAAACATAAAATATTTCTACGTTTTGTTCCCTATTGCGCGTAATTGAAATATATCAGTAAATGATATTTTTTTCCTTCATTTTTTTCAAAGAATAAACTAAAGAATATATAAAAGTATACATAATGGTTTTTAAAAAGAATTCCATAAGAGGTATTATTTTCAACTTCATACTGAACATTTTATAAGTTCAAAAAGATATCTCTTCCAAATTTGACTATATATATCTAAGCATTAAAAACAATATTTTAATTTCTAAACTAAAACTACAAATTCTAATTATCTTCTTATTCTGTATCCAAATAATAATACATATGCAATTCACTCTCTTAGTTTAAAAACAATTTATATAGGTTTATACAGAATCGAGTAAAACATCATATGTGAATAAAAATTTGCATAAATATTTTATTTTATTTATTTATTTCCAGTAAAGGAAATTGCAAAACTGATTTTATTTATAATGAAAATTCTCCTTAAAAGATAATGTACTCTCTGTGCAGAGGTCTTATTTAACTGATGACAAAGGTCTTAATCATTTGTAGCTCAAAAATTCCATTTTTATTTTTAAATGTTGATTCAGGTGCTAGATTACATCCTTTTAATCATAAAAAATATTTAAAAAATTAGAATATAGAACTAAAATAATTATTGACTAAAAGGTACTTTTTTTACATTTATTGTAAACAGAAATTGACATAAATTCTCATAAATACTGTCTATTTTTTAATTCAAAATTTAAAAGTATACAAAATTAACATAAAATATTTTTACTTTCGCACTTTTTCCATTTTTTTTTTTTTATTTCGTAACATTTACTGAGTTATTTTTTGTAATATTGGCCTGGAACGTCTTAAATGATAAATCATCACAAAAAAAAGTTCAAATACTAAAATTTAATGTTTTTCATTATCGTTCATGATTTCAAACAAGTTAATTTTTAAAATTTTGGAAAACTAAACAAAAAACAAAAAACAAAAACAAAAAAAATTGTGAATTTTTTTGTTATATCAAAGTTATATAGTTTTTTATAATTATAAATATAACCATACAATTAAGCAATTTTGGTTCTTTTTATATGCATGCTGATAATGAAAAAATGAAAAAAAATATTTTTGCTAAAAAGTCCGTAATAACAACCAAAAATATTAAAATTTTAAAAAGATTAGATGAATTCAACATCCGCTTTTTCTATGACTAAAAATTAAAAAAAATCTTCCTTTAAATGTCAGAAACGCTGGGAATTTGTAAAATTTAAAGTTAATTTATTTTTCTTTTTAGACTTCATTTTGAACAGTAGCATTATATATCATTTAGAATTTAGATTATCAACATTTTTAACTGTACTTAACTGTTTATTGCTAATAATATGTTTATTGCTACTAATTTGTCTTTATTTATTTAAGATATTACTATACACATTTAATATAATATGGGTAAAAGAACAAAAGTCTGAATTTTTAAAACAGCGACATTTCCTGAAATGTCAAAGCCATCTACATTATATAGACCATTTTAAAATTTCACTTTCATATGCTGTCCCAAAGTAAAAAGAAGAAAATTGAAACATAAATGAATATTTAAAGATTTATTTGAGTTATGTATTAGCTAAAGAAGATTATATTGAAAATTTCTAACATGAAAAATTTTAAAAATCAATAAAATTTTTGAGATATAAATCTTTAAAATTTTGATTCTAAGCAAAAATGTCTGCTCTATTCCAATTTTTATGTTTTTAACTTTGTTTTTTTATTTTTATTTGAGCCAACTTTTTTGAATAAAAAGGTTTAATTACTTTAAATATGAACTGTTAGTGTTCTATGTGAATGAAAAAAGTTATTACAAAAGATATTTTCTTTAAGAAATTAACAGAAATCTTTTGTCCCTCACTTTTTGTGAAGTCCGTTGCCGTTTGATTGTTTTAGTTAAAATAGGTTTCGAATTCTGCCTAAAGTTAGCAGCAAATATTCGGCGATATAGTTAAACTGTTCACGCAACTACTACTTGCAATGTTTTACTCTTCAATTGTGAAGCAATGTGATAGTGGCAAGAATAAGCTTTTATCAAGGTTGATATTTTTTTTTTCACCGTGAAGTCTGTTACCGTAAATTTTAATATTAAAATAATGATTTTTGCACTTTTGTAATAAAATATTGTTTACTAAATAGTTTTAGAAGGTTAGTGTATTATTATCTAAGTTTAAAATTATACAAGTTAGTTCATTTCTAAGAGTTTTTTTTTTTTTTTTTTTTTTTTTTTTTTGAAATGTCAAGTCTGTTACCATATTTGTAAGCGATGAAATGTAAGCTGCTAAGTAAGTTTACTTAGCAGCTATATATATATAATCGTTTTATAAAGTATGTGATTTATTATCTAAGTTAAAAATATACAAACTAATTCATTTTAGTACTTCTTTTTAGTTTTATTGGAAATGTGAAATCCGTTACTTGTCAAGTCCATGAAATGTAAATGAATGGTGAAAATGGCCCATATATTTAGAATTTAATATAGTAATTTCATATTTTATTCAAAATGTTTCTAAAATGGATGTCAAATATTTGCTAAATAATTTGAAAGATTAGTCACTATGATTTAATCATAAATTTAAAAATCTAATTAATCGAAACATGCAATCGTAAATGTAATGCAAAATATTTAAAATTGTTTACAAACTTACCTTACAAACCTATTCATTAGTTATATCAAGCATTTTTTTATAGCTGAGTAATTCCTGGAATAGGGAAGTGTTAAAATGTGTTTGAAAAATCAAACACGTTTCGATTTTAGGGTTGCATTCATCTGATGAAACCCTATTCATCTCTGCCCTCTTTCTACCTCTTACAGAGTCCGTATACAAAAAATATATATGACAGAGAGTTCAAATTTTGTGTACTTTCAGCTCTAGTCTCACAACAAATCATAGAATTTTGAAAAATAGTATTATTTTAATTTAAATATTATTTTTTAAAACATCAGTTCATTCCGTTGTTGTTTTTTCTCTCCTAATTGTTGTCAATCAAGTTTAAATAGATGTAAAAAGTATTTCATTTTTAACCCTTTATTTTTAAAAGAGATGGAGTACTTCTGTTGCCACAATTACAAAATTGGTATTACAAACAAAAAAAAATTATGTCTCAAAATTAAATTGAGATTCAGCTTTTAAACAAAATGCATTTAAAAGCACATTTCTTTGCGTATACGATGGTGTAAAAATTGAAAATGCGCGATATTTAGAAGCTTAAAAATTTGCAGTAGCATAAATTTTAAAATTGAAATTTCATTTCATCTAATTGTTGCACGTAAGTTTAAATAAAATTATTATGCATCTAACGTAAGTGAATGGATTAAATAGATGACGTATAAACGTGCTTATTTGTTTTTATTTCATCATATTAAATCATATTTATTATCTATTTAGACACACGAAATGAAATATTTTTTTATTTTTATTTTTTTATTATTTTTATTATTAATTTAAAATAAGAGCCACTTCTGGTGATCAATTTTGTCTCCCTTAAATTCATGATAAATTTTGCAATATTTTACTTTTACTTTAGTACATAATTTCATTTACTTGCGTTATCTTCACTAAATCTGCAGTTTCTGATAGAAAAATCAAAACATCTATGTGATCAAGGTAACATATAAGAGACGATTCTGTTACTATTCTGTTCTAGTTGGCGCGAATGGTGAAGAAATCCTAAATAATGACGAAAAACAGTTTTTCATTTTTTAAGTTAATGAAAAAGTGTGTTTTGAAGAAGATATTAAACGAAACCATCTGCGTGATCTCCGATCATACTTACCCTCTTGCTTTATTTTGATTTATACAACAGAAACATATCCAAAGTCTCCAATTAAGGGAGTAATCCAAGTTAAATTAGTTGACGCATCTACCGAGCACGGAATTTTATTTTAGAGTATGTGTGAGTCATCATTTTTCAAAATAATAAATTTACAGATCGAAAACATTAACGCCATCGCTATACTTTTCATCGAAACAGAAATGCATTGTTTTACGTTTAAAAGTATATACAAAATATGTCAACATTTAAAAGGCCACAGGTCTGAAAAAGAACTTGAACAGCTGTATAAAATAAATTAAAAAAGACAGGTAACTTACAGGTACACATGTGAAATGTGTTTTTGAATGTAAGATGAGTGCAAGTTTAAGAAGTTGGAAAAAATGGGGAACATGATACATATCTATTTTGCCAACCCCTTAACTGGCCCTTTTTTTCCGTTCAATAAATTGAAAATACCGGACTCTCACTACATTTTTAAAATAAAATATTCGTAACATATAGTCTAAACATTTCCGATTTTAAATAGCATGATTTTTTTTTAATTTGTGGTGTCAAAAAGCTTTAAATGATGCATTAAGCAAATTCGTCCTGCCCGAACGAAGTATGGGCAAATCAGTTAAGTGATAAATATATTATTAAAAATGTGTAGCGGTTTCAAAGATCTGTTGGAATAGTTACAGATTGATGTTTGTTTTAGAATGTCAATAGTGAAAAACTCCTTTTAAAAATTATGTAACATTGTATCGAAAAATATTAAAAAAATAATTTAACAATGTGTTTTGTTATCTTGAGTATCCGTAAATACAAATTATTTGTAAAGTTTCGTTATTCGAAACAAAATCGTTCTAGGGATTTGAATTTGAGGGAATCATTTGTCCACATCTATCATTGAAAACCTGCTTAAAAATCTGTTAACATGTTGAATGATACTTCAGTTATCGGTCACTGACACTGAAATTTCTGTTTAGGTAGCGTCGGTTACCGATGACTGACAGTGCAAAATATGGTATAAAACTTTAAAAAATACATTGTTTTAAATAATTACTAAAAATGTATCTAAAATCTACATAAATTTTATTTATTAGAGAATAATATTTTTTAATAATTAATTAAAATATTTTTTAGATTATATTATATGTTACACTGATAGTCACCGGTGAATGACGCGGCGTAAATTCAAATTTCAGTGTCAGCCACCGTGGTACTCAACGTGTTAAAACAATGAATTTAGAATAGACGTTTCCGATAATGACGTTATAAAACCCCTCTATTTATAAATATATGAATTAAATACATCGTTGATCATATTAAAGTAAATAACTGTTTTGATACTTTGGGGAATGAAATGGTTTTATAACTGAACTTTTAAAAATTGCATGCAATTTTATTCTCATTCTAACAATTTTTTTTTAATTGAGAGATTTATATTTTCTTGAGATAACATATTATATTACAACGTTCGTTTTTATTTCCCTAAATATTAAGCTTTTAAAAAGATTCTTTTAAAGGTAGTTATAACATAAATTTAGAATTTAAAGAAGTCTTAATATAACACAAACTAATTTATAAAATAAGTTTAGTAAAAAGATTTCCAAATTGAATCATAAATGAAATCAAAAATGTTGTATGAACTAGAGTCTAATAAAGGTAAAAGGAAAATTCTTTCCTTGTATCTTTTAAATTTCTTTATAGGATATATATATATATATATATATATATATATATATTATGAAATTTTTAAAGCGCATTCCTTAATGAATAGATTTAACTAAAATGCTATAAAAATAAAAGGTATAATGGAATTAGTAAAAGACATAATTTAGTAGATAGGTTCTGATGGGTAAACAAAATAAAATTTTATCTCGTCTCATGAGATATATTTTGCAAAATTTGATTTTTTTCTCCCCAACGTTTTTATATAAGAATAAATCTGAAAATATAACATTCTAATACTTTATAAAATATGTGTACGCATTTAATAATTTGTTTCCACATTATTTTATTAAAAAAATCACTCATTCAGATTTTATTTTTGCTATAAACTAGGGCTATCATACTTAAATTTATTTTAATATAGAATGATTTAAAAAGTAAATTCTGGGAAGATTTAAACAGACTAATATGTCCAGTTACGATTTATTAAAAAAAAAAAAAAAAAAATTGTTACTTTTACTGTCAGAGGTAAACTACACAGACTAAGAATTTTGTATGCAGAGCATGAATGACACTCTTGGTCCCTTTTATTGTGGTAAAAAAATGGCAAATTTTAAGCCAAGTCGGCACGCCTATACACGTGACACGAAGCAGAGTGATATTTACTAGATGTAAATAAATGTTGCAGCAGCAAAGTTTGTAAAACGACAACAAAGACAACCAACAATGCAATATTATTCAAATGAAGCCAATATTAACAAACCGCGACCCGACATTGGGTACTAAATAAGGGGGAATCCAAACACCAGTCTCAGTCATGGAATAGAGCTGAAAGCTCACATAAAAAGTTAAATATGTTTTTAATCTTTTGGAAGCAAATTCGGTACGATAAAACATTTGCTACCAACCCCCTGGAAGAACAGGACGACTAGCTATAAGGAAGTCAGCTTTCAAAACGAAATTATAGAAATAATGAGAGGAAACAGCAACATCACCACACTCACATGAAGCAAAAGGTCTCATTTGAACATGAAGAGATGTGACTCAAAGGGACCTTGATCAATAGAGAAATTTGTAGTGGATGAAGTTAGCTGGAGAAAATCAAAAGAAACTGTTGGTTCCAGATTATAGGTATACTTACCCTTATCTGAGTAGTCCCAGTGATCCTGCCATTGATTTATACAAGGAGCATTAAGACGACTTTTGAGGTGTTACATCGTTATTAGAAGCGAAAAATCAACTGCTGGTCTATCAGTTGCCTTCTTTGCCGACATATCTGGCGTTCAATTTCTCAAAATACCCTTATGGGCTGAAAGGACCTGAGAGGGTTTTTAAAAAGTGATTTAATCTCAGAAACCTGGGGATTTGTTGAGCCAAATGAAAAGATAGCTTGAAGGCTTGAAAAACTCTCGCTAATAATTAGAATTCAAATATTGTAGTTTTGTTGAAAAATACACTCTATGGCTTTGGAGATGGCAACGAGTTCGGTTTCGAAAATGGAATAATTATTATTCAGCTTGCAGATCTGTTTTTGATATCTTTCGTTTGAATTCGAAGCGTCGAACATACAAATTTATGGTTCTTTTAAAATTACTATCACGCGTCTGTATAACACCGGGAGTATCAGCTTTAAAAAAAAAACTGCGTTGTGATTTTTGATATAACACCGGCTTATGAGTCGTAAAGTGGGGAACCCACTCCCGGCCTAAGGCCTATAAGGGCTTTTAAGCTCCATCCATGCAATGTTATCACTTGGGCATTTTTCGCAAACCCATTCAGGATACTACACGGGGCTCAGAGCTTCTCTGTCATACCGATACTTCCGGTGATGGATCGTGTACTGCCCAGCGTACGTAAAACGGCTTTGGTCCCAAACAAAAGACCAATTGTTGACTGCGACCGTCCTCACCACCCAACACCCGAAAATCCAGATGGTTTCTTCGCTTGGGTCCCTTCCCTCCCCCCCCCCCCAACATGTGTTGTTAAAATCAGCAGCAAGTTGAGATATAAATACCTTAAAAAGCTCTCCAATAAAACAAACATATCAGAAATTTTTTTGCAGGAATTAAGGGGCCAACAAAGATCTGCACCCTTTCAGATTCATTGGGAACTGGTGTGATAATAGTCATGTAGCGTACAATTTGGTGTTTAACACGTACCTACGATTTGTCACTGTATTTTACTACTTTTAGATATATTCGCCGTGGAACGCGCACTTTTATTTTTTTACAAAGAAACCTGAAATGTGCGTACGCATGTCACTCTCTTACATTTTGAAGCCATTCGAAGCATTGACATTCACTTTAGAATAATGGTATACTGAAGTTACAAGAAAAACGTAGATGCTAGAGAGTGACAAAACATTTTAAAAAATAAGCCAAAATGGATCATACCAGTCTAGAAACATGTGTGAGTGAATCATGAAATGAAATGAAATCTGAATTAAAAAGAATCTGACTTAAAATCTGAAATTAATTAAAAAGTCATTTTAAAGTTGTAATATATCTAAAAATCTAGATAAACGTTAGAGGGTTACTTATCCATAGATAAGAGTGACAGTGGTGTGAAGATGAAACAGAATTCGATTATCTGTCTAAAGATATAACAAAAGACGAATGTATCGTTTATTAGGTAATGCAATTTAAAAAAAAAATAAGCAGTGTATTTATAATACTTGTAATATCTATTTTTGTTTTTGTTATATTTGGCAGTTGACAAGACCGTAAATTTTTGTCTTATTTTTGGTATGAAATGCTCACGTTGTAAGCTGAATACTACAGTAATTCAAGACTAGCAATCTGTTCAAAGGAAACGATTGAAAATCTGTATCTTTGATTTTCATTTTAGAACAAGTAATTCAAATTCATGCGCTTCAATAATGAATTATGTAATAACTATTTTAATATTGTTCCAGTTGTTTATGAGTATGAAAAACAAGAAATGATATTTAAATATGGGTATCATATAAAATATAAATAAGAATGTTTAAGAAAACATTTCATTTTTTTAGAGAAGTTATTTATTTTCTCATTAATAAGATTTAAAAATCTTTAATGAGAAAAAATGCATTGTACGCTTTTAAGCTGTAAATAAAATTATATGTTCTTAAAACAACTGCAAAAGAAATTTTTACTATCTTGAAAACTTTTTACGATGTTGTATAATGTTCCTAAAATTCTGAGTAAACAAATAAAATTTTATTTTTTATGTGTCCTATCAACAAAAATTATATTTTGTCTACTTTACGATGCAATGACGACTTGTATATTTCTAAAAACAAATTATATATTAGGGAAGTAATTTATGAATTTCTTTAAGTCTTCCAATGAAAAATACAAATAAAAGAAATAATAGTTTAAATCTATTTTTCTAATAGAGTTATGGAAAAAATCATAAGGACGCGTTGAAAATAATTAATATAGGTTAATCATCAATTGAAAACACAAACAAATATTATTTACTACTCATAATTAGGAAACATTAGAGACACATTAATATAAATTAAATTAGAATAAAATGAATAAAACACAGATGAATGGAATTATAGGACGTGAAACAGATAAAAAATATAAGGACATAATGAAATATTTCTGTAAATCTATTAATATTCTACAAAATCACTTTATTTTCAACAATCCTTATTAATCGAGCAGTCACTGACTCAGAAAATCCACTTAAAACCTATTTTGATTTCTTTCAACACTGATTAGATAAATAATATCAAACTGTTTGTATTTGTCTATTGTGTGATATTCCTACATACGTCTTTAGCTAGGACACTCTATGAGATTCAAATCATGGCTTTTTGGTGGCCAATCCAAAATTTGGACATAATTGGACACGAACCATGTAAATGATGCTCAAAAATCATTTTAAATTTCATCGACTTTTCTAAACGAATCACACATGTCATGAAAGGTAATAAATTTACACACAACACATCCATGCATATTTTTGAATTCACTTGAACTCGAATGGGCAAGATTGGTGTCGTTCAATTGGCTACAAATTTTGACAACGCAATCAGTGAACCTCCTCCAAATTTTAGTTTCGAAAAAGAGGCTTACATTTTTGCAAGTCCTACCAGTAATGGAAAATACCCTCTGCTGCTTCCAAAGTAAACTTTTTTAGTTTAAAAATATTGCATCTTTCCAGTGAAAACCAAAAGAAATGTGTTTCTAAGTAAATTCCACTCTAGTCTTTTTAAATAGTTTTGTAAATGGTAGGCGTTTCCATAATTTAACATGTCTAACATTGGTATTTTTTTTCAGAACATTACTTACTGTTTGCTAGTGCTGTTAGGATCATTTCAATTTGGTTACAATTCGTTTTGTTTAAAAGAAGTTCGACGCACAATTCCACATTTTTGTCGCATAGACAGGGAAACTGGCCTACCTGTGTAATGTTTTCCATAATCTTTTGAATTATATAACAAAGAATAAATTACTGCTTTGCATCTGTTTATATTCTATGCGATTTCACGTCCATTCATTCCATATTTTCCATAAGCAAAAACTTTTTCTCTTTTCCTATTCAGATTGTTTTGTGCCATTTCCCATGATGAAGAACGAGAGAAACTGAACAATTTTATTGCGCAACAGTTTTAGACCACTTTGAACAATTTTATGATTTTACCAAATAGGCAAAATTTTATTTGCGATAAAAGAAAAAAAAAAGTCTTCTTATTTTTTTCCAGGTAGTAACCTATTGAAACATTTTTAATTCATATTTTTTGAGGATTTTTCAAATTTTGAATATAAATTTAGTTTGAAAATATTCCATTCCAAGCATTTTTATCACACAAATATTTGCATTATTTTTTTCAAGCCAAGCGGTTCCCAACTTTGACGACTTTTCGCTTGCCCTTATATTTTTTTTCCATGGCTGTAGTCAAGTCAAATTAGAGTTCAAGATGGAAAATTCTGATGTAATTGTTTTTAGTGTATTAACTTATGTTTTCAAGAGTGCTGAAAAACTGTGAAGTTGGTCTACGAAATGTTTCTCAAAAAACCAAACAAAATCTAGAAAATCTCTAAAATTCACATATATTTAGGGTTTTTGGCTTATTACTAGATAAGTGAGCTTCTTACGCAAAAGGTGACCCTATATTAAAATACACACTGGAAACCTACAATTCATGCTTATATCATGTTTTTTTTATGATATAGGTATACATTCCAAAACATTGTAATTTCCAAAATTCGACATTCAGAGATTCGGCAACTTAAAAAAATGGCATGAAAATCTTCTACTATACTCTCTCTATTTTTATCACCTCCAACTTGTGAGGGAAGTAAAAGTAGGAATTGCATATGTATGAAAAAATGTAATCCAAAACTGTCAATCAGCAGATAGCAATTGTATGGGGGAGTGTGTGTGGGGGGGGGGGGGTGCCATGAGAAATTTTTGTAAGAAGTTACAAATGCGGAGTATGTGACCAAAAAAAAAAAAAAAAAACATAAAATAAGTCGCATTCTAAAACTACCATTAATTTTTCCAGATAAAATCGTCTATTTTCTGGACTGTAAGTGGAATTGCATAACTTAGTGCGCGTAGCACCGTGTCGTGCATTTTGAGAGGCAGGATGCCAACTCCCCGTTCATCCTACATTGTAATGTTATGTATTTTATTTGTTTCAAGTTTTACATAATTTCTGAATTAATACATATTTTGTCACTAAAACAATAAAAATATATTAAGAAAAATTTATTTTGGTGGGAAGGGCATTTACCACAATTTTAAGGGGAGGGAGGTTGTCGCTGAAAATTTTGGTGGGATGATTCAGGTTCAGCGACCCAAAATCCATACAGAAGCTTTTTTTAGAACTACCAATCACCTGAATTTTCCCAGATATAATCCTTTATTGTCCGTACTATTTAGGGAAAATGTACTTTAGGATTACAAAAATGATCTAAATTTATAACTTCTCTTAAAATAACAATTTAATTTTCACTAACCTGAATTCACATAATCACAAATTTAAGGACTTTAAACAACTAGGGGATATTCAAATCTTCAAAACATTTTATTGTAAACGATTTAAGTTAAATAATTATAAAAGTAGCTCAAATTCTAAGCACTAGTGCCTCACAGACATTTTAAAAATTTAAATGAAAATATCTTCTTTATGAGGAAATCCGCATAGATGTTAATTTTAAAGATTACTTTTAAAGCAAATAACAATCAGGTGCTAAAAAAGTGTAATGAAAATGTAGAAAAAAAATCAAACAATTTTGTTTTCATTGGGAGAAGAATCGAAATCCAAACATGTGGATCCAGTAAAGAATTTTTTTTTTTAATTCTTTTAAAAATTACATTTTAGATAAGTAATGAATAACAGATTTACATGAGTGAACTTCTTGTCAAATACATTGTTTATTTTGCAATTTCGAAACAAAACAGCCTTCGAACATAAAATTTGATGAACTAATTCTCCGAATAACATATTTACGATAGTCAATTGAAAAGAAAAAGTAACTGTTTTTAGAAAAGAGTTACAAAATTCATCAACTGTTATTTCAGTTTTGATGATAAATACATTTAAAAATTAAATATGATGCACAAAAAATAGCATTTTAAATATGTGCTTGGAATAAAGCTATTTCGTATATAGCAGGTATATTAAGGAAAATTTCGTCATTGGTATATTTTTCTCTAATTTCTACTTTAAAATATGTTTTCAAATAATTTCTGTTTATTAATCGTGACGACAAAAGGACTATTAACACTTCTCATCATAATTAAAAACTGTTAAAGATCGACTTATATCTTTTCCTCTGTCTGCCTCCTACTTCTCGTTTAGTCATTCATTCCCAAACTATCATGTATGTACACATATTACCATGTAATTAATGTATTTTTCTTAGATTTACAATGGAATGTTTCCTATTGAGAATGAAGTGTATAGCTTTTATAGATCTTTTAGAGAGACAATCAAAATAATCGCATTGCATTATGTTCTACTGGTGAAAAATCTTTTATATTGTAATTCAATGATGTTATATTATTTTAAACATGATGAAACTGAATTGCATATAAAAGGTCACTAAAAACCGTTTCCTTTATAATTTAGAATGTAAAGCATTTTTATTTTGCTTACAGGATTATACAAAGTAATTTAGATGCATAAAGTCAGCCTACGAAAGCTTTTTTTTTGCATATATTTAAATTATGTTACACTATGTAAAACACAAGGAAATTTGTAAGTATTGTTGAAGTGCACAACAGGATGCTTATTGAAGAAAGTCGAATGAGTAAAATTTAACGTGCATTTACACTGAAATTCAAAATGTATTTGTGATGTAGAATCACATATAGTTTTCTTAAATTTTACATTTTTCTAAATTACAGTTAAAACTAATTTTTAATTAAATAGCTATTTTATCTTAGCGTCTTATTTTGATCCCACAATAGCTTTCCGTTAAAAAGTAAATAAAAAGAATATTGCCCAGTCAAACTGATGGCATTGAGCTCACAGGCTACGCATACTAATTGTTTATTACAGCCTTGTATTTTCGTTAATTCCGTTCGAAAAAAGCATTAAGAAGGGGAAACAGCTCTCCCCTTTCTCCTTTTTTATACTTAATCATTGAATCTCCTAAATTATCAAGGACATGCTTTATCATATAAAAATCTATATCCAAAATTCAGAGCAAATCGGATAATTCTTAATAAAAACCAATTTAGCATTTATATAATTTAAGGAGTTATTCCCCTCTTTTATACTTAACCATTAAACTTCCAAAACTATTCAGAGATTTGAACGAAATCTGACAGTTCTGCTTGAAAAATCCATTTATACAAGTTAAGGGGAGGGGCATTAGAGCCCCCGTTCCCCCTGTTTATACTTATTCAATGAATACCTAATAACAGCCACGGACTCGCCTCATCAGAATGATCCTATATCTAAATTTTGAACAAAAACTGTTAATTCTGCATGAAAATCCTGTTTATATCAATTAAGGGGAGGACCATGATCCCCCCCGTTCCCCCTGTTTATACTTATTCAATGAACACCTAATAACAGTCACTGTATCGTCTCATCTGAATGATCCTATATCTAAATTTTGAACGAAAACTGTTAATTCTGCATGAAAATCCCGTTTTTATCAATTAAGGGGAGGGGCATGAGCCCCCCGTTCCCCCTCTTATACATATCGAATGAACTCCAAAAACTAATCAGGGAAGCGCCTTATCAGGATATACTTATATACAAAATTTCAAGTGGATCCGATATTTTTATCATGAGTTATCGCGTTACATACGAACATACATACAGAACGGACGGGCACATAAGCTCTCAGGCTATGATAGCCTGTGAGCTAAAAAAGAAAACATATGTAACATCTGTTGTATCTTTAAAACGGTTCTCAGATAAAAAGATTTCCTTTAGATGAAATTTCTCCTTCAGTAAAAATAATAAAAGAAAGAATAAAGAACCCCGTTGCTTGCGGTTAGCGAAAAATCATTTTCTCTCTGCGTAATGTTGAGCCTAACTTCTTTATTACATAAAAACTTTTCATGTACATGCTCTGTGTTTTGTCTATTGATAACATTCTCCCAAACCAGACCTATAACGTACGATGTTGGCGCGAATTCTTTTTGGCGTATTTTTTTTAGGACTGCCCATTTCTGGGTGCCCTGCATTAAATTCAAAATCATCTTAATTGTTTAAAGCGTAACAGAAAATTTCATGGTTATGATATCATTCACTTTTCATATGCTCCTTTTCGCCAATTCTGGATGCCAATGTGTGAATTCTGAATGAGGAATTCAATTACCTCGCCCTCGCTTCACGGACTCAGACATGTAAAGAAGGTCTCTTAAAAAATGCTTACAGGCACCATCCCAAACTATTTTCTGTAAGAAATGATTTAATTTTTATAACTCCACTTCAAATAAACAAAGTTTTTAAAAAAGCATTTATTTTGTATAATGGATCACAGCCTTACATCTGTAGCGAATGATTTTTAAAAAGAATCTGGGCAACAATATACTTTAAAATACAGATCTATAATACAGAAACTATGGTGCCTACACCAGGCGTTCGCAACTTTTTCAAACATCGAGGGATGGTGCCTGCTGTTATTTGCCTGCTTTTTATTAGCCTGCCAGATTTTTCCGGACTATTTATTTTCCTGAATACTATAAATGTGAATTATTAACGTTTGTCTTCTACTATTTTCGAACGACTATTGTCATTGATTTCCTCCTCAGATAAGTCCTGCTTATGTTTGTGAATCATTACATAAGTGCTCCCCTTCTTCACAGACTGTTGTGTGAAATATGTCTATGCTCCTGTAAATTATTGCTGCCAAATTTTTCTCGCTGGACATCATGGAGTTGGATTATAGTGCCAATTTCTCTTTTATTTGAGCGATTGATTCTTCTGATCGGGATCTTTCGAGATGCTCGGTGTTAACGCGGCCGCTCGTTAAATTTTCTCCTGCCGATGTAGGCCTAAGAATCTACGACTGGCGATTTGTGACTCTTATTTCACCTCCGTTAAATCAACAATCTCACACTCACTGACATAATGTTTTTATTTCATCTTAGCGGTGTACTTCAGTGACGATTCCATGTGCTCTCGACTAATGTGACACAGAATTTCGTGTTTGACGTTTAAATTCTTCGTCATTCGTCGATAATATGATCTTCACATTGAATTTATTCTTTAAATTTTTGGATGCTGACACTAATGTTTTTCACAAAATAGTTACATGCGCTATACTATTTAAAAAAAACCCTTAAAACTACAGCATTGATCAATTTTGTGCCTTCAATTTTGTGCGCTATTAAACGTTTCTTTTTTTTTTTTTACGATAATACTGTTACAAGTTAATTTATGGTAATTGAATATTAAAAAAAAAATGAGTAAAGAAGACATATATTGATAAGTATTTACAGCTTATATTGCGAATTTGAGAAAATATCTGCATTTTATGTTTCATAAGTGTTAAATAGCAATTTCTATTTTTATTTACATTGCATTTTTATTTTTTTTTAAATATGTTGAATAATTTTTAACCATTTTTAGTTTATTATGCATTGGTTTTTCTGTGCTTTAATTGACTTTCTTTAAATAAGAACAGTTATAAATGATTTTAGATGGTCTTGAAACATTCCACAGTTTTACAAGTGCTATTTAAAAACTATGATACAAACGATAGTATGATAAAATTATATTTTTCAAATATCTAAGTACTTATTGCTGTGCACTTTTTGCTGAAAGTTGTTTGAGAAATATCAAGACAGTTTATTACTTTTAAAGAGTTTTACAGTTTATTACTTTTAAAAAAGTATTTTCATAATTTCATCATTAATTAATGACTATAGATTTTGTTTATTTTAATGCAGTTATTTTTGAAGTGTTATAAATTGACATATATATTTTTTCTTTTAAATAAATTTTATGATATTGTCATGTTAATGAAAATGCTATAGGTAAGTAAAGGGTGCATCTGAAATGTTCCTGTTTCTCATATTAAAAAAAAAATAATAATAAGGCATGATGTTGTCGGTTTGCAACCATTATCTTTTTATATGAGGTTTATATAAAAGAAACAATACAGAGAAAGATACATTTGAATACTGCTTATTCAACAAGGATGTATGCACCTTCGTATATTATTGACATTGGGTTCATTTTCAGATAAATAAAATTTTATCGTTTGAATCACAAGCCATATGCACATGATATAAATAATAATAATGCTCCATGCATAATCGAATTATAAATTCATATGTCTAAAATATATTATTACATTTTATTCTACTTTTCTTTCGTCATTTTTTTTCACTTTAAAGGTAAGTTGTGCTTTATATTGTTTGTACAGTAATTTTATTGGGAGATTGTTTTTATTTGTGCAAAGACTAGCCTTGTTCTTATTTGCATAATTAAATCTATCTAATATCGTATATTTTTAAAATGTGTGCATTGTTTATATCTATTCAAGTAGAATTATTTTTACAGTCTAGACTGCAAAGAAAAAAAAAAATATGAGATACAGTATGAATCATTATTTTCGTCAATTAGATTAGCTAAGATATATGTGATGTAGAATCACATATAGTTTTCTTAAATTTTACATTTTTCTAAATTACAGTTAAAACTAATTTTTAATTAAATAGCTATTTTATCTTAGCGTCTTATTTTGATCCCACAATAGCTTTCCGTTAAAAAGTGAAAAAAGAAAACATATGTAACATCTGTTGTATCTTTAAAACGGTTCTCAGATAAACAGATTTCCTTTAGATGAAATTTCTCCTTCAGTAAAAATAATAAAAGAAAGAATAAAGAACCCCGTTGCTTGCGGTTAGCGAAAAATAATTTTCTCTCTGCGTAATGTTGAGCCTAACTTCTTTATTACATAAAAACTTTTCATGTACATGCTCTGTGTTTTGTCTATTGATAACATTCTCCCAAAACAGACCTATAACGTACGATGTTGGCGCGAATTCTTTTTGGCGTATTTTTTTAGGACTGCCCATTTCTGGGTGCCCTGCATTAAATTCAAAATCATCTTAATTGTTTAAAGCGTAACAGAAAATTTCATGGTTATGATATCATTCACTTTTCATATGCTCCTTTTCGCCAATTCTGGATGCCAATGTGTGAATTCTGAATGAGGAATTCAATTACCTCGCCCTCGCTTCACGGACTCAGACATGTAAAGAAGGTCTCTTAAAAAAATGCTTACAGGCACCATCCCTAACTATTTTCTGTAAGAAATGATTTAATTTTTATAACTCCACTTCAAATAAACAAAGTTTTTAAAAAAGCATTTATTTTGTATAATGGATCACAGCCTTACATCTGTAGCGAATGATTTTTAAAAAGAATCTGGGCAACAATATACTTTAAAATACAGATCTACAGTACAGTATTGATTACAGTACTGCTTATAAACGATAAATGCTGGAAGTATATCTCCATTAATGATATCCCTTTTTCAGTCTAACTAAATTTTTGTATACTACACGGTGAACATATATTCTATAGAACACACGGCTCTACATAAAGAAAACGTAAAGTAAAATAAAATCATTACTGTCTGTGAGTGTGAATTTCTTAATATATATATATATATTTTTTATTTTGTAAACCATCTTGCATTTGGCCAAGTTTCAGCATATTAAAATATGTTTTTAGAAAACTAGTAACTTACTATACAGAATTACAGAAATTTCAAAAATTTTTCACTTGTGTTATGCGTTTTTTTTTTTTCAGAATTTAATTTAAATTTAGTATGTATTGAATATTTGCAGTCTTCGCCCATTACGCTGGTCAGTTTCTCAAAAGGAATCTTGAATCAAGCAAAATACACCGAGTAAAGATAAAAAGAAAACTGTGTAGGCCAAATTTAATAACTTCTCCCCCCCACCCTCTTTCACAGTTCCAACTATCACACCTTCACGGTATAAAACATTCCCCTCTCTTTGAAATTTAATATATTTTAAATAACATTTATCAGACGTCCCCACAAGAAAAGCTGATATGTTGCAATAAAACGCCATAATTAAAAAAAAAAATTCAAAAATTTCCCCACAGGGGCGGGGGGGGGGGGTATTTGGTGCCGGAAAAAAATCATAATATGAAAGAGCCGCCCGAAAGTCCTCCGATGATATGTCACATGATGGTCAAAAAAGAGGTTTTCAGTTTTTCGATCACTTTAATCACCACGGAATGGAAAATTTAAAATCGCCAAAAAAATTCTTTAATTACTTTTCTAATATATTTTATTTTCTGCCGTTGCACACTTCTACTGCAAATGGCTGCTGAGATGTTCCAAATGTTTTTAGTTGTTCGACCCCCCCCCCCATTTTAGCCCTCTAAGGGGGTTAATTTCTAAAATCGCTAAAATATTTGTTAGATTATTTTTCTTAGTAGATTTATTTTCTGGAGATTCACGCTGCTACCTTAAACAGCTGCTGAGACAAAGCAAGATGTTACAGAATTTTCGATTCCCCGTTTGCCCCCTTAGGGAGGAATTTTCAGAATTTCGGTCTTAGTGCGCACTTACATCATCAGAAGTATATTCACCCGAATTTTCATGTTTCTGTGTTCAGTAGTTTGGGCTGTGCGTTGATTATCAGTCAGTCAGGACAAACTATTTTATATATGAGTAGATAACAAACATTAAATACATAAGTAGTTTAAGGAGTTTTGTAAAATTTAACCGGAGCACTTTTAATTAATTGCGAAAATTGCTGAAGCTGAATAGTTTTGAGATTTTTGGGTTTTGTATAAATAAATTAAATGATATCGCAATTTCAAATATTTTATACTTTTCTGTAAATCATGTAATAGGGAAATAAAAAAAAGTTTCAGCATTTATCTGATTACTGCTGAATCCAGATGTCTGAATATATTTTCAGTTTTTTAAATTGTTTTATTACATACGTTCTTTCATCATTTTAAACGTCTAAGTTTCGCTGCAATATTTTGGTACTGTTATCAAAGTGTTTCATTAAATATGCTTTTTATTTCTTATTACAGTTTATTTTAAATTAATGTGTCTAACATGTAAATAACCTCTAAGAAAAATTTATCAATTTTTAAAATGTTTTTTTAAACACGATATCTAGGTAGTTTTAAAATTTGTAAAAACTTTTTTTTAGACAAGCATTATTCATTTTTATAATCTATTTAAGTGCATTTTAACTACAAAATATGTTTTGAGTTCACTTAAAACTAAAACATGCTTAAGAGAATAATCAGCTTCCACAAAGTCTTTTCGGAAACTCTTAAATTATTACGCTCTTTAAAAAGACAATTAATTGTTAAAGAACACTTACAAACTATTGTATTAAACATACGTTTCCGAGTAGAAATTTTAATATAGAATTACTACATATTAATAAATTAAATTTCGCGAAAAAAACCAAACCATAATTTTTGGTTTGTAAATAACTTAAATTTCAATTTAAGATTTAAAACGCTGATAGCAAATTTTACGAAATATATATTTATTGTCTTTGCCCATGTAAAAAATAATTCAATAATTCTAGTTAATAGTTAGCAAAGTCATGAAAATTTCTTATTTACGTGCATTAACATATTTATAAATTTGTTACCACTAGTGTGTTGAAAAAGTCAAATAATGCCTAAATGTTATTATTTTATTATAGTAAAGTAGTGTTGCAGTGTTAAATGAAATTGCCTAGATAGCCCCCCCCCCCCCCCCTGTGGGCGACTGCGGTGTTGGAATTCCGATCCCAGCTTTACAGTATTCGTTAAAATTCACTTTCAATTAAAATTTTTACCTGAATTTTCATGTCACATACTGTAAAGGTGTTTTCCTTTACATATTAGTTAATAATTGTTTTCCCCCTTAGTTAAAATTACAATATTCCCTTAATTTGTAACTTTATTTAATAAGCTAGATTTTTAATCCCTTTAATTCCATTCATGTACTAATGGCCATTTTTCCTTTAAAATATAATTTCAGTTATCTCTAATTCTTTCTTTAAAACCACAACGTACATCCGTTTGTTCATGTAACTGTAAGTATTTTCCCATAGCAACAACCATTTAAAGAGTTAGTTCTAGCCTGTATTTATTCATAGTTAAACGCTATTCACTTAAGAACCAGATGCGCTAAGTTTGTCTTTATTTTATTTCATTAGAATTAATTTCCTTTCTGAACCCGTGAGACTTTTGTTAACCCTAGGTAAAGAATTCAATCCTTGTGGTTTTCCGGTGCCATATACACCCTTTTATCGTTTGGCATTAATTATTTCAAATTTAGATTTTGAGCATTCTCATTGCACTCTATGTAACAAAAATCAAATGCATGTCTCCTATCATCGAAAATGTACATCTGGTGTTCGTTATTGGCGATAAATACCAATGTAATACGCCAAAGACAGTGGTTTCAAAAATTGTATTTTTTATCATTCGGCTCTCATCCTTTGTGACATAATATTCTCCTACGTTCCGGCGGTCGACGGGACTGACTACCGTCGACCGGAGCCTTTTTACATGCCTGATGCTCTTCAATAAAAGGATTATGTGTCAAGAATAATTCGTCTTCTCTTGGAGTTTTTTTGTCTTTTCTTGAACCCGTGATTACATCACCGATGCGGAGTGAATACGCCCCTACACACATTGGTGCAAAGTGCCGTATTTTTCTCCAAGTAAAAAAAAAAAAAAAAAAAAACTACGGTATGTGGATTGCAGTAATAGGCTAAAGATGTTCTTCAATCATTCGAACATTTGACGGTATACCTCCTTTCCGTGTCTCATGACGAATGTTGGATTGTTTTCGAGTTATCACGATAAAAAAAAAAAGAAATGAAAACTATTTCGAAGCGAATACTTTCATCAACTTGTGTTTTTTCTCAATTTCGTCCATTCCTGAAGCGATTTATTATTAATCATAAAAAAAACTGTGCGCAATATTAATCAACTTAAACGTTTATTCTTACTGCAAGTGACTTTAGTAAAGCCTTTTTATTTAATTATTGGGAGAATTATGACTTTTCTGCAGTAACCAAATTCAACAAAAATCTTCAATTTATTTTCTTTTCGCCTGCAAGTGTATGACTCAACATAACACTGTGTTTGCGCCGGCAACCCTGGAATTCTAACTGGCAAGCTATATTTTCTTCGCCTCTCATCAGTGCCGAACTTAAATGAATCATAATGCTCCATGTTTTCGTGAAGAAAAAGGAGATAAATATGTGAAAGAACTTCCCTCTGACAAATTTATTACACATCAGCACTTTAGACCGCTGCAGTTAATATTTTTTAAAGACAGGCTTGCAGCTGATCCTAGATTGGCGTACAAAACAGATAGCGCAGCAAAATTAGCAAGGACACATGTCTTGTTAATGTATCAGTTAATTAGGAAGGTGTTATTTGGAAAAGGAATGTTTTGTTTTTATTTTTTTCGCGCTTCAAAGTGCAGTATATTTAAATAGATATAGAATAAGATTTTAACGGTAATATCTAATATAGATTACATCAAGTCGCAAGGCCTTCAGTTTAATTATTTTTTTTCTTTCAGCTAAGGTAAGTAACATATTTCTATGGAGATGTTGCGATGTAAATGCATGTTTTGCTTAAAAGGCATTTTAAAGTCTCTTATTATTATTTATAGAGAGTTTTTAGTAAAAAAAAAAGGAAGTATAATGCTTCCAGGATTTTACGTTACTTGAAATATGATTTTCCTCTATTAAAATAGTTTTTAGTATAATTTTTGAGGAGATACAAAATATTGCTTAAAATATTAAGAGTTGTGCCTTCATTATGTAAATTATAGACAGGTCTTGTCACAACTTAGAGATGAAGCACTTTATTATTTTATTTTTAAGTTTTCATTTTCTTCGTGATGTGTTTTGTTTGTAAAGCTATAACCCTTCTATAAGTGTTTTTACTGATATTAATCTAGAATTTGTTAATTATTTTTATAATAATACACAACGTTTTTGTGCATTCCTTATGAGATTTCGTACAAAAAAATAGAAGCTAATATTACGCTCTATAAAACATTGTGGTACTAATATTTTCAATTGATGCCATTGCATAGATTATTTCTTCTTAGAAATTTCATGCCTTTTATTACTTTTAGATATTTTATGTTTTCTATATTTTAACTATTTAAAGGTATTTTTATAATATTTTTGTCTCAAGTTAGTAAACATTTAGTAAATATATTTGTAGTAGATTGTGGTTCCGTTAAATGTCTTAATATTTAAAGCAGTACATATTTTTTTGTGTAATTCGTCACATATTTTCATATAAAAATATATATTTTACATGAATAATTATGTACAGGTAAAGAGTAACCATATTTTTAAAAGTGCTCAAAATTGTTTTGCATGACTGTTATTAAATTCTTTCTCAGTTGTACTCAGTCACCTATTTTAAGTTGAAATTAATTTTATTCTGACAACAATGATTGCTTTTTTTAAATATACAGTGAAATGCATTAGACACTAGTTTATTGCAGTGTATTTTTTTTCGTTCTTCAATAATTTCAAGGGTGCGTAAAATAAGTTGTGGTGTTGACATATTGTTTTTCTCAAATTAAATTGTCAGTTTATGTACAGTTTGACTTTAGTCAGTTTGTTGGATTCAGCGATACCCCACCAATTTTACACACAAATTTACATTTTGCAGTCATTACTAGTGAAAGCCTTTTTTTCAATTTTACACGAGTATCGCTGCATCCTCATATATGTGCTTAATTTTCACTTGTTTCAGTTACAACTCCCCCCCCCCCCCGGTAAACGTAAATATTCATTTATTCATTTTATATTTTTACCATTCATAATATGCAGGTATATACCAGTAGTCATTTTGGAGGTCCTACATTATTTTTTTCTCCCTATTTTGAGGTTCCGGTGATGCAGGGATATTCTGCGGTATGACAAACTCGCATTCAGAAATGATTACTTAATCTATTTTTGAGCTCTTGAATTGCGTGTCGGGTGCTTGCGGTTATACACTCAGCCATGTGCGCTGGTTCGCATTTTTGTGTATAATCGTTTCAGTGCTTTTATTGTCACATTGCATTCTATTCGTTTTTTTTTTCTTCTCTCCAATAACAATATTTTGTGATGCAGTTTGCTTGACTAAAGTCACACTGTTTGTTTTTCTTATGAAATAGTTACACACCTTATAAAAAAAAAGAGTAGTATTTGTTCACAAAAAAAAAAAAAAAAAAAAAAAAAAATTTCTCTTCTAGCTGAGATTTAAAAAAAAACTTGCTTTGCAATTAATAATTTTGAGACTTGTACACTTAATATATATATATAGACACCATACTTTTCTTGTGGTTTTTCTCTTATACCTATATATGTTTGCTGTGAATTTTTATATACCTACACTTGTTTATGTTTATTGTATATACAGGTAAGAGTGACAATCCCACTTTTATATTTTAAGTACTATACATTTTTGTGTATCATACCCAAACACATAATTTTAAATAGAGAGTCCAGTATTGGGCTTCGAAAGTTTAACTTTTGCATCTGTGACATTGTAAGAAAAAAAGGAGCAAGTTAAATTTATTTTTCCTACAGTTGTAAGTTGGCAGTTATTATTATTACGCAGATTTTAATACACTTCTCTAATTCCGGTCTCTTCTTAAAAAAATAATAATAATACACATATTATTTTTCAGTAATGTGTTTTTCTATTTGATTCGACTTTCTGTCATATTTATCAATAGATTTTTTGAGTCACTTTCAAGATGTAATATGAAAGCTTACACACACAGAGAAGATACTATCTCATTTTCCCCCGCTTTTTAAATGAAAGATAGTCACAGAATCTAATAAAATCATTTTATTTTTACATTTTTACACTTTTACACTTTGGTATGTGTGGCATTTGGCATACCCCTACACAGTACATTTTTATGTATTTGTTCTTTCATTTTGGCAGTCATAAAATCTTAAATTTATTTTGTGTTAGGTCATCATTCACGGCGCTGTTTTCCCGGGAGCAGCAATGTGTCTGATGATTTGATTTCAGGGTTTGGTTGAGCAAGTTGGCCGCTTGCTTAGTCAAAGACTGAAATGGATTTATTTACACGATTTTTTTTAATATTTTATTTATTCACACAACGCGAACACTTAGAATAATTTAAGTTTTTTTTTTTTTGTTTTACATAAGGTGTGTACATAAATTAATTGTACACAGTGATCGCACATGCATTTAAATTTTTATGCATGAAATAATTTGTACGTTTGAATTACTTTTACACAGGTAAACACACAGGTGATAATTCATTAGTTGTACAAATAGTGACTCGATAACAATATTTCTTATTTCAGTTTTTCTCTCAAATATATGGCAGCATTTGTTTTAATTTCATGTCGGTATATAATGTTTTGTTATTTTGCCTGCTTTGAAACATATCATCTTTCACGACTGGATCAAGTAAAAAAAAAAAAGGGATTTTTTTTATTTTAGATTTGATGCCTCTTAATAAAATTTTAAATCATTTACACTTTAATAATATTGTGTATGTAAACATTTTATTTTATTATGTGTATTCTTTTGCTAATATAGTATTCGACAGTATATTTTTCTCATACATAGTAGTTCATTGATAATTTACACGAAACTCAAGGTAGCTGGATTAGACTTTAACCAGATTCTAGTTACACTTTACACGTTGTTCATTGTTTTTTTTACACACATACTGGTTGTTTACTATGTTGCCCTATTTATTTTTCATGACTGTATTTTCTTTTTCAGGAAAGAAGGTATATAGTAGTAAAAAATTTTATTCCTAAAAAAAAAGCCTCTTTTTAAAAAAAAAAAAAAAAGTAATGGATTTTTCACATTTTTAGGATGTATTTGATAGAATTTACCTTAGAAATTCCACATTTTTTTTACTTCACAAGAATTTTTTTTCGTTGATTTTTCTTCATTCACTGTTTGGACATTGTTGTGCCTTTTATAACAAAATTACAGCAATATTGTTTTTTTTCATAATTTAACCCTTAACTGGCAGTGTAAACAACGTTAAATTTCTAAACGTAACACAATGGGTTTTGTGCTTAGTGTACAGGAGAAACTTTTGTTCATTGAAATTACACATTAGTTCATTGTATTTTCGTTCATTGTATATTACACACGTTGCTCATGGTTTGGGTCTCTCAATACCCAAAATTTTGCTTCACACACATTACACATTAGTTCATCGTTTACAAAAATACTACTTCCTGGTGTTTTCAGTTCTTCGTGTGCACTGGTACTATAGCCCTTTACATTTAGATTTTTTTTATGTGTGTTTGCTATGTCAGTTCCAGTTACTTTCACACATGATATTTTCTTTCACATAGTTCATATGATCGTTTACACTTTGTCAGAAATTTGTTGGATATTTTTTTTTTGCACATTTTGTTATTACATGCACCGCTCATGTGTTTTCCCAGGTTTTCTAAAATTAATTTGTAGTTGCGGTTTCAATTTTCAGTTTTTCCATACTACACCGTGTTTACATTCATCCTTATTAGTAGTGTGTATAGCGGAAATTTGATTTAACAGGACTTTTCTCAATTTAATAGATGTACACCATGTCAGTTTTTTTTTTCATTACGCTCTTTTATTGTCCATTAAGACATTACACATGATATATTTGTAAGGCTTTCATTATTTCTGGTCAGTTTGTACACAGGTAAACATTTTTTTTTGTTCTCTTTTCCTGTTCACATATGCAGCCGCATGCTGATAGTCTTCAGTAACTACACCGAATGGTGTTTCGGGCTGCACTCTCTCACACACACATACATCTATTCTTTTAACGCTTGTGTACGATTCACATTAACCTGCCTTACATTTTTTTTTCACACGTTATACATTAAATCTTTTGAAGAAGGCTAGTTTTTTTTTTTTACATATTTTTTTAAAAAAAAGTTCATTGTACACCCTTGTTTTTTTTGCCTAAACTAAATACAGCCTAGATCGGTAAACAGACTGGTTTTGTTTTTGACAGAGAGAATTATTGATAAAGTCAAGTTTCATCATATAATTCTGCCATATTTGCTCCTCTTTTTGCTCTAGTTATAAAACTTATGTGTCACAGAGTTCTCAAAATGTTTGATTGTGTTCTTATATATATTCAATATTTTATGTGTTATTTTTACCTTTTTGATATAATTCATGTCTCAAAAATATAATAATAAAGTAGAAGTTGGAATGTAACCAACTCGTTTAAGCAATAAAAAAAATTGCTTTGGCTTGAATAGAAATTTCAAGCAATTTGAATTAAAATCTTCTGGAATAATATTGAGTGTGCACACAGAAAAAAAAAGAAACAAGATAATATACAGCTGTCCAGAAGTTCACTGCAGTTAAAAAAAAGACTTTTTGCAAGTTTTATAGGTACCTACTTGCTTTACCATGCTTGTCAGCATATTTAAAAAAAATTGAGACATGATACCTTTTCTTATTTACTATTTAGTTACTGCATTATTGAACAAGTCATAACAAGGTTTCTCTTTAAAATATGTTTGTTTGTGTTTATCTTTTAACGTTGAGCGGAGACATGTGTTTCTTTGTTTTTTATTTTATCTCCCGCGTTTCACGCTTTTTCTTTGTCGGTCGTCCGGGAGATATATGTAAAGGTGTTTTCCTTTACATATTAGTTAATTTTTTTTTCCCTTAGTTAAAATTACAATATTCCCTTAATTTGTAACTTTATTTAATAAGCTAGATTTTTAATCCCTTTAATTCCATTCATGTACTAACGGCCATTTTTCCTTTAAAATATAATTTCAGTTATCTCTAATTCTTTCTTTAAAACCACAACGTACATCCGTTTGTTCATGTAACTGTAAGTATTTTCCCATAGCAACAACCATTTAAAGAGTTAGTTCTAGCCTGTATTTATTCATAGTTAAACGCTATTCACTTAAGAACCAGATGCGCTAAGTTTGTCTTTATTTTATTTCATTAGAATTAATTTCCTTTCTGAACCCGTGAGACTTTGTTAACCCTAGGTAAAGAATTCAATCCTTGTGGTTTTCCGGTGCCATATACACCCTTTTATCGATTGGCATTAATTATTTCAAATTTTACACTTTGAGCATTCTTATTGCACTCTATGTAACAAAAATCAAACGCATGTCTCCTATCATCGAAAATGTACATCTGGTGTTCGTTATTGGCGATAAATACCAATGTAATACGCCAAAGACAGTGGTTTCAAAAATTGTATTTTTTATCATTCGGCTCTCATCCTTTGTACTGTAATGTGACATAATATTCTCCTACGTTCCGGCGGTCGACGGGACTGACTACCGTCGACCGGAGCCTTTTTACATGCCTGATGCTCTTCAATAAAATGATTATGTGTCAAGAATAATTCGTCTTCTCTTGGAGTTTTTTTGTCTTTTCTTGAACCCGTGATTACATCACCGATGCGGAGTGAATACGCCCCTACACACATGTCGTAAATTCTCTTTAAAAAATTATAACCAATAAATAACACTTAACAAAACAATGATTTCTTTCTTCCAAAAATAAATAAATAAATAAATAAAAAGAAAAGAAAACGAAAAATTAAAAAAGAAAGGTAAAAGAAAAACTACAAATATGATACATCTGGACAAAATTTGCCATAAATAACTTACTTTCTTAAATAATGTACACTTTTAGACATTCACGAAAAATTTCCCAGGTAGCAGTGCTACCAGGACTTTCACGTTAATTGACCAATATTCTTTTTTTTTTTCTTTAGTAACAGGAGGTAAAATGTATGTCAGTTGGAGAAAGTTGGGATAAAATAAAACTTTCGGACATTGGAATTGACCCAGCTGTCACAATTTTACGAGACAAGTATCTTAACCACTGGAGTATAGTTGTACATTAGGGAAACACTTTGAAGCAAATATGTTTTTCTTCAGATGAACATTGCTTTATCAATATATATTTAAAAAAGCATCTAATTTTCTAGTTAATTTTTGGACGATTTCATTGTTGATGAGATTGTGGTTGAAGTTTCAACGTTCTTGAAGGTACTTTAGGACAGTTATATGATAAAATTATAAATTTAAAAAGCTCGCTAGTTTCGCTATTTAAAAGTGAATTCAAAGTAGATGCAAACTATGAATGCTAAATTTTTATTCAACATAGATTTTATTTTGAGGGAGGGGATGCGGGGAGGAGGTATATTGACTTTTCCAGATATAATATTTTAATTAAAAATATTTTTAAGCGTGTTCATCTAAAATACATTTTAAATGCGGATGTTTATTTAAAAAAATTATATACATAAATATATTTTTACTTAATTTAACGTTTTAAGCTTTTAAAAATAAACTACGAGTACATTCAAATGAATATGAAAAGTAAATTTCGTTATTAAATTCGAAAATTAAAAAAAGAAATATATTAGATATATAAATATCATTTTTTTTTCATTTTAAAAATAAATTTGTATTAGTATGAATAAAACCAGTATGCGTGAAAACTAGGAATGAATAGGTTGTAGGGTTGGGCTGTATGTATGTCGGCCGATTATCTACGCTGTGGGATATAGGCCCTAAGGGGTGGGGTGCCCTCCGTGGGGGTCTTTCTAAGGGAACCTAAACCGTATTTACGCAAGGTTCGAAGAAAATCACGGAAATCTCCGAACGCTTAGGCCGACGGTCGCGATTGGGTTCGAACCCAGCACCTACCGTCTACCAGTTTGAGGTCAGAACCTCTCGGCCACTGAAGGTGCAGGAATGAATGGAATTCTCCTCTTTCTTCAAAGTTTCCTGAAGAATTCAGAGATAGTACTTTTTTTACGGGTGCTCAGATTTTTTGTTAAAAAATAAGGAATCATAAAGTGTGCATTGACACATTTTTCTCGTAACTGTGTAATTGTATGAGTTAATTTTCTAGAAATCAGCATCCGACATATAGGCACAGAATTAGTCACGCACTTTTAGTAACTACGTAACACTCCACATGTTTCTCACAAAATTTCCTCATTTATAGGACTTACTTTAGATATTTATACAGCAGACCTTCGATTAATCGGGATGGTCAGGAAACACTTCAAACCGGATAATCAAATTTGTGCAAAATTTTAGGGACATTTTTAGGGACAAAATAGAAAGTGTCAAAATATTATGCAAGAGAGTATTAATAATTTAGTTAATGCAATAGAAACATAATAAACATAAATTTCAATGATATTTAGTTTTACAATGAGTACAATATAAAAAAAATAGAAATGCAATTTACTTCATTGTTTTTGTAAAGAATGGTATGATGAACATTTGTTTACATTTTCCATTTACATTCGGACAATTTTTATTATTCTAATCTCTGAACATTATTTTTTCAGCAGGTGTACTTTCATGTTATTTCTCCAAGTAATTAAATCAATGTGCATTCATGCGTTACAATATCTTAACTTTGAATGACTTACAAGAATTCCTTTATATTTCAAGTAACTTTTCAAAATTCGTTGTTTCGTTCGACCCGCAATCGACACGTTACTTAAAACTTCCTAACATTTTAATTTCTAATGTCCTTTAATCTATTCTTTGTCTACATTTTCAAAAGAGTTTACCATTTTCAATTCTACTTTTTTTTTTAAATCTGAACTATCGTAAAAAAATTTTTCTTCGTGTGATAAAATTATTCTCCATGATATTTTAACCCTTTTGGGATGAGCAACCTGTATGCATGACGCTTAAAGTTCTCAGGATACTTGATTATTCTCAATAATAATTTTTCATTGTAAATTTTGCCTTATTTAATCCGAACAATTTCCCCAATTCAAAAAATTCTTTTTTAAAAAAACCGGTGACAAAGAATTAAAAATTCTGTAAAAGAAGCTCGTCCTGAAAGGGTTAACAATAGAGTGTTTTACTAATTTCCATACAGTACCTTCATAATAAGGTGCATCCAAAATTGAACTTTTTACTTCCCATTTAATGCGCAATCCGGATAATCTGATACCAGTTATTTCAGAGTCTTCTGTATTTGAAAAGTTTATTTTTTTATGTTATCCATCTATAATAATAAAGTGTGTCATAACTGTTCTAAAGAGACCGCTACAGGTAGAGTTACATAATTCGGAGTGAAGGGAACGCTGTATATGAAGTTTTGCGCCTCGAAGCCCG
Organism: Maratus speculifer; assembly: GCA_964019185.1. Lineage (NCBI taxonomy): Eukaryota > Metazoa > Arthropoda > Arachnida > Araneae > Salticidae > Maratus > Maratus speculifer. The sequence goes on along the minus strand of OZ025294.1, from coordinate 23,655,932 downwards.
ATATTTGATTTTTTCATTCGAACTTTTCAATGTAATTTTCTAGGTTATTTCTAGCGTTCTTTTTATGTTCCAAGGCGATTTTTCCCCATTAGTGACAAAAATTCGATTTCGCTCTTTCAACCCAACGTAGTAAATTTAGTTACCTTTTCAATAAAGCTTTTTCGGAATTAATGCAGCGATTTTTGCATTTTTAACGAAATTGTTAATGCGATTTTTAGTATATTTTCGCATTTTGCTGCTATTTTTTCAAATTGATAAAAAAGAAAATTGCTTCAAACTTTTAGCCTAATCTTTTAAATTTTGTCTGCTACGATTTTTGAATTTAATCGACTTTTAATGCGATTTTCGGAGTGATTTTTAACGAATTTTCAAGTTCTTGTGCTTTTAGAATCAGTTTTTTTCATTTTTTCAATATATTAGGTTTTCTTTATGCATCATGGTTATTCGGAATTCGTGCAACGATTTTTGAATTTTTAACAAAACTTTTAGTGCTATTTTTTGTAGTTTTTCGCATTTTGCTAAAATTTTTTGGCATTGATAAAAAGAAAACTTTTTCAAACTTTTAGCCTAATTTAGTAAATTTTTCTGCTACGATTTTTTGAGTTTCATCGATTTTTAATACGATTTTCGAAGTAAATTTGTTAACGATTTTTGGAGTTTTTGTGCTTTTAAAATCGATTTTTTTTCTTTTTTCAGAATTATAGGTTTTTTTCATGCATCATGGTTATCACGGACCCGAACAGCGCCGGGAGGATCAACTAGTATAAAAATATCCAGAAAAAAGTAAATATTTCAACCTCAAACAATCGTTCAGAGTGTTCAATTTGACACCATAATTATCTTCTTAAAAACTTTCTTCGCTGCGGCAGACAATATTTTTCCTATTTCCATACTCAACAAAAACATATATCCTGAAGCTACCTAGAGAAAAAAATGTAAACTTTCTAAAAGATCTATACTTTCCAAATATTTTACTACCGTATGGAATATATTGGAATTTCTGACCTTTTCCGAAACTCAATTTTACAAAGCGAATTTTACAAGAGTATTTTTTCCCATGTTCTAGCATTTCATTTCGTCTTCGAATAAAATAAAATATCCCTATTTAACTTTCTCATGGATTAAACGGTGTTCTATTTCTTTCGCCTAAAATTCATGCGATTTTTAAGATTTTTTTTTTCTGTTATAATGAAAATAGATAATGCCTTGGGATTATTTGTATTGTATTTATAGACATTTTAATTATTATTCCAGATATGCTGTTTCTTAAAGTATCATCTCTAAAGAGTACCATCTCTAAAAATCTCTCTTATAAACAATTTGTTTGGAAAATGAGTCTCAATTTCTTTGAAATATTATTATTATTATTATTATTTGAAAATGCTTCTCTCTATGCTGAGAATATTCCAGTAAAAATACTTGAAAATTTTGTAACTTTTTATTTTTCTGTAACATAGGACACTTCACAAGCATAAAATCTTCACACAAACTTTACAAAACAATTAATTATATAATACTTCTGGTTTCACATTTAAACCCATTGAAGTAATAAAAAAATCTTCTAACAAATCCTTTCACCTTATATAAAACGAGAAATTTAAAAAATAAAATAACCTCAGCCAACATTGGGCGAAGTTAAACATAAATATATTTCAAAAACGAAATGCTAAACAAGAGCATCGTTATGCTCTTGACGCATCCAACTGTGAAAAGCCAACTAACTCATGCCATCATAGTTCTGATTTTAGAACAGCTCAAAAATGCATAATGCTGCCATCTTTTATCAAACAGAACAACTAAGAACAAAACTTTAATTCTAATTAAATTGCGATTACTGAACATTGTTATTATTATTATTATTATTATTATTATTATTATTATTATTATTATTATTATTACTTTCAGCAGTATTTGTGTAATGTTGGCAACTGAAGTACTCCATTTCTGTAGAAAGTAAAGAAAGTAGTAAAAAATTAATATGTTTTGTTGCCATTTTCCCACAACAATTAAAAAAATGTAAATGACACTCGGGTTATTAAAAAAATATATATATAAAGGAATAATTTCTGATAAAACATGTTGCAGTTATAAACTATATTTAATTTTAAATTTCTATATCAATGCTTAAAAAATTGAAGGCATATTAATCGTTAAATAACTAAACGTTTTTGTTGCTTTGAATACGACATCATTTTCTGCTGGATTTGTGTTTATTCATCCATCATCGATAGTGACATTTTGGATGAGATACAAGGATTCCTTCTTCACTTTCAGGTCATTTTTCAAAAGTCCTTGATTCCTTTGAACCACAAGTGACGTGCACGTGATATCATCTCATGTAAAACTTCCTAAGATTCCAATGTCGAATTTTTATTAATCTCTTGTGGCACTCCATCTCTGTCCACATTTTCAGAACAGTTTAACATTCTCAAATCTATGTTTTTTCCCTGCAAATCAGTAATGTAGACGTTTTCAGCAGAAATTTAATTTTCTTCATGAGATAAAATTGTTCTTCATAATTTCTTAACCCTTTGGGAACAAGCGACCGGTATACGTATCACATAAGGTATTGAAAATTCTTAGTTATTTTTACCAGTAAATTTTTATTGTACCCTTTTTATTTCGCCTTTTTTATTACAGCATTTTCCTGATTCAATAATTCAAAATTTTCTTTTTATAAAAAATGGTAACAAAAGATTAAAAATCCTGTAAAAAAAATCTCCTTCAGGAGGGATTAACTGTAGAGCTATTTACTAATTTCCATGCAGCAGCATCATAATAAGTTGCATGTAGAATTGAGACTTTACCTCCCGATTAATGCGCGATTCTGATAATCTGATGCCGGTTATTTGAGAATACTTGCATAATTTAACAGCTATAAAAAATATCCTTTTAATATTTTCAAAACAGGAAACACACGTTGAGACAGAGCTAATGTTAAAATTTAAAGTATGCGTTTGATGGTACTTGCCATTTATTGCAAATTTATACAGCATTTTTGAAAAGCAAAAATTTCATTTTCAGGGCTTGTATTTAAAACGTTTATTTTTTGTTGTTTTTATTAAATTTCCAAAGAGAAAATAAATATGTTAACACCAAACATTCGTTCTGAGCGTTGCATTTTACACTATAATTATCTGCTTAAGAACGTTCTTCCGTGCGGAAGGCAATATGTTTCGGATTTCCCTACTAAACGAAAACATATATCCTGAAGCTACCCAGAGAAAAAAAAATAAACCTTCTAAAAAATCCATCTCTCCAATATTTTACTACCATATGATATATATATTGGAATTTCTGACCTTTTTCGAAAATCAATTTTACAAAGCGAATTTTACAAGAATGCTTTTTTTCCATGTTCTAGCATTTAATTTCTTCTTAGAATAAAATAAAATATCTCTATTTCACTTTCTCTTGCATTAAACGGGGTTCTATTTCTTTGGCCTAAAATTCAAGCTATTTTTAGGGATTTTTTTGTTTTACAAAGAAAAGGGATATGCTATTTCTTCGGACAACTGTTAAACTCTCAGCTCTAAAAAATAACGTTACGTTATATAAGCCAGTTGTTAAAGAAAGAGGGTCATCAGAAATACAGTATAACATCTACTGCATTTTTAAAAACTTCTAAGAATCGCGCATATTCTGTTTCTATACTTCCTTATTGGAGGGAAAAGGACAGTTTTAATGTAATTTGTTTGAAAATCGCATCTCAAATTATTTTTCAGATATCACCTTTTAATGTTGGCAACTTAAGTACCCCATTTCTTTTGAAAGTAAAAGAAAAATAGTGTATTTTTGTTTCCATATTTCCATAATAACTAGAGAAAATCAGAGAGAAAATCAATGTTCTTACAAACGTGTGTGAGCAAATATTTTCGGTATTTTGGATGAACTAGGGCATTGAAAATTTCCAAATTTTTTATCGTGTAATATTTATTATAATCATTGTATACTCCAATCGCAATTAAAAGCTAAAATTATTATTGATGAGGAATATTATATTTTTGTCTACAAAAAATTATCATTGTACCTATTGTAACTGTAACGCATATCATAGCACAAGTACAAATATACTGCAGTGGGTGGCCATATTTGAAGATACTCTCTTAAAACGTTACATCGCGAACAACATGAAGCATTTGATAGTTGTTGTTTAGCTTTAGATTCTTAAACTACTTTCGTTATATATGGTCGAATACTTGTGAGTTATAAATATAAATAATCCTTTGAGGATAAAGTAAAAAAAAAAGTGAAATTTTATTGTGAAAGAACATCAACAAGAATTTCTAAAGGACAATCTCTTAATATTTAGTTGACGTCCCTTTTACGGATTGTACTCCTTTTGACCTTCTATGTATACATTTTTTTACGCTTTCATTTTCATTAGGTACTCGTTATAATGCCAGAACATAATCAGGACTTTTAACAAATTTTCTTCGTTTGTCATGTTTTCTTTTGGAACACATTGCAGAGAATAGAATTATCATAAACAATTGAAAACATGTAAATCATCAAGTGATCCCGTAACATTCCTGATGCACGTTTTTCACCAAGAATCCCTTACCGGTGGACATCTATCAAATACCACCTGTTAGTGTTGTCAGCAGAAAAGCAGTAAAATAAGATTGTTAATAAGAAAAAAGGTAGTGTAACTAATAACTCGATCGCAAACTATAAATGTTTTGATTCGATTTGATCGAACAAATTATAAACTGTTTGAAATTACATATTGTATCAAGCGTGTCAGAGCAAAAAACAAAGACATATTACATCCTCTTTTATGTAAAAAAGAAAAGGCAAAAATTGCAACTTAGAGTTATAACATGAATTAAAATGTACTTATTAGAAACAATTTCCGAAAAACAAATCGCAATATTACTGTATCGTTCATAAACATTTATGTGCTTAATTAAAACATTTTTTAAATTTTAAATCACATATAATCTTAAAAAAAACGTTTCTGTCAATATTTCTAATAATAGTTAAGAATGGACTTTACACTGTGATTTACTATATAAGTATTGAGACAAACTCAGAAATTTTATTTATAAATATGCTAGACAGTATACAATGGAATAAAATATAACAGTTTAAAATCTATATACCATTTTGTATGAAACTTATACATTAGAAACAATGATAACATTATCCCAACGATTTCAACCGAACTACTCGGCCCTTTTCAAAGGAAAATAAATATTTGAAATGACAAAGGCGTGTTAAAGGCATGTTAAATAAACATTTATGTGCTTAATTAAAACCTTTTTTAAATATTAAATCATATTAGTTATCTTAAAAACAATGTTTCTGTCAACATTTCGTATAATAATTAAGAATGGACTTTACACTGCGGTTTACTATATAAATATTGAGACAAACTCAGAAATTTTATTTATAAATATGCTAAACAGTATACAATGGGATAAAATATAACAGTTTAAAATCTATATACAATTTTGTATGAAACTTAAACATTAGAAACAATGATAAAATTATCCGAACGGTTTCAACCGAACTATTCGGCCGTTTTCAAAGGAAAATAAAGATTTGAAATGACGTTAAAATGACGTTTGCATGTTAAAGGTCAGTTGGTGTCCTTTGTCAGTCTAAATCTTTATTTTCCTTTCAAAAAGGTCGAATAGTTCGGTTGAAACCGTCGGAACAATTTTATTATTGTTTCTAAATGTTTAAACGTCATAAAAATGGTATGTAGATATTAAACTGTTATATTTTATTCCACTGTACACTGTTTAGCAAATTTATTAATAAAAATTCTGAGCTTGTCTCAATACTCATATATTTCCGTCATAACAAGGATAAAAATGCAAGATTGAATTAAAAACTGAAAGAAAAATAGGCAATCTTGAATTGGCTTGTTCGCAAGGTCTGATCTTAGCTTCGATTTTCACAGTCTGGAGCAATGGAGTTTACGTTAATTTTAAAATTTTAAATGTCAATGGTAGATGCTGCTCCTACAGACTCTGATCCTATGACTGGTTGATATTAAATGGTCTGGTGGTCCTCTAGAACAATTCTTTTTAGAAGTAACTATATCGTCATTTTCATTGTGGCTACATACGACTTATAAAAATAGCCTTCACTGTTTTTTTAATAAACATCTCCCACTTATAATTATTATATCGGATATATTGGAAAATTGTGACAGATATGATTGATTTTTTATGTCTTTCAAAATAATTTTCAATCATAATTCTTTAAATAATTTATCGATTACACACATAATAAAAAAAGATTAACTCGTTTTAATGGAAAACTACATAAAACTACATAAATTAATCAGAATTTATTTTCTGGAAAATGATCCATAAAAAATTAAAACTTCAACATTCAATAAAATACTTAAATACGAATTAAAAATATATTTAAATTCGAAATTATATAAATTAAAACATCTCTGATGGAAGCACATAAATCATTGTCAATCGCATCGATTATTAAATCTCGTAGTGCGGGTAATACGAAATATCATTTTAAATTAATAAAAAAAAAGATACATTATTTATATTTCTATGTCTATAAATATTTGGTATTTTGTGTTCTAAACCGAAAAATGCATATTAAATGTAAAATATAAAATAAAATACTATATCTTGAAAAATAAAATAAAATAAACAAACACAAATAAATACAAAACGAAAAAAAGGTTTATACCTTGTTCTCTTACTCTTATGAGATCCCCAGTTTAGATTTTAATGTAAATTTATATACTTGACTAAGAATTCTCTATAATTCATTCATAAAATTATATGTCTGTTTAAATGCGAAATAAACGTTTTAATGGCTATGCGATCTCACATCAACAAATATGCAGAATAATAGGTTTGACAACAAGTATACTGCAGAAAGTATACTTTAGTTTAGGATGCGAGAATGAGAAATCAACATATATATTTATACTCACTGTATTGTTTAATCAAGTTAGATCATGAATCACGAAATCTATGAGGAACATCTATTTAGTTTATCTCGTGATTCCCTGAATTTGACAGAAAATAAAAATGGTTTTCATATCTGCGTGAGAATTAAGAGAGAAAGTTCAGAATTATATTCATAAAATAACTCTGGAAATAGGCTAAAGCTATCATGCTTAGGACAAATTTATTAATGGAGCGTATTTAAGTTAAATTGGTTACAATATCAGTACTTCTATACTACAAATTTATATATGAAGATTATATATGAACATCTTTCATAAGAACTAAGTTAATAATCAATAATTATTTTGATTAAATATTTGTCTTTAGTTGTCTTCTAATATATTTACATATCACCTTAAATGAATGTTTTTTAATATTCACCAATTAGCCATTAATTATCGGATACTTTTAATTTTGTCAGATTATTTAAAGATATACTTGTCGGATATTTTATATGTAATTTCAGGGTTTAAAAAATATGTTTGACTTCATACATATCGACGGTAATTTGACCAGAGGCTAATGAAGAGGTCAACCAAGAAATATTATAAGAATATTTCGAATCACCCTGTAAAATAACAAAAACTCTAAGAGAGATAGAGACAAAAAATTCTATCGGAGTTGTTTGCAAATATGGGGGTGGGGGTGAATATTGGATGAAACAGCACTAATTCAAGTAGTCATAGTCAAGTTATTTTCATAGTCATTTAGTTTCATAGTCAAGTTATTTTAATTAAAAAAATAGACTACGATGAAAAATCCCTGTCGGCTTGGCCTATAGGCGGAGGTAGTTTTCGAAGAGTTGTCATTTCAACAACAAAAAATATAATATTATTAACGATAAACCCAGTTTAGCTACTTTATTTGGCAGCTTTTGATAAATTTCTAATTTCATTTTTCTGTAAGAACTGATTTCATCAAAATCCACTTAAAAGAAATTCGGCTCAAATGCCCATTTTGAAAACATATTTTGAATATATAATCTGACTTTTCTCGCTCTGGAAAATTTTGTGCGAAGTGCCCAATTTGACAGCTTTTTTTAAATATATATTTAGCCTTTATCAAAAAACTTACCAATACGGCCCATTACACAGTTCCTAAATAACAAACAACTGTCAGTTGAATGCGTTTGAAAGCAATACTGAATTTTAAAATGAGTCATAAAATAACCAATTTGTTATTTGAATACATCCTCAATTCTTTAATCATGATCGCTTTGGGAAATTTTGTGCGAAGTGCCCATTTTGGCAGCTTTTTTTAAAATATATTCTGCCTTTATCAAAAAACTGGCCAATACGTCTCACTTTATAGTTCCTAAATAAGAGGATCTGTAAATTGGATGCGTTTGAGAAAAAAAGTGGATTTGAAAAGCACTCGGAAAAGACGCAATTTGTTATATTTTCTCAATTTTAGGTAGATTTAGTATGAAATACTACCTATTGCAACAGCACCAGTTTATCTATCTATCTATCTATCTATATATCTCACTTTTTTATGGACACGATAGCTTCTATAATTCTTCACCAATCTCCACCAAACTGGTACATAAAATCAAAGAGGATAAAATCTCGGCTAAGTTCGTTAATGGTCAAAATCGGACCAAGGGAGTCGGAATAGGGGGCGTTTTTGTGAAAACCGAAAAAAAGCTATAATTTTTTAATTAAACTAGATATCGAATCGGTTTAAAGTTTATATTGCTTCTTAAAAATGGGCCAAAATGTTATGCATGACAGAGTTTTGATAAATTTAGAAATGGGCTCAAGGGGCGAAAAAAACAGGGTTTTGGAGAGAAAAAAATTCATAACTTCGTCAATTTTTAAGATATCAAGTCCAACTAAATTTTTTGTAAATGTTCTTAAAATTATCTAAAACTTTTGTATTTACAAGTTTTTGATAGGACCAACTTTTGCCGATGAAAAAATTAAAAACGAAAAGAAAAAGGGCGGTGAAAAAAGAGAAAAATCCATAACTCCGTCAATTTTTAAGATATCAAATCTGATTAAATTTATTTTACATCTTCTCAAAAATATCTACAACTTTTATATTGACAAGTTTTTCATAGGACCAACTCGTATAGCAAAAAGAAATTAAACAAAAATAGGAGTTGGAGAAAAAACCTCAAATCCAAACTGCTTATATTCTGACTCTTTTTTAAATTCATTTTTGATTTTAAACGCATCCAAATGGTAGATCCTCTTATTTAGAAACCGTATAAAGTGACGAATTGGTCAATTTTCTGATAAAGACAGAATACATTTAAAAAGGTTACCAAAAAGGGTATTTTGAACAGAATTCATCGGGACTGAAAATTTAAGGTAGTATTCAAATAAGAAATTGCGTTATTTTCTGACTCGTTTTTAAATCCATTTTTGTTCTCAAACGCATCCAATTTACAGATCCTCTTATTTAGGAACTATATAATGTGATGCATTGGTCAGTTTTTTGGTAAAGACGGAATATATTTTTAAAAAGGCTACCAAAAAGGGTATTTTGAACAGAATTTTCCGAAGTCTTCGTGATTTGAAAATTTAAGGAAGTTTTCACATAGCAAATTGCGTTTTTATGACTCGTTTTAAAATCCATTTTCGCTCTCAAACGCATCCAATTTACAGATCCTCTTATTTAGGAACTATATAATGTGATGCCTTGATCGGTTGTTTGATAAAGACAGAATATATTTCGAAAAAGGCTACCAAAAAGGGTATTTTCAAAAGAATTTCCCGAAGTCTTTGTGATTTGAAAATTTAAGGAAGTTTTCACATAGCAAATTGCGTTTTTTATGACTCGTTTTAAAATCCATTTTCGCTCTCAAACGCATCCAATTTACAGATCCTCTTATTTAGGAACTATATAATGTGATGCATTGATCGGTTGTTTGATAAAGACAGAATATATTTCGAAAAAGGCTACCAAAAAGGGTATTTTCAAAAGAATTTCCCGAAGTCTTTGTGATTTGAAAATTTAAGGAAGTTTTCACATAGCAAATTGCGTTTTTTATGACTCGTTTTAAAATCCATTTTCGCTCTCAAACGCATCCGATTTACAGATCTTCTTATTTAGGAACTATATACTGTGACGCATTGGCCAGTTTTTTGATAAAGATAGAATATATTTTTAAAAATGCTGTCAAAGTGAATATTTCGCAGAAAATTTTCCGAAGCAATCATGATTAAAGAATTAAGGATGTATTCAAACAACAAATCGGTTATTTTATGACTCATTTTTAAATTCAATTTTTTTCTCAAATGCATTCAACTGACAGTTTTTTGTTATTTAGGAACTGTATAATGTACTGTTTTGTTCGATTTTTTTATAAATTCAGAATTTATTTCAAAATATGCTGTCAAAATGGGCATTTGAGCTGAATTTTTCTTAAGATGATTCTGATAAAACAAGTTTTTGCAGAAAAATAAAATTAAAAATTTTTCATAAAAGGCCAAATGAAGTTATTAAACTGGGTTTATCTCTAAACATATATATATATTTTTGTTGAAATGAGCACTCTTCGAAATCTACCTCCGCCTATAGGCCCAGCCGACAGGGATTTTTTCAATCACTATTACTTCCATAAATTCTGTTCAAAATACCCTTTTTGACAGCCTTTTTAAAAATATATTCTGTATATTCTGTTTTTATCAAAACACTGGTCAATACGTCACATTATATAGTTCCTAAATAAGATGATCTGCCATTTGGATGGGTTTAAAATCAAAAATGAATTTAAAAATGAGTCAGAATATAAGCAGTTTCGATTTGAGGTTTTTTCTCCAACTCCTACTTTTGTTTAATTTATTTTTGATATAAGAATTGGTCCTATGAAATATTTTTTTAAATAAAAGTTGTAGGTATTTTTAAGAAGATGTAAAATAAATTTAATTAGATTTGATTGCTTAAGAATAAAGTAAGTTAAGGATTTTCTTCTTTTTCCTCCCCACTCTTTTTTTTTCGTTTTAAATTTTTTTTTTATCGGTAAAAGTTAGTTCTATCAAAAACTTGTAAATGCAAAAGTTTTAGATATTGTTGAATACATTTATAAAAAATTTAATTGAATTTTGAGAGTTGACGAAGTTATGAATTTTTTTCTCCCTAAAACATTGTTTTTTTCGCCCCTTGAGCCCATTTTTAACTTTATCAAAAATCTGTCATGCATAAACTTTTAGCCTATTTTTTAGAAGTAACATAAACTTTAAACTGATTCGATATCTATCTTAATAAAGAAGATATCGCGTTTTTTCGGTTTTCACAAAAACCTACCCCTTTAGTCCGATTTCGCCTATTAACGAACTCGACCGAGATTTTATGTAAAAGTTTGAAGAAGATCTGAGCATAATTATGGAAGTTATCGTGTCTAGAAAAAAGTGAAATATACACTATATTGCCATTGATTATAGGACACTTGCGATTTTAGACATTTTACTAAATATCTAGAAAAATACATGAGGAATCATCTCGAAACTCTTAGTATATAAATATAATAGTATACGTCATACATTTCCGTGAAGATTTTTTACCGAAACTCCATAGGGGACCGTCAACAAATTAAAAAAGAATGAATATCTTTTGAATAACCCTGTCAAAACTAATGTAGCAAAAGCGCTCAAACTCTAGATTATGATTGAATGCCTTATTGTAATACACTGTGTTCATTTTTATGGAAATAGCATGCACACTCGCAGAGTAATTAAGGTTTTTATAAAAATGGTCCCAAATTTTTCCAAGTTTTTCTATTATAATTTTCAGAGTTCTTAATATAAAATAATATTTTTTTCAGAAAATATGACACACAACATTGCACACAGTACCCTGTAATCAGATTTAAAAAATAATAAAAATTGTATGAAAAATGAGTAGGTTTACTAAATAATTTTTTACTGCGCACGCGTCAAAGATATCAAAATTTCATTTGCATATTATGTTAGTTAAATGTATAGAGCAACTTTTGTAAAAGTCTCAAAATCATAGCTTGAAAATTCTGAAAGTAATCGTCTATAGAAAAAGGACAAAATCCGTTGTTTCCAAAATGAAGCAAAAAAATGAGGGATTTTATCCAAATGCAGTAGTACATCCCATATTGTGTATTCTATATTGACACTAATCAATGAATATATGGATACAATCCCTCTTGTTTTTGCTTCATTTTGAGAATAACGGATTTTCAACTTATACAATTGACGATTATTGTCAGAATTTTCAAGTTATGATTTTGTGACTTTCACAAAAGTTGCTCTATACATTTAGCTAACATAATATGCAAATGAAATTTTGATATCGTTGACGCATGCGCAGTAAAAAATTATTTAGTATAGCAACTCATTTTTTATACAGTTTTCATTATTTTTTAATTTTGATTACAGGGTACTGTGTGCAATGTTGTTTGTCATATTTTCTGAAAAAAAAATAATATTTTATATTAAGAACTCTGAAAATTATAAGGAAAAAACTTGGAAAAATTTGGGATCATTTTTATAAAAACCTTAATTACTCTGCGAGTATGCATGCTATATGCATAAAAAGGAACAAGGCTTATTACAATAAGGCATTCAATCACAATCTAGAGTTTGAGCGCTTTTGCTACATTAGTTTTGACAGGGTTATTCAAAAGATATTCATTCTTTTTTAATTTGTTGACGGTCCCCTTTGGAGTTTCGGGAAAAAATCTTTACGGAGATGTATGACTTATACTATTATATTTATACACTAAGAGTTTCGAGATGATACCTCATGAATTTTTCTAGATATTTAGTAAAATGTCTAAAATCGCAAGTGTCCCATAATCAATGGCAATATAGTGTGTGTATATATATATATATATATATACATATATATATATATATATATATATATATATATATATATATATATATACATATATATATATATATATATATATATATATATATATATATATATATACATCATATATATTATAAAGCAGAAGTTCTGAAACTTCCAAAACGGGTGTTTTCAAAAACTACCCGATGGATTTTTTGCAGATTATATCATTCGATAGGAAATATTTTTGCGGAGGTTTATGATACAAATATGCAGGGATAACTCTGATTTTTCGTACTAAATTTCGTATTTTTCGGTTATTTTTGACGGAAGGGTTGCAACAATTAATTTTTTGGCGATAATTATATTTCAAAAAAGAAATGAAATGCTCTCTAATGGAAAATAATATAAACATTTCGAAAAAAACCTGTTAATTCATTGATTTAAAATAAATAATGATAAAAAGAAAAAAATCCGTTTAATGCAAAATAATATTATGAAAGGAAAAAATTTTTATCTTTAACGAAAAAAAAGGGAATATTTATAATATTTAAAAAGTAACTCAATATGAAAGAAAGTTTTGAAGTGACACAATATTTGGCTATTTATTTCTTTCGAGCCAGATTAAAAGAAAACAACATCTCAAAAATTTCATTAGTTAAAACATAAGTGTTTTTTCTTCATTCTTTTTCTAAAACTATTTTTAAATCTAATTTTCCCGTTAAGTGTTTTACAGAAGAAACTCGCAAAATTATTATTATTATTATTATTTTTTTTTTTTTTTTTTTTTTTTTTTTTTTAAGGCTCTAATTGCTACTTGTATGTTGTTTCTTCAATTGGGTGTTTCAATCTACTTTTGTCGCCAATCAATGCTATTCTAAACCAAAAAAAGCACAAGATGGAACGATGTTCTCAAGAACTATTTTTTTCTCTCTCTCTTTTAATGAGTGAGAGCATTTTTAAGAAAAAATTTTACATTTAAATTAAATACATATATAGCAGTTAATACACAAAAATGAATAATATTTAAATTTTAGAGTAAATGTCTTTCCACATACGTAGATATTGTAAAATAATTTAACTGCAACTTAAAAAAAAATTTTTGGCACAGATATCTCACACGCACTACATTGCTGCGATTTGTCTCTTACGCCAATACCATATATACATCTGGGTAATTAACTGACGCCAAAGTGTCATTATTTTGCTTGATATGGCAAACCGGATGTTATTGTAGTGGTTTATATAATTGGAAAAAAAGAAAAAAATGTAAATAGGCAATATAAACTATTTTAATCTAGGCACATTTGTCATATATGCGCCACATTTGCGCGACTGCAATAAAATAGCGATTTTATGCCTCACTTGGTAACCTGGCTGTTGTTTATTTATTAATAAATTTTTATTTTGTTTTATTTTATTTTTTAAAGGATATAAATAGTTTTCTTTTATAATTATTATCTAAACTTTTTAAAATTTATTGTTATTTTCTATTTAAAATAACAGAAAATAATTTTAAACTATATATGTAACTGGTATTTGAAAACAAATTTTTCTCCGAATCGGCTTTAGAAGAAAAGAAAAAAAAACGCGCTGATGTGGTGCGTATATGTCATGTATACATTTTTTTTTTTTACTATACTACAGTACTTAAACATGCTGTATAAATAACGATTATTGTTTTTTCCAAACATGTTTAGCACAGATATTATATATACACTGAGGTATGTCACTGCCGCCAAAACGGTATTATTTTGCCTTATATCGTAACCCAGCAATAGCTGTTTCTGTATTAATAAATTGTTTATTTACCTTCAATTTCTTTTTAGAAATTCTATAAATTGTTTTGTGCTATAGTAACTTTTTTTATTTATTATTATTTTCGTTTTAAAATAATGAAAATAATTTTTAAAAATGCACATTTCTTCGCTATTTTAAAACGAGGATTTTGCCGCATTGGTATTGGAAGGAAATCTTGCAAATCCGGGTTTGTGCGGAGTTTTTTGTGAAATATATTTTCAAATGTAAATTGAGTGCTACTTGATTAACACGTCGGCCAGTTTCGCCAAACTATTCAGATTTATATAAATTCACTTTAAATAACGAAAGAGCAATAAACATAAATAATAAATACAAATTAAAAGTCGAATTAAAAAGCACTTATGATGTAAAAAAAATACGTGTATCACGTGTAATATCAATTGCTATCATACTTACGATCATCGATTATTGACATTTATTCCTACAATCTGCTATTAATTTTTTTTTCTCGACAGAATAATCAAGTAGCACTGTACATTGTACAAACTCCAGTTAATATTACAAAAATAGAGCTAAATAACTAAATTTAGGTGCAAATGCACACACGGCACACACCCATGTTGTAAGAAAGAGACACAAATGTCATATATGCACCACGTTGGGGTGATACATTTCTGGCGCCACTTAACGGAAACTTCGTTTTCAAATGACAGATTCAATTCTATTTTCTATTTTACTTTTCTATGCAAATGAAAGTAAATAAATAGTTCATTAATAAATTAAAAACAGAGCTGGATTACCGTAAGAGGCATAAAATGTTAATTTTGTTTCAATCACACCAACGTGATGCGTATATGACATCTGTATCAAAAAATGAATTTCACACATTCAAAAAACATTCACCTTATTTTTCTAAGGAAAACTTTATTTATTCTGCTGCATTCCAAAAACGGAAAACTGTAATAGATTTGTCAAGAGCAGATGTACGTTGCGAAATATAATATAATATTGATAGAGGATGTATTAAGGTTTCCACAGATACCCATATTCTCAAGTTGAGAGGTTTAGAGTTCAAAAACTACCAAATGAAAATGAATCACTTGAAAATTATTTAAATTCAATAGTGAATCTCTGCAATCATAATGCTCGCTATTTTAGAAGTATGGTAGACAATATTTAAATTGCTCTTTTCATAATTGCCTTATTTATCTATCAAACTCTACAATAAATGGTCAACTGAAATATTTTTTTTTAAAAGCCCGAATTTTATCGAAAGCATAAGCTGATACAACAACATAATATTTTATTATTATTTTAATATATTTTGGCGTCAACGGGCTTTGATTCCATTGTTGTTTTTATTTTTGGCTCAGTTTTGTTTTGCTTGCTCGCTGAGTTTTGCACTGATGAAGAATCTCGACAGTAGATTCGAAACAGCTGTTTGCTAACTTTTAATGCATTTTTGGTGCATTTATAATCGTTGATTTTTTATCTTTAAATACAATGGCGATTTGTATGATTTTCAGAAATGTGAAGGAGCATTCGAGGTGAAGTTGCTTTAAAAAACACAATCATATTCAATATTTTGTTTGATTCATGTTTTGTTTTGGAAAATAGACCAGCGGAGCGGGCTTAGCCTGCTAGTATATTATAAAGCAGAAGTTCTGAAACTTCCAAACGGGTGTTTTCAAAAACTACCCGATGGATTTTTTTGCCGATTGTATCATTCAGTAGGAAATATTTTTCCGAAGGTTTATGATTCAAATTTACAGGGATAACTCTGATTTTTCGTAGTAAATTTCGTATTTTTCGGGGTTTTTTGACAAAAGGGTTGCCAGTAGCTGTTTTTGGCGAAAATCATAATTGCTAAAATAATTAAAATGGCTATATCTATTAGAAATATTAGAAATATCTTGCAAATAATAGCAGAAAAAAACTACTGATAATATTAATAATAATAAAGAAAGACCGCTTAAATGAGGTGTAATATTATAAAAATATATGTATCTTGAAAATGAAAAAAATATTTGTAATGCTTAAAAAATAAATTAACGCGAAATATAACAATTGGTTCAACTTTTGGCGACTAATCTCGGGTGTTAGAATAAAAACATGAATTTCAGAAATTGATTAAATGAATTTTGAATGATAGTTATTTCCATTTTTATTATTTTCTTTCTCTTTTTTATCGAATTTCCGTATAATATAACTTACAGCAGAAAAAAGCAGATCTGATTGTAAAAGACACTGTAAGTTGTGAGTTACTTTTCGTTTCTATACCATTTTTATCTTGCTTTTGTCGCCAAAGAATGTGTTTTTAAGCCGAAAATGCACTACTGACTTAATGCCTGACTTAGGGTCTTAAGGGTCGCAATAATGTTGTTTTTTTTTCAAGTGAAGATAATTTTTAGTGTATATTTTAATATTCAATCGTAAATTATATAGATATGATTATAACTCTTTTATTTCTTTTGCAAATGTTTTCATTGTTAATTTAATTTTTCTTGCGCCATTTCGTCAATTTCACTTACAGGAAAATTTTCAGTTTTAAAATTTAAAAACTGAAGAAGGAAAGATTAGCTCATCAATTAAAAATCTGCCCCCAAATTCCGAGATTAAATGTCAATAATGGATGATCGTAAATGTCACATTCACTTGACATTAAGCATAATATAAATACTAATTATGTCATCAAGTGATTTTTAATTCGATATTTTATTTCTACTTTTATATATGTTCTGCTAATTTGTTTTTCGTTATTTAAATGAAAATTTATGTTAATCTGTATAATCTGGCTTTGGCGATTTGTATAATTTAGCGAAATTGGTCGACGGTATAACCAAGTAATACTGAAGGATAAATTTTCCAATTCAAACTAAATTTATGCAATTATGCGTTATTACTATAGATAAATTCAACATTTTGAAATGAAAAATTCCCGCTGAATAAAATTTACAAATCTTTTTTAATTGACCATTTCCTCTTCAATATTTCTTCAATCAAACTTTCGCTATTCTCTTTTGCACAGGCTAAGAAAAATGTATTTTAAATATTTTATTAGATAAAAAGTAAATAACATTCTTCTACTTAAAAAAAAATATTTTTAAAGTCTAATTCTACTATTATGTGTCTTACAGGACAAAATAGCAGAATTACTTTTAAAAATGGTTTTATCTGTTAATTGTATGTTATTTTTTTATTTGGGTGTTTGAATTTACTTTTGTCATCAAAAAATGCGATTTTATACCAAGAAGGCATAAGCTGGAGCGATGTTCACAATAACTAAATTCTCTCACTCTGTTTTAAATGTGTGAGAGCATTTTTAGGATATTTTTTTTATGTTTAATTGTAAATATAAAAATAGTAGTTATAGAAATAAAAAAAATGCGCATAATGTTTAAATTTTAGTATAAATGTCTTCCTCATCCAAACTGTAAAATAATTTAATTGCAACTTTTTAAAGTTTTGGCGCAGATGTCATATACGCACCACATTCGCACGATTGCAACAAAATGGCGATTTTATGCCACACATGGTAAACCGACTATGGTTGTTTATTTATTAATAAACTTTTTATTAACTTTCATTTTGTTTTTTAAAATAATATAAATCATTTTGTTCTATAGCTATTAATTAAACTTTTTTATTTATTATTTTTTTTCAAATAATACAAAATAATTAAAAAATATTTATGAAATTGGTAATTAAAAACCAAGTTCTTCAAATTGGCGCCAGAAAAAAATTGCGCCAATGTAGTGCATACATGACATCTGTGTCAAAGTTTTTTCTTATACATAAGTAGGGAAAATGCAGTATAAATACCGATTAAAGTTTTTTCCAAATGGAAATTTTGTCACGGATTTGGTCATATACTCATCGAGGTTTCTCACTGGCGCCAAAATGGCATTATTTGCCTCATATGGTAACGCAGCTATAGTTGTTTATCTGATGATAAGTTGTGTATTTACTTTCATTTTTTTTCTCTTTTGAAATGATATTTGTTGTTTTGTTCTACAGTTACTTTTTATTTATTGTTAATTGCTGTTTAAAATGATAGAAAATAATAAAGTATACATAAATTTCTTTGGTATTCTAAAACGAGGATTTTGCCACATTGTAGTTGCAAGATAATCGTGCTAAACCTATTGCGTATATATGATGTCTGTGTAGGAATCTTTTGTGAAATATGAAAAGTGTAAATTGGCTACTATTTGATTATCACGTCAACCAATTTCGCCAAATCGTTCTCCAAATTATACAAATTTACATAATTTTATCTTAAATAACTAAAGAGAAAATGCTTAAATACGAAAGAGCAAAAAATTTTGTTTTCATTTTTCAGGAGGGAAATTTTGCAATAATAAAGTAATTGTTGTAGTGAGAATTTTAATGTTTTTTTTTTTTTTTTTTTTTTTTTTTTTTTTTTTTTTTTTATCGTTGGCAACTTGCTGTAACGAAAAATGTTTATTTTTTTTCCTGCTATTGTTTTGTAAGAGCTGGTTTTGTGAAAGTCATGTTAAGATGGTATTCAAATTTTTGAACCCTTCCCAATTACCACCCCATTGGGCCGATTTTGCTCATTTGCAATTCCCACTGAGATATTAACCTTCTCAATGTACTTGACGAGTTTGAAGATGATTCTTGCATAATTGTGCCTTTTATCGCGCGGACAAAATTTAATATATATATAATTTTTTTAAATGGGAGTAGCTTTGGGTTCCTGGCTTCACATAATGAAAAGTTGTGAAGAAATTTTTCAGAAGTTGTACCATGGTAACGACTGTAATAATTAATATTTATTGAGATAAGGGAATTTTTTAAATCCTGTTGCCATAATGGTCTCATTTCGCTTCCAACTGTTAGTAATAAACTAAAATAGTTACTTCTAAATAGCTGGTTTTTGCGCAACGTTTAAGATAATTTAATATCACAATGGTGTCTAAATCATTTCCAGCAATGAACAAGGTGCTGCTGCAGGTCCAAATTATTTAAAATACAAATTTAAATTCACCAGTTCGTTTCATCCACGGTTGATTTTGAAATATTGACCAGCGCAGCGGGCATAGCCTGCTAGTATATATATATGTACATATATATATATACACACACACACATATATATATATATATATATATAGATAGATAGATAGATAGATAAACTTTTTTACTTGTGGTAGTGTGGTAGTTATGGGTTCTAGAAGTCATGATCGGTGTAGATCTGCAAAAATTTTTCAGAAATTCCAACATGGGAGAGAATGCAATAGTAAGTATTTCCTACGAAATCTACCTAAAAGAAAACGTCGTCTCTTACATGGAATTTTCATCTTATGCGAAAGGCACGCATTTCTGCATTTTCCATATTAAAATTCGCAAAGCTGAACCCATATAGTTTCTTTTTTATGCAAGGTCTAACGAAAATATTGATTCAAAACGAAGCATTGTATTTGTTAATAAAAAATTCTAAAAAGAATTATTTAATTTCAAATTTTTAATGAAAATTAAATAAGGCATTTTTTCTTTCAGTTTATTCGACAAATACAATACAAAAGTTTTTTTTTTCTTTTTTCCAAACACAGAATTCATTTTACTCTAGTGTCAGGTAACAATCATTTGAAATATTATATTCTAATATAATTTTAAGTTTTTTTACGAATGTTTTCGAAAAAAAAAATTCTGATGTTTTTTCATTATATTGTGTTATAATTAAACATTTATGTTTTCCTTGTATTCATTCTTCATACGTTATTGAAAACTTCGTAACCTACGAAAATAGTTTTTGAAGAAAGTTTGAATAAGATAGATATTTTTAATAAGGCATTTTTTCTTTCAGTTTATTCGACAAATACAATACAAAAGTTTTTTTTTTCTTTTTTCCAAACACAGAATTCATTTTACTCTAGTGTCAGGTAACAATCATTTGAAATATTATATTCTAATATAATTTTAAGTTTTTTTACGAATGTTTTCGAAAAAAAAAATTCTGATGTTTTTTCATTATATTGTGTTATAATTAAACATTTATGTTTTCCTTGTATTCATTCTTCATACGTTATTGAAAACTTCGTAACCTACGAAAATAGTTTTTGAAGAAAGTTTGAATAAGATAGATATTTTTAATCATGTTTCAAAAGTTGTAATAGTATTTTTGTTATTTATTGTTCAATAATTTATGTAAATCATATGCTGATTACATAGATATATAGAAATTTAATTAGTTATTTCTATTTTACGATAAGTTTTACTATATTGCAAAAATTACTTTAAATGAATATTTTATCCATGATTTTTACGCACCATCTAAGAAAGGTAATTTTCTCATACAATTAAAATAATGATACATGAATTTAACAATTTAATGTATTTAGTATGTAGTTTTAAGGTAATAATTTCACCATAAAAGATATTTATTAGTCCTAGCGATCCTAGGGCATGACTAAACATTGACAATGACCCTATTTATTTTAGTTTTTTTAATTTAGCTTTATGGTATGTTCTGAAGTTTCTACGAAATTTGATTTAAATATGAGTGAAACAATTAATATAAATACAAAACGTTATCACAATTTTAAACTACTCAGAAAATGCTACATGGAAATTTGCAATTAAAAATTAATGTCATTTTAACAAAAAAAAAAAAAAAAAAAAAAACTTCGTAAAAAATTTAAAGAAATTTTACTTTTAAATCTAGTAGTTACCCTTACGGCCCTGGTTTTGTTTTCATTTTGAGAACAAAATTAATTTTTCTTTAATAACGTTAAACGTAGCTATCCAAATAGCGTTACCGTAGTTTAAAGACTATCTCATTGTCTAAAATCTAACGAATGTACTTGTTTTACTACTATTCAACTCATATTTATATGATATTCGACTAAGAAAGAGTTTTCGAAGATATTTGGAAAATGATATATTACAGCATGATTTGAGAGAATATTAATGCTTTTAGGTTTTTTAATGTGAAGAAAAAAAACTTCTTGAAACACCATAAAATAAATAAAATTGCGCAAGACCTTCCGATAGAACTTAGTCTATCTTAAACAGGCGCAAAAAAGACGTGCGTCTAATATTAATGTAGCGGCACGACTGACCTGAAAAGGCGGGAAAGGGAGCAAGATGAAAGAAACAGACAATGGGAAAGTAGAAGGCCACAGCCAATCACGGAAGAGCATAAACGAACAAATGATACAATGAAGGAAGGGAGGGTAAAAGGAAAATGGTAACAAACGGAAAAAGTTAAAAGTAAGTAAAAAGACAGGTTATATTAAAAGTAAATACACACACACATAAAATATTAATAATAATTAATATTAAAAATGCTTATAGTAATAAGAAAATATTTATATATCTAAAAAATTATATACATAATTATAAGGAAAAAAATAATATAGTTATAAAGATACATATGTATAAATCTAAAAAATATATATACATGATTAATAAAAATAAATAAATAAATAAGTAATAATAATAATAATAATAATAATAATAATAATAATAATAATAATAATAATAATAATCTCTTTTTTGTGCCTGATGAAGATAGACTAAGTTCGATCGAAAGGCCTCGTACAATTTTATTTATTTTATGGTGTTTCAAGAAGTTTTTTTGTCTTCAATTGTATAACAATAGTTTTCAGCTTTTTGATGGGTTTTTTAAAGCTTTTAACACTTTATCACATTTAATTGGTTCAGAAACGTGACTTATATTTTAAATTTAATGAGTGAAATATATGTATAAAATAAAGGAATCGACAAAAGTGCAAAGCGAATTAAAAAATTATTATTATTATTCTATGAATCGAATATTTCCAGCTGAGCGAAAAATTACCCAGGCCGGGAATCGAACCCGGATACTTGGCTTACAAGGCCAATGCTTTACCTGTTAAGCTATCTGGGCGATAGCCGGCTGGGATTTTTCGCTCAGATAACCTTATCTACGTATCCATCGTTATATGGAGTTCCATTACCTGCGGTTTATTCTGCGAGCTGTTTCAAATGACAGACCAGATGTTACGACCATTAAGCTTATCTGAGCGAAAAATCCCAGCCGGCTATCGCCCAGATAGCTTAACAGGTAAAGCATTGGCCTTGTAAGCCAAGTATCCGGGTTCGATTCCCGGCCTGGGCAATTTTTCGCTCAGCTGGAAATATTCAATTCGTATGATAACTTTACCAATCAGTTTGATTGTGTTAAAAATAATAGTATTATTATTATTATTACCAAATTTCAACGCATAAAGGAAGATAAAATAATAAAGTCATAACCATATACTATTATTTCAATGTGTGAAAAGTAACAAAGTAATTGTTATTACAAAATGATATTCGTTGAAAAGACATATATTATTAAAAGTACATCAGACCAGAAAGAGTTAAAACAACATTTTTCCTTTTAATCCAGCCATCATTCATTTCTTACACAAGCTATTTTAATTAAAAACAGACTAACGATGCAAAAGACACGCCATTTCTTATACGAAATTTTCCTCTATTGAGAAATTCACACTTTTCCTCAACTTACATATTGATAAGTTTCGCAAAGCTTTCCTATTTATGCACGATCTTGCAAAAGCGTTGATTCAAAAGGAAGTGTCGTATTCGTTAATAAATAATGCTAAAAAATTTTGTCAACTTAAAACTTTTAAAGAAGAAATTAAATGCGACATATTTGTTTCGGTTTATGCGACAAAAATATTTTTGTTCTTCTCTTAAACAGGGAATTCTTTTTACTTTAGAATCAAACAAGCAAAATTTTAAAAAATCAAACTCTAGCATAATTATAAGTTTTGTTATAAATGTGTTTGAAACAAAGAAATTCTGAGTTTTTTTTATTATATTTTGCTATAATTAGATATTTATGCGTCATCATGTATGTATTTTTGTTATTTTCATTTCTTTGAAAAGTGCGTAACATATGAAAATAATTATTGGAGTAAAACTAAATAGGAAAGGTTTTTTTTTTATTATTTTAATCATATTTTGAGTGATGGTATAATTTTTTTTTTATTATTTCATGGTTCATGATTCATATCAAGTAAATATGTATTACCCTGTCTATGAAGAAAACAAAGTCAAATGATGACTCCTAAATGTCAGTTTGTATTATAATAAGAGTTATATTTGCTTAAAAATGTTATTATAAGAGTTATATTTGCTTAAAAATGTTATTATATGTGCTAATAAAGTGATTTATTTAATGGGTTACTTGTATCATTTCACAGAATAACAAAAAACAATTAATATAAAAATCATAATGAAAAATGAAGAAGAACTATAAATTATGGTTTCAAAATTTATTGTGAAAAACATTTCAACTCATTCAGATCACTGAAAAATTTCGCATTTTACTATTGGGGGAAATGAGATCTAAATAAAGAATATGGAAAACGGATAAAAAAAAATTTCTATTCAATTTCTATTACAATAAATAGTCATAATGATAAATATTTTTTGAGCAGCTCTGTATATAGTCTATATGTTTGCATGAATATTGCATAGAATGATAATATTTAGTGCAATTAAACAAATAGCAAAGAAGAAAATTTTCATTCAGCAATTTTATAAAAATTGGAAAGCACTTGAGAACGTTTCAACTATCTTGTAAATAATCTATAGCATAAATATAGACCAATTTTTTTTTTAACTTTTCAATTTAAAAAAGCTTATTAGAACTGAAAACTCACTTACAACAATTGCTATTCATATGATTCAATAGATCGATCACTAATCAATTTCTTCCAAGCCAAATATTTTTGAGTGCGTAATACAAATCAGTGATATATATAAATTTCAGTACTTTTAAAATATTTTAATATCACTAAACTTCAACACAAGTGACTTTTAAACATACATTGTAATGTAACGGAATTATTTTGATTGAACCTGTAAACGAATCATAAATGCTAAACACTTTACCTTCAATACCGAAACATATGAATTTTACGACAATCAGACTATTTTTGTGTCAAATAAAACTCTTACAAATGACAGGCAGACAGCTGAATGTCCTATATACTTTCATTTAACACTTTTCATTATGGAGAAAAATTTAAAATGCCACAGTATCTAAAAACACTAAACAATAACTAATATCACTGTCACAGTATCTAATACCACTAGATTACACCACAAAATACTTTTCACCCATGCATAAAAATGTAATGGATTTTTTTTTATGTGCCTGTAAATGAACCCTAAATGTTTTACTTTTAATCCGAATATACCATAATGGTACCAAGTAATATATATAAATTTAATTATAGTCGATTATATTTGTGAGACTTAGAATACGACAGATGACAGACAGACGACAGACAGATAATTAACAGCCTTAAATACTTTCATTTAACACTTTTCAACTACGTTGAAAAAATTTAAATGTCACAACATCTAAAACCTAATGTTTTAATGAGTTTTTGTAAATAATCGTAACACTTTATACACAAGTAAGAAAAATCATGCGTTAAACATAGATTATGAAACACTTTCCAACACTTCCTGAAAACTTTAACACAACTTCGTTATTTAAAAAAATAAGGCGTTACTGTCCACAGCCAAATATGCATTCCGATTCATATGAACAGACGTATATTTGATCTGTAGGTTGATATGACACACCATACAATATGCATACATTTAGTAAAACATAAAAGCCCATATCACAAAAGATACATTTAACCCATCCATAAGCCATCATTGATAATTGACAGAACCATAGAATAGAATATACTATTTGATATATTTTGTGTGTCCCTGTAAATGTTATGTACATCACATTTTGCGTTAAATAATTTATATTAAGCAACAACGATGTTTATTATATTTACAACAACTTTATTATACAAAAAATAGTTTTAGATAACTAGAATGTGTCGCACATCATTCTTCCTTTACAATTATAAAATAGAATTGTTTTATGCGGCCCTGAAAATAAATAATGACTATTCTTTTCACCGCACTCTTTGCAAAATGCATGTTTCAGTGCTCTTCGTAAATGCATATAAATTTGAATATGTTAAGGTATAACACCTTTAAAATTCATTTGAAACGATTTTTTCCCATAGGCCGTAACGTAACGGAAATCCTTTAATTGTCTGTGTAAAAAAAAAAAAAAAAAAAAAAAAAAAAAAAAAAAAAAAAAAAAACCTAATAATAATTATACAAAAATTTCATTTGAAATAGCATTCGTCCTAGGATAAACGTCAATAACGTCTAAAAAATTTATGGCAATCCCAATGTATTTCATAGGGTTAGAGCGCGGCCAAGTGGACAGATAAATCGAAAGCACAAAGACTTTTCAACTTTGTTAGAAAGTGTTAGAAATACTTAATGACACTGAACAAAATATTTGACGCTACTCAATTACTTCTAAAATATTTAGGTTTCTGAAAAATATCCTGTTCTTTAGAAAAAAATCCTAAATGTAAAGATCTCATTGTTTTTAAAATGAATTCTGGTGTCATCATTTCTCCTAGAATGAATGTCTTTTTCCATTATTGAGTTATACCTTCATCCCATACAAGAGAAGATCAAATTTCTTTCATTGTCCCTTTTTTCAACTAAAAAATGGAAACAAAAAAGATTCTAGAATAGTTTTTGAAAGTATTTTTCTTTGAATAACAATAGTTAAACTAACATTAGGCTTTTTTTTTCTTTTGTTTTACAATGTTTTAAAAAATTCTCCAGACCAATGATATTTAAATTTACACTATTTTATTTGTAGGTTCATTATTTTATAAGATTTTTCTGTCATTGACTTTTGCAATAGCAAAATAGGGATACATAAAAAATACAAATAAATGTAGTCATTTCGATTTTTTGTGGTTTTAAAAATAGTCCCGAGTATCTAAATAATAATTAAAAAAACTTTATTCTTTTATTTAATATTTATCGAATTTTATACAACTGCTAGTGGTCAAATTATTTTTAATGTCTAAAATAAATAATTTTATTCTACAGAATAAAATAATCAATTATTATTGAAATTTAAAAGTAGCTTCATGCTTTTTCCGTGCCTGGGAAACATTGGCTCTTAATTTTTATGTCCATACTGTCCCCTTGTATAAAATCGCTCATGTTAGAAACAAGAGTTCAGATGAAATTTCAGAGTCATTTTAATTTAATAGATCTTTTAATAGACATTTTTGCGAGTTAGAACACGGTCTGGTCGCAGACAAACAACAAATAGACAACTAAAAGCCCTAAATACTTTCATTCTAAATTTTTCAACTGTGTTGAAATCTTTTAATGATCACAGTATCTGAAACCCATTTTTAATGACTTTTAGTAAATAATTATAATACTTTATAAAAAAATACTTGAAGACATTGAACAAAATTTCTGAGAGTACTCACTTATTTCTAAGAAAAATATTAAGTTTAAGAAAAATATTCTCTTCTTCAGATTTTTTTTTTAAATCCTAAATTGTAAAATTCTCATTGTTTTTAAAATTAATTGTCTTGTTCATCATTTCCTTTAAAATGAACCTCTTTTTCCATTATTGTGTTATACATTCATCCCATACAAGAGAAGATTAAATTTCATTCATTGTTCCTTTTTTCAAATAAAGAATGGAAAAAAAAAGATTCTGAAACAGATTTTGGAAGTATATTTATATGGATAACAATAGTTCAACTATCATTAGGCCTTTTATTATTTTGTTTTACAATGTGTTAAAAATTCTTTCGACCAATATTATTCAGATTTACGCTATTTTCTTTGTAGGTTCAATATTTTGTAAGATTTATCATTCGTATACTCTTTTATTTTATCATTGGCAAAATGTGGATGCATAAATATATTTCGAGTTTTTAATGGTATAAAAAATGGCCCCAAGTACCTATTTTTTTACTCTATTCATTTTTCTTTGTATTTATCGAATTTGTATATAACTATTGATGATAAACTTAATTTTACTATCTCAAATTATAAATTTTCTTCTAAAGAATAAAATAAAGAATTATTCTTGTAAATAAAAAATTGTTTTATAGTTTATATATCCCTGAAAAATATTCTCTCCATGTTTTATGTCAGTACTGTCCCCTTGTATAAAATTGCTCGTGTTAGCATAAAGAGGCCAAATAAATATTGGTGAATAGATTCATTTAGCAGAATAAAAAATATGCATTGCTGAAAATGTAGCATGGATCTGTTATTTATACTTCAAAAACAGACACAAGAGGTGAAATCTAAGAATATTACTTGTCACTACTATTCCTTACTAAAGTTTGTCTTCTTCTTATTTTTATTTATTTATAATTTTATCATGATCTTATTAACTTTTCCTCAGTTGAGAATGCCATATTACATTCTTACTAAGACTGATTTACTATATGCACCGAAGAAATTACTTTCATTTTGTCACCATTGTTCTTTTTAAATGAAATTGCTTCACATCACTCAAAATAACTTTGAAAGTCTTTTACTTCAACTACATTTCTTAAGCTACTTAACATGTGACAAATGAAAAAAGTCAGTAGTAATATTCAGAGCTAACTGATCATTTATAAACTTTCTTCCTATTTTAAGAAGTCTCCATAAAATGTAACGATGATTCTCGTGTACAAATGCAAAATTTTAATTTCCACTAGAAAATAATAAAAACAGAAAAAAGACTTCGCTATATAGTCAATATCTAGAGTTATGTATTTTCCCCAGCACATTTTAATCGCAGGCCACCATTGAAGTACTCTGCGGATTGGTTTCAAAGCCACTGTTCCACATCAATTGTGTTGTAAAACCTACCCCGCAATGGTACTTGAGTTCTGGGAAAAAAATACGTTGGAGCAAGATCGGACATGTAGCATAATTTGGAAGCTGCATCGCTCGGATTCCTCAATCACAACTCGAGATGAGGAAGCAGGGGTAAGTGAGCAATCTGGGAATTCAAAGTGCTAAGACCTTTGACATGAGCAGTTCTTTGCAATTAGATTTTTACACATTGCTGTAACTAAGATGATTCACAATCACGATCATTTAGATAGTTACCCTTCGGTATAACAAGTCCTCAATTTCTTCACTGCGGTCTTCCAGATCGTGGATCGTCTGTGAGGAACATGCGACCAGTTTGAAAATTCACTTTCCACCTAATAATAGTAGCAATGTATGACGGACTATCATTTGCGTAAACAGCTAGCTTTTTCTTTCTTTCTAACCGATGACCAGGCCACTACCTGCCAAGTTATCTCAGCTTAACGGGTTAGATACCTGGTATTGGGGCGGTCGATCGCCTAATTGCCGTGTTGTGGCAATAAACCTGATTTCTTTGTTTCGCATGTCATCATTTCTGCAGTACTTGCTTGTCGTTGAGCATACTTTGTTTCGCCTGTTAATTAATGGTATATCCTGTTGTTTGAACTGCAAATGGCTTCGATACATGGTCTCGTAATTTAGATCCTTGATCAGATGACGAGACATTCACCTGGAAAGGCACCTCCAGAGGTATAATTCACAGGTAACTTGGAGGACTTTGCGTAAGCAGCTATCTTTCCATTGGGATTTTTTCGGCTACTGTAACTTTTCAAATGATGAATCTGAGAGTCAATATATTCTACATACTCAGGGTTAATTCAATTTTCAGCTTCCTGAAAACCATAGAATAAACAGTAATAACTGTAATATATCCCATTAGGAACAAAAGGAATAATCAATAGACAGAAAATATTTTTAGCAAGATAGCTCATTTTTTCATAGCGATAAATAGAACTTTAAGTCTACATATTAACTCCCTTTTTAGAAAGGGAATCTCGTAGTACAGAAGATCGAATTTCGGCTGTGTATGATGGAAATTCTTGACTTCATGTGATATTTTAAATTTAATACTATCAAAGCACTTTATTCTTCCACATTGCTTTTTACAACATTTAATTTAAACAATTTAAAATTTAAAAAGTGACTATCAAAATCTTAAAAATAAATTTCACGTTAATCAAGAGAAAGACTACGGGGCATTTAATTAAAATTCCATGGGTTGCCATTACTGAGAGACGTTTCAGAACAAAATAACGGAAAAACTTCCTCCCGTCTCTACATCTTGAGGGGGATGAAGAAGGACTTACATATTTAAAGAAGTAAATAAGTGACATATTGGATACAATGACACAAGATATGCTATCGAAAGTGCGACAGGAAATAGATTATGGCATAGACATTTGCCTGTCAAGGGTGCTGTTTATATAGAAGATATTTAGAAACATATGTAGTTATATTCTTACCATAAAATTGTTTTTAAAAAATAATCCATAGTGTAGTCATATACATAATTCCATTCATTTTTAATAATTCTGTAATAACAATGAATTTTAGCAAAGCATACACACTTAAAACGAAAACTGTAAGTGCAATATAAGCAAAACAACTCTAAATAAACATTTCAATCGAAATATAAATTGTTAGCTTAAGCTCATTTCTTAAAATGGATACATGCATATAATCATAACATAGGAGAGCAAATATCGAAATCAATTAAAACTATTTCAAATAAACGAGACAAGTGATATATTTGTCATATTCATGATAAGGTTATCCCATTTCTAGAGTTATTTTCTGTACACAATTATGAACTTCCCGGTTTAATTCTCTCGCAGACATGAAAATCATTTACATTCTTCGTCGAATGCCTACAATCACGAGATTAAATTAAACAGATGTTTGTCACGGATTCATAATTCATGATCTAACTTGATTAAGCAACCAGCGAATATAAATGTACGTGTTGCTTTCTCGTTCTTGAATCTTCAATTCAATTACACTTTCTGGGAACTACTCGTAATTTAACTGTGTATTGTAGATAGTATCCGCTCATGGAAAATATCTGGCGTAATTATTCAAGTGTTTGTTATGGTTTTAAGAGATGTAGATTTTTCGGTCGAAGCGAATGGATATATAGATATGACTTTATATTATTGTACATATTAAAAATAGAATCGTTTAAAAATTGATGGGGTTTTCCTTAAAATCATAAAATATATAAATTCGATAACTTGTAGACTCTAAAGTGCTTTCCCAAAATTATTTTAAAATTTGCTTAGACTGCTCTTAAACCAAAAAGGGCAATTTTATGGCATCATTTTTATTTATTTATTTATTTATTTATTCATTTATTTATTTTGGTTGCAAAATGCATGAATTAGCAGGTGTTGTTGCTCAATACCTATGTAATTGCAGCCATTTTTTTTCTTATGCAAACTTCATTTTCAGATAATAAAATTAAAGTTGACGTCCTGAATCGAATTTCCGCGGGAAAGATAAACTCTGGTAAAAACAGTTTAGTCACGTGATTGAAATTGCTTATAACTGAATAAGTTATTTATTGATCAAAAATAGAAAATACTGTTCCATTCCAAATTTCTTCCCTGCTCTGAATTTCCAATTTTATATCTTTCCATTTAAAAGTGAATTTGTAAATATTTAAAAATGTTTTGCGCTTATTCATCAGATCAGTTGAGAACAACCTTAAAAATAACTATTTTACAAAACATATGAATATATATATATATATATATATATACAATTCTGTTAGATTAGTTGTTTACATAATATTTCAATTGCTAAAAAATATCTGGCTCAATTGAAAGAATATTGAAGGATAGAGACAATACATCTCTGGTTCGAATCTTGGTCCAGAATTCTTTCACATGCATGGAAATTTACCGTTTCAACTCTATTATTGAATAAGCCTACTTAACACGACTGTAAAACCAATATAGTATCAAAAATTATATTTATGCTAAACTTCAACATCAAGCTTAGGTTGTAAATTATATTTATTTGCAAATAAACTCTTTGCGGTAATTTGTCTACTCTTACTCACCATCTTTTTACCGTTCTATATTTGTATATCTGCTTATAGATATCACAGAAAAGAACAATCTTTATATTATGTTATATTAAGTCGACACGCATAGAAGACATGCAGAATTCAAAATGTAATGACATCCAAAATATTGTAATCTGAAATACTGAATATTGAGGAGAGTATCTGCCATCATGAGAACTGCAGTGATTATTTAAGGTGTTGTTTCGGTTTAAATAGTTGTATATTTTTCAGGTGAAGCGAACGGATATATTTATAAGTTTATTTTATTAATCTATATTTAAAATAGAACCTTTTGAAAATGGATGAATTTTTTTCTAAAATAATAAAAGTACAATTCAGAAACATGTAGACTCCGATATGTATTTTTCAAAAAGTAGGATGGATAAATGCAACTGCATAAAATTTCATTTTGGCTGGAGCGTCCTATTAACTGAAGACATTCCAGTAGGAATGAAAGCTAGTATTCAGCTTGTTTATTCTGCATCAGCCGGCATTACCTGCGTCAGCTTGTTTATCAAACTTTTTTCTATAACGCCACGAACTTTCATACTTTTGTATGCAGTAATTTTCTTAATATTAGCAAAGAAATACCTTAATTCATAAAAAAAAAAATCATTGTCAGGGGCGGTGACAGCGTTAGTTACTTTCTTTAGAATAAAGATAGATAATGCCTATCCTAATCAATGAACCTTCACATCACTATACATCCTTCGCAAATTTTAGTTCAGGCGTTTACTCTTACATGCTTCTTCCAGCAATAAAGTATACATAATGAAAAAAATAGTTTTTATCTATTATTTGTGATTCAGATAGCTCAAGATTCTTCTGGACAGAATCCGCAGTGCCATTTACTAGATTCCTTCAAATTTATGTGTAACATTAGAATTTGGCGTTATTAACCATTCTGGTGTTATTATCCAGAATACTTTACATTTATTTGAATTGAATGTACTTTGTCTCCTGTAAGAGTGCAATTTTGCTTAGCTTTTTTAAATATTTACAATCTTAAATTTTAAAATATGTGCATAAGTCCAGTGTTTTGTAAAATACTGGACCTTTTATATCCAAATTAATTCAGTAGGGACCTGTATATAAGATGAATGAAGATTAAGTTTCTTTTTAATGTCTATATTAAAAAGAAAGCCTATAACGCAAAAAATTTAAGATCTGACAATTTTATATAAAACTATTTTATTTTCTTTTAGTAAGCTATAAAAGCGTGAAATAGCAATGACAAAGAAATAATCTTTTATTCTAACAAAATTCTCTTTGTAAAATTCAGTTTTAGATTAAAAAAAATCAGAAATCTCAGTGCATTTGGTATGGTCGTAAAATATTCTGAAAGCATCGATTTTTCAGAAAATTTAAATTCAGTTCTTTATGTAGCCTGAGGTTATATGTTTTTGCTTCGCATAAAAATTTAAAGTATATAGCCGGACGTAAAGTAGAAAGTTCTTAAGACAAGAATTAGAACATAAAAATGAAAAATTTGAATAAATGTTTCTTTTTAAAATATATGCTTTCTGTTGCAAATTTTACATTTAACGTAAAAAAGTATTCGTAATTATAATGATTTTAAAGAATAACCGAAATTCGTCAAATTGTATAATAGCTTTTGCGTAGATGAAATTAATTGATGGATTTTATCGACAGAGTTGACTCTTCTGCCATCAAATTCAGAACATAGTTATTCGTTGATCAATTTATATCACGACGGTACTTTTAAGTACTGTCAAAAATTCAATGTAATGTTTATTTAATTCGTCTACAATGCAAATTTTCAAAACACAAATGTAACACCTTTGGTTATTAAATTTATAACACGAGTTGTGAATTAGAAAACTTCACATTAGAAACGGTTTTCTGTTATGATTGTATTCCTAATATATTACAAAAATTTTTCTTGCTAGACATGTGTTTTAAAAATAATGTTGTTAATTGTTTTGAAATAGTGTATTAAATAGTGCGGATAAAATAATATTTTACAGAATTGTTGTTCCGCACATCATTTTATGACCAAAATAACATTACATTGTAAACAGCAGACATTTTAGAATACCATAAAACTACACAAGTAAAACACATTCTACATAATGCCTTTAAAACACACTTGCACAATTTATAAAAGGAACTAAGAGACGATTTGTTTTCTCGAAAAAAAAATGGAATGGGATTGCTGAGTAAATTGACTAATTGTGCAAATAAATATCAATAACATCTTTTCTCGAAAAACTGTAAATTTTAACAACAATTTTTGCATATTCCTTTTCCTAGCACTACACATTTGCAACACATTCACAAAATAATGAAATTTGGTTTTAGTTAGAAGGGTTAATTATTATGTTGATTTAGTATTGTAAATGTGTTTCAAGAATTTGCTGTGTAATAATAAATGTAGACTACACTTTTTATATAAAGCCGTTTACTCAATCATATTTACAAGCATAGTAAAACAATCGAAGCCAAATATTTTTTTATTGTGGCTTTTTTCTTGACCACTTACCTGGTTGTATCTTTTAGGGGGCGCTGATTAAGGTCCCACTGATTAAGGTCCCGGTACGTCATTTTGACGTCACAAGAAACCGGGATATAAATCCAGTGCTTGAGCATTTCACTTTTCACGAAACCCTGATTAACGTCCCACTGATATACATCCCGCTATCAGACCGGGACCTAAATCCAGTCACAGAGAATTTTACTTTCGTCGAGACCCTGATTAAGGTCCCACTGATTAAGATCCCGCTATACGTCATTTTGACGTCACAAGAAACCGGGATATAAATCCAGTGCTTGAGCATTTCACTTTTCACGAAACCCTGATTAACGTCCCACTGATATACATCCCGCTATCAGACCGGGACCTAAATCCAGTCACAGAGAATTTTACTTTCGTCGAGACCCTGATTAAGGTCCCACTGATTAAGATCCCGCTATACGTCATTTTGCTGACGTCAGAGTAGATGGGACTTAAATCAGGGGGACTTAAATCCAGTGCTAAAGCATTTTACTTTCGACGAAATCCTGATTAACATCCCTATGATATATATCCCGGTACGCCATTTTGATGACGTCACAGTAGATTGAAACTTAAATCAGTGCTAGGAACACAATTGTTTTGCATGCCATTTTTATTTCAAAACAAATGGGATTCATGTAGGATAGGTCACTAAATGTCTGTACATATTATCATTATTATTATTACTATAAAGTATTACTATTATTATTATTATTATTTTATTTTCTCTACCTCGTGATGTTGCATTATTTAGAATTTTATTCCAAACATGTAATTTATTTTATAAATGGACAATTTTTTCCAAATCATTTCTTTAAGGCAGAGAAGTCAAAGGATACGCAGTAATCTGAAAAGTTGTGATTTCGATTTAAAGCTATTGTGCTGAACTATATTACTGAGCTATTAATATTGCGCAAAATCAATTTGAATATGCTCATATGATTTCATTAAATATTTTAGACACATATTTTAATGATTAAAAAAAGACGAAAACAGATTTTGCATTTGCTAAATTATGAAAAATATTTATACACTATATTGCCATTGATTATGGGACACTTGCGATTTTAGACATTTTACTAAATATCTAGAAAAATACATCAGGAATCATCTCGAAACTCTTAGTGTATAAATATAATAGTATACGTCATATATCTCCGTGAAGATTTTTTACCGAAACGCCATAGGGGACCGTCAACAAATTAAAAAAGAATGAATATCTTTTGAATAACCCTGTCAAAACTAATGTAGCAAAAGCGCTCAAACTCTAGATTATGATTGAATGCCGTATTGTAATACACTGTGTTCATTTTTATGCAAATAGCATGCACACTCGGAGAGTAATTAAGGTTTTTATAAAAATGGTCCCAAATTTGTCCAGGTTTTTCCATTATAATTTTCAGAGTTCTTAATATAAAATAATATTTTTTTTCAGAAAATATGACAAACAACATTGCACATAGTACCCTGCAATCAGAATTAAAAAATAATAAAAATTGTATGAAAAATGAGTAGGTTTACCATATAATTTTTTACTGCGCATGCGTCAAAGATATCATAATTTCATTTGCATATTATGTTAGCTAAATGTATAGAGCAACTTTTGTAAAAGTCTCAAAATCATAGCTTGAAAATTCTGAAAGTAATCGTCTATAGAAAAAGGACAAAATCCGTTGTTTCCAAAATGAAGCAAAAAAATGAGGGATTTTATCCAAATGCAGTAGTACATCCCATATTGTGTATTCTATATTGACACTAATCAATGAATATATGGATACAACCCCTCTTGTTTTTGCTTCATTTTGAGAATAACGGATTTTCGACTTATTCAATTGACGATTATTGTCAGAATTTTCAAGTTATGATTTTGTGACTTTCACAAAAGTTGCTCTATACATTTAGCTAACATAATATGCAAATGAAATTATGATATCGTTGACGCATGCGCAGTAAAAAGTTATTTAGTAAACCAACTCATTTTTTATACAATTTTCATAATTTTTTAATTCTGATTACAGGGTACTGTGTGCAATGTTGTTTGTCATATTTTCTGAAAAAAATAATATTTTATATTAAGAACTCTGAAAATTATAAGGAAAAAACTTGGAAAAATTTGGGATCATTTTTATAAAAACCTTAATTATTCTGCGAGTATGCATGCTATTTGCATAAAAATGAACAAGGCTTATAACAATAAGGCATTCAATCACAATCTAGAATTTGAGCGCTTTTGCTACATTAGTTTTGACAGGGTTATTCAAAAGATATTCATTCTTTTTTAATTTGTTGACGGTCCCCTTTGGAGTTTCGGAAAAACATTTTCACGGAAATGTATGGCGTATACTATTATATTTATACACTAAGAGTTTCGAGATGATTCCTCATGAATTTTTCTAGATATTTAGTAAAATGTCTAAAATCGCAAGTGTCCCATAATCAATGGCAATATAGTGTATATAAGATAGGATACTATAAGATTTTTGGTGAAGTTAAAATTTAATAATAATTAAAAGTAAAACTTTGAAATCTTTAAACTGTTTAAAGATTTCCTATCCTGTTGTGAAAGTTTAAGCTAAAAAAATTCATATTGTATTATGAAAATTGGTTAATAATAATTATTGTAAATTGCAATGTGTTTGGGATGTTCAATATTGCTTTGGAAACATCACTAAAAGAACTGTTTACACTCTGATTAGTAATAAAAAGTTATTTGGCATTTATTTGTCAGATTGAATCTTCATTCGCATTCTGAATGCCTGGATTTTAATAAAAAATACTTCTGTAATAACGAATTTCAGCCAGATAAGCTACAAGTAAAACTATTTTTTATTACGGTTATGTTCGAAATCGAAAAGTGCCGATTTCTTAGAATTTATTTTTGAATTTATATTTAGTCTCAAATGCATGAGATTCGTCGTTATGATGCAACAATTACTTATGATTCAAGATTAGAAAAAAGAAAAATATATTCGATCCCAAATCACTTGAATATCCTTCAGTTCTGTATTACTCTGTTTTTTTTTTTTTTTTTTTTTTTTTTTTTTTTTTTTTTTTAACCAGGGCAAGTGATATGAATTTGATTTGAAGGCTCAATGAAGAGCTAACATTTTTATAAACTGTTATATTTTACGTGCATTTTGAGGAGGTACTTTATAATTAAATTATTATGTAATATTAAATACTAAAATAAGTTAAAGAAGGATGTGTGCATAGTGAAAAACTGTATAAGCTGAAAATTTCATGGTTTGGGTGAAAAGAATAGTATACAGTCATGGGAAATGAAAACAAAAAGTAAACACACCTACTTACGCTTCAATAATTTATCGTAGAAGAAAGTTATTGGTACCAAAGGATTGGAAATAATGTCTACTTTTAAATCATGCATATAAAATTTGCTTAGGTGGGTGGGCATCTACATATAAAATGAACAGAAACTTTATTTTTTTTTTTTTTTCAATGGCAATAACCAAATTTAACAACATATTTTTAATCTTTGGCTCAATTTATGCCTAGAAAAAAATGTATATTTTACTCAATTTAACGAAACATTTGGGATGGTAATAGTCGAATCCTATTAAGCCACTGAAAGGGTCTTATTGGTAAAAAAGTAATATGCATTAATAGAAGAGATATATTTATTCTGTAGCATTTAATAATCGAGTACAGAACTTTAATTTAAATACAATCTATAAATTACGCTCGTTTTAAAATAATTAATTTCTCGGAAAATAATTGTACGGAATTTATAAAAATTTGAATTTAGGATAATCGAAGGGAGTAAAATCTATTTATGGCGGCAAACTTGTGCATTGGTATTGAATTAAAGAATTTTATGTGAAAATGACTTCCTAAGCGATTTTTACATACATCATTCAAAAGTAGATTTTATTTATAATCTTTTGGTAATAGCAACTTTCTTCTAAAATAATTCATTGCACGGTTGATAGGGGATGTTTACTTTTTTTTTCCCCATGATTGTGCGTCGAAGGTTGAAAATATCTCAAACTTTATGAGAAGTATTTTTACCGATTTTTGGAGCGAAATATTATTATTGTTATTTGCATCTGCATGTGTTTGTGAAGATTTCTATAGTATACATTTACTTTTGGATTTTCCCTGTTTCGCAAATTCGCATTTACATCTATAACTCTTTCAACCATAAACAAAATGGAGTGATAACTGAATGTTCTGTATAATAGTTCTATATTTCTAAATTTACTATTACGATAAAATATATTAACAGGTTATGCATCTTCACAAACCTTCTATGCAAAAAGAAAAAAAAATCTGCAATTAAAATTGAAAAATTAAACTTTATCCCGGTTATAATTCAATCTCAGCTATTCTAAGCAAGATTAAAAAAGTCATTTAAAACTATTAATATGCATGTGAGGGAAAAAAAAAAGTAAAACCCGTTCCCATACATTTAACATTAGCGTTCCAATTTCTTCAGGTGACTGCTCAAGCTAATGTTAATCATATGGATTGTTGTTAACGTATTTCTTACTAGGATTTTAATTATTATTTTTCATAGATATTTTTTCCCTTTTTTGTATAAAATACTTGCGGTCGGTAAAATTTATTGTGTGTGAGGAGCGGGGGGAGGGGGGAGCCTTGATCCATGTTTACTCCTGGCATAAAAAAGATTTCGAACAAAAGATTTCAATAATTTATCGCTTTAACATTTAACATACCTACAGTTTTTAATGATTATTTTCTGTTAACATTCATTTTTCTCAATGTGGCCTAGCAAGTGCCACCAGAGCCGTAACCCGCGAGTCAAGCCAGGGGGGGGCTCAGAAATTTTTCTGGGGGCTAACATATTTTAACAATCCATATCTTAAAAAAACTAAATATATCAAAAACTGATAAAATGAAACTGTCTATAGCGGAACCTGTCTAAAGTGAAACCTCTGTATAGCGGAACTTTTCTACAAGGAAACAATTAGATACAAAATACTTCATGATCATCGGGAAATAAATGTATATATATATATGTATATGTATTATTTTTTATTAAAAATAAAAACTTTTTCAAAAACTATTGCAAATTAAAAAAATATTTTTACATAATAATTAATAAGAAATTAAGAGCATGCCTATTTACCATGCGTATTATATTTATGTACGTTAATTTGACTTTTTGGTGTCTATGCAAGTGAAGCTAAATTCAATATAAGTATCCAACATATACCCATCCAATTATCTATGAGATTTTTTACGATTTAATATTTAGTTTAAAAAATTGAATTTTACCATTTTTGTAGCATTTTTTCTCATGTTATAAATGTTTATTTTCAAGTAAGATTAGCAACTATAGCTATGGTTAATATCAAATAGTGTGTTTACATTGGCCATTATGGAAAAAAAAAAAAAAAACACATAGATTTTAAAATATGAGATTCTATGTCAGAGTTGATAATATATAATATAAATATTGCAATAGTTTTTGCAGTCGGTTGTATTTTTTAGTAAAAAAATATACATACATATATATTTCATTTTTAGTTTTAAAAGTTAACAGTTTTTGCATGATTGTTTTGGTTTAAATTACAGACTTAATGAAACTGAATTTATTATTCTTATTTTAATTTCATATGTTAAATATTTTTAACTAACAGTAAGTCGTGGTTTATTTAATTTTATTAATATTTAGTTTTCTGCTGAGTTATTAGATCATTTTAAAGTCACGGCTGTTCTAAATACGATTTAATTTAGTGATGATATAAGTTTCTCTTTAAAACTAATCTTGCCTGACCTTGTTTTATTAAAAATAGGATTTATAAAACCAACTACTTAAAAATTCACAATAATTAAATTTACAATTCTGTGTATAATTATATAGTTTCAAACATGAATCATTATTTCAAATATATATTACTTTAATATTTTTGAAACATAACTTGACTTTGCCCCTTAGAGACAGGAGCCTTTAAAAAAATTTTTAATGTTTTGTCACCGGTTTTTAAAAAACAAATTTGTGCCTTATGAAATAGTGAAAGTGCTCGGATTTAATAAGGCAAATTTTACTGGTGGATATAAACAAAGATTCTGAGCACTTTTTGGCGTCATATACATGGGTCGCTCGTCCCCAAGGGATTAATAACAGTTTTGTTAAAAAAAAAAAAAAAAAAAAAAAAAAAAAAAAAAAAAAAAAGATTGTGATTGTGATTTTAATTTTATATTATTCAATGCTGTTTTTTGCCGCATACGTTTTACTTGTTTTTCCTAAAATTCAGTTTAAACTAGAATTCCGTTATAATAATGTTTTTTTTCTTTTTCTTTTTTTTTTTTTTTTTTTTTTTTCTTATGAGTTTAATCCGGTTAATTCTATTTTAAGACGCCTAGTGATCTACGATTCTTTAAAAAGAAAAAAATCAAATGTTTAATTGTAGAATAATGACGACTTAAAAGTATATGCCTATTTTGCAAAAATTTTTGGACAAAGCCAAACTTTACTAATTTATGAACAGATTTTTCCACGTCAAAAAAGTATTTTCATACGGGAAAATTCAACAGGAACTGATTATTTTGGTCCGTGAAGACTAGGAAGAACGAAATCAGTCTCGGCTTCGTACGGAAAAAATAAGTTAGGCTCGGCCCGGCCCGATACTCCAGGAAAAAAAATGAAGGCCCGAGTCCGGCCCGAAAAGATTAGTGACTAGGCCCGGCCGGCCCGGCCCGAATCTTCAGAAGCAAGGCCCGAGCCCGGCCCGAATGCTGTTAATGGAAATCGGCCCGAACCCGGCCCGTGCAGATCTCTAAAGTGAACAACTTTCATTAAATGTAAAATGACTGTTTATTATTAAGTGTTTTACCATTTCAATTGATCTTAAAAAATATTTTTCTTTCACCCAATAACGAGAATATTCATGATGCATCCAAGAAATGATTTTCTTACCATTTGTTTAAAAATTTCATCTTCTCACATACAGACGCCTAAGAATTGAATACTGTTTCCCGTTTTCTTATAAATGCCATATACATAGCTGCCAACTTTTACGCATTTTTCCTACCAAAAAAATTTCATAATAAATATTTTCTTATTTAATCTTCGAAATCTTATGATTGAACAAATAGAAAATTTCTGTACAATTTTAGTGGTAGCAAAAATGCGTAAACGTTGGCAGCTATGGCCATATATCACGAGTTATAATCATTTACTACACGACGTCGAGCATTTTGTCATTAAATACCATAAAAATCAACCAATGTCAAATCTGCCATCATTTTTTGACAGATAATTTTTCTGCTACAGAAAAATGTAAAATGCTGTTTGATTTCTTATAGTCTAAATACCTGCAAATTATTATATACCTGTAAAATTATTTCACGATTATGCCGAAAAGTGACTTTTTTAGATTGGAAAAAAAGCTTATAAAACACAATCACAGCTTTATTTTTTGAGACTGAATAACCAAAATCCAAAATATCTGCTAATTTTATGCCTTTATAAATAAAACTTATGCTGCAAATGTGTTAAAATGTAGCGGATTTACACTACAAAATAAATTTAATGTACCATACACCAAATAATTGAAGATATTTTTGTTGTAATCTTATAATAAACTTAACCTTAATCATGCTTTTTTGCTTAATATGTTTAAAGTTATATGACAAATTGGAAAAAAGAAGTTTTCATTGAACACACATACACACACACACACAAAAAAAAAATAATAATAATAATAAAAATGATGAAAATTCAAAAGCAAAACAAATGAAAATACCCTTTTCCTACTTTCTTAATATATCCTTTCCAACCCCCATAACATGAAACAATTACGGGCTTTCAATTATTTTTTTTTTATCCCACGTGTATAAATTGACATTTTTTATTTTTCTAATTTTCAAACATTCTAGTTTCCAAGTGATATTTCATCGTTAACTAAATCTACTAAAAATTACGTATTGTCAACAAGCAAACCATTAAAATTTAGAAACAGGTTTTTAATGTTTAAGTCAAGACATTGACCATTGCTTTACTAAGTATCGATCAACTTGAACAACATGTGTCCACTTCCATTCATCCTGTATAAGACCGTTGCTTTGTAAATATAACGATGTATTAACACATGTGGTGACCAGTTAGTGCATCTGGACTTAATTTTTTTCAGGAGAAAGAAATGTTCCTTTAAAATATGTTTCGAGAATTGCAATTTACCGCTAGCAAGATAACAGGACTAATCTAATAGGGTTCCGGATACAAATTTTTTGGCGTATTCCCATTTTATTCAAAACAGTAAACACTCTAAAAAATTTCTTGCATTTTTTTTAAGGAAAGCTAAAATATGTATTTTGTTAAAAAAAAAAAAATAGAAAGTAAAGAAATCGTTAGAGGAGGCTCTAGAGGACGATAGGAGGGGCTCGCCCCCTTCCTGCCCCCCGTCTGGTTACGGGCCTGAGTGCCACTTGTTAAAGATAGAAAAAACATTTTCGAATGTCATACTTAGCGTGTCATACACTTTAGCTTGTACTAAGTAATACAATCTTTCCTGGAATTTTAGCTTTGTCACATGTGCAAAAAACATGTGCTCGGAAATATGTTGCTAATTTAATGTCGGTGTAATCTTTTATTTCGGTTTTCAAAGAATTTAAGCATTAGAAATAAATCAATTTTGTTGCTTATTAGAAGCAGAAGTTTAGTATAGCCTCAAAATTAACAAAGAAATAAAAGCTGTAGCTTATTTTTCTCTATTCTAAAAAAAGTAATTATTAATGCTGACGTTCGTATTTTTTTCCCCGCTTATTTTTAAAAAAACTATTAGATAGAAAATTGTGAAAATAGGTATAAGATTGGTAGAGAAAAATTCATAAATTCGCTGAAGCTGATTTATTAGCTGATATTAAGCTGAGAATTATTTTAAGCGCTTCTTAAATTTGAAATTAGTCAAGGTAGTTGCATTAAAAAAAGGTTTCTAGGATTAAAAATTACGTATAACAATTTAATAATCTTTCACAGACCTGACAAGTTTGCGGTGTGCAAATATTTTTTTAATTTGACTAATTTTATTTTACTTTTTACTTTTTAAAAATTTTTATTTAAATATTCATTAATTGATTAGAAAATTATTCTATATAGTTAAAAAGTCTTTTTTTACTATTGTTGCCAAAGGTAACAAATCGGAATTTGTATGTCAAACGTAGCAAATTTGTTGATGCACTAGTTCGTACTATAACTAGTTTTATAAATATTCAGATCTTGATGCAATAAGCTGTTGAATTCTTATAAAAAAATCCACGAACACGAAATGTATTACGATTATATATGTATTGAATTCAGCAATACAAAAATAATAGGACTCCATTTAAAAAAACGTTATCACCATGGAAACTTAGAATCATTACCTATCATGGGGAATCTTTCAATTAATTACGTATGATAGGATTTAACAGAAGGAAGAAACTTTATTAAGATCTTTTCAAGTTTTCATTCGATTTTCATAAACTTTTACACGAATCAACAAATTGCTGCTGCTCTAAATTACATTTTAAACATATTGTTTGGGTTTACTATTATAAACTATTAATAACTAAACTATTATATGTGAAACTATAAACTATTAACTATTATAAAAACTATTATATGTGAACAGGCGAGCAAACAGACTGTGGATCATATGACGCCTTTAGCGACTATAGGTGCTACATAATTATATAATTACGAACGCACTTAAGGGCGTATTCTAATCTAAACTGCTTATTTTCTGATTTAGTTTTAAATTCAGTTTTGCTCTCAAACGCATCCAACTGCAAATTTCCTTATTTAGAGACTACACAATGTGACATGCTCTCAATTTATTGATAAATGTGGAAAGTATTGCAAAAAATGCTGCCAAAATTGGCGTTTTGAACCCAATTTTCGGAAGCTGGAGAAAAAAAAAATGGTCATACTGAGAAAATAATTGTTTATAAATCAAATTCTAATGAATTGAGCTAAAAATGAAAGCACACTGCCTTTTATACATCTCTTCTATAATTAATTCAAGAAATTTTATGATTTTACTTTTAAAAATGAATCTGAAAATGTCCCAGTAAATTTCGATCTGTTGAGATTGGAAAACTATTTTTTCGAATATACCATTAAATTTTACAATTCCAATACCACTTGACAAGTTACTTATTTTTTGTTTAAGAATAATAGCACAAATGATAGTGTTGCTCTTCAATTATATATATATATATAAAAAAAAAAAAATACGAGTGAATATTAAAATAAAAAAAAGCTATAAAGCTATAGTTGAATTATTGTGTGCTATAAGACTTATAGTATAGAGAAATTTAATCAAATTTAAAATGATAGTTTAAAACGCATTGTTTTAAACAATTTTTTTTCTGTTGTCTTTATGAAATTCCGAGAAGCCGCAACATTGTTTATATATCCACTTTAGGCGAGCTGAATTTTAAATATTTAATTGATCTTATTTAATCCTCCACAAAAACAGCCGTTCTCTGTCGTGTCCATTTCTCTTACAAATGAAATGACGTGTTAAAGCTATTTATTTTAGATTTTTTTCAATATGTGTTTTTTAGACGGGTGTATTTTAAATGAAATAAGTGAAATGTTTACGTTTTAAATAAAATGAATGTGATAAGAATCATGGCTATCAGAACAATATTTATCGATTCATCACATGCGCACGAATAACATAAAAATACTGCTTTACCTTGCAATTGTTACAGCAGACTATCACTAAAATAGTTTATAAAATACATTGGTGTCCCCTCTCCAGAGAAAGACCGTTCCCAGGACTGAAAATAATGACAGAAATTTAAAATATCATGATAATATTTAGTATATATTTAAACTA
Source organism: Maratus speculifer (assembly GCA_964019185.1). Classification (NCBI taxonomy): domain Eukaryota; kingdom Metazoa; phylum Arthropoda; class Arachnida; order Araneae; family Salticidae; genus Maratus; species Maratus speculifer. Next base: position 23,611,323 of record OZ025294.1, on the reverse strand, counting down.
AAATATTGTGATAATGAGAGATGTATTTACTGTTAGCTGTAATCACTGATCATGATTGGAAAGTAGGTGTTTTTTTTTTATAATATGCATTGTATAATAGGTTTATGTTACGAAGCGTGGTTTAACAAATACTTAACTTTAAAAGGTTTTTTATATTGGTTTTATCTCTTTAAAGAAGTCCCATTCCATACTCGAGTCTACAGCAAATGGGGTAAATTTGAACAAAGTTTTTTCGATTATCTTACGGCATTTTCTGGTTATACCAGCATTCTGCCAAAATGCATGCTAACGTTCTATTCATTACAATCCTGAATGTACAAAGTACTTTTTTCTCTCTCTCTTGTAATTACGTCAATGATTCTCTATTTATTCAAAGCTAATCTATTTTTTTTCTTTTTTTAAGAAATATTATTTAATCGTAACCTTGCAAAACTTAGCGAATATTTTAGCAATCTGTATAATTTGGTGAAATTGGTCGACAGAATAATTAAATAGTACTGGAAAAGCTCATATACTATATGAGCGAAGGCATGGGTTAAAGCTAGTGTATTATATAAATAAAAATATATAAATATAATACAAAATATAATAAAACTTTAATATGTAATTTTATAATAATAATAATTTTTATTATATAATGTATAAATTATTCTATGTAGTTAAAATTATTATTAATCAAATTATATATAATCTAAAAAAAATAAACACTATAAGAGATAGATTCGGAGTTTGTTGACACTCCCTCCATCCTCCAGAAGAAGAAGAACAAGGGAAACTGAATTTAAAAAAATACATTTAAATACCTAGTGTTTATATTTTAATTCTCCATATCTTCTAAATTTTTTTTCATTGAGGCAATGACACATTTTGAAATAATTTTTAAAGCTCCCCCCCCCCCCACACACACACACTCAATCTCAGTCACGAGAGAGCAAAGGAGGTTCAATTTTCAAAAAATCAGCTCAATCTAGAATTTATTTTCTAAGATTAACAATGTACGAGGGTGGTTCAATAAGTATTGTCCCTAGTATAATATGAAGTGTTTTATTTCGATGGTTGATGTGAAATATTCAAACCCATTTTTTTAAATGTCTATATGCTAGATTTCAGAACCGTAGCTGTTATATTCACATAGTTTTGGATTGAGCGGTAAAAAGAAGGGGGGGGGGGGTGAAAGGCTGGTTTGGAGCTTATAGGAATAGCTTTCTGACAGTGGATCAGACGTGGCTACTGTTGTTCGAATGCGAGTATAAATACATAAAATACGAGATATAAATATATAAACAACTTGCCCACGAAAAAATTGAAATGTTAATGTTAAACTTATTAGAACATCCTTCTTAAATACTAACTTTTATTTTAATAGCTTTTTTTTCTCATTTCTTTGCTTAGAATAATTGAAGTTGAATTCTAACTGGGTATTTCAGCTTACATTTTCGATTTTGATTGCTGATATTTATATAAATTTAATTTCACTTTTAGTACTGGTTTCAAAAGAAAATACATTGCAACGAAAAAAATCGAGCTCAGCTTTGCTCAGAAAAAAAGTAAAACATATTAAAATGGAAACAAAAATTAAAAAAAAAAAGAAAAAAGAAAAAAATCTTCTCTAGGTTTAACATTAGTTTGCTATTTTTATTTTTATTTTTTGGTATTTCATTTACATGTGTACTTTTGTATTAAACGAAAAAAATGTCATCATTTTGCCCTTCGCCTTTCATTGACCAGAACCCCCCCCCCCCATATGTTTCTACTCTGCATGCACAAAAAGAAAAACATATCTATATATAATCCGAGCCGAATTCGTTATTTAAAATTTATACTATATTTGAATATTAAAGAATAAAGATATGTTCTTATTTTTATATAAAACATTAAAATTGGTATAGGAGATGTAACTGAAGATCGCTTTTCATAATTGAAGATTTTTTGTTATTTCAGGTTGTGGTTCAAATCATTTTCTCGAGTTAGGATCAAGTTGTGGTTCCATCTTTCTATCTATCTATATCTATCTACCTATCTATATATATGTATACAGATATTATCCGATTCTGGTCAGGGAGATATAAATAGAATTTTCGGGCTCGAGTCGTATACATTTTGACCAATGCAAGACTTTAGTTGTATCCCCTCCTCTTAAAATTTGACTTTCAATGTAAATTTTAAGTAAAAACAAAAAGTAAAATAAAATTCCATGGAAAATTATTTTATATTGTGGATAAATTTAAATTGTTACTGCCTAAAAATAAATAAATTACGGTCATGCATATCAAAAATAATTATTTACAAAATTAATTTATTAATCTTTATATTTTTAAAATTATCCTCAATATCTGTTTGCTTTTAAAATTTTGGTTTATGTTTCTGCATAGCATTTTTCAGTATTTTATAAGTATCCTAACAAATAAAAAAATGTATTGTTTTTATAAAAAATCTTTTTTTTTTTTATTATTTAAATCTGTTTTTATTTTTATTTATTTATTTATATATTTAAATGCGTTTAAACACTGAAAATCTATCAAGAACTGCAGGTTTTTAAACGATTAATTTTTTAATTACTAATATAAGCTAGTAATAAAAAAATATCATTATTATTACAAATTAATGAAGACACGCAACATAGTTAGTACATTAAAATTTTCTAACATATATTTTTTAAATGTTTTGTACTATATTTTTTGAAATGTAATATTGTGGAGATGAATGAATAAAAATCCTGTTTTAAATGATAAACATTTGGCCTAAATTAAAGTGACAATTACAGCAAATGATTAATCATATTACTTTTTTCACAAATAAATAAAAATAAATAAATAAAACAGTTTTAAATGAATCCAATCAAAATGAATTGTAATTAATAATTATAAGAAAAACGTAAGATGTGTCATAATGTTTTCTGACATAATTGGCTTCAATCATTAAATTAAAAAAATAAAGAAAATTTGTTTTTATTTATTATTTGCGTTCAGTTGCATTCAACTAACATTTTTATTTTACAACATATATCCAACATACAGTACATAATTATCAACATATTTCCTTGAAACTACCCCTCTACCGGACAGATTCTGCAACGCTGGGCACGGGTTTTGTTCTTAAACAATAAGAAAACCATTCATCAGATTTTCCCCACCACGCAGGAAGAGGGTTAGAGGAAGAAAGATTAATCGTTCTTTTAAATAGTAGGTTTGCCTAGAGAGGACCTATTTCAACAGCCATTTTGATGCCTGGAAGAAGAAAAAGTAGGTTTTTAAAACTTTCCTGCAAAGTTTAACGTGTTTATGCTTTCGGTTTGTCTGGCCGAAAGTCCGCACTCTAACTCCAGTAAATATACTCGGATTGCCATGAAATTTTAGGAAATTATTTATGTATAACCTAGAACGATTCCTTTTGAAAGTGAAGTTTCTAGCATGATTACTTTATTTACAGGGACAGTCAAAAAGTTAAAACACACTATTTAAAAAAAAAAATAACTTATAAGGCAGCTAAGCTTTTTCAGTAATTGCCACAATTTTCCATAGAAACTCATTATATCTTATTCCTGTAACATCTCATAGATTTCTGAGATAATAGTTTTTCACCATGAGTTCATTTTTCACTATTATTTTCGTAAGGGTTTACGCATGATGTTGATTCTAAAAGATAGTGACATTCATTCAGTAGGAGAAAAAAGGGGTATTTTTCTGTAATCAAAGTGAAAGATATTATAGTATTGGAAGCATTGCAACTTAAGCTGTCAAGAATTTTTTCGATATTAAGAATTTTTTACGATAAAATATGAAAATAGCCAATTCTTGGATATTTATTTAATTTGGTCTTTTGCAAATACTCAGCTATATATTCCAAAAATAAATACCTACCCGGAGGGTAATAATCCTTTTTCACTATCACTGTATCCAATCCAACAGGCCAAAAAGGTTAATTTTTTCTTCTTTTGAAAAATTTCCTTGAAATCAATAATTTATAGTGTTTGTTTAAAAAGTTCTTGAGGAAAAAAAAATCCAATCAAAAAAAAAAAAAAAAATGCGTATGTAATGTTTTTTTATTTTTTATTTTATTTTGTTATTATTATTTTTTAAATATTTTTAACTTTTTTTTTTTTTTTTTTTTTTTGCTACAATTAAACACTTTTGCAAAGTTTTTACGGAAATTACTATACGCGAAATTTTTCTAAGTCTCTTTTAAGATGAGAAATATATCAAATATGTTTAATTAAATTATTAAGTATTATAATATGTAATAAATATAATAATTATATTATTATATAATAATTATTAATATATTGCTTTAATTAAAATATCGTTAATATATTTCTTTTCTTCATTGTAATGGACTTGTCCTTGTGACAGTAAAACAAATAGCTCCGTCCTGAATCATATTTCCCTTCTAAATTTACTACAGGAAAGAAAAATTTTTAGACACAAATTGAAAAGTGAGTTATTCAAGATATAATGTTACTTTAAACAGTTCCAGGAAATCTTTAAAAAATATATTTATTGAGTTAGAATTTTATTTCTTTCCCTCGTCTGTGGTGGTTAAAAATATAATTTGCAATCAAAATCACATCCCAAAATTTCTCATAAAATGTTTATAAAAATTTAAATGATTATTATTATTATTATTATTATTTTAAATGGGGTAGTTTAAAATTGAACTCTAAACAATATTTTTCGAATTTCAAAACTTTTTCATTTATTTAATGAAAAATATAGTTTACAGGACTTTTTTAATATTAATTTTTAAAATATAAATTTCAAAAGGAAGTAACTTATTTTAAAAAAATCATATATTCAAAATATTTTTTTTAATTTCACGAAACATAACTATTGTATTTTAGTCAAAAATACATGTTCTAAGATTGTGCTCTTTTATTACTATTATTATTATTATTATTATTATTATTATTATTATTATTATTATTTCTAACTTATACTAATTTGATGCTGATAAATACTTATGAATACAAATCCCATTTTTATTCATATTCATATTTTACTTCCATGTTTAATGTACTATAATTTATTAAATTCAATGGTTCATGTTCATATATTGTAATAATATTAATGGTTATATATATATATATATATAGGTATATACATCTATTTGAAGTTATAACTATAAAATACATTGCTTTTTGATGGCATAATTTATCTTTTAGAAGGTTTGCTTCGTAAAAATCAATGACAGAGAAAAAAGAATTAAAAGCCAAGAAAACTAATCCACATCATATAATCTTGAATGATGTCTATTATGTATACACACAATAATATTCTTTAAAGGAATCTCAACTGTATTTTAATTAAAGCCTGAATTTTTTGTCGAAATTGAGTCGGTCCACATTGGGCCTCACCCGCACTGTTTTCCTTGATATTTGTACAGGCCGTGAACTGAGAAACTATGAAGAGACCGAGCCAGGCTCGGGCTGAACTTTTAATTTTGACACCGGGTCGAGTCGAAATAAATTTCTTTCGGGAATTTGAAATCGAATAGTGTTTTTCATTTTTGGTAAATAAAATATAACCTTTTTGAGATATAAGAGATTCTTGTCAAATGGTTGCAGATATTTCTTCCTTGCGGTCACTTGCGGAAATCTATTCAAAAAGCTAACTTTCACAGTATTTTCATAAATTGATTGTTTCAAAAAATGGATGTTGTTGTCGCCATTTGATTACATAGTTTATAAATAAAAATATCTGATGCATTTTCTAAAAAAAAAAAAAAAAGAAAAAGAAAAAAAGAAAAAAAAAGAAAGAAAAAGAAATGAATTCAGAAATGTATTCGGAAACTAGATCCTTTAGATTTGAGAATGAATTTGGATTTGAAATCTTTAATAAAATGATATAGAAATATTTTTTTTTAATCTACTTTTATTATACAGCTTCAAAAGTTACGATGCTTTTAATTTTCTTTTATTCTAAACCTAATTAATTTTTTATTTGAATGTTAAAATTTTAAAAATTATGTAAAGAAAGAGAAGAGGATTTAAGGTTCTTTAAAAAAATCTTAATTATACGATAAAAAACTGAATGTTTTAGAAATAGTAGAAATTGTGAAGGGGCCAGAACTTTCCTGGCCGGTTTTCACTGATTTGTGTGCGGGTCAGACCGAGCTTTTGAGTTTTATAATGAGCTGGTCACTGGAAATTCCAGCCCGTGCAGGCCTCTGATTGTTTAATATAGCCTTAATTTTTTGAAAGAATAATGCCCCTCGATAAACAATGTGAAGGGATTAACTTCCCCATTTCCCACCTTTATACTTTATCATTGAACCCCCAAAACTAATCAGAGATACGCCTTATCAAAAGCAAAAATTATCTGAAATTCGAAGCAAATCCGATAATTCTCCATAAAATCTCATTTATGTAATTTGAAGGGGCAATCCCTGATTTCTTCCTTAATGCTTAATCGTTAAACTTCCAAAACTATTCAGGGATTTGCCTTATCAGAAAGAACCCGTATCCAAAATTTGAAGAAAATCGGATAAATCTGCATAAAAACACATTTATGTAATTTAAGGACGAATATGAATCGTCTGTTCACCTTTATACTTAACCAAAGAACCTCCAAAATTATCAACGTACAGCCGTAACTCATATCCAAAATTTCAAGCTAATCGGTTATTTCTGCATGAAAATGCATTTGCCTAAATTAGGAGCGAACCCCTTTGTTCTTGCCCTTTATACTCAACCAATGAACCCCGAAATTTACGGAGGTGCCTTATCAGAATGACCGTATATCCAACAATTTATGTCACAGTACAAGATATCCGACTATTTATACAGTTTCCAGAATTAGTTATGTGGCACAAATTGTCGGATATCTCGAAAACGTCTCATTTCCAATGGGTGATTACATTGAGTTTTTTAATCCTCACAATTGTATCTTTTCAGCGATACCACTGTCGTTAAAATCGAGACTAAATTTTTTTGCGGTTCCCCTTTAAGGGGGCTCAGGGGTTGAAAACTTTTCAAAAAATCGATTTTTTTAATGATCTAATTTGATTATTCATTTAATTCTTAACTCAATGCAAAAAACCGCATAAAAATATTTGCATTTTTAACGGAGTTATAAGCATTTATGTATCAACACTTTCATAGCCGCATCCACATAATTTCAACTTTAAGTCGCTTTTTCTCAAAACTTGATTTTTGATGACTAACGCCAAGATTTTAAAAAAACTATTTGATAGAATGGCTTATTTTTTTTTTTTTTTTCATGCATATAACATTATTATCTAGATTTTGAATTAATATATTTTAGATAGTTTAATATTTTGAGTATTTTTAATGGAAAAAAAGTTGTATTTTTTAGGGTTTTTTTAAATTTTCAACTTTGAGAGATTTTTTAATACTGTTTTTATTAAGTGATAGTTATATCCTTAATTTATAATCTAGATTATGATGTTATATGCATGAAAAAAAAAAAGCCATTTTATCAAATAGTTTTTTTTTTTTTTAATCTTGGTGTTATTCGTCAAAAATCAAGTTTTGAGAAAACACGACTTAAAGTTGAAATTATATGGATGCGGCTATGTATAAGTATTGATACATAAATGCTTATAGCTCCGTTAAAAATGCTAATATTTTTATGCGGTTTTTTGCATTGAATTAAGAATTAATTGAATAATCAAACTATATCATAAAAAAATAATCGATTTTTTGAAAATTTTTTAACTCCTGAGCCCCTTTAAGTAGGCACTAGAGCTACGTGACATAAATTGTCGGATATCTCGAAAACGACTCATTTTCGACGGGTGGTTCTATTAAGTTTTTTACTGTTCACGATCAGATCTTTCCAACGATACCTCTTTCGTCAAAATCGGTGGCTTACACTTCTTGCAGTTCCCTAGTTAGGAGAAGCAGTTTGCTACTTCATTTAAAATAAGCTTAGTTTCTAATTTCTAGCTTCCCAAGTCCTAAATAATTTTATATACATTCAGAATTGAATCTTGGAAATCTAACTTGTGTAATTTTGATAGTTATAAATGTAATAAATTAACAAATACGAATGAAAATGTATAACAGATAATAGGTAAGTATGTTAATAAAATTTAAAACACAAAACTATTTGTTATTTATATGCAATTGAAGTTTTAAGAAATAATACATTTTTAAAATATATTTCGATGCAAGTCATAAAATAGCATATTTATTTACATAAGAGCCTCCTTACTTTTGAGATTAATCTTCAGCTATTGAGAAAGAAAGTGAATTTAAGAAAACATATGCAAATATTCTTAGGTATCAATAATTACAGTGTAAAAAAAGATGATTTAGAGCGAAAACAAGTACAGCATTACTGAAGTAACATCACGGTAACTAAATTAGATAATATCTAAATAATTGAAATCTTGAGCAAAATTCTAGTTCTACATTTAGTAAATTAGATTTAATTTATTACAATCGTACCAATAGAATGTTTTTTTTTTTCATTGCAATGGCAAATATAATATGTTTGTTTGAGCTTATAAATAAATAATTCCACACTAATTTAAAATTTCAAACAAATTTATTATAAATGTATTAGTTTGCTGACCGCGTCCATATAATTTAATAAGGAAATTTCTACAGTTATTAGCCTCCGATGCTATTTCTTTCAGACAAGCTAAAAAATGTCGTGTCATCAGCCCTGAATTTTCTACTGAACGGATTTTGATAATTATTTTTTTAAATGAAAGCTATTTATTTGTAGTTGTGCCTATTTTAGTTATTTTTTAATTTATTTCCATTTTTATATTTTATTTTTAATTTTAAATGTTTTTTACATTATTTGTTCAAAATGGTGGCAACTCAGTTTAGCTTTTCTCTCGATAATAAAAATTTATTTTCCAAAATGATTGCGTATAGTTATGAACTAATTGAGGTAAAAAAATATATATTTACTGAGAAATAATATTAATTAGGATGAGCGAAGCGAATCCTCTTATAGTCCACTCAAATTACAATTTGTCGTACGCTTTACAAAAAAATTATCCAATATTTTAACTTCAAATTAAACACAAAAATAAATTATGATCTGTAGATTTGCAGAATATAATTTTTTTTACAGTAAAACGTTAAAAAAAATATTATTTTAATTAATTTATTTTACATGCATTTCCAATACGGACGCATTTTAGCAAATAAATAAAAAATGAAAGGCGTATATTTTCAGAAAAAAAAGTTTAAATCATGGAGTAAATAATTATAGATAGAATCATGATTAATTTATTAAATAAAACATGTTTTCATTATCCCGCAAAATCGTTTGCACAGATGACACTTAAACATTTTAAAAGAATTGTATTATAGATTTTTTTTTTTTTTTTTTTTTTTTTTTGTAAACTGGCAACAAAATAATTGTAAACAAATAAAATTAATTTTTAAATTTGTTATATAAATGAAAAATTAAAAGATCTGCGTGAAGTTGTTGGTTCAAGCTCTTTATAAATATTTTTGCGAAGGTCATATTGTGGCTAAATAATATCGACTCATTAATCAGAAGGATTTTATAGAAAAATAAGACTTTAATAAGTTCGCAAACACAACAATAATTATTCGTGAAAACGTCACTGCGAGAATGAGAGAGCGCTTCGTTTAAAGGTAATTCCATTGAGTTGCCATTCGCAGAAAGTAAAAAGTTCTCCCACGCGGAGAGAATTACAGCAATTCTCATACGCTAACATGTATAAAAACGAAGAAATTAAAATAAAATGTTTTACAGTTAAAAATTCATAGTATCAACGAAAGCAGATTTCAAATGTTTTTTCCAGAAAATAGGATTTTGAAGAAGTAACTTTCTTCAAACTTTCTTCAAATATATTATTCTAAAATAGTTATCAAAGATTATCGGATGTTGATTACAAAGATTGGAAACATGCATATTTCAAACAATTAAAAAACACCAGTGGCTACTTGAAATTGTAAAAACATCTTTAAAAGAGCTTTTAGTTGAAAATTTAAAAAAAATTTGTAAAAGTTTGCTTCGAAAATATCTTATTATGCCAGTTTTACATCATAAATAAAAAATTAAAATGCGCCAAAACATAAAATAACGTTTTTGTTTAATAAAGATGCAAAAATAATAATAAAAAAAATATTGTTACTTTCAAATATCTGTTTTATAAAATAATGCTTCGCGAATCCAAACAAAGCATGGCTTTTGCTAGTAATGTAATTAAAATAACAGAAAATAATTTATGATAAAAATTAATGTCTAAAGCAAAATAAGAAAAATTTCAAATGAGGAAAATGATTCATTCATCAACCAGATAAATGGGAATTACAATATTATTACGGGTGCCTTTTTCATATTACTAATAACAGTAACTTTTAAAAAACATTTGAAGAAAAAATGACGTCACTATTTAAAACATCGCATTTTTACTCATAACGATATTAGGTACTACTCTGTTATCCCTTCGATCAATTTCGCCAAATTATACAAATCGCCAAACTAATAGCCAGATTATACATATTGACATAATTTTTATTTTAAATAACGAAAAAACAAATATTAGTAGAATATTAATTAAAATATAATAAAAAGTCGAAATAAAAATCACTTAATGACATTTTTAACACATGAATCATATTTAATGTCATTGAATGTGACATTCACGATCATCCATTATTGGCATTTAATCTTATAGTTTGGCGATAATTTTTTGGTCGACGGGATAACCTAGTAGTACCCGATATTACATTTCAATATTTCTTTTTCATTATGGACACTGAGATTGAGATTTTACTTTCAGATGACTTCAGTTAGTGAAAATAATGTTATAGTAAATATGATTTTTTTTTCTTTTTAATAAAACTATTTTTCTGTGAGTGCATATAAAATAAAATTTCTTGATTTCGCCGGCAATCAGATTACAATTTTAACTGAAGATGTGCGAATATTTGCAAGCAAAATTGTAACTGGCAAATTTGACATTTAGTTTGTAAATATATTTATTATAGTATATTGATTCAATAATGTAATTACTTTTGCTTTTTTTAAAACCAAATCGATCGGGTCTTTTAAACATTTCACTCGTCGAATTCGACGGGATTCCACGCGTTTTATTGTTAAATTGCATTTCCTTTTACTCAGAGTCTATAAAAAAGCGATTAAACTAAAGAAAAAATCCGTTTTTGATTAATCTAGTCAATGAAGAAGTAGCACGTCAAATTGTATATCTTTATTATTCCGCAATTCCAATGTCTCAGAGAGAAATTGCTATTCAATTGGGTATTTCACGCCGTTCTGTTTGCTATTATATTGATAAACACAAGAAAATGAAGTTAGTTCATTACAATCTAAACGGGGTCGCCCTTCTAAAAAACCTCTATCGATTTTTTTTTTTTTTTTTTTTTTTTTTTTTTTTTGTAATCGGAGGCGAAACCTTATTCTGCAATGGCAGAATCTACATTCAACTTGTTATTTTCTCATTTAAACTCGCTAAATGGGCATCAAGTAATCTGTACTTTGGTTTCCCAGCTGGAAATTGATGCCCGGCATTTATCATTCGCATTACAGCTTCATTTTCTCTCTGCTCCTGTTTAAGGAGCAGAACAAAGTTATAAATGTTTAAATGATGGCTGTGAGCTCTCTTGTTTATTTTGCTGTGCCAGCCTTCAACGTTGTTTGTCGTTCTTTCTCCTGTATTTTCGAAGTGATTCCACAAAGAACTGAAAATACATCAAGATTTATAATTCTAATAATTAAATTGGGAAAAAAATATCTGATTAAATATATATATGTATATATATATATATATATATATATATATATATATATATATATTTGTACCAAGAGTTGATTTTGACTATACTATTACATTCAAAGCTGAATGAAAGAAAGATATGAGGTAGTTTATTAAATAATTAATTTACATCAATTAAAAACAAGTGATCTAATTCAGATTTCTCGGTGTACAGAATGTAAATGCATTGCATTTTTTATTGAAAATCTAATATATGTGTTACATTTAATATATTTTACTATACTTCCAACTAACAGCAAAAAGCATTTATGATATACGATTTTCAGACAAATTGCATTTTTAAATATATTTCTTGCTATTTCAAGATGCAAAGCAGGCATAAAATTGCATAAAAATAAAGAAAAGCGCGTGAAATGGGAAAATGAGAAATAATTTAAAATAGTATTTTAATGCCTGCCTTTTAGATAAGATTATTTTTTCCAAAAAAAAAAAAAAAAAATACTTTTGCTGAAATGTTGCTTTATTTTTAGGAGAAATGGGTGGGGGGGGGGGGGGGGAGAGAGAATCAACAGTAATACACTATATGGCCAAAGGTGACTGGCCACTTGCAATTTTAGACATTTTGTGTGTGTGTGAAAATAACTTTTCCTGCCATAATTTAAATAACTGTATTTTAAATTCTCTTCAAAAATCGAAACCCAATATCTGCAATCGAAATCGTAAAAGTAAAAATACACATCGATCTCAGCTATCCAGTGCAAAAAAAATCGTATAAAAATATTGCAATGCAAGCGAGATATCATCCATTATTGTCATTTAATCTTATAATGTGGCGATAGTTTTTGGGTTGACGGGATAACCTAGTAGTACCGCTTTATCTCCGAACGAATTGATCTAGAGACTTGAAATTTTGTATGTACTTAGTATGCAACAAGACAAAGAAGCCTATTTAATATCAATAACCTCGGTTATCCGGAACTATTTTTTTCGTACTCTCGAAAAAATCGCTCTGATGGAAATTATATAAAAATTTCCGATTTTTTTAATTTCAAGGTGTGGTCGTAAAAGGTGATAAAATAGCAAAACTTTTGCACCCAGAACGTTATCGATCGGATCATTAGTTGTCGAGATATTTAGAATCGAAAAATGAATCACGCAGATATTACGTCGAATTTTTACGTCCCTGTATTTCATTCAAATTTCGATTCAAAGATATATTTGAATGTGAAATGAGACCCTTAAGCCGACGCAGCAAATTGTTAGTTGATAGGATTGTTACTTTTTAAGAAAAAGCGTGGCAAATGTGGTGCGTGTTCTTTATTTTCTTTTTAAAATAATTTCAATTTTTTTTTTTTCTTTTTAACACAATAGATCTTTTATACCAAGCCTACAAAGTGGATGTTTTTGAGCACATTTCTCGACGAAAGCAGAAAAACCGGTCGGAAAGCAGGAGAAAAACGGGTGATGACGTGATCGAAATCGCTCATAATGTCTCTTATAATTCTAATCGCTTAAGAATGTATAAATACATAAACCGAATAAAAGATTAGACACAAGTTCGATGGAAGAAAAATATAAAGCGTCACTGACGGACAGACGGCATTCAATCTTATAATTTGGCGATAGTTTTTGGGTCGACGGGATAACCTACTGTATCTCCCGAACAAATTGAGATAGAGACTTGAAAATTTGTATGGACTTACTATGTGCGAGTACAAACAAGCCCCAATTATCCGGATAATATTCAGTGACCTCGATTATCCGGAATTATTTTTTTCGTACCCTCGAAAAACCCGTTCTCATAAAAAATACATAAAATTTTTTTGATTTTTTTAATTTCAAGGGATGGACGTTAAAGGCCATAAAATGGCAAAAATTTGACAACAAGAACCGAGTCCATCGGATTATTAGTTGTCGAGATATTTGCAATCGAAAAACAGGTTACGTCAATATTACGGAGATTTTTCCTGGCTCTGTATATCATTCAATTTTCGATTCAAAGATATATTTGAATGCGAAATGAGACGCTTAATCCGACGCCGCAAATTGTTATTTCATAGGATTGTTAATTTTGGAGTTATAAGGATGCTTCGTTTAAACAATTCGTCCCTCCCGGAATAAATGTGACTGATTATATTAAATCGCTAATTATAGTGCCAATTAATGTGATATAAATTTATTATAGTGTTACAATGCCGTACAGCGCGGGGCATGAGGGGGGAAGGGCAATCGCCCCGAGGCGCAGACATTTAAAGGCTGCCAGATATTTTGGCAGTCATCCCGTCGACCAAAATTATATTGAGTGACATTTTAATTTATTTTAAATAACGGAAATGAAAAAATAATCAATAGCATTGCCCAGCACGAGTAATCTTAAAAAATATTCAGCTCGAGTCAGACAAAGTAACTGACTTATGCCGATCTCTACAATGTACAAGTTATATTTCAGTATTGATGTTGTCAAACTAATATCGGCTCATGACGTACATTTATATTTATTCTCGTTAAAGCCATATTCAATGAAAATAGCTGATATTTTATCGTTTTGTTTAAGTCCTTATAACGGGCCGGTAGGCCCGTTAAATCTTTTTATCTTAATCTTAATTTATATATTTTAAAGCCAAACATATGTTCAGTGAAAGTGATATACCTCACAGTGTATTGGAAAATTATAGGTATAGTTTGAGTGTGTTTTTAAAAAATAATTTAAATTGAATCTTAAAACAAACATGTTAAAAGTCACTCGAATTTTTATACAATTTCTTTTACATTCCATATACGAAAACATACATCAATATCCACAATTTCAAGGCTAAATATTATTAACCCATTAATGCCCAAATTATTTTTTCATTAAAAATGAAATTTTGGGTTTCCCACCACTTTTAAAAGACAAATAAATTTTATCTTAATTTATTGAGGAATTTGTCTCGTGAAAAATAATGCTTATTTATCTCTGTATTTACTGGTGTGAAATATGCTTTATTGCCTTTTTTATAAGCGTCCCTAAAAAGAGACGCTAGGCACTAATGGGTTAATTAAAAAAGGCAAATGTTTTATACTGATTAACACTTTGTGGTGCAGAGCAAATTCATTGCTTAAGTGTTGGAATTTATGATTGACAACGGAATTTGAAAACAACTTTATTTGAAATTAAGAAAAAGATATTTTGCTGGAATTCAATAAACCGAATTTTCTTTTACTAGACATGGTGACAATGTGGCGTTCGGGAATTGAAATTGAGTGGTTTCATAGTTATACCGCCGCGCCGCCAGGTGTTCAAAGAAACAGCGCAAATAATTACACTTTGTTCTCAAATAAAAATCCATTAACACGAGGCTATTAAAAACAGAAATGAAATTAATAACTAAATGATCACATGTAGAAAATATTGAATATAAAAAATAGCGTAAAATTTTTTATTTAGACGTGAATTATGAAAAACTAAGAGACTTTGAAAATATTTTAATTATTTAGAGAGAAAAAAACACTTAAGGGGGCACAGAGGTTGAAAACTTTTCAAAAAAATCCTTTTTTTTAATGATCTAGTTTGATTATTCAATTAATTCTTAACTCAATGCAAAAAACCGCATAAAAATATTAGCATTTTTAACGGAGTTATAAACATTTATGTATCAACTAGCGGCCTTCGCCCGCTACGCTGGTCGGTTTATCTAAAGAAATCTTGAAGAAGTAGTTAGATAAGGTTCAGACATACATTAAAAAAAAAAAAAAGCAAGTCGATCATTCAAAAAACGTTGGGAAATATCAAATATTTACTGTAATTTTTTAAGAAAAACAAAGTTTCGAAAAAAAAAATTAAATCGAAAAAAAAATTACACTGACATATTAATGCAAGGAAATTTTCCCAGAGAGAAAATTCGCCTTGAATACAATATTTCAAATTCTTTTAATTGCTTATAGGCGTTAATGCCAACATAGTGAAAAAAAATTCCATGCTGGGAATCGAACCCGGGCCATCAGTATGGCGCACTGACGTTCTACCGACTAAACCACATGGAACGACAGCCAGCTTGAAACTTTCTCATACTTAAGTAGACTGGCGAAAACATAACGATAGCGCGTTTTAAAATCGCACAGTGACATCTATTGGATTTTATATGTACTAAAAAACGTTATGTACTAAAAAACGTGAGCAGCGCACCTAATAGTTTCTTTTGTTTCTTTTTGTTACTTTTTTGTCTGTTGTCCGATTTTGATGAAACAAAGCCTATACACTGCCCGGGAGTGTGCATTCTTCATTAGTGAAAACCGCATAAAAATCCATTCAGTAGTTACGAAGATAACCTCGAACAAACAGACAGACAGACAGACAGACAGACAAAAAATTCAAAAAAAAATTTTTTGTGTTTCATTGGTTTTCTTTTATCGCCCTGACTCCATTTTTGTCAATTATCTTCAATGTACAGACACACCGGGTCCTACTGTTTTATTATATGTAGGGGGAACTGGGGTACATTGATACATGGGGCACATTGATACACCCCCTCTACCGCTCACAGGGTCATTACAGGAAGTTTCACAACAGCTCCAAAAGGTGATGCTAGTGTATTCAACTACATGCAGAAAATCTTGGAATGATTCAGCAGTTTGATGAAATGGGACGGGTGATTTATTGTTTTTGTTGTTCAAAAGTAAATTTGAGTTGTACAATTGAAATGCTATCATACAACTGTTCCAGTATTTTCAACCAAAATGAATACTCTCCCTGGTAAGTACAGCTACTCTTTATCAGTTCCTCATTATTTATTGTTAGATATATTGTGAAGTGTTGGATTTGAGACTCATTTTATTCAAAATCGCTGTATGGGGCACATTGATACAGTTTATGACGGGGCACATTGATACAGCCTAAATCCTTTAATAGTTCATATTTTCATTATCTTTTATTATTTTTTTTACCATACACTCCTTAATCCAACCTTTTTTTCACGAAAAATTTCTAATATTAGTTTTTATTAAAGTGAAATAGCTCTAATTTCTTTATATTAGAACATTTTATAGTATTTCTGAAAACAGAAGACGTAGGAACTTACCCAACATCTAGTGCTAGTAGAACTAATAAAAGAAAAGGACGGCATTCTGGCAAATCTCGAATTTATATCGATTCTCCAGAGAAAAAAGTATTTTCGACATGAGAAATGTTAAGTAAGAGAAACAAACTGCAGAACAGAAAATGATACTTATATTATAAACAGAAGTTTTAATATAATTATCCTTTATTTTCTGTTTATGAACCTATTTATAAACAGAAAAGCTGGTAATTTTTTCATCTTTCATAAGAAAGAAGATAATGCTGGGGTTGAAGTGCCAGATATGACAAAGTTACCACAGCCAACAATCAGACAAGAAACAGCCAGAACATCAGGTCATAATATATTTAATTTTGATTGCTTTAATATTGCTTAAAAATAAATTGTGGGTGATTTGAATTTTTATAAATAAATATAAAATGGTTTTCTAACTCATTTTTTATGAAAAATATGCATTGGTATTATTTTGTCGTCATTTTTCTTAAACGTATCAATCTGCCCCGGGGATGGGGCACATTGATACAAATGACTTTTTTTGATTTTTTTAAAATTACATGCAAAAATACTATATAAAACAATGATTGTACATTTTTATAACATACTACACAAGTTTTGCTGTCACCTCATGGAAAAAAAACTTGAATTTTCCCCTTTCTTGACACCAAAAAAATCTTAGAAAAAAACTGTATCAATGTACCCCAGTTCCCCCTATAGATATTTACATAGCCGCATCCATATAATTTCAACTTTAAGTCGTGTTTTCTCAAAACTTGATTTTTGATGACTAACACCAAGATTTAAAAAAAAAAACTATTTGATGGAATGGCTTATTTTTTTATTTTTTTATTTATTTATTTTTTTTTTTTTGCATACATGTAACATCATAATCTAGATTATGAATTAAGGATATAACTATCACTTAATAAAAACAGTATTAAAAAATCTCTCAAAGTTGAAAATTTAAAAAAACCCTAAAAATTACAACTTTTTTCCATTAAAATACTCAAAATATTAAACTATCTAAAATATATTAATTCATAATCTAAATAATAATGTAATACGCATGCAAAAAAAAAAAAAAAAAAAAAAAAAAAAAAAAAAAAAAAAGCCATTTTATTAAATAGTTTTTTTTTTAAATCTTGGTGTTAGTCATCAAAAATCAAGTTTTGAGAAAACGCGACTTAAAGTTGAAATTATATGGATGCGGCGATGAAATTGTGGATACATAAATGCTTATAACTCCGTTAAAAATGCAAATATTTTAATGCGGTTTCTTGCTTTGAGTTAAGAATTAAATGAATAATCAAATTGTATCACAAAAAACGATTTTTTGAAAAGTTTTCAACCCCTGAGCCCCCTTAACCCTTTAACGATCAAAGCATTTTCATTGCTAAGATGTCGAAATAAATGAATGACACCGGTAATTAAGAGCAAGTATATTTCTAAATAAGAAAACGTGATTTTTCACATGCATAATAAAAGGGGTATTTTTAGATAAAAATACTGGTGTTAGTGTTGCATATCGGAATTAAAATTTTGTGGTTTCGTGGCGAAACCAATGAACGTTAAAGGGAAAAATTGAACGCCGAAAGAATAAATATAATTAATTAATTTTCAACAGTGAAATTACGTTTGAAATTATTGAATAGCGTGAATTATCGCATTGCTAACAAAGCGTACACCATGAGAGTGAAAAATATGTAAGCCGGGAATCGAACCTGGAACTCTTGATATAGCGCTCCAAGCGCTCTACCATGGCCGGACTGATTTAATAGTCAGCGCATGAAGTCTGGCCGTGGCTCTACCATTTAAGCTACGAGGATGATACACGGTCTAGCCATCTCTCACTCGCATATGTTGGTAAGGCTGCAACTATAATACAAGATTGAATAGTCTTCAGGAGCGCACAATTCTGAGGCGTGACCTGAGACACAAACAAACCAAGCATCGGTAACCACATATATATTTGTAATAAATTTTCAACAATGAAATGGCGCTTGAAATTATTGAATATTTATTATGTGAATCATCACATTGCTAACAAAGTGTAGACCAACAGAGTGAAAAGTGTGCAATCCGTAAAATCGAGCCCGGAACCCGTGAAATAGCGCTCTAAGAGTTCTTCTATATAAACTGTAAGGACAATACACAACCCAGCTGTCTCTCAGAAAAAAATAGGCACACATACAAATGCAATACCGTTGCAAAGGAAATAAGGTCCCTAGAGTTTCGTGTAAAAAAGAGAAAAATCAAATAATTATAAGTCAAAGTAAGTTCGAAATACATTTTTCACTGAGATGTTATCTCAAAGATTTCTGAAGTGGAAGGAGTTAACGACTTTAATCTAATTTTTAATTGAAATAAAATGGTAATCAGAGACATTGTTAAAAGTTGTTTTTTGTGATGAGTAGATACTCCTTAATTTATTTTGGAGGTGAAAATATGACATTATAAAAAGCACAAAAACAGAAAGGATGTCAGTGACCAATCCATGGATAGTTTCGAAGAAATGTCTTGAAAGAACTTTTATTGATGGAAGTCATTTTGTACAATTTTATTGATTTTTTAAAACAATTTCAGAAAAATGCCTAAAATTTTAATAAAAGTCTGAGTGATAAAATGACAGTATATAGTGTAATAACAAAAAAAAAAAAAAAAAAAAAAAAAAGTTTAACATTCCTGCATGAAAGAGGGGAAAGGGATGCGCTTTTTTTCTACTTTTCACATCTTAGCCATATTAATTTATTTCAACTTTTGCGAATTTCCTTTGCCATACTTTCCATAGCATTTTGCATAAAGAATAATTGTAAATTAGTGAAGATACGCAATAACACATGATTAAATTAATAAAACACATTTTCATTTTTGATGATTGTAATTTACTTTCATAGTTTTCAAAAATATATCTCAAGCAAATATCAAGGATTTAAAATAAAGCATTTTTAAATGGAATTTTATTTTTTTAAATATATTAGCAATAGGAAACATTCAAAAGGGTGCCAAAAATCTGGTACAGCGCTGATCTATACGAATTGAAATTATATTCTTTTTAATTTTAAAGAAAACTAGTCGTTAGGGTCCACCATAATACTTACCCATCATGGATATGCGATAAATATATGAAAATAAAATATGTTTAAACTATTTGCAAAATGCGTTGCAATTCCAAAACAAAGTTTAAGAGTATCTTTACATATTTTAATACACATAGTAATGCTGTCGTCATGAATTGCTGATGAACCCATTTCGATAAATTAAATGAAACGCCAAACTACTCATGTAGTACCGAACCGCATAAAAGAAACATCCTTATAATTCCAAAAATAAAAGCCATATTGACTAACAGTTTCTTTTACATCCATTCCATAAAATAAAAAAAATCGAAAATTTTTATATACCTTCCATCAGAACGAATTTTTCGAGAGTCCGAAAAAAATAGATCCGGATAATCGAGGTTACTGATATTCAATAGGCTTCGTCGCATTCTTACATACTAAGTACATACACAATTTCAAGTCTCTATCTCAATTTGTTCGGGAGATAGAGCGTTTACTGACACACAGGCAGACGGACGGACGGCAAATTTTTTTGTAAAAATATGTTTTTAGGAATCGCTAGTGTCTGAAACGTGTAAATCCGCTAAAAAAATTACTTCGATTTTCAAAACGATTGCAAAACTTACCCTATACTACGTATGATGGGTAAGTAAATTAATCAGTTTTATTCCCCTTTTCCACACAAAAAATGTGTTCCACTAATAATTATGAATTTTGAAAGAAAATCTTCATTAGTATATAATTTATAACTTATTAATTAGCATAAGTACAAAATATTTCTCATTCATTTTAAATGTGACGTCATTATTTATCGAGCTCCAATAGTTCCTGATATCCATGTCCCTTGTATTTTTAAAGACTACTATAAAGTAGAGCCACTAGAATTATAAAGTACCTGTTTTATTTCAACAATGGCGTCATATTTTTCCAAGTGAAATATTTCATTGAAAATATCATTTCCTATTGTCCTTTTCACTGCATACTTTACAAAATGAATATTTTAGTGCACTTTGTTGATGCATATAAATTTGAACAGGGTATAATATCGTTGACAGGTGAATGAATATTTTAGTGCACTTTGTTGATGCATATAAATTTCAACAGGGTGTAATATTGTTCACAGGGTGTAATATCGTTAAAATTCAATTGAAACGATTTTTCCACATAATGCCGTAATGTAAAGAAATTTTTGACAATCTCTAAAAACAAACTAATCATGGTAGAAACATCATTTTCAGTAGGTATCCGTGTTAAAGTAAATGTTATTAAAGTACAAAAATTTCATGGCTACTCGGATTGCTATGAAATTTACTAAAGTTAGAAAGCGGCAAGATGGACAGACAAACCGAAGGCATAATAACTTTTCAACTTTCTTGGAAAGTGTTAAAAAATAGAGTGAAAAATATATTGATTAGTATTTATATTTTCCGCCTTTTTCAAAAAAAAAAAAATCTTTTAATAATTATGAGTTTTGAATAAAAATTTTCATTTGTATGTAACTTATAACTTATTAATTAGTATAAGTAAAAAATTTGCTCATTCATTTTAAATCGGGCGTCATTATTTATCTAGCTCCATTAGCTACTGATATTCATGCCTCTTGTATTTTTAACGACTAATATAAGGTACCTCTTTTATTTCAACAATGACGTCACATTTTTCCATGTGAAATATTTCATTAATAATATTATTCCTTTTCATTCAATATTTTTTTCCTAATTATGCCGCCATTTTTGACAGAAAAATTCTTGTTAATGAAACAAATATACATGTTTAATATATAACAAAAAATACTCTCTTTATTTCTTTTTAAAATATGACGTCATACTTATTTTCTTTTAATTTTTTAACCATTTGAAAAATGGTTGTTGTTTTCGGGAGAATGGACCCGATGATGTTACCACTTTTGAATGATGTTACCACTTTTGAATGATGTGGTCACTTTTGAATTTAAATTAATTTCTTTACTTTTAGAAGAGTTTTTTTTGAATTTAAATTAAATTCTTTACTTTTAGAAGAATTTTTATTTGAATAGTAAATTAAAATGGTTAAAATCATTGTAATAAAGGAGAAAACTAACAAATTTAAAAATGGGTAGACGGAAATTAACAGATACGGAAAAAGCCGAAGCCAAAGAAATGAATGAACGTGAATATCGCATTCAATGATATTAAACACAGTCAACATGTATAAGTTGCTTATTAGTTTGGCGATTCGTATCATTTGGCGAAATTGGTCGACGGGATAACTGAGTAATACTGTATTTGGTTTGGCGCAAAAACGTCTTTCAATGCAGAAAATGATAAAATCAAAAGATTATTGAGCCGCTGAAAACCAATTACGTGTTGAAAGGCGATCACGAAAAAGGAAGCAATTTAATGCCGAACCGATTAATTGTAAAACATCATGTCGCCAGGGCGACCAATCCACTAGCCATGGCGTTTTACTATCGGTCGGTTCTAACCAGGAAAATTTGAGTGCCAATAGTGATTCTAACAAGCCGGAAAATGTTATAGCTATTACTCTTGATTTTCCACCACCTAAAAAGAAAACTAAAAAGCAATCGGCTTGGGAAAAACTGGGAAAAAACTTTTTTGATTCGATGTCTGATGGACCCATTCACAGATGCATGCGCTGCGATCGATTTTGGTTTAAAACCTCCATCACCAAAATTCTGCTCTGTAAAATCAAACAATATATGCCAAAGTCTTACAAGTATAACAGTATATGCCAAAGCTGTATTTTAATAATGATTACTTTTGCACCAACAATGTTAAATAGTTTGAAATGTTTCTTTCGTCGCCAACTTTTATGCTTGGCGACAATAGAGTGATATAACTTAAACGAACCGTACCTTCAAATTGCAGCATGTATAAAGTCATTTATAGCAGTGGCACGGATAATACACAATAAAACAACTGGTATTTAGCTTAAAATGATAGATGAATGTATCGAGTGAAACATTTTTCAAATGGTTGGGGTAATTTCTTAAATTACAATTTTTTAATTTTCATTTTTTTGCACGGAAATTGCTTAGTTGAAAATTTACTGACGCTGAGAAATTATCATTCCAAATTTCTATTTGGTTGACAGCAAGAAAGGAAAATGGTTAAATTTTACCTAAAAATGCCTATTGATTCTGTATAAAAAATAATGAAATTTTGAATTATTAAGGAAAATATTTGAATAAAATGAATAAAACATAGCCTATGTTCATTTCCGGGCTATAATTTATCTATAAGCAAAGTTTCAAAGTCATTAATCCATCCGTCTTGAAGCCAATTTCATTCCAACTTTCGGACACTGTATCACATTTAGATTATACTAGCAGCCCGCCCTCGCTTTGCTACGGGTAGAGCAAGTCGCCCAGTCCCGTGCCACGACTGACACCGGAAATTGTTACTGACACTTCATCCCATTAAATTCAACTACTAAAACATTACCCTTCTTTTAGGTAGTCGGGTAAAAAGTAGCCTATATGTTGATCTAAGGTCTCATATACCTTCATACAAAATATCATAAAAATCGATACATCCGTTCTTGAGTTATAAATGGTGTAAGGAACCCGACTTTGTTTTATGTATATACATTATAATCAATAGTATTCGCAGAGCACGCGGTGTAAAGATTTTTTAAGGTCATTTTTATACACTTTGGGTTACATTATTGGCATTTTAGTAAGAATCCCCTTTTTTTTTTTTTTTTTTAAATATAATATAGCCTATGTTCACCAGAAATAGTGTAGCTTTCAGACGGTGAAAGAATTTTTCAAATCCGTCAAGTAGTTTCGGAGCCTATTCAAGTCAAACAAACAAACAATCAAATCTTTACTCTTTATAATATTAGTATAGATAATCAATAGTATTCGCAGCGGACGCGATGTAAGTTAATTTTAAGGTCATTTTTCTACACCTTGGGTTGCATTATTGGTATTTTAGTAAAAATCCCTTTTTTTTTTTTTTTTTTTTTTTTTTTTTTTTTAATATAATATAGCCTATGTTCACCGGAAATAGTGTAGCTTTCAGACAGTGAAAGAATTTTTCAAATCCGTCAAATAGTTTTGCAGCCTATTCAATTCAAACAAACAAACAATCAAATAAATCTTTCCTCTTTATAATATTAATATAGACAAGGCAGAACCCGTCAAATTTTGACGAAAGAAAATGTTTAAGAAGGAACTGTTTCATTAAATTATAATAAACCTACAAAATTAATTATAGTAAAAAATGCATTTTATATTGGTACGACTAAGTCTTAAACAAACGATATTTATCGTCAAACTAACAAAATACTATTTATATAAAACGCAGTTGTAGAAATTGTTAAAATTAAACTTTAATCGCATATGTAAGCAGTAAAAAATAATAAAGATATGTTATTATGATAAAGTTATTAATTAAAGTTCTAATGCTAGTATTCCAAAATGATAAAAAGCAAAATTTATTCAACTTTGACTCAATCACCGAATTTTTTTTTTTTTTTTTTTTTTTTTTTAACCATTCGAAAAATGGTTGTTGTTTTCGGGAGAATGGACCCGATGATGTTACCACTTTTGAATGATGTTACCACTTTTGAATGATGTTACCACTTTTGAATTTAAATTAAATTCTTTATTTTTAGAAGAATTTTTATTTGAATTTAAATTAAATTCTTTACTTTTAGAAGAATTTTTATTTGAATAGTAAATTAAAATGGTTAAAATCATTGTAATAAAGGAGAAAACTAACAAATTTAAAAATGGGTAGACGGAAATTAACAGATACGGAAAAAGCCGAAGCCAAAGAAATGAATGAACGTGAATATCGCATTCAATGATATTAAACACAATACGCGTACTTAAACAATCATAAAGTGATTTTTATTTCTTCTTTTGCTATTTAAAATAAAAATTTAGTCAACATGTATAAGTTGCTTATTAGTTTGGCGATTCGTATCATTTGGCGAAATTGGTCGACGGGATAACTGAGTAATACTGTATTTGGTTTGGCGCAAAAACGTCTTTCAATGCAGAAAATGATAAAATCAAAAGATTATTGAGCCGCTGAAAACCAATTACGTGTTGAAAGGCGATCACGAAAAAGTTAGCAATTTAATGCCGAACCGATTAATTGTAAAACATCATGTCGCCAGGGCGACCAATCCACTAGCCATGGCGTTTTACTATCGGTCGGTTCTAACCAGGAAAATTTGAGTGCCAATAGTGATTCTAACAAGCCGGAAAATGTTATAGCTATTACTCTTGATTTTCCACCACCTAAAAAGAAAACTAAAAAGCAATCGGCTTGGGAAAAACTGGGAAAAAACTTTTTTGATTCGATGTCTGATGGACCCATTCACAGATGCATGTGCTGCGATCGATTTTGGTTTAAAACCTCCATCACCAAAATTCTGCTCTGTAAAATCAAACAATATATGCCAAAGTCTTACAAGTATAACAGTATATGCCAAAGCTGTATTTTAATAATGATTACTTTTGCACCAACAATGTTAAATAGTTTGAAATGTTTCTTTCGTCGCCAACTTTTATGCTTGGCGACAATAGAGTGATATAACTTAAACGAACCGTACCTTCAAATTGCAGCATGTATAAAGTCATTTATAGCAGTGGCACGGATAATACACAATAAAACAACTGGTATTTAGCTTAAAATGATAGATGAATGTATCGAGTGAAACATTTTTCAAATGGTTGGGGTAATTTCTTAAATTACAATTTTTTTTTTTTTTTTTTTTTTTTTTTTTTTTTTTTTTGTGAAATCTAAGCCCGGCATCATTTTCACCATATCAAAATTTACAAATGTACATTTCACATCTGTATTCACGTTTAAAAAAAATTGGCATTTCAATTTGATAATTTTGATTCAAAACTTGAAGTCTCGGTGCTATTAGCTGAAATAGATATTAAACTGTTGATATTATTTTACGTGTAAATCAAATTGTGTAAGGAAGTCAAAATTCAACGGGGTTTATAACAGAAGATATTTATATTTCTATTTTTTCCCTTTTAATGAGAAAATGGCAACATAAAGATACAGCACTCAATTTTTTCCCTTTTTTCCTTTGCTTCAAATAGAAATCGAGTACTCCTGTTGCCACAATTAGAAAGGAGTTATTAAAAGATACAAAAAAATTGATATTTCAAAAACAAATTAAGATACAGCTTTCAAACAAATTTCATTTAAAAGTACATTTTTTTTCCTACATGATGGTGTAAAAATTGAAAATATGCAACATTAAGAAATTAAAAAATTTTTAGTAGCAAAAATTTCAATACCGAAATTCATTTAAAATTTGAAAGTGTTGCTATGCGCAAAATGACGTATGCGTTACGCACAGATACGTTTGGCCTTTATAATATAGATATAAGGATATAAGGATGTGATTTTTTTTTTAAAATAAAACAAATTTCTAATAAAAGAGAACAAGATTCAAGAAAAATATGATGCCAAATTTCGTTTTTTCTTTCTTTCTTTTTCTTTTTCTTTTCTTTTTTTTTTTTTTATTTCGTCAAGACCTCTACACTAAAAAAGTACCAAAGAAACAATTTACAAATTAAAAATAATAATAACATGAAAATATGCACGATAATTCAGAAAAAAAAACATACAGTGACATACAGTGAAAAACATACATGCTCTCGTTAATTCGAACTCGTCGGGACCACAAGAAATGTTCGAATTATCGGGAGTTCGAATTATGGAAAGTTTGAAATGAAAACATGCTTAATATGGTCCTCTTACAAAGGAATTAATGTTATAGTGTTTTTTTTTTAAACTTATTTCGTCTGTTATCATCAGAATATGACTTAATATTAAATTAGAATGTATAAATACGTAAACCAATTAAGTGATTAGAAACAAGCACAATGGAAGAAAATTTTTAAGCGTCACTGATGGACAGACGAGGCACTAAGAAAGTGGATGTCAAATGTATGGGAAAGAAAGTTATTCAAATGGTCTGAAATTCGTGAGAAAGAAAGGAAGAATGAAAAATCGGAATTCTCGTTAGCTCGAATTAAACGAAGTCAAGATAAAATGAATTAGAATTAATGAAAATGTTTAACGTTATTTTGCCATTGAAAATTTCGGGACTTCATGTTTAGTTCGAATTAAGCGAAGATTCGAATTATCTGATTTCGAATTAACGAGAGTCGACTGTATTTTATGTAAAAGTTATATATTTTCTTGAAAATATCTAAAAATTAATCATAACATAAAATATAAGGCTGCGGGCAAACAGCATTATTTTTTATTACACTAAAAGAGCAATAAATCTTTCTTTGTTTCCGAATGGAACAAAAGCTTGGTAGTTTTGAAACATCTTTAAATGATTTTTGAGGGACTGACTCTACCGAATTGACAAAGGAAGGGAAAGTTTATCTCCCCCATCATCAGCCGTAAAGCTGTCAACTGATTTCGAGTTCGATTTCTGTCTTGAAGTTCAGATTCAGTGCACTGAAATAGCAATTTATAGTGGAGACTGGGGTACAATGGTCCACTTTTGTAAATTTTGCCTGTTTATTCTTAAAGTATTGATTTTTTTCTTTTGATAAAGTACATGCATGTTACCTATACATTAAAGTTTATACTGCATCCACTCAAAAATAATAATTATGCATACTTTTTTTAATATATTTTTTTAAATAGCAAGTAACAAAGTGGACCATTGTACCCCAATGCCGGGGTACAATGGTCCACAGCATGGGGCTCTATGGACCACTTGTAATTTGAATAAAAATATATCAGTGTAGTTCATTT
Source organism: Maratus speculifer (assembly GCA_964019185.1). Lineage (NCBI taxonomy): Eukaryota > Metazoa > Arthropoda > Arachnida > Araneae > Salticidae > Maratus > Maratus speculifer. The sequence continues at coordinate 23,583,768 of OZ025294.1, read as the reverse complement.
TTTAACAATAAGAAAGATAAACTATAACAAATTTGTTTATTCACATTTTATTATTCATTTTTATTTGTTTATTCACATTTTATTATTAATTTTTATTTGTTTATTCACTCTTTTAGCTCTAACTAAAGTAACATTTTTTTTCTTCATTTTTTTTATCATTAAGTCGCCGGTCGCAGATTGAACAATTAGGTTTATTATCTTCTACAATACATTTTAAAGCCTGTTCCACAACTTTATGTGGCACAGAACCTCTATTGGTTTTCCTAGGCTTGTTTCTTGGCATTGCTAAAAGAAATATGAAAAATGATGTATAATCTTTTTGTCCAATGATGCCACTTAAAGTTAAATATAAACCTTTATAATAAGAAATATCTAAATATATGACTAAGGAAAGTCATATCTAAATATATGACTAAGGAAAAAATATAATAAATTTTTCCTGTCTACTTTACATCACCTGTATTTTTTTAATGAATTTTACCTTATTTAATTATTACATCCAGACACAAACTAATAGGTAGATATATTTTTGTTTTTCTCATTTTATTATTTTATTTAAATATAACTCATTATTATGGATGCATGTATACATAAGTGCAGGAATATTAAATTAACAAATCATGTGAAATAAAAAAAAAAAAACCCTCAAATGCACAAAATGTTTTGTTTACTAATTTTGGTGTTCAATTTGGGTTAATTTTTAAATTTGAAAGCTTTTATTACACAGATAAATATTTCAAAAATGCATTTCACAACATGAATCATTAATTCATTCACACACAGAAGTAAAATAATTTATTAATTCTTAATTTGGGCTAATTTTTATGTTTGAAAGGTAGATATATTTTTGTTTTTCTCATTTTATTATTTTATTTAAATATAACTCATTATTATGGATGCATGTATACATAAGTGCAGGAATATTAAATTAACAAATCATGTGAAATTAAAAAAAAAAAAAAAAACCCTCAAATGCACAAAATGTTTTGTTTTCTAATTTTGGTGTTCAATTTGGGTTAATTTTAAATTTGTAAGCTTTTATTACACAGATAAATATTTCAAAAATGCATTTCACAACATGAATCATTAATTAATTCACACACAGAAATAAAATAATTTATTAATTCTTAATTTGGGCTAATTTTTATGTTTGAAAGGTAGATATATTTTTGTTTTTCTCATTTTATTATTTTATTTAAATATAACTCATTATTATGGATGCATGTATACATAAGTGCAGGAATATTAAATTAACAAATCATGTGAAAAAAAAAAAAAAAAAAAAAAAAAAAAAAAAAAACCTCAAATGCACAAAATGTTTTGTTTACTAATTTTGGTTTCAATTTGGGTTAATTTTTAAATTTGAAAGCTTTTATTACACAGATAAATATTTCAAAAATGCATTTCACAACATGAATCATTAATTAATTCACACACAGAAGTAAAATAATTTATTAATTCTTAATTTGGGCCAATTTTTATGTTTGAAAGGTAGATATATTTTTGTTTTTCTCATTTTATTATTTTATTTAAATATAACTCATTATTATGGATGCATGTATACATAAGTGCAGGAATATTAAATTAACAAATCATGTGAAATTAAAAAAAAAAAAACCCTCAAATGCACAAAATGTTTTGTTTACTAATTTTGGTGTTCAATTTGGGTTAATTTTTAAATTTGAAAGCTTTTATTACACAGATAAATATTTCAAAAATGCATTACACAACATGAATCATTAATTAATCTACACACAGAAGTAAAATAATTTATTAATTCTGAATTTCACATACAATATTTAACTTTTAAAAACATAAGATACAAAACTAGGGTACAATGGATCATGGTCCATTGTACCCCAGTTTCTGATGGTCCATTGTACCCCATATGGAAGTTTGACAAAAACTTGATGATAAAAAAAAAAAAAAAATTTAGAATTCTATTATTTTAGCTATAATAAATATAATAATGCATTGTCTTACCTTTATATTTTGTTACACAGTATCTTTCAAATTACAAATCTGTAATAAATAAATGAAGATACGTTTCACTGAAAATATTTACTTTTGCCTTACTCCTCCTGTGTCAAATCAATTATAAAGCATAAAATGGCTAAAATGTCAGCTATGCACATGGTTTCAAACTTCTTTTTACTACTTCATGACTGTCATCTATATACTAAAATATGAAGCTTTCAAAAACAGAATTAATATCAAAAATAGGGGGTGGACCATTGTACCCCGTGGTCCATTGTACCCCAGTCTCCCCTACATCAAAGCGCCGATAAGAAAGATAAAAAATAGCGACGCCTGACCGAAAGAAGTTAGTGCTATATGTGCCTGGCCTTTAAGCGTAAAATTTTAAAGTAC